>OX387316.1:10481661-11090619 GCA_947562085.1 Eudonia lacustrata | reverse complement strand
TATGTGGCGTACAAATCTTGCAAGCCTAATTTGACCCACTTCCCGGTGTTCAATTGAGCTGAAATTTGGTACATCTATGTAACTTGGATGACAATGCATTATTATGGTACCATGGAGCTGGTCTGATGATGTGGTCGGAAGGTGGCCATGGGAACTCGGTAGTTAAACGGCACAACCCCATCGAGTTTGGACTCGTTTGATCCGTCTTGACGAGTACTTTGGTACTAGAACCATCTAGTACCAAAGTACTCGTCAAGACGGATGTCATGTCATGCCATCTTCCAGCTCCATCATCAGACCCTGGTCACCAGACCAGGGTCTGATGATGGAGCTGGAAGATGGCCATAGGAACTCTGGAAAATAAGTTCGTTTGTTCGTTCGTTCGTGTTATGAATTTGGATTCTGTCTTTGATTAGATGGATTCGATGGATGGCCCAATGCCAAGGTGAGCACGTGCCGAGGGTTAATTGGTATGAGGGTGTATATAAACATGTCATATTGCTAACGTTGTGCCTCAGGGTACCAAGGCAAACCCTGTTTTACTGAAGCCCCTACCTTATACCCTACAAAAATAGTAAAAAGTTAAAAATAAAATTTAAAAAAAAACTTTTTAAAACAAGCTTTTATTAGTTAAAAAAAGACCTAAAAAGTTAAAAATAATTAAATCAGACCCAATTTTTTAACAAATAAAAGCGTGTTACATTGTGGTTGCAAAATATAAACAATGAAGGTGTTATATGCTAAATGTTTTTTAATGTTCCATCAAAATGTAACACGCTTTTATTTATAAAAAAAATGGGTCTGATTTAATTATTTTTAACTTTTTAGTTCTTTTTTTATTAATAAAAGCTTGTTTTTAAAAAGTTTTTATTTCAATTAAATCTGCATGTGTCATAGTTTTTCTGTTAATGGGGTTAAACGAGTACACTAAATAATCGGGGGCGTTATATAGATATTGTCGGACGAGTACAAATCAAACAAAAGTTAACTGTAACTTAATTCACTTATCCTGTTTCACCCGAGACACGTACATATAAAGGCATAATTAAAGTGTTACTACAAAATTTATGTGCGACATTAATTAATTCTTCGAGTAAGATAATGGTATAGACGCAATTGGGAATAGATATAATTCAGCTGGTGTTTGTGTGAAGCTTGCAGCAAATCGCAAGAGTTGAACCGAACTGCTCGCTTGTCAATCAATAAACCCAAACGAGTACAAGCACTTTGTGGCTCCAGATATTTTAGTGTGGACATGCCACGGTCGATTTTAAAACCATTTATTTTATACTAGCGGACTTCGTGCCGCTTTGACAGTTTCTATAACAACAAAACAACGAAATCGTTAAATAGTTTACGCGTGAAAGCGTAATCAAACAAACAAACGAACTCACTTTTTTTAAATAATAAGTATCCTATGTCTTTGATTATACTCTTACAAATTATAAATGTCATGATGATCGGTTGAATAGTTTACGCGTGAAAACGTATCAAATAAAAAAACAAACAAACAAACAAACCCACTTTCACATTTATAGTATTAGATAAGATAGCCAGAGCATTATTTTAATAATAATTAACTAAGTTGGCGCAGCGACCCAAAGTGAGTCTTGGCCTCCGACAATAAGAGCCTCCATTTGTGTATGTCCTGTTTTTGTTTTTTTAGTAATGGGCGACTTTTTAGTTTTCGGATAAAAATTAACCATTTTATTTCTCTTATTGATAAATGTTAGAGTATAATGAAACTGTAAAATTAAATGAAATCAATAGCACTATTAGGGAACTGATAGTTATATATTTTTTACAAATTTTCCAGACATTTACTATCCGCTTGAAGGTAAACGACAACCGAAGCCTACTAAGCTGCACCATGACTACCACATTCTACTATTAACATTGGTCTGTGATGACTAAGTACCTATAATTGCGACAAGTTGGTGCCTTAGATAAAACGCCTCAATAGTCAGTAGTTTTACTAGACGTCTTACCCTTCAAACCGGAAAACAGCAATGCAGGACACTGGCTGCATGGCGATATAAATAGATCGGTAGCCATCTAGACGGGTTCTGTGCAGGAAATGTAGCATCAGTTAAAAATATTTTACAAGTCCCTTAATCATCATTAGCGTTTAAACGTCACACTACTCAGGTCTTTCCACGTGAACAATACAGCGCTTGAGGAGATTCGGTCACACACAACGACTAATCGCTGCGAATGCCTACTCGCCACGAGTATTCGCTGTACAGGGTATTCGCTGGCGAATAGATTCAGTCGTCGCGAGCTGAATTCGCCGCGATTTGAATTGAGCATGTTCAATTTTACTCTCGGCGATTGCACATTGGCCGCGAGAATTCACTGTGTGTGACAGAGTACTCGCTGCGAATAGCCATTCCGCTCACCGTGCCTGATATAGTTTCTCATTAGTTTCTTAATGTTTCTAAAATCTTAAAAATACGATATTTTAACGTAGTGTAGGACGCTCTCAGACTAGGTGGAGCGACGTCTTCGCAAGGCTGGCAAGAGCTGAATGAGAGTAGCCGCGGATCGTGCTCAGTGGCGTGCACTTGGAGAGGCCTATGTCCAGCAGTGGACTAGTGACAAATGATGATTATGCGGTGTGAAGATATTTTTATGTGGTTAATATTTCTGATCATTGTATTCGTTACCAACTTCTGGTTTATGGTTTGTTATTTGTTTTATATTAACGGGTAAGCACAGACCTTGATCTCACCTGATGTTAAGTGATGATAAGGCCAATGATAGAAGCGCACTTCACCCGGGATCCTCAACTAGTGAGGCACTGGCTATCTTATCTATTTTATCTGTAGCTGCCGGAACACAACAACGCTACAAACATTGATGTTATGGCGACATATTTAGATAAGATAGTAGTAGCTAGCCAGGCGGACAAACAAGCCCTACCACAAACCAAACCGAGTACACAAACATGTATCTCCGCTGGTAATCGAACTCGGGACCTCTGCGTCTAAACCGGTGGTCTTAGCCACTAGACCACAGAGGCGGTTAAAATTATTGTATTCGTTACCTACGGTTTATGGTTTGTTATCTTTCCGATCCGAACCCCCCGGAGAATCTTGTAGGGAAGGACACGCTGGCGTGATGCCATTCCTCTGACGGGGTTTCGATCGCTTTAGGAACCCTTTAAGTTTCTAGCCGTCCTCAAAATGTCTGATGGCGGTGTAAAGGTCTTTTTAGGTCGACAGCAAATTCTCTATAAAAAAAAGGTTTGATATCTTTCCAGTCGAAGTCGGTCCACACTTCTCCCCACGTCCCGACAAATGTAGCCACGGGTCCGTGATAAAAGTGACCAAGTTGATAATTTATTGGGCATACCAAGCAGAAACTTCGTAAAAATAAACATGAATGGCTGCCTTATTGGGGCTTGATTTAATACGGCCAATAAAACAGTAACTAACCTTATATAAATTACTAAACAAATAAATAACATCGGCGGCCATCAAACTTTATCGCGGAGAGGATGCGAGCGCATCAAAATTTTAACATCCTTTGCTATCACATTGTTATGTAACCAATTAATAAAAATATTACTAGCCTAATTAAGATTTAAATTAATAGAACTAAGACATCTGGATTGATACGAACAGGTCGTTCAGTGGTCAAAAATCGACTGTAGTCCATTAAAAAAAGACTGATTGTTTTTGTATCAACAAAACATATTTACACAAAGTACATACATTTTTTATTTTTCCATATTTTTGCTTCTTCATATGAACTTTAACTATGCCGAATAGCAATGTGCTTAAAAAGGGGTATAAAGTTTTTTCATTACATATTAAAAAAACAAAGACTAAAATATACTCTTAAACCTTATTGAAAACTTTACTTTTTGTCTATATTATTAGTTAGATCTGTGATCATCACACAGGTTGTACTTTATATTTAACCTTTCTGTTGATTGTTTAGAAACTTAAGGTTTATTGATGAACTGAAAAATAAAACTCCTATTACAATCCTTTGCTATGTGCTTAATGGCGCAGTCATTAGAGCATTCGGGATGCTGTCTTGCAAGTTAAGTAATTTTCGTGACATTATTATTACTAGTGGTCGCCCAGTGGTCGAAATTCGACCGTAGTTTTATTAAGGCTGCACGGATTGTATCCTAAGCAATGAAAAATTAAAAAGATAGAATGTGAGTTTGGATTGGCATTGACAGATTTCGGCCGCTCCTCTTCCATTTTTGAAAAGAGTATTTAAACGTGTGTCAAATACATATGCGTGTGTGTCAAAGACATGGTAATGTGTGTAATGTTTGTTTTATTGATTTAATGTATTTTATACATAATTAAAAAAAATATTAACATTTGGATAACCTTCTCTATATAAACTATAAGTGTGCGAAATTTCATACTCCTCCGTCCGCGTAATTTTCGTAAAAAGAGGTACAAAGTTTTTGCTTCACGTATTAATATATAGATAATTTAATAGTTCGAGCTACTATATGTACCGGAAGGCACGTTAAGCGGCAGTCGTAAACACCCACCTTCTCGTATTGGGCGTTGTTATGGCCCGAGGCCTCTCTATCACGAAACCTGCAGTCACTGCGCCAACCGAGCTCCTACTCTAAAAATACTTACCCCCGCACTAATATACGTGGTATAAGCTTTGAATAGTTATTCCGTGTTTGACTGTACTCTTTAATCTTTTACTCTAATTTGAAATGAAGTTTACACGACGAGAACAAAATACGAAAATCTATTCCAAGTTTATACTCTGCTTTTAAGTGAGGCCCTTAAAGTATAAATTCCAAACTAAAATGTAAATTTGACGTTCCCGCTCACTTCCCAACCCAAAAGTTAACACCTAAGTAATAGAGAAAATCTAGCGAAGAAGCTCCATATTATATTTTTAACTTTAGAATTAGAAAGCACATAGGCCTTCTTACCCAATGGTAAGTGATTATAAGCTTGATAATGTAAGCTATACAGTAAGGTGTAATTGAAGATCACCAGACGTCCTCAACCAAAAAGAAGATGGCATCTTTCCTCTTAATGACGGAACACGACAACGCTTTGTAGTAATGACTTGGTGTATGTCATCTGTATAGGACTTAGAGCAAGCCCTGCCACCAATAAAAAGGTTCCATATAATATTTAGATGCTACCTAAACTACTGCCAATAACTAATTAATGTTCATCTCACATCACTTAATGGATAAAATAATATCGTTACTACCGCCATACCATAAGATTTATGTTATAAAGCTTCAAGTGGAATATGGCTTCAGAAAGGCAATGTCTAATCACGGCAAGTCATTAAATTGAAGTAATAACTCTTACATAGTAGCGAGCATACATAAAGCAGTAATTCTTTGTTAAGGTCCTTTGTGGCGGAAGATTGATGGCGATTCTCCTTAGGTGGGCTTGTTAATAATGTTTCGACGATTCGGATTCGAGTGGGTAACCGTTGCCGCGTCCAATTCAATTTGAGATTTCAACAGTTTAATGTTAATAACCGCTGGTGAGCGACTTCTTTTTTAAAACCGCGTTCAATCTGGAAGTCGGAGTCTCGAGCTACAAACAAATGACGCAAAAATGAGGTTATTACAGTCCAATTATTGGACTGTATAGTTTTCTGGGTATATGACTGATATTAACATGATAATAATAATAATCTACACTTATATTACGAAAACATTTAATTATTTGTCTATACCAGGTTTAGAACGAATAGCTGATTCAAATACTGATAGAATATTATACTGTTCCTGAGTAATAAGGCAAATCATATACCGCCATACTAAAATGATCTTGTCACTACGGCTAATCGAAAAAACCAACCGATAACATTTTTTAGGAATGTAAATGAACACATAATACAACTATGAGTATCTAATGCAAACTCTGTACCTACTAAGGATGAACTATGAATATCTTAATCCAAACTAACCATCAATAAATCTATATTTTTATATTAATACGTAAAAAAAATTTGGTGCCCCTTTTAAAAAGAAGAAAAATAATGCACTTTGCGTGCAAGAAGTAGTGTGAGATTTAGTAAAGTTACAGTTTATATAGAGGAGTCACGATGTATACAGTTTATATATAAAACACACTTTATACATAAGCTTTATATTTCGTGACTCCTTCAACATTACATTACACGTATATTTTGTATAAACGTTGTATATTTTCCCAACTACTGTCGAATTTCAACCACTGGGTGACTGCTAGTACTTACAAAAGCCTTCTGATTAGACTATCCAAAACTGACAAATTAATTCAATAAATGCTCAACCTTAAGTCTTAGAAATAAAGTTCAAAATCGACTAAAGAAATTTGACAGTTTGTGGAAGGTAATCTGATTTGCGTGCGTGTACAAACTAACTCGGATAAATTGAAATCAGAATTTACAGTACTTATAACATGTTCTGCTCTTGATATTTTTAAACTTGTCCCATTCTTTTAATTGTAATGGTTACCGGAAAGCTATAAAATATTACGCATGCGAGTATTTTAAAGATAATTTTATGATTAATAAAAATGTTATATCCTTCACAGTATTGTGTTACACTTATTAAAATTTGCCCATTTAATTTTATTAGAACAGATAATAATTAAATCAATTTGTTAATGACATAAACATGATAAATAACTATTTGCGTTTTACAAGTTTCACACATTTGCATTTGAATGAACTTTAATCAGATTAACAAGTTTAGATTTTGCTAATCTGATGTATTGGTACCTACCTACCAACTTACATTTTGAAAGCTGTGTATATATTATGTCGGAGACATGGCGCTAGCATCGCTTAGAAATGACAAGTATAGTCTATACTTGAGTGTGGTCTATGCAGCCCTAAGTAGCTTTAGTTATTGTTCTGAGTAATAAAGGTAAGATTCCGAACTCCGCTGTACGCAGCAGTGCTGCCACTGTGATGCTGCGCAGCAGTGCTGCCTGCCGCGCTGATTCCGGGCAAGGCGGCAGTGTTGCGCTGTTCGTGGTGATGCGCTGTTGTGTATTCATTCATTTGCTTTGAGTTGACATGACAAGATGTCCATTGATGACCAACTTTTATTTATATTGTTGGAAGAGGAAGAAGATGACGATGATTTGTTGTTGTTTTATGCCAATAGTAAAAGAAAAGCAACAGATTCGTTTTATAAAAGCAGACAACGGGAAGGATGTTACAAGACGCTGATTAAAAACCATTTGGTAAGTGATGAAGAAAAAGCATGCTTTTATTTAAATCGTACAATGCTTGTACGTGCGAAAAAATTAAGCAGGTTTTTCCCTTTTGGTGACTAAGGAACATAATGAAAAATTACTAAGTATAAAAATAACTGTTTCCATCTCTAACTACACTGCTGCGCAATTTATGAACGCAGTAAAGAACATGTGAACAGTTTCGAGAAAATAGATCGTAATGTCAGCACCTCAAATATCACATCATAAACACAGTAAGTGGTACTATAAACTTATAGAGAATATATGGGGACCAGTAGTGCTGCGGCAGCACTGCTGTGGCAGCACTGCTGCGTGCAGCGGAGAGTTCGGAATCATACCTTAAGGTACCTTTAGAATAATAAACGAAGCTATAGAAACCGGACTAAAATAGCAACACAAATTCATCAGTTCGTACTATTTTAACTAATGAACCTAGGCGATGTATTGGAAAGAGATCGATTGTCCCTTTTCTTTCGTTATTTCGAAGTTGTCACCAGATTTGTGACGTCATATTTAAGGTAATGTGGTGAATTTATCAACTTTATTATCGATCTAAATAATTGAAAACAACAACATAGTATTTCTTTTGCCACTATATTTATTTAACATATATGTTAATTTGACAATAAATACACAATAATACAACCAAAACCATCAATTGCACTATCAAACAGCAAACTCATTGAAAAGAAACAATTTTAATGAATTTTAATAATGAAAGAAACAATACTCGCATTATTACTAGTCTTTACATTTAACTTAAGATTAAAAAAAATATTAATTAAATTAAACCTTAATAAAATCTTAGTGATATTTATTTAAAGATGGGCTAGGGCCAGAATTTATACAGAAAAAGGTTAAATCATCATTGAAAAAACAATACGATATCAATTTTAGCAATTACACATTTATCATTGATCATGATCAACAGATATTTTTATCTTGCCAAACCATCTCGCAACGAAGTCCGGTTAGAAATTTAATTAATAAAAAGCTTTTGATTTATATTTTGAACCTATTAAACATTTATTATAATGTGAAATTATTTTTTTGCAGAAACGCTTGGCACAGATGACAATATACTCAGACATATTCAGAGCTCGATTAGGTATAAAAATCAATATTTACGAAATCATATTTTCTGATAACAAATTATGTGTCTAGACTTTTTTTACACACATACAAATATAAGTAGGGACTTAGGTATATCTGTATGTGTGTAAAAAAGTCTCGTCGATCTATTGCTTCGATTTGTTTTTAATAGTTACTAGAAACATATTATACCATTTCATCAGATCCATCCAAAATAAATAATGTCGGAACCGCATTTTCTCTAAGTCGCGTTCATTTCACATTTCCTTACATACAAATGAATCCATAGTAAAATGATTTTTAGGAAATCTGTAAAATAAAAGTATCGATATATCGATTTAGAAAAGTATGCACATTGTTTACGTCACTATACATGATATAGATAATCTGATGCCATTTCTGGATTATTGCTAAAACTGCTATAAAAATTGAATTAACGGCTGGTTTTTGCTACAAAATGGTTCTACCAAATTTATTTTGTATTTTTATTCGCTTATCAGTTCACATTCGACAAATAATCATCATCTCAGCCAAAAGACGTCCACTGCTGGACAAAGGCCTCCCCCAAGGATATGAGGGGTATTTGCCGTAATCGCCACGCTTGGCAGGCGGGTTGGCGATCGCAGTAAGTTGAGGGTAACCTCAGAGAGATGCTGCTGCCCATCCTCTGGAATGGTCGACAAATAATATACCGATTGAAAGTCAATACTATGTCCATGACTATTTTCTTTTCGAGATTATTAGAAATTGCAGCCCCCAACTACAAAAGAAATAGTGCCACATATACCACACACTCACAATTTCTAGTAATCCAAAGCATTCGTGCAATCTAGACAGAAATACTATTAAATTCTGAAATAATTATGAGTTATTGACAATGTTATTGTTCGAAGTCATAGAGCAACACGGGCCTCCGGCGGACCGGAGGAGAGTAGCCATAGCGTTTATTCTCGATACAGATTTGTCTGTCATTTTTTGCGGGGGGTGAGGCAGCTACATTGTCAAGTTGCGACTGCCGTGGTTGCGACAATGTCGATATGCATGTATCGATAAGTTCGAGAACTCGGTTAGGATAATGGTTTAAAAGTGGGACACAGGTGAGATGTTAAAAAAAGGATTTATTTATTACGATATCATTCAGAATCTGTTCAAAAAGTCAGTTTACATGGGTAAGTTACAAAAGTTATTAAATAAAGAAATATGAAAGGATTATCGAATGTTGATGTTTTACCTAGAATCCGATTTTAATAAAACAAAACTATGCACAAATTAATTGATTTTAATTTCTGCTGAATTTCTCATGTAAACTGACTTTTTATAATATAATGTAATAATGATATAATGTATCAAAACAATACTAACAAACTACTTATATAATAATCTTTAGACACTACATACAGCGTCATCTAGTTCCAAACTAAGCAAAACTTGTGATAAGGATACTAGACGAGACGACTATATTAAATACATATACTTATACTTTTTTTGTAAACAAACTTATAATACATACAAAAAAACACATTTAGACCGAAGGCAAACAACATTTATGTGAAGAACTTAGGTAAGTTCATCAAATAAATGTTTGTCTTCTGTGGGAATCGAATCCACAACCCCGAGGTCAGTAGTCACTATGTACACCACTGGGCCACGGAGGTCGTCATTTAGTAATATATTTAATTGGAAACAACTTTTACGGATCTACTCGCGTTTATTTTACACATTACTTATTTAATGTTTATCCTGACATTTCAGACCCTTTGCAGAGTCCCTGGTCACAGGGAGACTGAGGTGTTGACCATCTCATAATTAGTTGGTAGCTTGTATACCCTCATTTAAATTTAATCAGGTGCGTTGTGTTTTACGCAGAAAGAGCTTACAGTATCTTTTGGTCTGGCAGTATGGTGTTGGGGCTGGGATTTAATATTTTTATGATGGGATCCCAGGCTGGTGTAGATTCCAACCATCTTCTCTATTGAAATTAGGATGTTTTTAAATTTCAATAGCCTCGCGTATCATCCTAGGGATGAATCGTTGTTCTCTAGCGAGTATTTGTGGTTTATCAAATCTGATGTAATGGTTGGGCCCCTCTAGGGAATGTTCGCATACTGCAGACTTATTTTCGCGCCTATGCTTGACGTCGGCTATATGTTCTTTAACGCGGGTTTCTACACTTCTCTTTGTTTGCCCGATGTAAGAGAGCCCACAGTCGCAGTTCAGTTTGTACACGCCTGCATCTTGAAGGGATATGTTGCACTTGACAGGTCGTAAAAATTGGTTGATCTTCTTCGGTGGCTTGAAGTAAGTGTTGATTGAAGCTCGCTTTAAGATATGTCCAATCTTGTCAGCGACACCTTTCATATATGGAAGTACAGCAGATTGGTGCTCGACTGTGGTTGGTTTATTGCGTTTTCTGTGACAAAGCCGTGGTACTTTCAGTTTATTATCCTGTAGTACGTGCTTGACATGCTGAAGCTCAGCAGTCAGGTGTTGAGTGTCACAGATGCCACGTGCTCTCTGAAACAAAGATTTCCCTACAGTAGCTAACTGTCTAGGATGGTGGTGAGAATCACCATTGAGGTACCTATCTGTATGGGTTACTTTACGATACACAGTGTGACTCAAACTATGGTCCGGATTCCTGATGATTAAAATATCCAAGAAAGCTAGCTTACTATCTGCCTCTAACTCCATTGTGAATTGTATTTTTGGATGTATGGAGTTAAGATGATCTAGAAAAGCAGATACTTTATCAGTTGGTAGGATAGTGAAAGTGTCATCTACGTATCGCTTGTAGAACCTAGGGGTTACCGGTGCTGTGCTCAGGACACTCTCCTCGAAATCTTCCGTAAAGATATTGGCGACGACGGGCGAAACAGGGGAACCCATGGCAACACCATCTACTTGCAGGTAGTAAATGTCATTCCACAAAACAAAAAAACGCAAAAAAAACGCGTAAAATAAACGCGATTAGATCCTTAAAAGTTGTTTCATTTCAACGTGTAGTGTTCGCGAAAACTTTAGAAAACAATATTTAATTAGTTTTATATTTAACTTGAATCAATTTTAATAGGTACGTATCATTATTATACTATATTAAAATATATTTCACTATATTAGAAAACATTACCTAATCTAAAAATGATTAAATGCATGAGAGTCGTGGCTGTATAGACTTTACCTTTGTCATTTTTATCGATGAAAATAATAACAACACTATCGCTCAGTGACAGCGTGAACTTGGATACAGACTCGGATCAGTCGTTTGACCGATCCACATATTGTACGAGAGCAAGCGGCCTCAGTTGGTAAACAAATCCGAAACAACACGGCCGCTTATTATTGTATTTTTTTCAATAAAGAGAAATACATAGTAATAATGTGATCTAAATTAATTACATGTGAAAGGTAAACGCCATCTTCTTGTAAATTTGATGTGGTAGATCTCTTTTTGCAGCAAAAAACTGAACAAGTCGGCATTTTTCTAGGACGTCGTTTTAACCGCGCAACTAGATTCAGTCTAGTGAACAGTGCGGCTGCAACTAGTTTTATTGTACGCATAGGTCCGTGTGGATTTGTACTTTGACAGAGGGGAACGCCTGGGTATGGCTACTCCCCTCCGGTCCGTGTTGCTCTATGTTCGAAGTTATTGACAGTCGATACTATTAATACGCGAACAAGTCAAATATATCTAAAACGAACTGTCAGCTTTTAAATCAATGTACTTCTGAATTTGGCCGGGGCTTGGCCGGGCAAAAGGACTCGAGATTTTATTTTTCTGATGACCGATGACATAACAATACAAAAAATAAAAACTAAGTGTCAACCATTTGTCGCACTCCAACCTCCTTTTCTAGCCATAAGATAGAACGGAACTAAACATAGTTGCACGTTTTTTATTTTAACCTTCCTTCTACGCAGCCTATGCTCTATGGTACGCGAAACGTCAACGTCAGTTGGCGCAACAACGGACTAGGACTGGACCATAAAGAAAAGTGTATTATACTGAAAGACTGGACACATTTGAACGGGAGCGGTTGGAGAGTACGTACTCGCAGAACTCACTTCGATTCTAAAATCCATTTGCCTCGGCAACTGTTTCTAAGTTATTTAATTGTGATGTTAAAATAATATTAAAGTGACTGTAAGGAATACGACTGCGTTTTTATTTTGAAGATTCAAAATGAACTGTGTTATCGACGAATCCGAGTTTGCTCGACCGTGCCTACCTTCAAACCTCGCCGCTGACATATATACAAGTATAATAGGTAATGTGTAGGGATTTTGCCTAGAATTTGAATGGATATCGCCCATCGTAGCCTTAGTAATTATTTCTGCTTTTAAGCAGCATTGGTTCATCTTGAAAGGTACCGTTTGGATCCTTGTGATAACAGGGCATAGAAGCATAAGTTCTGAAGCTTAAGGCGCTGACAACTAAGAAATGCGCTTCCCTTAAACAGCATAAAACGCCATTAATAATATAATTATGTTTTAATAGACTAGGTATATTTGCAATTATGTTATTGTATTCAAACTGCGGAATTATGAAATTTCCTAGGTAGGGATAAAGAAAAAGTAAAGACACCTCTAAATAGGATCTTAGTAATAGTTTTCACATGATTATCTTTCACTTTAAACAATATACTAAAATTATACTGAAGTACGTCGATTAAATCAGCTAAGCTTCTTAAAAATCGTTTTTGTTTTTTTTTTAATAAAACATCTAGATTTTAAATACATAGCGTTTTTAGGTATCACGTATTATTTGCATCCCTTTTGCTTGTATTCAGATCGAAGGTGAGGGGTGTTTCACAGTTATTAGCGCCTTTTTAGGGTCGGCAACGTGCGTACGAACGTGCGTTGAAGTCGGCGGTAGCAGCTTTTCTTCAAATGAGCCGTATATAGTCGCTTACCGGGTTTAACATAAAAATACTGTCTATCATGTGCCGCAAAGCCAATACCGTGGGTTTAGAATGTTACTTTATTATCACGTTATACTTGAATGTGATGTCAACTGCTTTCCTTCGGCAGTCCCAAAGAGCAGTTGTTATAATGGACTTGTCTGATACAGCCGATGCAGTCGTGATCCGGTCCCTATAAATAAGGCCCGTCACCTTTCGTGACGACTACGCGCCCTCAACACCAAGGTATTATCGGCTTTTGTTTTACCACACTTAAATCTTTAGGTCGTTTTTTGCCATCTTTCCGATGAAGCCAATATAATTATAGTTATTTTCGCTAGCAACCTATTTAGTAAGCTATATTAGTTCAATATTGGCAACGAAATTGCAAACGGTAGCGTTTTGGTAGCGGGTTTGTTGAAAGATTAATTTTGAATAACCGTAAAGTATATATATATCTACTTATACCGTTTTTAGGGTAAATATAGAAATAAAAAAATATCTTAACTTCTATATTGTAATGTGTAATGTTATAAAGGTCAAATTGTTTCGGGTAAAGGTCTCGAACTCACGACCTTTTGCTATCCGGTCAACTGGTTCTCCAATTTAATTGAGACATAGAGACAATGGATTCCCTTGTCGAATTTATCAAGTGTTTACTTCTTGCGCTATTAGCCAACGTTGTATCATCATTTTTTAGGTAACACACACATTAAATCTATATGAGGCATCGAAAATGGAAATAACACTTGAAAAATATTATTTTTATTTTCGATGTATTCAAGCTTAAATGAGAAGCGGCCAAGGCGTTCCAGCTATGCTGGATGGGTGACCAATTTGAGTAAGATTCTGAGCCCAGAAATTTGACGTTTAGAGGCTAATAATGATGGAAAAGTACAAATAAGTCAGATTAAAGAGTTTGTATTATGTAATTTTGTTATTTTTATCAAAGTTTATTCTAATGCAAACGTACTATAACTTGTAAATAAAATGCACTGCATTATTATCTAAATAACAAAAGTTAAGTCGTAAAACTCTTGAACAAAGATTGGTTGTACAAGTATATCTGTAAGTACTCTTTTACGAAAGAATTCGTCTCTTTCCGTAGTTACTTCTAATCTTCTGATAGGCAAGAAAATGATCGCCCCTGTGACGTACCCTACGTGTAGTTGTGTCTGTTATGTTAAATAGCACGTAAACAACCAAACCTTATAAAAAAATCAAGCTAAATATTAGCCTGTTGATAAATTCTCCTCTAACATTTGTAACAAAACATTCAGTACCACACAGAATTCAAATTCTATGGAAACAAAGGATCGCTCAAGAATTATTATGCACGGAGCAAAGTTCTTGAATGATACGGCATAGCTGAAACATTTAATTCATGATGGCTGCCGCATTGTGCGGACACACCTGCGGCAACAAGCTGGCCATAAACTGGCCATCTTTGTAAAGGGAAAAATCGCTGTTATTTACATCTCACCTTGCTAATTGTTTCCGACCGACAAAACGTTTAGCCAAAACACTTCAATGAATGATACGGCATTTCCAATATTTCATTTCGTATTAAAAATATGAATAAGTACACTGAACAAAAAAATTATACCTAAAAGGTATATTTACTTTTGTAGGTGTAGGTACTATGTCTCCCTACGATCGCAGATGTCAAGATAAAACAAAATCTACTCGTTTTTTTTTTTTTTTTACTGCTTCCTCCAACATAATCGGAGCCTATTTTAGCTTATTTTCATTCATTCCAGTTCTCGCTTTTATTCTTCTCGCACTTTTGTTCCACATACCACTCATTCATCCATCACCTTTCATTCTAAGCAGTGGGTGTGCTGCTTTATAACATCTAGCTAAACTAGTTACTTCCTTAATTTACTAGATTATTATTGTTCTTGGGTAAATAAGTTCTTCAGAACACAGGATTTAATTTTAAAAAGTAGGGAAATGACTTAAATTTACGTATTTTCTTATAAGTACATATTTTAAATTGCTAAATCTAATCGTTTAATATGTAATCAGGCTTTATCAAAATCTACTCTGCAGGATAAATAGCCAATTAGCTAGGGCAAAGGGTGAGAATCGTCAGTATTAAATAAAGTATAAAGATTTGTATAAAGTTTATCATTATCTTTGATACCTACTGCAAGAGTATAAGTGCCATTTTCTAGTAACTATTAAAAACAAATCGAAGCAATAGATCGACGAGACTTTTTTACACACATACAGATATACCTAAGTCCCTACCTTATATCTGTATGTGTGTAAAAAAAGTCTAGACCCCTTGGTCTATAGTCCAGAGTTTTATGTGGGCAAAATAGAAAGCTGTTTTGAGGGTAACAGTGATGTTGTGACTCCGGTATGGTCGTGTGCAAAATCTTATTAGTAAGACCAATACACAATATGTAGGAAACAGAAATCGATTTCGCAGCAGACCCAGGCCCAGATGGAATGCAAATTTGACTTTGTGCAAAGGCACGAGAAAAAAAATTGAAAGCCTCAAAGTGCAATATTACAACTACGACTAATAATAATAAATAATAACATTAATTAGTTAGTAAGACGACGTTGCTGTAATTATCACAAAAGAATACAATGATACCTACAGTCAAGTTCAGAGCAATCTTGAAATGTCTAGAAGAAATTGAACTCTAATAGAACCTTACTTATCAAACACACTCTGCACTTGACCATGCAATAGTAAAGTAAAATTTAAGAACAAACCAAAAAGTGTTAGAAACCCTGGACGTGAGAAAGAAATGCCGCTGCGTTCAGAGGTTCATTAGTTAGGAGTGATAATTTGACGCGCCGTGACAGCTCATATTATATTGAAATTGATTTGTGTTCAAAGTTGAATTAATTTTGACAGAGTCAATAAGCCACCGCTGCTTGAAGGCGATATTAACCATACGCGAGCAATAATTACAAGTTCCAATGGTGGAAGGGAGACGATATCAATTTAAACTTATTATCAAACAGGACTTATGTTATGATAAATAGATTGAAAAATAAATTTTGTATTGTCAGTGACATCTGTATGACTGTATTTTTAAATATGGGTCTTAGTATTACTATTACTAAGCTTCCGTTGTCAAAACATCAGATTTCAGCAAACATATGTATCAAGCACCTTTCGGAAAGTGTTAACGCTATGCTAAGACCCCTTACGTCCATTATTTTTTCTAAATCTCATAACTTTCACACCGGTACGCAGCAGAAGTGAGCTATTCCACGTGTAAATGTATACCCAAATTCAAAGAAAACCTTCAACTTTGGAATAGTGTTGCGTTCAGGATTAGCTATAAGGTAGGTTCCGGTTACATCGAGCCATTGGCCGAACCTATTTTTAACCTTTTGACCAACATTCCGCTTAACCACGCAACCATTGTTATTTGTAGGATGTACTTAAATTATTAGTTCCAGCTACTAAAGTCATATAAGTTAATTGTGGGTTGGCTGGTTTCTTTAGTCTGCTCTAGTCTTTTAGAAGAGGCAACATCAATTGCAATCAATGTATTTTTTATCATTAGATTAATATGTAATATAGACTTTAGGTAAATAAGCAATCTATGAATGTTTGATTATGTTAACTAACCGATCCGATCCGAACCTTTCGGAGAATCTAGTAGGGCACGGTGACGCGCACTTTTAAGTGTGCGATGCCGTTTCCTCTAGAAAACCTCCGAAGGTGATTTGTTTCAACATGGCTTGAGGTACCCTTTACGTACCTCGCCACCCCCAAAAAAGCCCGGTGACGCTGATAAATCCGTTTGAGGCAATTAGAAATCTCTCTATAAAAAAACGTTAACTACATTATGACAAAAAGCAAGTGCAGTAGTTGAGGAGTATTACAGTTACCCATCTAGAAAAGCATAAAGCATTCTCTTTATATTACATACTTTAGCATGATCTATACGAATCTTAAAAGTCAGCGTCAGCACTTATCAGGTGCCACAATACGTCAATGCGCTCAATTAAAGTAATCGTTTTCATTTCATCAATGCAAGTGAGAACACCGAGCTATAGAATAATAAGTTCATCAGTCAATACCGGCAGAACTCAGCAATAGCAATTATTTCGAACAGAACAAAAACTCAGGCCGTGATAAGTAGTTACCATCCGACAATGGCCTCAAGATAACAAGACTGGGACTTATTTAAAATTCCTCTAATCGAATATGGCTTTTATGGTTGTATTTAACACGATTATTATTTTTTAAGAGGTCTCGTGTGACTTGCACTTTGCTCGCGGCGATCCCCTGAGGTGTCGAGGTGTCGAGCTGTCGAATAATAGATGCGTCTGAAGTGATTGATTAATGAAAGGCCCAGCGAAAACAGACCAGCTACCTAATTAAATACTCCCATCGTCGTTCGGTTTGACGTTACAGAATTGTATGATAAACTAGGGGTTTGAGAAGCAATTGGTCATTACAGCAACGGCCCATTGACAAGTGGAGATTACACCTGATTAAATAGACAATACCATTTACCTGCAATTTAATAAGTTATTTGCACCTCGGTAAGAAACGTTTAAAAAGTTTTATGTACTTACCAAAGTTGTAAATCACTAGATGATCACTGGCCACTAATATTAAATGAAAGTTCGTACTGACAGACGCCGTCAAAAAAATTGTTTATCGTGTTTGTTATGTAGTGTTATGTCTTCATTTTGTATATAAAATTACATGGAAAATAGTAAACCATTACTAAAATGGTTTACTATCACACATCAGGGAATGTCAAAATGTTAAGAAACATTATAATGGACTATGGTGCTGCGAGTGAAGTTTCACCTTATGAGTATATGAAGACGTACATCGAAAAATGTCCAGATTCCACTGAAGATTCGAAGCTTTCTTGGATTGCTGAAACATTTCTAGGTATCCAACAGCATGGACAATTCTTGGAAAAAATTACTTCACATTTGTCAGATGAACTTTCGGAAGATGATCAAGATTATTTTAAGATCATATTACACGCGGTGACATTCCAAATTATACCAAAAGACATGCAATTTCTATACAAATGCCTTTTTAATATAAGTAAGCCTCTGCTGAACACTTTTACTAAGTTTCTGAGTAATAATGAAGTTCTTACTTTCATATCACAAATAGCACAAGCAATCTACGATACGAACTATATTACCGAAAAAATTATCAATCCATTATTTACCTGGCAACCCTATATTAGTGAAATGGCGCATAGTTATGCTGAGTATATAAAAAAAACAGAAAGTCGTAAAATAAAACCTCCCACTATGCCCATTTATCTTAAGGTACTTGACAGAAAAGGCAAAGAGGATTTCTCACCATCTCCAGATGCTTCTCTACCACGAACTCCACCTAACTCTTTGGGAGTAAAAAAAAGGATGCTAACAAAAAATGTTATAGATCAAAGATTGAAGAATATTCATGAAAAAAATAAGCGAAAGGCTGCAAATCTACTTAACAATGTTAAAAACAATAACTTCCATTATGCACAGGCTAAGTCCGAGAAATATTTTAATACAATAAATAATTTAAAGGATGAAGCAGAAAATGACTCTGTAAAGATATTGCCAAGGAACAAACCGACTTATACTGCTAGCACTAATTTTCCTCCCATTAAAGAAACGGTCGCTAACTTGAAAAGAACAAATAAACGAATACAATTAGCGCAAGAGGAAGAAGTCCAATGGTTACAAACTTTGATGACAACTTGTAGAAATACAGCAAAAATTGACGAAATGGAAGAGCACGGTCGCCAAGAAAGAGAAAGAGAACGTTTGCTTAACATAGAAAGAAAACATCTCATGGGCCAAATATCATACGAAGAGGCTGTGATTTCCAAAAAAAGACTTTATGATGAGAATAAAAAAAAATACGAGCAATTCCTTAAAGAAAAGGAAGTTTGGAATCAGGAAATTGAAAAATGGCGAAAATCTGAAATGGACAGAAATAGAAAACAAGTTGAAAAATTATCAATAATAGAACTGAACTTATTACAAGCAAGAAATGGAGTTATTGCAAAAAAGAAAGAAGCTGTAGAGAAATTAAAAAAAGAATCTGAAATGATGATAGCAAATGCTATGAAAGCTAAACAAGAAGAATTAGATCGTAGAGTAAATATGATTAAAGAAATAAAAATACTTGCATTGATAGCGAAAACAGCAAAAGTTCCTAAAATAATTGACCTAACTGAAACATCTGGTTTGGGCTTGCTTTGTGAAATGTCTTTTGCTGAGTTACAAGAAAGACTTTCCGCATTCAAAATTGGGTTGAATGAGGAGCTAGAAAGAAAGAAAAAGCTAATCAGAGAGGAGAACATAGCTACAAAGCAAGAAGTACAACAAACAAAAATATCTATAAATAAATATTTGACCGAGCGTGCTACATTGCGCAAGCAAAATAAAAAATCTAAATTGACACTTGAAAACCATTCTTCAAAAGAAATAAACGATTTAAAGAAAATTTTAGAAGAAAAGAAAAAGTTGAGAATAAAACTTACCAGTTGAAACATATTTGTTTGATGTTAAACTGAGCATTTTAAAACTTGTTTATTATGTCAGGTTGAAGGAGATTGCTGTTCTTTTTTTGTTATGGTTAGTAAATAAAATATATGATTTTCACAGCTGAATATTGTATTTTACCTGTCTCTCTACTACATACATATTTACTGTAGCTTCATACTACGTTACTACTTTTAATATTGACGGTGCTTCTTATATACGTACTACACGTATGTGTACGTATACTAGATAATCTACTTACGTAAATATTATCTTCAAATACTTGTACAATGCATCAAGAGCAAAAAATGAACAATGTCAGTTTAAGTTAGAAGGGTTAATTTGTCATGACAATAATTATTTACTAAAAAAAGAAACAACTTGGGTTAAATTTATTTTTTGGAATATTTTAAATAGGTAAATACAAATATTTTTTTTGTATCTATGATTATTTTTTATTTTGCGTAAGTAAAAATTTTTGTCATTCGACAGCTGTAAAGGAGCAGATTGAACTTCACGTCACCAAATAGTAAGTGAGTTTCTTATGCAGTGTTGTGTTCCGCCATTTTTTTGGAGAGACTTTGATTATTGCCTCTTGATGTCATTTTCAGCGTCACCAAACTTTTTTGGAGGCGACGAGAAACTTAAAGGGTTCCTACAGCCGTGTGATCGAAACACTGTCAGATGTTTTCTAGAGGGAATGGTATCACGCACTATACTGTGTCCCCGTCCCCAAATAGATTCTCCGAATAGTTCTGATTGGATCGAAGCGGAATAACCCGAGGGCGCCTCTCAAGGCTTGGACCTATACTCGGGTTGCCGGGTTCTGCCAATTACAGCAAGGATATATTTCTTTTTTATATTTACGGGTAAGCACAGTGCCTTGATCTCACCTGATGTTAAGTGATGATAAGGCCAATTGGTGGAAGCGCACTTCACCCGGGATCCTCAACTAGTGAGGCACTGGCTATCTTATCTTTAGCTGCCGGAACACAACAATGCTACAAACATTGATGTTATGGCGATATATTTATGTCCGTTTGGATTGAGGAGCCACTCCAGATTATTAAGGGCAGCTATCACCCTTATTTAGCAGCCATGCTGATAATTTTGTAGATCAAATTCTGGAATTTGTAGTAGAATACATCAAAAGTTATATCACTGCAAAGGTGGCTCCTCAATCTAAACATCTAGATTGAGGAGCCACCTAGAACTCGTAATGTTTTGAATGTAGATTACTGAAAATTATGTATCATTTTGTATCTATTACGTAGCATATCTACTACAATTTTGAGCACATTAGTTCTAAAATTCAAAAAACTACAACACTTTTGTTGTGGCTCCTCAATCCATATACAATAGAGTACATTTTTAGGAATATTTTCGGTCAATTCATATATTCGACATAATGATAATTTAGAAGGAAATAAATCCTATTGCCTACAATATGAATGAAATACTAAAACATAGTGATTTCCATAAGTAAACGCATATTATTTGGCTCCTCAATCCTGACGTTTAGCAAACCAATAATTTACTATATTTACCTGATATCACAACGAAATCAAAAGCCAGAGATACTTACATATAGTAGGCATGCCTACTAAATGGCTACACACAATTCATTGCTGGATTCGTTTTAATTGCTGAAAAA
This sequence comes from Eudonia lacustrata, assembly GCA_947562085.1. Taxonomy (NCBI): domain Eukaryota; kingdom Metazoa; phylum Arthropoda; class Insecta; order Lepidoptera; family Crambidae; genus Eudonia; species Eudonia lacustrata. The sequence goes on along the minus strand of OX387316.1, from coordinate 11,069,275 downwards.
AAAGCTTTTTGATATTGCATAGGGATTTGTTGCGAGGGGTGACCATAATATGTGAATGAAACTAGGATAAGTAATTTATCAAATTTCTTAACACAACATATCCTAGCAAAGGAGGAAGGATGAGATGTTGTGTTACGATGACTAATGAATCCGGAATTCGTAAGAGCACAGAAGACCCAATAGTCATCCATTCGCTAACCTATATTTTGTAAAAACAAATTATTAAATTTGATAAATTACTTATCCTAGTTTCATTCACATATTATGGAATACATATAGCTGCTCTTAATAATATGAGTGGCTCCTCAATCCAAACGGACATATATATTTAGATAAGATGGTGGTAGCTAGCCAGGCGGACAAACAAGTCCTACCACCAACCAAACCGAGTACACAAACATGTAAGTACCCCCCGCTGGGAATCGAACCCGGGACCTCTGGGTCTAAACCGAAGTCTTAACCTAGACCACAGAGGTGGTTAAAATATTATATTCACTTAGACATCATAGCTGTAGCTGACAATACACAACATTGCTACCAACATTGATGCTATGCTGACAACTTATGTAATAATAATAAATAAGATGGTGCTAGCCTGTTGATCCGACTTATTCGTCAACTGGCATGTGTGAAAGTGGCGAGTGCGAGTGAGTTGGCACCTTCCGATTTTACCTATTTTTACGAACCAAGTAAAATGTATATTTACTCCAGTTGAAAACCTAGGATATCTTGCTGTTTTACTGATGGTTTAACCACTACCTTGAAAATAGAGGCAGTCGAATTTTGATTTTTGTTTGTAAATTAATCTGATTCCACAATTAATCTGAGACCAAATAGTCTAACTAAAATGAATTTAAAAATTAGTTTCTCGGCTTAAACAAAACTTCAAGTAATTTTAGTTTATTTTATCCAAAGTTGATAGAGGCAACTGAAGCAATCGAGTTAATAAAGTTGATTGCGCTACACAAATTAGCATATAAGCTTTGAAATGGATATGTCTTGCAATAAATTTGTGCAAGTCCACAGAGATAATAAAATATAGACAGACACATCTTTGTAATTGTGTTAGCTTTCCTTTATCTTTGTTTTGATTAGTTAGATGTAATCTTTTACCAAACTAAGGATAATAAGTAATTATACTTATTTAAAAAAGTTTTTCTAAAGTTTTCGCTAACACTACTCATTATTAAAAAACACATAAATGGATCTACTTGCGAAAATTTATTCTGACGTGTCGAATATTTGGCGGTTATCCATGGACCTGGCAGACTGTGGTATTGGGCAAAATTTATTGTATCAAAGAACAAGCTTTATAAAGCTAAATAGAACGCGAGTATATCCGAGTATATGAAATGATTACTTTTTGATTTTTTATTACAATCTATTATTTTAATATAATCAAAAATATATGGCCTATGCTGGCCTATGTCCAGCAGTGGACTAGTATAGGCTGATGATGATGATGATGATGATGATGAATCAAAAATATATTTTATGTATTTTGTTTTTTTTTCAATTCCAGCATTTATAACTTATCTTACTTAAAATGTAATTACCAGTCTGTTCTAACAGTTTTTAAAATCTATGCATCAGAGAATACTATAGGTAGCAAGACTAATGGTGTCCTCCAGGCGGACCCCGATCGATGCGCATGCGTGAATTGGTTGTAACACTTAATTAGTAGTAAGCGAGGAGAAATATTAGTAATTGGAATTTATAGGGCACTGTTGACAAGCCGCTTGATAAACGCGAGTGCATCGACATGCAACACATCCGAGGCTCCGCGCTTCCGAATGGCCTCGGTGTGGCTCCTTTAGAGGTCATGACTTTAGCAACTGCGTGTTTTTCAAGCTTCATAAATTTATATTAGCTAGTACAATATCATCAGTGTTGGTTAACTTTTTATGTCCAAATGATAATATAAAGATTACATTCTAGATATTTTCGTTTTAAGTGCAACAGATGTTTTGCACTTTAAATTGCGTAATGTGTTATACCAACTAATTACGTAGACGTGTAAGATTTATTTTTATGATTATGTTCAACCTAACATTCATAATGAGTCTACAAATGGTAAAACACTAGATCAAAAATTCAAATATCAAAGACCACGATTGCTAACCAATAACTTAAATTTATGACGGGCGCATAAACTTTCATGTTGTTAAAACATCGTCAAGCAATAATCCCAGCTTATAATCCAATAACATGTCGGAGTCGTCGTAATGGTACAAATCAGGTGACAATGTATCGAGAAATGCTAGTCGATATAATTTGGATTAAGGCAATAAATAAGGCGAGGTCGCCCGTTCATTTGTATCGGCGTATAATTTAAATTCTTTAACGCCAATGTTCGAGATTACGCGGCGAGATAGAGGCGAGGCGCCCGTGTTGCCGCGACAACCACCAAATAAATTTATATTTCCGACGAACACCGAACCGACTCTTCTCTTTGTAGATAATTCGGTAACGTTGAACGGCTCTATTAACAGCTTCCCTTTTTGGGATAAATGTCGCCTTCGGATTGTGTTCCCGGTATCTGTAGTGTGGCCTTTTGTATAGTATGAGCGGAAGATAAAAAAAATATGGCATTGGTTATGAATTGACTGAATGTAAAGAGTTTTGTCTTAGTATGAACAAAAAAAATGTATTGTATTGTTACATTATTACGCGAATACTGCAACTTGTTATTAATCATCACTATATTATAAATACTGATCTACTAACATATATTTTTTATAAAAATATTGGATCATTACTAGGGTCATTGGTCACAAGGAGACAAAGATGGTGGTCATTAGGTTTAGAAATTGTGTAGATAATTCAAAAAGGTCTCTCTTTTTAGGTAACGCCTTGGTGGCCAAGTGGCATAGCGCTCGGTCCGATACCTGAAGGTCCCGGGTTCAATTCCAAGGTCGCGCAAAGTGTGTTTCGGATAAAACAATTTATTTTTCATAATTTAAAATTAAGCAATAAACTTTCCACTTTAATAAAAAATATTGAACAATAAACACAAAAATGGAATGAAAGCTAATGGAATGGAATAATCATAACCAATTGGGTAACTAAATAAAATCATCGGCTCGTCGGGCGTAAACTTTATTTGGAATGGTTGACTATAAATACGGGACACGGTTCCGAGATTAAGCTGATAACAGTGAAACGTCAATAACCACCTAATTGGGAGAGAACACTTCACTGCAATCACCTAAGCGTCGACAGTGAGAAACAAATAAATATTGAAACCGGCCAGAGATAATTCCCCCGATAACTTAATGTGCTTACATTTGGAATCTGCTCATGATTTTATGGGAAACCACGATACTATATCGGTGTCTCGCATTATGAGTTAATGAGACACATGTTTGGCTTAACTTTCCCGTTCTTCTCTAATCTTAATTGCTTAATCTATTGATTGGGCAGCTCTTTTAAGTAATTAGGCTTGAGTTATGGAATAAGCAGCATATTTAATTCGCTAAAAATTCAAATTTTTTGTTTACTTATAACAGCTCTATTACCATAAAAATGTTTAAAGTCTTTATTTTTAAGAAAAAAAGTGTTGTAATATGATATAGTCTCAGCATGCCAACAATAAAAAATGAATGTGAACGTAAAAATACACTAAAAGAATCGTACAGATACGATATGCTTCTGCGGTTGGTTTTGGAAGGCTAATTTTGAATGTCAGCCGAGAAATTTCGATATAGTCGTTACGAGGGAACATTATTTTATTGGCCTCCGTTATAAGCTTGTTCAGAGTGGGCATATTAAAGAATTTATGTTATGATTGCTCAGTCAATTTGCATATGAATAATATGCGAATTTTATGTGCGAATGATGTCATATCCTTTGGTGTTTCGTTAAGAAATGTGTGAAACGTTATCGAGGATAACAGCGTTGTTACTTAATTTCGTTTTGTAAATGAAAACAGTTTTGAGTGGTAGCTTCAATAACAAATTAACTTGGTTCTTTTGCATTTCGGTTTTTCTTATATACTTATGCAAGTACTAAAATTAATAATTGTCTTTGGTAAAAATATTTACAGCTCGAAATGAGATCAGTTGAGTTGTTGTGTCAGACCTTTTGTAAGTGTTTTATATTATAACTTATTTTTTTATATCTATCTACCTTCCTTACCTTCTATATCTACCTTCACACTTTTATCATGAACAGCATTGGATTGGCCATTTTTTTATTTTACTAAAGAACCTTCAGTTCATTCAAAAACATTCAAATTCAAATTCAAAAACATCTCATTGGTCTGAAGTTAGGTATATTTAGGAAAAACTGTGATAGGATGATTTCTAAGATATTTTGGTATGTGGGTAATGATATGATAGCTGATATAATCACTATTTATAAGCAATGAGCCAATCCTGCCGGACCTACTGACTCATCACTAAATCCCAAGAAGTACGAACTTTTAATTAGGCAGGTAAGTTCCTGTTAGGGTCCAGATTTCCGTTAAAAAAGGATTTTATTTAGGTGCTTTGGGTTATTGCGCGGACGAAGTCGTGCCAATTCGCCAGTAGGTAAGTAATATCTTTAAATACCACTGTTACGAAGACCAAAAACATTTGTACTTATACTTATTAAAAATGTGATTTCTCATGTTTTGGCGGAGTGAAATCTCGTTGCGTATAAGTATTTTTCCGGTTGAAGTATAGTCCCGATAGTGCGCGCTGCGTTCACACCATAATCTGTATCGTTCCTCTGTGACAGGAGCGGAGCACTTTGGCCGCGTAAAGGCAAACTACATTACCAAAAAAGGTATATCCTACTAATATTATAAATGCGAAAGTTTTGTTGTTTGTTTGTATGTATGTTCGTATATTTGTTACTTCTTCACGCTGCAACGGATGGATGGATTTGGATGAAATTCGGCATACAGTTTTTATTTTGATATTTCCACGGGAATCACATTATAAATATACTAAAAACGACAATTTAATTTTCCAATACAAAATGATTAATTTGTTTTGTTGTCATGGAAACCAAAGAGAATTTAATCACTTGATGGAAACTGTCAAAGCGGTACGAAGTCCGCCGGGTCCACTAGTCCTTAAAAGTTTTGAAAAAAACTGTCACTCAATTTTAAGATTCCGTATCGCTATAGTATATATTGTGTTTGTTGTGCCTATAACTTAAACTCAGTATGATTAGTCATACTTAACAAAAGTTAGTGCAGAAATTATAATTTGAGTTTTAATAGAGTTCCCATTAACTTTCCAATGTGTTAGTTTAATTTTGTTTTGAATATTGTAAATCCTGTCGCTAGTAAAATAAATAAATAATATTAACTGAAGTTTACGGCCCAAACCGTCCATTTAAGTATCGCTATTGGACGTGTGTATGTATTGTGTCAATACGTTTAAGCTTAGCATGACAAGGCATAATTAATTCGTACTGAAGTTTGTAGTTAAGTATATCCAAATTATTAGGTAACCTGTTTGGCATAAGTTTGTATTCCATCCCATCCTTCAAAGTTTGAAAAGATGTTAAAATACTTTTACGCTATATTGACGCATTTGTTGCTTATTTTATCAGAATAGTCAATAATTCAAGATAATGCAAAATATTACATTTGAATTCACAATTTTAAGACACAAAACCTACCATCTACGTCATCTACCCAAATAGTCAAACAAAACACTAGCAAATTCCCTACCATTTTCAGCCAAGGGTTAGTTAGTAAAAACGCGTGAATGTCCGAACGGCGCTTCAAACGACCGACGAAATTTATTGTTATTGAGTCGGCGCGCGTACACGCATCCACACTCCGCGCCTATCGCCACGGTACAACTTTATCGGCCAGGCCACTATTCTGATTGAACACGACGCTCTTATTTTATAGGCTTATTCTTTTTTACCTTCATAAATAATTTAATTGTTCGCTATGGATCGGTGTTAGTTTAACTGTTTTTTTTTAAATTCGATTTTATTTTAATTTCACTACTTTATACCGCTTTGTTGCTGTTTACTTTTGCATTGTAGAAATCATGAGATTGCTTACATACGAGGGCAGAGTGATAAGTAGTGAGCCTTGAAGGCAACTGGCAACACTAACCCGATTTTTTGCAATTTTTGTCATCTGCCATATTTTAAACGACTCCTGTAAAAATTTCAGTTAATTCCATTGAGCATTTTGTGTTTTGCAGCTATTTGAATAGAACAAGTCCGAGTTTTTTTGTGAAAATGGAAAAAGAGCAATATCGTTCGGTGATTCGATTTCTAGTTTTGAAATGGAATACGCGTCGCGAAATCATAGAAGAGTTGGATGCCGTCTATGGGGACTCTTGGCCTTCGTTTGCCACCATCAAACGCTGGTTTAATGATTTCAATCGCAGGTCGCATCTCCGTTTTTGATGAACCACGTCCAGGCCGCCCAAATGAGGTTACAACCTAGTAAAACGTCAACAAAATCCATGATTTAGTATTGGCAGACCGCCGTTTGCAGGTTAGGGAGATTGTTGAGATGACAGGCATCTCGGATGAACGTGTAAGAAACATCCTACACGAACATTTGGGGATGAGAAAGTAGTCGCCGCGATGGGTGCCGCGTTTACTTTGAATAAGCCTACGAATTGCTGCCACATCCACCATATTCTCCATATTTTTGTACCCCTGCGACTTCTTCTGTTCCCAAACATGAAGAAATGGCTCGGTGGACGGAGATTCGCGTGGAATGAGAGGGTCATAACCGCCACAGATGCCTATTTTGCCGAGTTTGAAAACTCATACTTTTTAGAGGGCTTAAAAAAATTGGAGCATCGTTGGGTAAAGTGCATAGACCTAAAAGGGGATTGATTACGTTGAAAAAGAAAAAATAAAAAAATAATAAAAATTGTTTTTATTAGTAGGCTCACTACATAACACTCTACCCTCGTACATCTACACGTAACTTAATCATCTTACTACAGTATAATTAATTCCTCTACTCTGATTAACAGAGCCATTTTTGTTAAACAGACGATTTTTAATAGTTGATAAAATAATACTTCAAAATGGCAATATCTCACTCAAACAATAATTTACTCTTGGTATTTGTAATAATTTTTCATTTTTCATAAAATTATGCTTTTAAAAAATAAATTATTTAATTATGCGCTCTAAAAGTGCATAATTAAAGGTATTATATATTAATTCATTGTTAAAAATACCTAGGTAATGTTCCTTTGAGGTTCCTTTGAGGTTCTTCAAACTTTGCTAGAATTTCTAAAGTTAGATTTTCATAAAATCGTATGTAAATTGCGTTATATTTTTTTCGCTTTGATTCTAATACAGAATAAGGCTGCTCTCACCAGTAAGTATCCGACGTAATAAACTGGGCCCACCATTGGCAATTTGTTAATGATAGCCTTGGCGAAGGCTTCACATATGCATAATATGAACATTTGCAACACCCAACTGTAGTTATAAAACAACTTATCTGTAACTATTTCATTTCTATTGAGATCAATTATAAAGTGTTTTAACAACCTTCATAGAAATTTGATCCCAACTTCCGTAGAATGTTGGAAATGGTTTTTTGACTTTTCCTCTAATCTTAAACTTTCAGACGCCTTGTTCTATTTTTCATGTCTACTATTTTATTTTTCAGTTTATCTGGTCTATCATAATATATACTAGGTGTTACAAAATAATAGAAATTGTTATAGCTTACGAAATTGAATCCAAGAATATAGAATTCCCTCCCAGCACACGTGTCCGATCCGATCCGAACCCTTCGGAGAATCTAGTAGTGCACAGGGACGCGCACTATTAAGTGTGCGATGCCGTTCGCTCTAGAAAACCTCCGAAGGTGATTCGTTTCAACACGGCTTGAGGTACCTTTTACGTACCTCGCCGCCCCCAAAAAAGTCCGGTGACGCGAAAATGCCGTTTGAGACAATCAAAAAGCACACGTGTTTCCTCCTTCCTAAAACATGAGGTCCTTTAAACGATATGTGAAGAAGCAATTTGCTGGTAGGAAAGGTTAGTGAGGCACAATCCTGCTACACAAGCGTTTGCCTTTCTCCATCTGCACTCTGCTTCTGCTAAACCTAAGGCAGATCAGAGTCATTTGCCAAGCCTCCTATAAAAATACTTACTTTCCGTTATGACCCGACCTTACCATAATATGCAATTAAGTTCTGAGCCCAATAATGTAACGTTTACAGACAGCGGCGATGATTTAACAAACACCAATGACCCTGTGACCAAAGCGTTTAATATACCAGGATATAGGTAGCCTATAACTTGTTATAATAACGAATCTATCAGTTTAACCTTTTCACCGCCCAACTATCCTGCACGCGATGTCCCGCTGTACGCCATTATACTTCGCGCCTCGTCCTCGAGATTAGTAGTTAATTATTTTATATTGTTACTTGTAGTATCGCATAGATGTCACCACTCCTGCACTATCGTTGAGATTTAGTTTTTTTTTTTTTTTTTTGTGGGTATCCCTTTCTTTCTCTATGGCGCCATTGCCTCGCGTTCGTCATTCGCATTTTAGTGCTCGACCACTCCATGTCACTTTAAATTTCTTCCGTGTTCAATCGACTGTTTTCGTACGCAAAATGCCGTAACGTAAAAATCCTAAGACTTGTGAAGAAGAACTTGAACATATAATGAAAAAATGCGCAAGCTACAGCGCTAAATACGTGACAAAGAAAGCTCGGCGAGTGACTCGCCGCCGTTAACACACAACAACGGACTCGTAAACTCAGGTAACGAGTGTTTTATTAACTTATCAGTGTCTTAATTTTGGTACATACAGAATGCAACCAGATTTAGCCGTTGGGGCTTCTTCGACGCATTCAAAAGTAACGGTTGGCGTTGAATCCATTGGGGATTTTTACCTAACCTTGACAAGATAACAATCGTTATCTAATATAAGTGCAATGCCATTATTTAATGTTTTCCAAATACGCACTTTTTGCTCGTACCTAGTTAAGTATAACGTATTAACGTTGTCTTATATGTATGTAACTGAACTAATTTTGGTACATACAGAATGCAACCAGATTTAGCCGTTGGGGCTTCTTCGACGCATTCAAAAGTAACGGTTGGCGTTGAATCCATTGGGGATTTTTACCTAACCTTGACAAGATAACAATCGTTATCTAATATAAGTGCAATGCCATTATTTAATGTTTTCCAAATAAGCACTTTTTGCTCGTACCTAGTTAAGTACAACGTATTAACGTTGTCTTATATGTATGTAACTGAACTAATTTTGGTGCATACAGAATGCAACCAGATTTAGCCGTTGGGGCTTCTTCGACGCATTCAAAAGTAACGGTTGGCGTTGAATCCATTGGGGATTTTTACCTAACTTTGACAAGATAACAATCGTTATCTAATATAAGTGCAATGCCATTATTTAATGTTTTCCAAATACGCACTTTTTGCTCGTACCTAGCTAAGTATAACGTATTAACGTTGTCTTATATGTAACTGAACTAATTTTGGTACATACAAAATGCAACCAGAGTTAACCGTCGGGCTTCTTCGACGCATTCAAAAGTAAACGGTTGGCGTTGAATCCATTGGGGATTTTTACCTAACTTTGACAAGATAACAATCGTTATCTAATATAAGTGCAATGCCATTATTTAATGTTTTCCAACTACGCACTTTTTGCTCGTACCTAGTTAGGTATAACGTATTAACGTTGTCTTATATCCACACCTATGCCGCAATTATCTGATTGATTGTCTGAAGAACTCGATAATGCTGAGCTAGTTGGCTTTACCCATGAGGTACAGGCGCCTGCTGACGATAGTCTTGTAGATGCAATGACTCCCCCAGAAGCGCCCTGTACGTCTTTGAGGGCTCCAGCCCTTGATACTACCAACAAAGATGGTAATTTGGACACTGATGTCCTTGAAATTCTGGGTGACGATCCGTTGCTCACAGAAAAACTTGGCAAAGACATTCGGCAAGAGCTTGCTTGCCGACTTGAACACACATCCACATAGGGTCTTAATAAAGAGGTTCGTAAAGAATTGATTTCGAAATACTCGATACCCGCCAATTGCTTGCGTATTAACCCCCCAAAAATAAATACCAAAATCAAAGTGGCTATTCCTGAAAACACTGTTAAGCGAGATAAAGGTATAGAAGCCAAACAAAAACAGATAGCAAGTGCTATTTCCTGCCTAGGAGAAATCATTACTGCCCAACTTACGTCAAAGGACATGGACAAAGAAACGCTTTAAAAGCTTATGGATCTCAGCCGATGGCTATGCGATATTCGTCATGGGGTCTTCTTAACAAGAAGAAACTTCATCCTTTTTCATTAAAAAAGGATCTTAAAGAACACCTTAGCAATACTAAGATTGACACCTTTTTATTTAGCGAAACGTTAGCTGAGACTAATAAAACAGCTAAATCGATTATTAAATCAGGAGTCAAATTAAAGGCCCGCTTAAGTATATTTTTATGGTATGATGCATCATCATACCATAAAAATATACTTAAGCGGGCGAAGACACTAAACCAGAAGAATTTAAACCGCAAAGCTCCTGGTCCAGCATACAGGCAGCCGGGCCCACCGCCGAGGACCTACGAGCCTGTAGGCCCCCGCGCACCACCTCCGCCACCGCCGCCCGCGCACTCATGGAGACAGCCGTTGCGTCAGCAACAGCTGCCGGCACTGATGCAGACACAGGCACGTCGTCGCTACTAAATTCAGTTGTACACGTAAAACGTAAGTAAACGTTCAGTTGTAAACGGCCGGCATACTTGCCGGCCGTTTACATTACTTTAAAACCCAATGGTTCCTTATTACGAAAGACAGAACAATTCTTTCTTGGATTGATGGTTATAAAATCCCTTTCTCGGCTCCAGCATTTTAAGATTCGATCCCACACATTCCGGTTAAAAGTAATGAAAATAATATTCTTTTTACGAAGCTATTGGTGATTACGTAGATATTGAACTGAATGCGAACCTTGTAAAAACCAGTTTATATCAAGTATATTCCTAACGCCGAAACCTAACGGTAAAATGCGGTTTATCTTTAATCTTAAAAAATTAAAACTACTAAGAACTGCAGGATTAATTTCCACACTTTATCTTGATGACTGGCTGCTATTCGGTCAAACTTATCAGCAATGTATAGCAAACATAAAAATTACTAAAACCCTATTAACTTCAATTGGGTTCATTATCAATGAGGAAAAGAGCGTTCTTAAACCTTCTGTAACTTGTAAATTTGGTACGATCATTCAATTCGCACGAAATTAATTTAAGCTTACCTTTAGATAAAAGATTGCAAATTATGACAGAATTGGAAAACTTTTTGAAGATAAGAAATTGTAGTCCGGATGCTCGCCCAAGTCACTGGCTTGCTAGTATCAGCATGCCCAGCTGTATTGTATGGGCTACTTGACACTAAGGATTTAGAACGCTGTAAATTTCTTAACCTGAGAAATGACGACGACTATGATAAAACAATGAATGTTCCTGTTACACTGTATCCGGATATTCAATGATGGTTAAACAACATAGGTCACTCAGTGCGTCGCATTAGAAATGACGAGTATAGCACTGAAATTTATTCTGACGCCTCAACGACGGGGTGGGGTGCGGCCTGTCAAGATGAAACAGCGAGTGGCCAATGTTCTAATGATGAGCGGTTAAAACATCTACATTATCTCGAACTCTTGGCTGCTTTCATTGCGCTAAAAAAGTTTGCAAAAGGCTTTCAAGGCTGCCAAATTCTCCTGTTCATAGACAATTCTACTGCAATTGCCTACACAAATCGAATGGGTGGGATCCAATTCCCACACCTTACACAGATAACCAGGGAAATTTGGCAGTGGTGTGAAGATCGTAAGCTGTTCATTTTAGCATCTTATATCAAATCAAGCGATAACGTCATCGCAGATGCGGAATCACGCAAATCTCACCGGGACATAAAGGGAGTTAGCAAACTGGACTTTTCAATGCTTGATAGAATCATTTGGTATTGCTGATATTGACCTGTTCGCAAGCCGCATAAATAAAAAGTGTGAAATTATATCTCATGGCATAAAGACCCTGATGCTATAAATATTGATTCTTTCACCATAACATAGAGTGGTTTGAATGTTTATGCGTTTCCTCCCTTCTCTATTATATTAAAAGTATTAAAGAAAATAATTTCTGACAAAGCAAAAGGTATCATGGTTGTTCCTTTGTGACCTACGCAAAATTCAAAATCATTTATTCAGTTTAGGCTACAAGTAGCTCTTGTGAATGTCACTATGCCATCATACGCAACCATGGTATCCCGTATTTAAAGCCCTTGTGGTCTCCAGAATTATAACATTTCCACCTCATAAACGCACGATAATTTCCCATTCCAGCTCTCGGTGGATACACTAATCCATTACCCTGGTGGCAGCAGTCTTATCCGAGACGCGCTATCAAAAATTTGCTTAAGTCCCTACTGTGGTATATTTTACTCAGTTATATAATGAAGCCTGTCAATATGGCACCCTGAACTCATGCCGATCAGCGTTGTCGCTGTTACTGGGTCCAAACATATCAAAAGACTGGGTGTATTTCGTCTCCGACCACCGTTACCAAAGTATAATGTTACCTGGGATACAAATTGCGTTTTGGATCAATTGAGTCAATGGTACCCCAATGAACCTTACATTGACCAAAAAGACAATAACATTACTGTCACTTACAACTGCGCATAGAGTTCAGACCTTGTCAAAATTAAATATTAAGAATATACATTCATCATCCAGCCGTATTACTATTACAATCTCCGATTTAATAAAAACATCAAAACCAGGCTGCAAACTGCCAACACATTATATACCTTTTTTTCAATAATAAACCCACTATATGTCCTGGTAAAACTTTGTTATGTTACTAAATCCGAAACACCGCGGGTTGGAGCGGCAACTCCACTGTGTTTGCACGGTTCTATAATAGACCTGTTTTGAACGACGATTGTACATCTTTACCTCATTCTATTTTGATGCTTAGGTATTTTCTGTAGCAAATTACAATACTGATTGATATGAAAAATTTAAATTAGGAACTGTTATGATTATTACAAGAATAATTATATATTAGTTAAATTACATTACTGATCTACATAATGTTGTTTAATTAAGTATACAAATAAACCTACATTAATTCGAAAAGTATTTCCATTGATGATATTTCCCACATTATTACTACTCTCAAAGTCAACAACAACAGTAACAATATAAAATAATTAACTACTAATCTCGAGGACGAGGCGCGAAGTATAATTGATGATTAAATGAACTTACCTGTAAGTGAAGTTCTATCATAATTATACGAAGCGCCTCGTCCGAAGAGATTAGTAACTCCCACCCACCCTTACTCTGCCATTATTCCCGTTACTAATCTCTAGGGAAATACAACAAAAAAAAAAAAAAAAAAAAACCTGAATCTTTAAACTAAATCTCAACGATAGTGCCGGAGTGGTGACATCTATGCGATACTACAAGTAACAATATAAAATAATTAACTACTAATCTCTTCGGACGAGGCGCTTCGTATAATTATGATAGAACTTCACTTACAGGTAAGTTCGTTTAATCATCAAACATATAAATGTATTTTAATAAAGTAGGTACAAAGAACAACTTCTATAGAAGTGCTGGCGTGGACGGCACGAAAATCTCGAACTTCTATAGAAGTTGTTGGCGGTAAAAAAGTTAAAGCGTTTAATATCAATTCAACTCTTTAGTTTTAGTTTTCTTTAGTTTTTTACTTTTAAAAAGCGTATCTACTTAAACAGAAACATAGTTACGCCTAATCACCAACACAGGCATGCGCGCGTTTTTGTCCGCTGCTTTATTAAATCGAAGCAATAAAATGACAAAGAAACTTAAGAGTTTGTTAATGAGGCTTCGTCGGGAACAAAGCTTATATATCTTTTTGCGACGCGATCGGCTTTCACCAAAATGATTGCCGATATCCGGGAAGGACCGAATCGGTTTATATAATAACAATGGAGGGAAAAAAGGATAATTGTCTTGTAAGATCCGACTGCGAAGAATCGTATTGTTATTATCTTCCGATTTACACCATAACGTAGTGAAAGGGTTAATTGCGGGGTAGTGCATCCGTCAATTTCAGTTGCTTTGTGTAAAGAAGCTGCCGCTATGGAAAATCGAGGTCTGTCTGTCTGTGTTGATCTTATATCAAAAATCTATAACTTTTTTATTTGTTAGGAAAGACGATAGAATTTTTGCACAAGCATAGACTATTAAATAAGGCTTCAGATTAAGTTCAGATACTATACTTTTAGTGAAGTATTATGTTAAAAAATAATAAAATAATGTTTTATTTTATTTCCTTATGGTTATCACTATTTATATTATGAATAAAAATAAATTATTACATTAGTTTGTTATAAAACAATAATAATAAAGCTCTTACTTATTTAAATAAGTAACTAATTGAAAGTTATGATTACAAATATTTATTCCATAAATTATTTAAAGTTATAAAATAGGTACTAATGTATAAGTAAAATTAAAACTAGAAAAATTATGTAAGTAAAGGTATATAATGTTTTTGTTTTGTTTATATAATTTTTAACGCAATTTTTGTTGCGAACAAATTACAAAAACACGTTGAAAAAATTATAAAGATATTATGATCGGATGTTAATGACGGTAGTTGATGACATTGAATGGGCGCCTTTGGCTTTCAAAGTAAAAAAGTAAATAGTGTTGAATAATTTCGGCGGGCTGGTTAGAACCACGATAGCTCAATTGAGAGAGCACCTGACCCGGTATGTCAGAAGGGGGCAGGTTCAAATCCTGCCCGTGGAAATTTTTTCAACATCTGTGTTTTTGTAATTTGTTCGCAACAAAATTTGCGTTAAAAATTATATAAACAAAACAAAAACATTTTATGAATAGCTTGCCTACTTCTTAATTGATCTTTAGCATTTGTAAAGATATTATGATCGGATGTTTAATGACGGTAGTTATTGACATTGAATGGGCGCCTTTAGCTTCCAAAGTAAAAAAGTAAATAGTGTTGAATAATTTCGGCGGGCTGGTTAGAACCACGATAGCTCAATTGGGAGAGCACCTGACTCGGTATGTCAGAAGGGTGCAAGTTCAAATCCTGCTCGTGGATTATTTTTCAACATTTGTGTTTTTGTAAAAGTATATAAATTAACTATATTTGGTGAACTTCGGGATCCAAAATGAGTTCGTTCCCTTTTAAAAGATCTAGGGTATCTTCATCAAGTGCTCTCATACTTTTGCTATATGTTTTTCTAAGGCTAGAATGTACCTACGGATCTGATGTGTAGAGAAGAGTATGAAATACATCCTCAATTGTAGCTGATCGAGAGCATTTCCTGGCATGATACAGGCGAAATATTTTATAATCCTTTTTACGTGATTCTTGCGCATCTTCTGAAAGTTAACCAATAGGAATCACATAAAAATTCTAAATGATACTATCACCAAAAATTTTGTGAACTGAAGATGGTATGTAGTACCATACATAATTACTCACATAGATTCTGACAGTTTCCATGGCATAATTACCAAATTTACGCACGGCGCACGTATCCACAGCTGATTTTTATAAATGTTATTTATGAATATCTACGCTACAAAACAACATCAAATATAAAGCACCGGGAGACGTCGGTAACTGTTAAAAGTCGATGAAGTTCGATGAATTTAAAAAAACTGTCTTTTTTCCCCTGACTTATTGTTAATTTTTTTTCAGAAAAATATAATCATATAACCTACAATATTATAATAGCTTTAAAATCTACATACAATGAGCTTTTTAGAAATGTGTAACACTTTATAATAACCCACAAAATTTTTGAAAGAAATTAATTTTAAAGTATTGACGCGAACATACCTAAAATAGACATTCTTAAGAATTACATTTTGTGGTATTAAAAAAATATATTCCAAATATAATTCATGCATAATTTCATAATTACCTATATTAAAGTACACTCTTATCTATTTAATATATTTTAAAAGTGCGTCAGCAACGACCTTAGTAAATACGATTTTTGATATGCCGTTATTCTACCATTTTCCAAAGTGCGTCGGTTCAAACTATTGCTTGAGTTTTTAAAGCGGAAATGTGTATCAGTAAAATTGCAATTCACCTCATTTGTCACCAAGAGATCTGCTTCTATGACATATCTATAAATTCTAGTTTTCGTTAACTTACTTTATATGTTCCGTAATGACCAAACTAAGATGGTATGTATATATGTTCTACATATTTATATGGTTTTATGTATGTATGTTTAAATGTATGAGTGTATATATGTGTATTTATATTTAAGTAATAATAAGGTATTACTGTACACTTTTTTTTTCAAAGCCTCCATTTTATTTATTGTCAATCCTCTCGATCCCTAGGTTGCCTGTAAGATGTCCTGTTAGTGATAAGGCCGCCCTTTGTACGACTCCAATTTAATTTTAAGTTCTTTGTCATGTATGTGTACAATAAAGTATTCTATTCTATTCTAAGATAGTCAGTGCTCAGTTGTTGAGGAACACGGGTGAAGTGCGCGTCCACCATTGGCATTATCATCACTTAACATCAGGTGAGATGAGGCACTGTATTTACCCGTAAGATATTTAAAAAAACTGGCAATCGGCACTCAATTGCTCTTCCACTGTGCGAGGTTGGGTGACCAAGTTGACTCGTCCGTGCTTCGATGGCTAATGTGCCCAATGTGCTTCTAGGTATTCATGTGTTTTCCTAATGTGCTTTTATTTGTGATTGTTCATGTGGCATGAGTCTAGCAATGGGTTTACGTTTGACTGATGACGACTACTAGCGAGAAAAGAGAAGTTTAATCTAAAAAAACAAAAAAAGAACGATTTTAAAATCTCACCGGCGACCTCGAAATTAACACAATTTTGTTTTTTTTTTGCATTATATAAATAATTAGGCTTTTAATTGAATTAGGCTATTAAATAAATACGCTTGCCTACACTCACACCAGATATCTAGCCCAAGAGAAGCTTCCTTATGAAACTCGTTAAATAGTTACTAGACAACGGTTAAAAATACTTAAATACATACTTATTATACATAGAAAACACCCAGACCCGAGATAATTTAAAAACAATAATTTCTAAATTGACCCAACCGCGGATCGAACCCGGGACCTCAGAGATGGCGATATTAAGATAAAATATCTGAGACTGGTTGGTTTTTTCTAGTAAAATTTTATCTTGTAACTACATAGAGCATTAGCAATGCACAAAATTTTAAAAATAAAGTTAAAATATCGTTTGAGAATTTTTGGTTGTCAAAAATATTTTTTCATTTTCTGTAGATAGACGTCTCGTAGCGTGAGAATTAGTCACCAGTTCAAAAATCGTCCTCCCAGATCCTAGCAATGGGGCATTTATTAATTGATAATGACTACTGCGTACTATCGCAGAAGAAAGAACAGAAGAGACAAAAAATATGTTTAAGTCTACAAATCAAAAGAACGGAGATTAAAATAAAAACTTAATAGATCGTATAAGTAGCTAACCTACATTCTGAGCTGGATTCCGGATTAAAATTTGCCGCGAGCGATACGCTATTCCCTGACTTAATTGTCTTCACGTTTGCGTTTATAATAGTATAATAATTTAATTAACCTGTCAAATTATATTCCGACACGCAAGCACAACGCAAGTCCTGGAACAAGTAGCTGCGATGTTGTTTTTTTGTGTTACAAAGCGATCATTGTTTTCGGTAGTAGGAATGTTTTATTAAAATTTTTACTTTTTTTATTTTCAAGTGCTAATTGCTGCACTGAAGCTAAATTAAATATTTATAAAATTTACAAAAAAATTTTCCTGGCTGGGTCGGGTAGGCGTTTAATTTTTTCACTGTATTTTGTAAATTTTATAAATACTTAATGTTTTATTAATCAATCTTCCGCAAGATGGCTCTGACAGTGGCATCTGTACTAAACATGGACTAATAAATAACATCTTAAATATTAAAATGTTTTTATTTTGTTAATATAATTTTTAACGCAAATTTTGTTGCGAACAAATTACAAAAACACAAATTTTGAAAAAAAATTCACGAGCAGGATTTGAACCTCCGAAAGCTCAATTGGGAGAGCACCTGACCCGGTATGTCAGAAGGGTGCAGGTTCAAATCCTGCTCGTGGAAATTTTTTCAACATTTTTGTCTTTATCTTAAATATTATCTTAAATATTTAGTTGATACCTACTAGAAAAATTCAACGAGTCTTCTGGGGTCTCGGTAGCTCAGCTCAGGTGACCAAATTGAAATATCTCAGAGTTTTCCATGCTGGCATATGAAGCCGTTGAGTCTCGTAAATTCGAAAGCCATTTAATCGATTTGTATTTCAACGAACGCCATTGCTCGATTGGTCTTTTTAACATTGCCACAACGATACTTTTGAAAATTTAGAAATACGATTGGTGAAATGTTACATCGACTAAATAATTTGTCGGTAATATGTATTGACGCTGATATGAGAATCGGTTATTGGGTTTTTGATAAATAGTTAGATCGAGTATTAAAGTGTCGTTGTAGTAAGCCATTGTATTATTAAGCAATCGATCAATGGTGTTCCACGCAATGAAAATCGATCAGATGACTTTCAAATTCACATAGGAAACCCGAAGCTGTCGGTCTCGGTTAGTTTTTGTGAGATCGTAGTCGTAAAACCAGAGATTTAAATCGTACCTCTGGCTAAAACCTACAAGCCGGTGTAGCAGATATGCTATAAGAATAAGAATATAGATGTAGATATACATAGTAAATAGATGTATAGATATAATAATATAAATAAATATAATAATAATAGATAAAACAGCCTGGTTGTAATAAAAAACACATTATACTCTATTTGTATCAATATACATAGTAAAATTAATTTATATAATTTTTATACTGATATGATAGTTTTGAACAGTGTCCTACAGATAACAAACAGCGTTGCGTTAAATAGATCATTAAGTTTTTATTTAAAGTATCTTGAGTGTGTCATGCTCTCTTTATTGTCTCTGCGGTGGTGGCGTGTGCGTCGGGTCGTTACGTTCCCTAAAATATGGTTGAGCGAAGTGATGGCTGATTCATATGTCATACTCGTGAACGGGTGCCGCCTGTGGAGGCTGGTCTGCTCTTGCATACTTATCTTATTGTTAGTATTAATTACTATAGTTTGACTTTGTTTTTCTTAAACAATTTTTGACTTTTATTAGAGTACTGTAGTGGTACTGTATGACATTGTGGAAATTTAACTTATACCAGATGTAAATTTGATATATTAGATTTGTTTATTTTTTTTGTTTTTTTTTTTTTTTTACATGTTGTGGTTGTCTTCTATATTTTTTTGTGTTTATTTGTAATGGAAAGTGTCCTGCTATGATAGGGCATTTTTCAATTTTTATTTTTTTTGACGCTGTAAGGGAGAAAAGAGCTGGACACTTGCTGAGTTTCTTGCCGGTTCTTCTCAGTGCAAGATCTCCCGCCCAGAGTAGACTTACGAACCGATGGCATAGCGACATTCATAAGAGCTACTTGTAGCCTAAACTGAATAAATGATTTTTGAATTTGAATTTGAATTGAATTTGAAATATTACTTTTATAAAAACATATATGTATGATAAACAATTTAAATATCTTTTTTGTAAATATATCATATATGTTTTTATATTTTATGCTACACCGGCATTAGGCCAGTGTGGTGCTGGTGTGTTATGGCTCGATTTCATATTTGCGTCAGCCTGCAAACTGTGAGCATGGTACTGATGAAATTATACTTGAAAAACTTGAACGAACGGGATTTGAACCCGTACCTATTAGCATTCCGATTCAGGCGCTTGCCAATTAGACTTGTGGTTGTGTCTAACCGTCTAGCACGTGCAAATCTGTCGTGACCCGCATTGTCAGAAGATGCGAGTTTAAATTCCACTCATGGAACTTATGACAACACTTTTTTTTATGTTGGATGAAGTTCTCTGACGTAGCCTTATATGTCTTTAGTCTTTGCTTACGTTATCTATGATGAAGGACAAATGTAACTCACCTAACTAAAATCTACTTCACGCTGATTAATTCTTACCTAATAATCAGTAACAAGTTACTAAAAAGTAAAACAAGTTAAGTTTTTAACATGTTTTTGTTTTTAACAAGCTATTTTTGACTTTCTACATTTCTGCTCTTTGTGCGCTATTAGTTTTGTCTCTGATTAGTGATTCACTAACTAGCTAGTAATCATTGTGATGTATAATAAAATATATAAATTGTAAATAATTCTTGAATGTTTAATTAATTATTTAAAATAATTTCTCTCTTTTAATGCAATTGCTAGTTAATTTGTATCCTATATGTTCATAAATGTTATACTATCTTAGACGAATGTTTAAGTTTGGTACTTTAATAGAAATCTATAAAAAATCTACAGGTATTTAACCTGAACGTTGTCAATCATAATGTATAGGATATAAATGAAAAAAAATACAATTTATCTATTTAAATTTATTTTATAATTTTGTTAAAAGTATGTATTTACATAAATTGTCTACAATATTTACAACAAACTCATAATTTACCCAAGTAATAAATATTATACAGTGCCAGAGATTGTTCAACACTAGTGGAAAATTTAAATGAGTCAGCAAGGATAGCAACTTATCCCGTAAATAAAATAAAAGATTACTTGTCTTTAGTTAAAAGACAAGTAATCTTTTATTTATTTATTTTTATTTTGCATTGTAAGAATCATACAGCACATAATAACCTAGTTTTAGACTGTCAATGATTTTAGAAGATACTTTAATAAGTTTTTTCTTTCATTTAAGAGAATCAAAATTGCCAATAAAGATTTAATCTTAAGTAAGTAATCATTCTAATCTAGTTACGGAGAAAGATAACAAAAAAAATAAACTTATGTACCTATTACAAATTAAGAAAAATAATAAAATCATTTTAATTGATAGATAAGTAGTGATAAGGTAGCTGCCCTGGCTTGCTGACCCGCCTTAATCATCCACCCTGTATACACATCACATCTAAAGAGGTTCGCATAGTCTCCAGTGCCCGTCCTAATAAAACCTACTTAATGGTGCCAATTATCGTAAACATTTACGGACTTATTTTTATTACCCATTTGACATTATAAACCTCAAGACAGAATATTTCACTTACGTTTATTCCCATTTTATAACAGGTAAAATGGTATGAAATGGATTAGGAACTTGATTTTCCCCAACGTGCTGCCCATCGAAAATAATACTTTGGTATTCTAATCTTTACATTTAAAATTGTACCTACTCATTATTAAAACATCGTTTAAGGCGTTAAAATGTATTCATAATTCTTTATTACCGCTGTGCCACATCTTTTAATATACAGTCGTGTTCAAAAGGGCCTATAAATATTTAATTATAATAACTTTTGTTTTACGAGTTTCCCCGGTCGACCACTTTCCACCAGTGGGTTGGATTATGAAATTTCGATACAATTAAAAGCCACTTTTCGACTCGCCCGTACGTAACAGTTAAAACATTAATAAATAAAGTAGTATACTTTGTGCATGAATTTTATAACTCATTCATCTTACTTGCATTAATTAACAACTTAACAACCTTACATATTTACATTAATTTACAAACAAACTGGAGTATTAGCACTCTAGGATTATAATTTACATAATTATTCGGAACATCCAACGCTCAATAGGAATGGTCGTTAATACTTTTATGTAAATAATAAATAAATTGGATGACTATATCAGCGGTCGTGCTTCGTGAGCTGCAGGGGCAGGTCGCTGGGCGGCGGCCGCTGTCGGCCCGGGCTGGCCGACCGCGATCTCACCTTGTTTCTCCGTCTCTCACTGTCATCGTCACTCTCGTCATGAACATTAATCTCCTCATCGGAATCTGAGTGTGATTCGTATCCTCGAGCTAGTTGTATCGACTGAGCCGCCAGAAGCGCCGCGGCCGCCGAGTGTGGCACTAAAGCCTTAAAAGCACTGTTCTCTAACGCTGGGTGGCGCTTGAACGCTTCATTTTCAAACTGTTGCTGCGACAATGCCTTCAGTGCGTTACTGTCGAACTGCTGATGTGACAGCGCTTTCAGAGCGTTAG
This sequence comes from Eudonia lacustrata, assembly GCA_947562085.1. Lineage (NCBI taxonomy): Eukaryota > Metazoa > Arthropoda > Insecta > Lepidoptera > Crambidae > Eudonia > Eudonia lacustrata. The sequence continues at coordinate 11,047,175 of OX387316.1, read as the reverse complement.
CGTCTTGGTGCGCGAGCGATTTGAATGCGCTATTTTCGCCGCCCATTTGAGGGGTGTGGTAAGGGAAGCGAGAGGGGGAGGAGGAACGGGAACGGGAAGGGGAGTGGGGCAGGCGGTGCGGAGGCGAGCCACCACCTCGTTTCAGGAGGTTCATGCGCTGATGGCGTCTCCACTTGGCTCGTCTGTTGGAAAACCAAACCTGTCAGTAACGGTAAATAAACGAGATTAGTATGTTGTTCTCACTGCGTTAACAAATTCATGTATGTAAATTGGTGTGAAAATGATGGCTCTGATTTGATTAAGTCGTCACTGGAGCGATATCAATAAAATATTATTAATTGGTTGTGGGTTTATGAACATCATAATTATTGAGATTTTATTGTGGTCGTTACCTGTACGCGCGCTTCCGACAGCGAAGTTTTGGACGCGAGTCGTTCTCTAGTGGAAACGCACGGGTAATGGGATTTCTCGAATTCCTTTTCTAATTCTTCGAGTTGGTCCGGGCTGAAGGTGGTTCTGTTTCGTCGGAATTTCGGCTGCTCGCCGTCCAACGAGCCGGAGTCGTCGCCATCGATATCTGTTCGGAAAGCAATTAACATGACACATCGATTGTAATATGATACATCAATAAGAAGTAGCTGATACATAAACATTCGCGTAGAAAGCTGTATGAATAAAACATTTGTTTACACTATATTTAAATTGGGGTGTTTACGACTTCGATAAATTGTTGGATTATCCTTTATAGTAGTTCTTACCAATTAGTCCGCGTCCGGAGGATGACAAGTATCCTTGTTGTACGGCGTCCGGGTGTGGTACGCCGGAGGGAGGGGCTGCTACGCCGGGGGGTAGGGAGAGGGTTCCTGGTGGCCAGCCGCCGCCGGCCCAGGGGAAGGCTCCGTACGGGGGAGGAGCGGCATACAAGCCGTAGCCAGCTGCTCGGGCAAACTCGGCTGCGGCTCTCTCGGCCGCGCGATTTCGGAGTATCCTATTGATTGATGACACGCTGGGTGCCGTCGCGTTTGTACACACACCTGTGGATAAAAAGTAAACGTTAAGTCATCAAAATTATTTTATTTTATCTGTTTCTTGGTAATACAACCTGGACATTTTCAAGGCAAGAGTGAACAGGCATTATCTAGGCAAGTATGCTACATCTTAGGCCGCATCACCACTTACCATCAAGTGAGATCGCGGTCAAATACGTCTTGTCTATACCGTATTTAAAAAAATGTATGCCTTTTTGTTAAATTCTTGCCAGAGTCCGACTGGATAGCGAAAACGCTAAACTTATTTCTGCCACCAAGTAGCAGTTTTCTGCATTACTGTTTCTAATCCAGTCAAATTACAGGGCAATAATAAGAACTGAAGCTTCGGTGAAACTTAGGGGCGAGTTTCTATGGGCTACGACGGTCGCTTTCTATCAGACAGATCATAAGCTCTTTAGCCAGCTCAGTAACATTAAAAATGGATTGAACACCTTTGCAACATGAAATGTCTCGTCACAAGTGTCCTAACTAATTGCAAGTGGAATGTCAGCAAAGTGCTCACCGGCGCGTTAAAACCAATGCGTCATTGGTCGTTGAAACTGGCGCAATTATAACATTTAATGCGTGCAGAGGATCGCGTGCGGGCGCAGCCTTGGAGAGCCATCCCATGTAATTTTCAGGAAACACTCCGGGTAAGTGCCATAATTTAATCATAGCCTGTCCGTGGGTAATTGTCGTAGAATTCGTTGCGGAGCTACTGAGCGAACGCGCTCGACAATCTTGCTTGCTAACTATTACGTACACGCTTCTCATTGGCTCTGTGACGGAATTGGGTTAGCTTATAATTTGTAAATATGATGTTAAATGTTGATGATGTTGAGTGGAACCTGATTGTTAAAAGTTGCGTTTTAGTGTTGTTTAAGTTCTGATTTAATTGAAATCGTCTTATAAGTGCCGTAGAAAGTGCGCTCTCTCCGTGAAATGTATAATCTATCATCCAGATAGCCCAAAATATATTGTTTGTCAATAATTCATTTAGAATTGAAATTATGTCTGTTTTTTACAATAAAAAAAAATAAAAACAACATACGTTTTGTGATAGTTTGCCGTACTGTGCCTAAACAGAGAAGCTCAGAAAATTAAAGGGAATAGCAGACAAGTAGCGAGATGTGTGATGTGATGCGAGATCATCAGCATGACATGTCGCTTTTCGCCTGTCCTATCTGTGTAGGCGCAAAGGACGTGACCTTGAACCTAAGTGTTTAACCATAACGTATTGGAAACCGTATTATAAAAAAAATACGAAATAGGTATGAAATAAAGTACAATCTTTTTTTTATTTAAATCAATTGATTATTCGTCCATGTTTTCAATATATCTTTGTCAGCGTTGTTTTAATTTATTTATGTAATTAAAGTGGCACTTAGGTATCTAAAGTTACTCTACGTGATTCTACTAAAATTGTTTTAATAAAACATAGGTACCTACTCAAAACACTTTATTTTGTTATTTAATATCATAACGACCACGGAATAGATATTATTTAACTGTTAGGTGAAACGACCACAAAAAATTTACGCTTTTCAAAATAGTTCGCGTTCATTTGTCATCGAAAGTGACCTATAACAGCCTTGTACACAAATGCCACTTAGCCGCGTCTACACAAACTAGATCTAACCCTCTAACTTATTATTGTAAACTGCCATTTAGACCGAGCTTATTGTGTACAATTATACCGATGCAGGAACAATAATTCCACGTAATTGCTTAATGAACGCTCTTAACGTAAGGTGGTAGAGACGTTTTCCTAGCTTGTTACGGAAAATTGCTTGTTTACGTACTAAAATGACCCACTCCATCAATTTTATTGTTTGTAGTACTAGCGATATCTACCTACTCGGATAATTTAATGGTGGAGACTGACTGTTTAGCGTAACGTAGCATGTTTGATCCGAGCATTCACAATGGTCAGTACAGTGAGCCGAACCGCTCGCCGCAAACTCCGCCCTTCATCGGTCATTCAGCAATGACGTATGAAGCTCGCCCCGAATGATACGTTATGGTTACGATGTTCGCTCCAGTCAGTCTCCACCATAAGGTCTTCGTGGTATAAGCATGTATACCATGAAGTATTTAATCATAAAAGAGTATTAATACCACCGCGATTATTATTGTTAAGTAAGATTCAATGTGGTCACTGTTGATAATGAAGCTTTGTTGTCACGGCTCTGCGCTGGCGCATCAAATAAAACGGACCTGTTATAATTTACTCAAAACACAAAGCCTTATACAGTATAATGGTAATGATCAGTTGCGGGCCTTTGCTCATTGTTAGCATGTCGAAAGCACAAAAAGGTGCCCTCCACACAATCTGTTTGCATCATAATCGGCGCTTTAAGACGTCGGATAGATCTGCCTCCTGTTACAGACGCGTCAGAAGTGATAAATAAAGAATACCAGTGACCAGTCATCACTTACCGACCGATCTCTAATTACATTGAGGCGTTTGTTAAAAAGAAATGAAACCGTGGTAAATCTGTTAGCGTTTTGTGGGAGCTCAGCGACGCGTCTCCACGCTAGATAATCTGGCTCGTTCGCACTGTTCTGTAGAGCGACAAAAAACTCCTATGATCTTAAACAGAACAGTTAAATTGGTTTTTGTTTAGTAACAAGAACTATCGGCCGTTTGATCGACAACGTTGTTTTGGTTGCCGATTGCTCGGCGGCGTTTTTAATTCGTTCGTTCAAATCGAATTGCTTTTGACTCTCAATGTTAAAGCTTAGGACGTGAAAGTCTGCATAATATATTTTAGATGTCACTAGATAAATGGTTAACCGTTTCGTTAAACGCTTAATAGCATGTCCTAATTAATTGGGGCTTAATTTTAAACATCGATCATGCAATTATACTCGTATGCGATCAATGGTTAGGTTCATTATTTGTTTAGAACGAGATCATTATCCGCCAACAGGTTGCAGGTGGGAATGCGATATCTATAATTGTTCTTTTAATGATTTGGGATCGCGTTCGGCTCCCTAGATGCCTAGTCATGATCATGCAATTTGTCTAAAGTCGTTTAATCATGATTAGTCACAATGGGCTCCGCTTCTATTAAAAGGTTAGATGTTTTCAATAGAATGAGCTTGTTGTTTAGTGTCTGTTATTGCGATCACTCTTAAGCTATCCGGCTTTTATTTCTTACTGCAGGGATGTTCACTCGTTTCGAATTATTGAATTTATACAGTCAGAGACTAGCGATTGAATTGAAACTCATTCTGTTATTAAAGTGAGGTGTAGAAATGTATTGGATGAGCCGATAAACAGCTTCCCATAGGCCCTAATAAAGGGCAAATTGGTATAAAATGTTAATGTTTCTGCTCCATGTTGTTACCTGCCTAAAAGCGTGGCATGTCCGGAGATAAGGTGCTCCGGCGCCGTCTGCTGTGGAGTGTTTAATCTGGTTAATTTATCGATAATTGACGGAAAACCTTTTTGTTTGTATTGCCGGGAAGTAACAGTAATTGTCACGCCTTTGAAGATTTACGCTGGTTTCTAAATTGAGACATTAACAGTCGGATCTCGTGCCTAATGGTTCGGAATGAATTTGTTTGTTTTACTTATACCGGTTCTCCGTTACAATTGGTTTGTCCCATCGTCGGCCAGTGTTGGGTCCGATTAACGCACTAATTAGTTCTGATATTTCATTTATCTGTAATGCTTTTACAGTTTTATCTGTAGGCAACTATAAAAATAATTGTACTTCTATTTGGTAAGATTATTCGCGGTTCTCATTAGTCATAGAAAATAAATTAAATAATGAATGTCTTAAATATTTTTCCTCACTATTAAAGTCTGGTTAAAAAAGAGTGATATGAGCACAGATACCTATAGTTACAAAAAAAATGTATTGTCATTTAAAACTATTGTTATTACAGTTTTTTTTTTCAATTCAGTCATATTCCGGTAAAATATAAATTTAAAATGTATGTAAACCAAAAGCAGACGATTGATAAAAAATCTGCCTGGAAGCTAATCACTACAGGAATCTCAACTACATATTTGTTTTTAAATTATTTATAGTTTTGCTAATGGCTAATGTCACACGTACCATTAAAAAATCAGTATGAGTTATAAAAAAACAGTTAATGGTGATAGCAGTCTTACTAGTAACACAACCGGTGTAACGTGTGACACGGAAATCACTGATTGTTTTTTTTTTCCAATTTTAAATCTTCAATTAAGTAAAATTAAGAAGAGACCTTTTTTAACACGGTACCTAGCTAATTAAACGTAACTACAAGTTTTTCTATTCGAGTGTAGGTACACAATAAATATAAAATAGGAGAAAATCCGCAGTGGTTATTAACAGATATAATAGGTATTCAATAAATCGGGAACAAATGAGAACGAGTTTATAAAAAAAATATTAAGCTGCCTTAAGGCGACGCATCGCTAAACAATTATTCTAATACGGAGCGTTTGCGCCCCGTACCATAAGAAAAACTGTTTTTTTCTCTCCAATTAAAACCACTAATAAGTTTAAAAAAATGAACTAGCATATTGAAGTGTGGGTTAAGACTAATCTACTAAGAAAATTTAGATGCTTAAATTGGTCTGATTTGCCTGTAAATTGCAAATCTATGTTTTAAAAGAGGTTACTTTGGTTTTTTTCTCTGTTATAAAAGTTAACAAATCGTGTTTCTGCAACTAGTAGAAGTCAATTAAATGAAAAATCATGTCATCAAATATCACTTTCATATGTTTTGTAATTGTTGGGAAAAATCTAGATCCCCGCCACGTAAATTTCCAATGCGTCGCCTTAATACAGTATTCTACATCTTCTATCGATCAATAAGGTTTTCGTAAATACCTACCTACCCAACAACACTTGTTACACACTGCACCAACACGTACCGGAACTGCATCGCGACCACGTCTCGCTCTTAACCAGTTATTTATGGTGTTTTCACGTCGTCCTAATGAATTATTGTTAGTTTTATGGGGCACATTTAATATGGCATATCTTCATAAAGAGCTTTTTAAATCGATCGATATAATTTTTGCAAGAACAAAAATCTAAGTTTACCAGTTTACGCTGGTTACACACTGCACCAACACTACCGGAACTAAATCGCGATCACGTCTCACTCTTAACCAATAAACGAATGACTACCCATATATAAACAATGACGAATGTCTTTATCGGGCACATAATATGTATATCTTCATAAAGAACGTCTTAAACCGATCAATATAATTTTTCTAAGAGCAGGAGTGTGCTACAACTTACCAATAACGCTGGTTACACACTGCACCAACACGTACCGGAACTGCAACGCGATCACGTCTCGCTCTTAACCAGTTACGGATTAATGAGTATATGAAATCTAAAAGATTTATTGTTAGCTTTATAGGGCACATTTAATATTGTATATCATCAAAAAGAGCTTCTTTAATCGATCGATATAACTTTTGCAAGAACAAAAATCTAAGTTTACCAATTCACGCTGGTTACACACTGCACCAACACGTACCGGAACTGCATCGCGATCACGTCTCGCCCGAACCAGTTAACGAATGAGTGGCGTCACGTCGTCTAAATGAATTATTGTTGGCTTTATGGGGAACATAAAACGATGAGATCGGAGGCAATCAGGCGGCACCCGCGGCGTGGAAGAGTAAAAAGGTGGCCGGGCCGGCGGGGGGCCTGCGCGGCAATGCTAAACGCCTACTACGAGCACCCGCTTTCCTACCCATTTCAATTAGCTGTGAATAGGTAAAGTAACAAAGGGACTGTTATAAGTGACGCGGGGGACCGTTTTGCACGACGACTTCTCGACTTTCGAATGTTTTGTCACATTGTGGTACATTATTGATACAGGAAATTATGGTTATGCGGTAATTGAAATGGCGTTTGGTGAAATTTGACGGTGTATGGTTTTGATATTATTTGAATGGCGCGATAAAAGAATTTCTTAAATTTAAAAAAAAGTGACTTAGTTAAAAGCCTTCTTTTCACTTTTCCAATTGTTCTTATCTATGACTATTGGTGCCCTTCTCAAGTTTTTATTTTCGATGCAATTATTTATTTTATTATTTTAAAGGTAACAAAAGCTGTTAAACTCTATGTTAGATTCTAACTAAACTGGAAAAATAGTTTAACCAAAACACAAACACAAAGTGAAGCAAAAAAAAACAACAAAATGATTTTTTGTCAGAACATGTTGAACCCATCGAAAGCTTCCAAAAGGCCAAAGAATGAAGACAGTGAATCTTGAAGGGCAACAGTTTTGGTGCGATGCACTGCTGGGAACCAATTTGATGCTGTAACAAATTAATAAATGTATCGGTTTATTGGAAGCTGTGTGGAGATCGATTTGATTTATTCCAACAATACAATGTCGGCAAACAAGATGGGACCTTGTTAGTAAAATGTCAATGGGTGCACGAGAAAAGGTTCTTTTTACTGCCACAGAACTAGCCGTGACTTTTATTAGTATTACTATAAACTAAGTAGGAATTCATCGCCCACAGAACAACTTATTTATGTCTGAGATGTTTGCTTTAAGGAATGCTTTATTATTTAATCTGACTTATTTATAAATGTGTGAAAATGTTGGAGTTATGGCGAATACATTTTTAATGAAGAAAAAAGTTACTATATATTACATACATATTAAAGTTCTACGAAACAAAAATTGTTATGTAGTGTTATGACAAGGTAACTAGACCCGATTTTCGGTAGTACTTTATCTTTTCAATTTTTTAGACCAATTTTTTTTTTCTTTGTTAAATGTTTAAGTTAAAATTAAACAACAGTAAAAGGAAACTGTTGAATTGCAAAAAAATAAACATATTGGCAAAAAAACACCGCTTACATAACAAGGCCCAAAACTAATAGCACCAAAGGTGTTTTTAGTTTTTACAATTCCTTCATAATATTTTCACACCCCATTATTTCCCAAACGCACACGTCATCGGTTTCGCTAATTAATCGGCGCCAGTCAATATCCGTAGGAGCCGCGGCCGAAAGAATGCAATTAATCAAAATGTGGTCAGTAGCCAGAGCCGGCCGCAACGCCTCGTAAAGCGATATCGATTTAGTCGATAAGTTGCGCAAGCCATTGTCCAAAGTTGCCACGTCACCGCCAACAAAGGCGGTAGTGGGCACCTTATTAAAATCTAGCCTCACTATGAGCCGCTCTGTTTTGATAAACGTGCCCCCGAAAGACGAGCTATCACTCGACACTTTCGAGTGGATACCGTTTTTGACAGATTCCCATTGTATCACGCGTTTGTAAATATTAGGTTGGGGTAAATTGGGTAGTCGGTACCTTTAAAGGTGCTGATTAAATTTCATAAGCAGCCGCTTGAGGTGTTTCCATTTCTCCGAGTCATTCTTTTTGAAGTTAACGGCTCGTCTGTCAATAACAACTTATCAATATTCAATAATAATAACTTTCAATATAACCATGTCACGGCTGGTAAAAATAAATTAAACGCGAACATAGAAAGTATGCCACCATTCATGTTGTTTATGAAATTTAATCAATTTGTCCGGTTTAATTATATTGTTATATATTATAAGCGCACTGAGTCCGGCACGTGTTCGAGTCAAAAGGCCGACCGTTGTGCGCGTGATCATTTTGTTATAAGTCTGATTGAATTTCTATTACCTGTGACTCTTGATATTATTAAAAGCCTACGCATAAATAGAAGTGACATTCGGTTATGTTAAGTATGTAGGTACTTACGACACATACAAAACATTTTGGTAATTAAAACTGAACAAATATTAAACCATCAAAACTTAGATGAGTAAATTAACTTTAGTTTTTTATATCCTTATTAAAAACTAATAAGTCTTTATATCAAACTGAGCATATATGTGATCTAGGGACCGTTTTCATACCCAGAGGGGCTGATTGGATTTTCAGCTGGCTGAAAATTATACTTGGTTTGGTTAATGGTAAGGCTTGTTCTATATAAGTGCGCTAACTCCAACTCCGTCGCTATAATATTAACCAACTATCATGTTTCGCAACAAACGTTTCAGATGTGACAGATTTTGGAAAAAATAAGGTTTATCTCCGACCATATAACGATTTTAATTTGGTAAAATAAAGGCCAAGAGCTTCATAGTTAACAATTTAAAGGAAATCAAAAAAGGCGCTTCTAGTATATTCAAAAGACTCTTGACATAACTGTTGTGGGGGGCTCCCTCAGCAGCAGGCGGTCCGTCCCGATCAATACGCTTTGATACACCGTAACCATCGTCCGATCTAATGGAATCAATCATAAAGTCCCGGACTTGCGCAGGATTCGAGCCGAAACTTAAATACCTACACATCGGCCCAGATAAAACTGCGACTTATAAGAAACACAATACTTTTAAAACTGTACATTTCGAAAATCGAATACGCGGAAATTTATTTAAATATTACCGTTTACGTCAAATATGTGAGCATTTATGCGAAGCAACCGGCATCGCGTGCAATTTTCACATATAACCCAGCCATGGGCGCACACGGCGCACAAGCAATTATTTTAAACACATTTCAACAAATGACGATAATGTCAGCCGACTGCGCAGATAAGAAAAAAAATGTATAAACTAAAGGTTGAGTGAGCAATTGTTCGGCGCGCTGCTGTTCGAAAACATATTCAATGTTATTCAGTTCCCTCGGCGCCCTCAATATGCGTTTCTTGGTAAGTTTATGGTGTGATCAAAGGAGCAATGCAGAATTTTTGCATATTTTAAAAATAATCAACGTTCAATTTGGAGTGAGTATTGGTGATTTTCATGGTTTTGTCAACATTTGAGTTCATGAACGTTTGCTTTTTGCTTTAATCTATGCTTTAATTTTTGATGAAATCATTAATTGTGAAATAATTATGGGATGCAATTGATGGGACATAACAGTGACGTCATATAGTTTGCTATTCCCATAAAACTTATTTTTAAAAGAATATCGTTTTTACATGTACCTACTATAAAGTTTTGCTATTGGCTGAATCGTATTACAAAATTATTAATAATAAAATAATAGTTTAAGAAACAAAGGATTTTTATAAAAACCATAAGCGAACTAAATAATGACGTAATTTGCTCGATCACGTGCTCTAAAGTTACGGTAGTAAACCCAGACCCCTGTAGATTTAATGGCGGCGTACCCATTTAACAACTCAGTTTAGCACAGTGTTCCCATCGAGAATGTTATCGTCTCCTAATCCGGTCCCAAGTGATATCGTAAACCAGAAGTGGTCTTAAGCGAAACCAGTTTTACAGGCGATCGCACGCACCCTACCGCTCCGCAATACTCACTAGAGAAAAGGAGAGCGCGCGCATCGCAGAAGGCGATAATCACCGGCCGCATTAAGCGATTTTAACTCTTATAACTTTCAGCCGAGGCATTGTTTAATGAGTATGTAATTACGTCTTTTTTCGACTGAATTAACGCTGTTTAACGTCACGCATGTGCACGAGAGGTGTCTCTTGGCGCAATTATCGCAATTGGCTCGTTGGCCTTAGCTAGACGCCCATCACAGCGCACTCTCCAATATCTATTAGTGTGCATATATACTGTTGCGTGTAGTGTAACCGAAAATGTTTTTTCTTTTTGTTTATTACACAAAAGAGAAGCGCTTGGTGAAGGCCAGTGACTTAGATAAGATAGGAGATGGAAGCACACTTCACCCGGTCTTCTCAACTACGGAGGAGATCGGTGCTGGTTATCTCATCTCTGTCAGAACACAAAAATGTAACATTGTTATTATTATGGCAACAAACTCAGATAAAATGGTGGTAGCAAACCAGATGGACTTGAAACAAGTCCCACCACTAACCAAAGCATGGCCAGTGGTCCAAACACTAGAGCAAAGTGGCAGTTATAATTTTTTTTTTTTTTTTAGAGAGATTGCTGATTACCTCAAACGGCATTTTCAGTGTCATCGGGCTTTTTTGGGGGCGGCGAGGTACGTAAAAGGTACCTCAAGCCGTGTGAAACAAATCACCTTCGGAGGTTTACTAGAGGGAACGGCATCACACACTTAAAAGCGCCTCTCCCCGTGCCCTACTAGATTCTCCGAAGGGTTCGGATCGGATCGGGTTATAAAATAATGTATTGCTTATCAGTAAAGATGATAAGGGACATTACTTGTTCCGTTTCGCTAATTAGTATTTCAAAATTGCATTATTTATCATGAACTGTTTGGTGATTTGTACAATTTAATTGGCAATGCATTTTGCGCTGCGGGTTATTTTTCAATTTTATTTTCTGACTCTGTATCCCCACGAAAGGCAACATCACGAATTGCAATTTCCTTTAAAAGATCACATGCACAAGTTGTCTAAGTAAAATAAAATATATTTATATTTATAACCTTCAATATTGAACTCGATTGTATTAACACCTTCAAAAAAATATTGAATGCTTATCTACCAGTCATTACCGGTCGTTCCGTTAAAGAGATATCCCACGGTTAGTACGAAGCGTCTCTCGTTACATTACAGGCAATCATGTTTGCTTATTAATTTCCCCACCTCTTTGACACAAAGGTGTGATCAGTTTTACTTAGATTACACTCAGAGTTACGTTACAATGCCTATGTACGTGTCTGTACATAAGCACGGAGCGGCGGTTGACACGTTTTGTTGTCACATCACGTTACATGTCTTTTTTTCGGTGTACCTAAGCCTAAATCCAATACATGATCTCGGGTTACGGCGTATCCGGTAAGCCGTCGGCCATTAACGAAACTATTAGACCATATTCGGGGTTGCACTTCAATGGCTTTACCTATTGACCCCCTGGAGCACGCGTATTTGACACTCGGCTAAAGTTCATTACTCAATAAGTCAAATCCGTTAATTGGATACATATTTGGATCGTAAGCGAAACCTGTGTATCCCTAATCTTGCAGCACTAGTATGGCGTTGTATTAGGCATATTAGTAACAAATTGTGAAGGTCTGCCTATTTAACATTGCTAGCGGATCAATGCTTAGAATTATATTAAACATATTAGCTATGTTCTTAAAATAACCTTACCTACTTCGTATACTTATAACCTAACCTGAGTAGGCAAATGAGTATTATAGAGTGTTTTTGTTTTGTTTTATATAATTTTTAACACAAATTTTAAACCACGATAGCTCAATTGGGAGAGCATCTGACCCGGTATGTCAGAAGGGTCAGGTTCAAATCCTGCTCGTGAAATTTTTTTCAACATTTGTATTTTTGTTTGAGTATTTGGAGCATTGTAAAACAACAATTTCCTATTTTTAGAACAGAAAAAAGCAGTCTGAGGTACGTATGTCTTAATTTGGATGGCTACGAAGCTAACCGTGCGCACACGCAACTCTAGTTCGTAGCGTGAGCCCGACTCTGGTATTACGCGGCGCGCCCACCGACATTTTATGTCTTTGCCAATATAAATGGGCTAGCTGGTAATGTATATATATGGCTATTTTTATACATATTTGTACTATTGCTAACTCAGTTTCTAATCATATGTTTTACTTAGACGCATATGAACGCTGGTAAACTCTATAACTTTTTACAATAAGATCTTTATTACAGTGGTATTTAAATATAACTAACTGTCTGCCGAAATGTACTTACTTACTAGTACAGTCAACAGCAAAGGTAACTGATGATTGGTGAAGTTTCAAAATATGAAATCAGTATGAAAATCAAAACTTTTCAAACGCATATCGAAAAACCTTCGAGTGTCTACTAGTACGTGCAGACTTTGACTGTAGTTATATAAAAAATACCGACTTACACTATCGAAATTTAATTTTGAAATCTTGTAAACATCATCTACTTTTGCTGTTGACTGCACCTACCTGACTATGCCGAAATGATGGATACTCAAAATGCCAAAAAAATTGTGAAATCTATTTTAGTTACTGACACCACATGGTTTTTTTATTATTTATTGATTTTCTTAGGTTTGCTAACAATTAATGCATTGATACAAAAGAAAATTATACTTACAAAAATAAATAACTTGTGTACAACATAATACGCACACACTGAAATTAATTTGTTAAAAATTCGCTTCTCGTAATTAGATTCCAACCATTTTTATTTACCTACTTGTTTAGTAATTTTATTAACTCCTGAATTTACTTAATGGACATAATAATATCGAGTTTTTGGAATGAACCAGTGAACAATCATATCGGTCCGCTTGATGATTGCTTAAGTCAACACTATTACCATCTTGGGTATAGTTTGCGAGTTTCCAACCCTGATTATTGTGCCTCTTCCTACTATAATTGTATTATATCTCATCCTTTTGTATCTATATTTGTAATTGTATTGTATCATCTCCCTCTCATACCCTTCTTCTGTGTTTTACAGCAATGCATGGATCTGCTACTTGATGGTAGAAAAAGGTATGAGGATAGCAGCTATCCCGGCGAACTTTAAATGGTAACAAGACCGACAACAAATATTTTCACCAAGCCTGAAGTGGTTTGAACAACGGTATCTAACCCACGAGGGGTAGGCAGACATACCTTAATCTGAGACAGATCAAGGTCTGTCTGGGACTTGACATGTTTGTACTCAGTTTGACTGATGGAAGGGCATAAATATTAGTCCATCTGGTTAGCTACTACTAAATACTCTTAAACCACTAAATAAATCACCATAATATCAATTTATTAAACAATAATACAGCTAGTTCCTCAATAATTGAGGATTTTAGTTGAAGTGCGTTTCCACCTTCGGTCTAATTCATCACATAACATCAGGTGAGAAGGAATTAGCCAAATTTACTTAAATGCGTAAACTCACCTTCAGAAATAAGTCTCTCTCGAATCTCCCAGGCGAAGATGGTGGGGTTCTCTCTTTTGTACTGTTCTATCTTGGACACTACAGCTGGAGTGGCGACCTTGGGCTTGCTACCGCCGATGAGACCTGGTGGTCGGAGAGTGCCTGTAATCACATAGTCCATCTTAAAAAAATATAAAACTCCTATTGCTAGGTAATTACTTGCAATGAAGCAAGATACTCTACAAGAGTAGACATGGACAACAAAAGAAGTTATCGCAAAATTAAATGAGGGTTTTTCTTTATTATAAAACACTTATTGGTATAACGCCCGTCTCTTACTGAAACACATTAGTACCCTGTAACGTGTTTAAATAGTGAGGTAAAATAAAAGGATGAATGAACGAGAGTATTATTATCTATTAATCCTTTTATTAACAGTATAGAAAAAGGAGATATAACGAGCTATATTGAAACACACTGAAAAAATGCACCAACTTACCGTCGATATCTATGACTAACTATTCTGAAATGTTGATATAGGTAAATTCATGTCTTTATCTAGAATTTGCTAGCTTACATAGCTTAGATAAATACACGGTTGTATAATTTTGACTCAATCTTAACAATTTTCGAAAACACCACTAAAAATTACTATATTGTTGAAATTACAACAAAATTACTAATAATTAACATCCATATTCGTAGTTTAGTAGCTTCATATTTTGATAACTATAACCAATATTTTTTGTAAATATTTTTTAGATTCTGTAAATTGCGGTCTCAATTGTGGCAGGCGCTACGTATTTTCGACTTTTTGAGAGCGCCATTATGGATCAGCCTTTTTGAATGTTCTCAAATCAAGGTGTCGTCTTAATAGGGCCTCTATTTATATCGTAGAAGTAATTTCTAACTGTACAATATAGGATATTAATGAAGCACTATAAGCGAAACCTTCTGATTAATTGTAAAGGTTTGATGGTTTAAATATACATATCTTTAATATCGTAAAAATAAAATCGTTTTAATTAAATATGCAAATTAACTATAACGCAAGGAATCCAGTTCCATAATTATCTATTAGTAAGTAAATAAGCGCATGCATCCGTATGAAATTGCTTATCTAATGGTTCATCGACACCACAGTTACTTATTGTAACTGTGGTGTCGATGCAACTTGTATAGCAATATTGAGTAACATGATACAACAACCTATTTTATGTTATTTTTTTTTTGTTTTAATTTTTATTCTTTATGTTTAAGATCTATGAAGTGTTTTTCTTATAGTAATAGAATACTTAGCTCTAAGAAAAACTGTTTTATATATTTTTAAATAATGACAGTGTACTTAGGCACTCAAAGTGCCTTACAAATAAACAAAGAATAAGCTCTGAATAGTTATTCTGTGTTTTGTTCCTGTCGTGTAAACGTCATTTCTAACTAGAGTCAAAGATACAAAACACGAAATAACTATTCGGAGCTTATTCTCTTTTTTTTAAGACCCTAATAGTGTAAATTAATATTGTTTTCTAAAAATAATGTATAATATAAAAGCGTGTAGATTCGTTAAAGTAGTTTAATTTAAAGTGTAAATTAATTCATTTTTTTTATATATATTATTAATATATATCTTTATATTAATACGTGAAACAAAAACTTTGTACCCCTTTTTTACGAGAATTGCGCGGACGGAGGAGTATGAAACACTTATACTTTATATAGAGAAGATTATCCGAATGTTAATATATTTACAAAAACACAAATGTTGAAAAAATTTCCACGAGCAGGGTTTGAACCTGCACCCTTCTGACATACTATCATATATCTCTTCTCCTCTTCTTCTTCTTCTTTCTTCTGACATATTATGATCGGATGTTAATGACGGTAGTTGTTAACATTGAATGGGCGCCTTTGGCTTTCAAAGTAAAAAGTAAATAGTGTTGAATAATTTCGGCGGGCTGGTTAGAACCACGATAGCTCAATTGGAAGAGCACCTGACCCGGTATGTCAGAAGGGTGCGGGTTCAAACCCTGCTCGTGGAAATTTTTTCAACATTTGTGTTTTTGTAATTTGTTCGCAACAAAATTTGCGTTAAAAATTATATAAACATTTGTTAATATATTTTTTTTTATTTTGCATAAAAATACATTAAATCAATAAAACAAACATTACACACACTACCATGTATTTGACACACACGCATATTATACTCTTTTCAAAAATTTCAAAAATGCAAGAGGAGCGGCCGAAATCTGTCAATGCCAATCCAAACTTACATTCTATCTTTTTTTTAATTTTTCATTGCTTAGGATACAATCCGTGCAGCCATAATAAAATTACAGTCGAATTTCAACCACTGGGCGACCACTAGCATTGATTAATTTTAATAGACAATCTTTGTATCATATTGCTGAACGTTGCGTAACAACGTCTTCATTATGAATGCACCACAATAAACATATTGTATAACTAAAATACCTAAGTACTTGCCAAATAAACGATTATAAGCTTAAACAATAACGTTCATGCAGCTGCTCGTTCAATGACATGTACTTAAAACCAAATTGGTATCCGAAAATACCAATGAGGGCGACTCGATACCGATTGATGCGGTTGCATTGAGAGAAACGTGAGTAAACGCGGCTCACTTGTTTCCAAAACTTTTTAATACCCATTTAAAACTCCATCTCTTTTCTCAAGATCTTATCGCAATGGAATAAGGACGATTTTGTAATCGTTAAGGTAGCGAAGCGAAGGTCGATGTGCGTTCGCAAAAATGATAATCGTTTATTGCATTACGAATGACAATGAAAGCTTCAATTTAGTATTAATTACAGAATCATCCACGTCGTCAAATAAAACGTGCGCGCGAGATGTGAATTTTTAATTCATTGACAAGTTTGTATGTTTTGCAAGCTTTATTTTTTATATGAATAATATTTTTTATCATACATCATTAAAAAAAGTTGTCCTAGATATCGAGTAGCAGAGAAACCTATTATTAAACAGTTTAAACCTAGCAGTGAGACGTTTTTAGACGGATAGAATTGATTAATTATTATTTGCTGACGTTTATGTCTTTTGTAAGGAACAAGTTTGATAGCCCTGATTCCGACCAAATATCTTTAAATTTCATATATTTTGTTTGATGCAAATATTTGAAATTTGTTAAGTTTACCCTTGCTTTGGTTATAATCATATTATTTGAATAAACAATATAATTTCAGTTCACTATAACTTCTTATATGTAAGATTTGTGTCAAGATTGCATGTCTTTATTTATAATAAGTGAGTAATTAGATGAATGTAATTATATCATTAGGAGCTCGATGGTGCAGTGGTTAAAGTGCTGAGGTTAAGCAACTTTCGCAAAGGCCGGTCATCAGATGGGTGACCAAAAAGTATTCATCTCGAGCTCCTCCGTGCTTCGGAAGGCACGTTCAGCCGTTGGTTCCAGCTGTATTAGGAGTCCTTAACAACCACAAATACGCACTGGGCCTGCGTGGTGGTTTATGGCCCGTTCTCCCTATCCATCCATAGGGAAGGCTCGTGCCCCAATGGGGACATAAAAGTAATCTGATGATGGTGATAAAATATAAAGCATACGATTCAGTTCATATAAGAATAATGTGCCTAGAAGTACAGGAGTAGAAGTACATAGGAAAAAAATTATCATACCAAGTTTTAATCAAGTTTGGTTTTTCCAAACATATTATTTACTTTTCTCAACTGTACCTAAACATTACATATGCCAGTGTTACACGTTCGGTATTGGTGTGGTTCCAACCGCGATGATTGGAAATGCGAAATAAACGATGTAGATCACTGATGTATTTTTGAGTAGATGTGTTTCATTAGGTACTAAAATGTATTTATGTAATTATCCTATATTGTTATATGTATAAAGATAAACTTAATCTTAGTACCTACACCCATTAAGTTAAGCTAAATAAACTATCACCATCACAAACAATTAGGTATACCTATTCGGAAATCAAATAACGTTCTTTCATTCAAAACAAATAATCAGTGAATATTGTAAAAGCTTTCATATGCCTTTTTGATAAAATATTTTTTCGGCAAGGCTATTCTTATGGAATACGTATGCTCAAACAATTTCACAATTCACAACTAAGCAAAAATAAAGCTTGTCCCAAGTATTTCATAATTGCATCGACGACGCCGCCAAAATACTTTATGAAATATATTTCAAGTATTCGATTGTTGCGCTCGCGCTCACTCAAAATTCAAAGGGCATCGATTGGTTCATGAACTCGCGAGATATTAGTAAAAAAATAATGGATTCCGCAATGCCTAAATCAGTTAGATAAGTGATGAGCGCATGCTTCGAGACAATTACGTAAAAACGCATCTGACGCGGCATTCCGCCAGGCGGCGCTCGCGCACCGTTTTTGCCGCGCACGGACAACCGTCCTCCATACCGATAACACGCTGAATAATTCATCACATTATATTCACATTTTTATCAACGCCATTCACGATAAATTCGTACGGGTCTTTATGTCTTGATAAAACTAAAGCTCAACTCCGAAAATGGTGCGGACGCGCAAAAAGTAATGCCTCAAGTTTACACATTCGCCTGCTACTCGGGGCCGCAATAGCCTCGCCTTATTGTAATATTATTTTCTACTTAACGATGAGAAGTTAATTTTGCAGAACTTTTTTTTAGATCCTTAACGATTAAGCACTTTTTGGTATTCAGCTCGACTAAGATGGTAATAAAGTCTTCGATAGAAACTTACTTCACTCGGAATCCTGAACTACTGAGAAAAGTCTTTTTCTCTTTCTCTCTCACTGTCGGAACACAATGCCACTTATTAATAAAATTAATATTATGTGACATATTTAAGCTCGATGGCGCAGTGGATATTGCGCCAGGTCTGCGAGTGCTGAGTGGTTAAGCAACTTTCGCCAAAGTCGGCCATCGGATGGGTGGCCAACAATTTATCATCTCGAGCTCCTCCGTGCTTCGGAAGGCACGTAAAGCCGTTGGTCCCGGCTGCATTAGCAGTCATTTACAACCACCAATCCGCACTGGGCCCGCGTGGTGGTTTATGGCCCGTTCTCCCTATCCATCCATAGGGAAGGCTCGTGCTCCAGCAGTGAGGACATAAATTTATTTCAGAATGAATGCGCTGAATATCGACGGTGTCATTAGACGAAGTCGCGTGAGAACACGTTAGCATGTTCGTGAATACGGTTCATAAAAGTATTTAATTATTTCAGATCGGCAGATCTGGAGTGTGATAATATTCAAAAATGTATGAACGCGCGCTAGTTACCGCAGTTAATAAAGGCAAAACTTCAGAACGGGTAGAGTACCTATTCTTCAGAAACCAATTATGAACTAACATAAATAGGACGTCCTCAGACTAGGTGGAGTGACGGTCTCCGCAAGGTGGCTGATGAGAGTAGCCGCGGGTCATGGTCAGTGGCGTGCACTTAAAGGTACCTATGTCCAGTAGTGCAATAAAAAAAACCGGCCAAGTGCGAGTCAGACTCTATAAAAACGGCAAAAAAATCATGTCTGATGTATGGGAGCCCCCTTAAATATTTATTTAATTCTGTTTTTAGTATTTTTTGATAAAGCGGCAACAGAAATACATCAACTATCACGGTTCATGAGATACAGCCTGGTGACAGACGGACAGACAGACAGACAGACAGACAGACAGACAGACAGACAGACAGACAGACAGACAGACAGACAGACAGACAGACAGACAGACAGACAGACAGACAGACAGACAGACGGACGGACGGACGGACGGACAAGTAATAAGACGGAGTCTTAGTAATAGGGTTCCCGTTTTACCCTTTGGGTTACGGAACCCTAAAAAGGCAGATGATGAACCGAAATCAATTTTGCAGTTAAGCGTGCTCTTTACATTTTCGCTGTTGTCAAAGAAATCCTGAAAGACACCGTTCCAAAAATAACTGAACATTTTCAGCGCTATAGTTATTAACGATTTTACGGTAAACGTGTACCGTTACAATACTGGCGTAGTTTACGTACGTGCTGCGAAAACTCACCTTTCACTGTTCAAAAGTACACTGCGTTTTGCACAACCATTGAAAAATCAATGCTGGTGGCGGCAATAGCACAGCGATATTGATTGATAGGTAAATTGCGGGAGGCCGGTACACTGATCATTTCGCGATAATTAAATCGACATGGTAGGTAATCGCATGACCGCCGCCAATTACGAGCAGTTGCCTAGGCAGAGGCGGATCGTGTGAGGTACCATTGAAATTGTACTTAAATGCCTATTATTTGTGCGAACCGCACGCGCGTGCTCCCGGCGCGCTCTTGCTGATACCTTAAGCGGAGGATACACTTTAGAAGACGAAACAAATCCACTCCTAAGCTAAAGTTTCATCACACTTGTAATCAACAAAAAAGACTGTAATTTAAGCGATTAATTTGAAAAAAAAAACAAAGTGTTGAAAAAATTCCACGAGCGGGATTCGAATCCGCACCCCATGACATGAGCCACGATAGCATAGTTGGTAGTCACCTGACCCGGCATGTTATCCCCGCTAGTGGATTTTTTTTAACACTTAATCTTTTTCAAATTGTAATTTGTGTGCAAACAAATTTACGTAAAATTATATGTAAATATATATATAAATACGTGAAGCGAAAACTTTGTACCCCTTTTTAACGAAAATTGCGCGGACGGAGGAGTATGAAATTTCGCACACTTATAGTTTATGTAGTTATCCGAATGTTATTATTTTTTATGTAATTTATGCTTAAAAATACATTAAATCAATAAAACAAACATTACACTCACTACCATGTATTTGAATTTTTAAAAGAGTATATTATTTATACTCTTTTATAAATTTTCAAAAATGGAAGAGGAGCGGCCGAAATCTGTCAATGACAATCCAAACTCAAATTCTATCTTTTTAAATTTTTCATTGCTTAGGATACAATCCGTGCAGCCTTAATAAAATTACGGTCGAATTTCGACCACTGGGCGACCACTAGTAATCATAATTATGTAGATGTTGATGACGTAGTTGTAGGGCTCCTTTGGCTTACAGAGTAAGAGTAGATAGTGTTGATTAATTTCGGCGAGTTGGATTGAGCCACGATAGCATAGTTGTTAGTGTACCTGACCCGGCATGTTATGGGGTGCGGGTTTGAATCCCGCTCGGGGATTTTTTTCAACACTTTGTCTTTTTTCCAATCACAAATAAGATTGATAAAGATAAAGTAACAATTGTATAAAAATGTTCATTTAAAATTGATTCTACGTACGTTTGTTTCAATATAGCTGACGCATTTAAAAACAGTGATGGCCTAAGGTGGCACTCGAACTCACAACCTTTTACAATGTGACCGACTACCGTTCAAATAAAGGTCACTTAAGTCACTGGTTTCCTATGCCGTAGTTGATGAAACAACACTGGCAAAAAAAAGCGAAAGATAAATGCTTTTAAAAATATCGGCACTAAAACTAATGGCTTGTAATATCGTTGAATTAAAATTGTATTTAAATACTTCTTTTTTACCATAGCAAAGATACGTAAACATAATGTTAGTAACATGTGTACCGTCTTAAAAATAACCTTTTATGTGGCAATTACAATAGTTTTAAAACAAAAAAAATCATGCGTTATTACCTACTGCATTCCCTCAACGCGCACGCAAAACTTGCGCATAGCCCGCACAAAGGCAATCTTTAAACCGCTCTTGACATTTACATTTTACAATTATTTTACGAAATGCGTCTTATATGTTACTTTAAGTAATAGGAGATATACCAAATAAGTTCGTTCGTTCGTTCGTTCCGTTTGTTATGAATGTGGATTCTGTCTTTGATTAGATGGATTAGATGGATGATCCAATGTCAAGGTCAGACGTGCCGATGGCTGAATAGTATGAGGGGTATAAACATGTCATTTAAAAATACTAAAAAGTTAAAAATAAATAGAAAGAAAAAAAAACTTTTTAAAAACAAGCTTTTATTACTTGCTTTTATTTATAAAAAAAGGGCTATGATAAAAACGCAAAGACTTTAAATTAAATTAAATTAGTTTTAACTTTTTAGTTCTTTTTTGAAGTGAAAACTTCTTTAGCGGCGTTGTACACTTTTTTTGTAATGGGTAAAAAATGTTAAATTCGCGTCAGGACACGTGACCTGATCGAAAATTCGTAAGACGGATGGAGAGTAGACAGCCGGCGCGGCGTAGGAGAGGAAGTATCCCCCTCTCATTCTACGGCGCGGCGAAAATGTATGCCTGCTGTTTCGTTTAGGCGGCGCAGGGCGCTTGCGCAAATAAATTGTCATGTTTGTGTACGATAGCGCAATAAATAAATATTGTATTCTACCACATAAATGATAGTACTTTTATACTGATAATTGAAGCAATTCGTGCAAAATTATTCCCTAACCATTCAAAAATGCACAACGTTAATATTCAAGTTTTCACTTCTGCCGGCACTCCCGGAGTGCAACCCGTCGTTTTTTTTTTATTAACAAGTAATAAAAGCTTGTTTTTAAAAATATTTTTTTCTTTTATTTTTTTAAAGTGCTAATTGCTGCACTGAAGCTGAAGTAAATATTTATAAAATACAGTGTAACAAATTTAATGCCTACCCGACCCAGCCAGGAATCGAAGCTGGATCTTCTGCAATCCGGGCGGCTGTACTGACCATTGCTTTTTAGCGGCAGAGTGCCAATCTATCCAACGGTTATTGCAACTGATGGCTATGCAGATTCATCTTTAGAGTAGAAATACTAATTTGATAACACACAACTGATGTTTGAAGTTAATAATGTGGTTATAAATATCTCGTTTTTTTTACAATCTTTCTCAATATATTGATAACTAGCGGCCCGTCCCGGCTTCGAACGGATGGACATATTTTGTTTTTTTAATAAAGCATATGTTACTCAGCGCTAATGTAGCATTCTAATGGTGAAAGAATTTTTTAAATCGGACCAGTAGTTTTTGAGTTTATTCGTTACAACCATACATACAAAAACACAAAGCTTTCCCCTTTATAATACTAGTATAGATGTATAATATGTAAGTACTGCTATTTGGTTATGCTTAATGTCTAGCTGTCACGTAAAGCGTAGGTCAGCCTAACTAATTAACAGATTAAATTAGCAATAAAATGTAAATAGTTATTTGCATGCTTTGGAACTATAAAAAATCTGGTTCGCAGTGACAGTTTTTAAGACTTTCGTTGTTTTGGGGTTAGACAAGCAAAAATCCGTCAAAGAATATTTCTCTGATTCGTTTTTATGTAAACAAGTAGTGTATTTACCCTGTTCATAATAGGGATGATGACAAAAACATTATTAAAATCTAGAATGTTAAATTTATTAATTATATCACGTAAGTTGTTTAAAACATTAACCAATTTTATACTTGATCTATACACGACACGAATTTCTGAAACAAAATAGTGTCTACAATTAGACTGTAGAGCCACGCTACGTTGCAGTACGAAATGGGCCGGCTCGCCCGGCGTAATACCACCCTCTCATAGAAAATCGGCGTGAAACAATGGCACTCGGTGTTTCGTCCAGTGAGTGAAAGTACCGGAGGGCCATCTCTCAACTCTCCCCCCTCCCAATTCCTACTCCTCAAGATACAACTCCTTCCTCAAGGCCGGCAACGCATCTGCGATTACTTTGATTTTGCGGGTGTCCCATGAGCGGCGGTGATTACTTTCCATCAGGTGACCCGCCTGTTCATTTGCCTCCTTTTTAAGTGACTTCAAAAAAAGGAGGAGGTTATCAATTCGACTGTATTTTTTTTATAACATAAAAGAAAAGAAAAAGTTGACGTCATAGTTTCCATTCCCATACAATTCCTATAGAAAAAAAAAGTTTTCAGTGTTGCTAAAAAGTTTCGCTATCGACTGATCAGATAGTATGGATAGAATATGCACATTTTGAATTTAGATCGCGCTTAATTGTTTTGGTACAAAAAGTGTATTTCCACAACCAGCGCCTATTAATCAAAACCTCAAACGAGGAAGTTGAAACGAATAAAGGGCATAATACGCAGCCAGAGCGGCGGCCGACACATTTCCACACAACAACAATTTAGGGACGCTTAAAGTCATTACACGGTGAGTCGTCAAAGGAGTACAAGATCTTTGTAAACGATGTAGAAAGGCTCAGGTTCAGTTAATTAAATTTGTATTAAAACTTCTTTATATTAGCTGGCGCTAACTATCCGCGCGTTTTGCGTCGTCATCCACCTAATAGATCAGAATCTGTGCCGGAGTGGCTTCGGATAGGCCTGGTTTATTGGAGTTAATGCAACGCGTGTGCTAACGATCGTGAATAGGTGATTGATAGATTTTTATCGTAAAAATTGGTTCGCGCTCGCTCCTTCAGAAGCAATTTATAAATATTTTTTGAGTCGTCTATCGTTGTAGGTTACCGTTTTTATTGAACAGAATGTGTATGCCAAGTAGATGACAATGAAAGATAGAGCTAGACTAATTTAGTTTAGTCATACGCAAACTATCTACTATGGCAACTGCAAGATTTGTGATAGCCTTTATGCTCAAAGACAATAATATTTAGTTTAGACAACCTCGTGAGGTGATACGCGGGGAAGTAAAGTCATTATTGTATGTTGTTTATTTTATAAAATTTGTGCTTTGCCGCGTACTAATGTAAAATAATGGCGAATTAATCAGCATTAAACAGATATTGTTGAACTCAAGATAAAATGCAATGATTTATCTCCACTAAAAATTAAAACGAGTAAAATGTTTTATAATTCCTGAGTATTAAAATCATATAATATGATTGCATACCTACATATAATAATATTATTGCTTGTTATTAGTAACAACAAGTAATGAGTCCATATAAGCTTATTAGTGCTTTGAAGGTCATCAACATCTTTAGTCTAGATTTATAAAAAAAAATATAAAAAAATATCACTATTTAATAGCCAAAAACTGTTACACCGACAGCTGCTATATATGCGATATTTGTTTTATAGACGTTTTCGTAATGCTAAGCTTTCGCTAAGTAATTTGATTTCCAAAAGCCAACCGACGACGTCTATGACAGTGTCCATCAAATATGTGACAGTGCGCACCTACACTTTCTGATCAAGTTGCATCTATATTAATATAGTTTCTCTTGCGATATAACGCAAATACGAAATATTTAGTTAGCTCTAGGCATACGTACCAACCTATTGGATTTCAAATATTTGTCACACTCTCTATACTTGTATATCAATTCGTTGAGCGTCGCGTTTAATTTATTTTAATTGTAATTTCATGTAGATGGCATACAATAAACAAACTCGTATTCAATTAAAGTTCTGTAATGCAATATAAGTAAAGTAAGTAAACAGCCTATAACTGTCCCACTGCTGGGCAAAGGCCTCCATCATTGAAATCAAGTCATCGCTACAATTGATGGGTAATGACTTAATCACCACGCTTGCCTAATGCGGGTTGGTAATCACAAACCCGGGATATGCATCAAAAAATCCGAAATACATTTTGCCCGACCTGGGAATTGAACCCGGGACCTTCGGGTATCAGACCGAGCACTCCGCCACTCGGCCACCGAGGCGTCGTAAACTGTTGATTAATGCAATGTGTTATTGCATTAATCAACAGTTTAAAGACTAAACTAGATTTTATGTATTTATTGTTAGTCTTACCACTAGACTAGTTTAAGGTACCTACTGGAGACCATTGTCTCAGACCCTGAAGTCCTGAGTTCGCTTTCCGGCAGGGGTACATATTATAATATTGTACTCTGTTTAGTTGGTGGTAGGGCTTTCCTTCCGTAGGGCTAGCTTCCACTGTCTTATCTAAGTATGTCGCCATTACATCAACGTTAACAACATTGTAGTATTCCGTCAGTTAGAGATAAAACTTCAAGGATTCCGGGTGACGCCGTTTCCATCTTTTATATATTTAATTAACATTATATATATTTGAATTATATCTAATGTAATTACCATTTTAGTAACATGAAAATTTCTAAGAGAGCTGAAACAACTATAAATTCGATAATAAATGCAATTTATATGCCTAAATTGAATAAAGGATTTTCACGTCATTTCATTTAATTTCAGTTGTTTTGCAATATAAGCGAGCATCCTTGGTTCGTAGTTAGTTTTTTATTAAGACAACGGGTATTTTTATATAAACAGTGCAGAAAGTTACACACACCGTATGCGAACTGCATAAACAAAGTTATCGCGGTACAAATATGTCACCCCAACCATAAAGGCTTAATAAAAAATAAATGTTTCACTCTGCGTGTCATTATAAAAAAAACTATTGACGATACCGTGCCCCAAACTGAAAATAACACACCGCCGACTAAAGAACAATAAAGAATTCAAATTGACCGACGACGTGAAGTGGAGCACAAAAAGAAAAAGTCGAAATTTTAAAGTAAGAATGTCAACCCTGGTAATTCAATTTTGATTATAGTACCAATGCTTAAATATGGGTTCATTACCCGCGCCGGCGATCCGCGGACAATCTTCCCGAGTAGGTATCATTAGCTACCAACCAAATTTAAGT
Source organism: Eudonia lacustrata (assembly GCA_947562085.1). Taxonomy (NCBI): domain Eukaryota; kingdom Metazoa; phylum Arthropoda; class Insecta; order Lepidoptera; family Crambidae; genus Eudonia; species Eudonia lacustrata. The sequence continues at coordinate 11,020,833 of OX387316.1, read as the reverse complement.
AATATCCAAATAAAATGAGCGGCTTAATATCAAATTACTCGCTTCGTGATTTCGGCTGCTTTGTTGACAATAGGTTATGTTGTAAGTGAACCTAGATTCTAATAACAAGTGAATTCATTTAATGATATGCTACAGAAAGCAGTTGGCTGCTTTACCGCTTGATAATTGGTAGGTTTAGAAACCAAGACTGTGAGATATAGTATTTTAAAGAATTTAAGTTGCATTGAACGATGTTAGTGCCTAACTCTAGAGTTGAAACTGGATAAAGCTGGTGGACTACACGGCATTATACGCGCATAAAGAGGCCTATATCCATATCAACGAGTGATTAAGGTTGTGGCTGACAATAGAATAGAATAGAAATATTTTTATTGACACTCACACAAAAAAATCATTAGAGACAATCAAAAAAGAAAAAATATACATATACAAACAAAAACAAATAAAATAAAATAAAAAACCCACCTGATGGTAAGCGGTTACGGTTTACGTATTCGTAGATAGCCTATAGACGCTTACGACATACACTTTTGCGAGTTCGTTGCCGAGACTGTTTATTTTTTTACGCCCTTTTTTAATAAGCCTCTGCTGTAGTATAAAGTATTTTATCTTAATAGCTCTATAAACCACGCAGTCTAAGAAATCTCCCTTACTCGTGATTAGCGCATCAATATCGTATGCGAGCGCATCTCCAATACGCCTTTGTTTTTGTCATTCCCTTCCCTTATCCGAGCACGTTTCCGCTCCGTATACCATTACGGGGCCATCGAGTCGAAGAAGTCACAAAGTAATTTATCCATCACTAGTCCATGCAACCGACAATTTAATACTCAAACTTGACCATGGAGCGTTATTTATTCGTGCCCATTTCCATGCAGCCAGCTTGGAAATTGTTTAGGTTAGATAATAACTTTTGAGCTAAGGCTGTGCCTATGTTAAATACGTAAGTGCCGGGACATGACGGCCCTCGGCGGATCGGTGGGCTTCCGTGGGAACGGAGCACGTGACGTTACGAAATCACCACGGGCGAAAATTGATTGACACAGCACTTATGCCATATGCAACCGCTTGCAGTCAGCTCGCCTGCGATGTACTCTAATTACGAGTGTCTCTTCGTACACAATGCGTCAGCGCGACGCAATCTTCCTGAGGTTGGCTAACATTGCCACGATCGGAACGGGCAAACGTCATAAATGTTATTAGCGTCGGATACTCAACTCTATTCTACATGGTGCTCGATTGAAGCGACGGTCGTTTGTATACTTTTGCAGTGCTTGGTATAGATATTGTCACCTTACTATGGAGAGAGAACGTATTTGATTGATGAAAAACTGTGGGTATTTAAGGTGTACCTACTTGAGTCAATTACGGATATTTTGGGTACAGATTATTAACGCCTTAATAGCGTAAGTTCTAGCGTAGTGCCTACTACGGTAAGTACCTACAGCTTTTATTCAAAAATTAATCTCTTAATTTGATCCTAACAGAATCGTATAGTAAGTGATTAATATTCTATTAAGCAAGCGGTAGCAATTAACAAAAAGCAGCATAATCAATCAGCTATTATTTAATAATTTTATACACCATAATTACCAGCATAACCCAGCGTTTAAGACCGACTACACCAAATAGGTATTAAAGGCAACCAACATTCAATAAAAAAGAACTGAAGTTCAAACGGCGTAAAATTATATAGGATACGTGCGTAACGCTTCAGTGCTTTTGAAATCGCGTTCACGACTCCTGAGCAAACACAAAGTGAGCATGTGTCCTAATGATACATCGCTCCCAGAGATGCCTCAAATTAGTGAATACGCCAAGTGTCTGAAGCATTGTCGCAGTAAACTCACGCTTCGCTTAAACCCAACTGTATCATTAAAACACGTTAATTGCCTTGTACCTAGTATGTTTAATTAACAAACAAACATTCAAATTACTGGGAATTCTAAAAATTGTATGTTTGTTTTTGCAAAATTTGTTATAATTTGCCATAGCATAAGCAAATGTTTCTCAGTTATAGCGCCTCCGGTTATAAAAACGTATCACAAAGAAGAAGCAACGGAAGAAATTGATCAATCGTAATCTCGCACGGTATTGTTTTATCGGAACGTTCAATTAATGATCGGCCGCGTTAAAATGCAGCCTCGATAATTGTAATGTAACCGATCAAATAAAGGGGTTGTGGTTGTGAAAAATCACCGATGGTGTAGATAGTTCCCACATCAGCATCGTTGGGAGCGAATGCTCGCGGCAGCGTCGTCGGCCGCAGTGCGGTGGCTTATAATTAACACGCTGCAACTTTTATGAATCGATTAGGATCTAAGCTTTCGTCAATAGCTGCTTTCGTCGCGGCAGACATCGGCGATGCCTTATCGTTGATTAATAGCAATTGAGATTTTCGCTCTAACCGTGTTATTAGAGCGCAGTTAAACAGCGGTCGGGGCTGCGTTCCGCTCGACAAATTGCTGAGTTGTCAATGTGTGCTTTGCCATAATTTATATCCCCGATAATCTTGACTCACATGCGAGTGGCGACTCTCGATTTTATTGAATCTTTTATAGCTGCGTCGACGCCATGTCATTGAGTTTGTTCATAAAACAACATACTGTAATTAATCAACGTCATGTCTTTGATATTGTTACGATGTAAAATACGATAAAATTAAAGTGACAATACATATTATATACAGAGTGTAGGTATAGCACTTACGTCACATATTAATCATGCTAGCGAAGAAGTAATTATCGCAAATAACTTAGTTCCAGGCTGTAACAGCCGAGGGCAATTCTCTAAATAGTGGTTATATAAATCAATACAACACTAAAGAGTGGCTAGCGGGTCTGTATAAATATTACATGCACTAATTACAGTGGAAATGATACCAGTATGCCGCTTATCAGCTATCTACCTTTGAGCGTGGCTAACGTTTGTGATTTGTCCATTGACATTGAATTTAAATCGGCACCGCCATTGTTTATAAAAACTAGATAATTTACACGTTTTTGTATTAGTTAGGTACATTCGAACCAACTGAATCATGACCCACTTGCCTGATAATTCGTTTGAAACTTTCAAACTTGTAAGATCTATCGCGTATAATGCACTTACGACGTTTTAGGTACTAATAAAATTACGTCAATACAGGTCGCAGACCTATGCAATTTTAACCTTTGTTATCATTGCCATAAAACCACATTTCACACATATACAGTCATTGTTTGAATATCGAGCTGGTTCTCGCTTATTTAACCTAAACTTTTTGATGATGGAAAAAATAAATTTAAAAAATGGGGTGTTCTACAAGTGTGTCATATTATGTCAAGTTGTCAGTCAATGTGAAAAAATAGAAATTAAATAGTAAAATGCTTAATAATTTTTAATAATGGCTAATTTAGAAGAACAAAGAGCTCGGATTGTAGTCTTAAGTGAGGAAGGCTATGGCATACGGGAAATATCCCGCGAATTGAATATTTCTCGGAATACAGTGAGGACCTGGATCAGACGGCACGCCGAAGAGGGCATCCTCGAGGACAGACGACGTCATAACCACGGCGTTCGCCGACTCACGAACGAACAAAGAGTGGACATGCAACACCATTACGAAGAACATCCTTTTACTCCCACCCGATATTTTGCGGCACAACATGACGTCTGATTCGCGTGAAGATGTGCCAGTATTTTCCTACGTTCATGACAACTGTCGAGTGCATACTGCCAGGGTAGTCTCAAATTGGTTTGATCTGCATAATGATGAAGTTACTTTGATTCCATGGCCGAGTAGATCCCCAGACCTCAACCCAATAGAAAATTTGTGGGGTTTGATGGTCCAAATGTGGGATAACAGAAACGAGAGAACAAAGGAAGCAATTGAGCAACATTGTAACGAAATTTGGGATTACTTGAGAGACAGCGACATTTGCAGTCGTCTAATAGGGTCAATGCGTGACCGATTACAAGCCGTTATCGATAACCATGGTGCACACACTAGGTTTTAGATACTGAATCTTATAATTTAAATTAGTTTTGTTAAAGATTAAATAAAGTTTTTTTTCATTTCACAAATTTTATTACTCTTTTTACTTATATAGCTTGAAAGACCAAGAATGGCATGTTTCTGTCCTTAAAATACTTATAGGAATGACGTGATTGAAACCTGTAATCTAAAGTTTATGCTGGCACTTCACTTGGCCGTATTTGCCCAAACATGACTGCATTATTTTTGATTTTATATTCTAGAGAAATAAATGCGACTAATAGTTGAGCAAATTTAATACGGCCAAGTGAAGTGGCACCATTACGTTCGTAGAAAACTTCCTATACTTACCTACGTAATACAGATAAAGACAGTAACATCATCTCTTCTTTTTCATATACGAGCTTAGTCGATATTGTCCGATTTATTTAATAGTGCACTCAGTAAATGTCAGTGTCTAATCAAATGATAACAAGTTCGTTACCAAGGAAATAATTCTTCAAGCGAATTTCGACCTACTTGCATTTAAGGGGTTTAGCAAAATAAGCTTATGGTGGGTCAGGATTCAGTTGGTTCGATTGTACATTATAAAACAAATTTTCGGTTTTTTTTATATTGTAGGCGAATTTTTTTTGGACGGTGACGTGTACGCCGGTTCTAGATACTTAATAATAAAAGATCTAAATCAAACAATGATTAGAACTCTTGCAACGTGCACGACTTCGTTGAGGCATTGGGTTGTGTTATTCATAAGTAGTAGTTTTTCAAAAATATGACTTTGCCAAGGGTAAACAGTTTTTAACTTTATATTTTTTTGAAATTCATATCGATTTGTTGTTTTAAAGTCGAATGGTAAAAGAAATCAAGGAGTTATAGTAACTTTCCCTGCAAAAATTGTGAGATACAATTTAGACTTACTTAACTTCACTTAAATTTAATTAATTACAAAGAGTTCAAACCTCAGTATTAGCTAGAATGGTGTAACATTTTAAATTCAAATAGTAATAGAAGAAGAAGCAAAGCAAAAATCAGTATGTGCTTACCAAACAATTATTAGTTAAGTAATACAAATAAGGCGACGCATTGGAAATTTACGTGGCGGGGATCTTGATTTTTCCCAACAATTACAAAACATATGAAAGTGATATTTGATGACATGATTTTTCATTTAATTGACTTCATTTTGCTAGTTGCAGAAACACGATCTGTCAACTTTTATAACAGAGAAAAAAATATCAAAGTAACCTCTTTTAAAACATAGATTTGTATTTTACAGGCAAACCAGACCGATTTCAGCATCTAAATTTTCTTAGTAGATTAGTCTTAATACACACTTCAATATTGTAGTTAATTTTTTTTAATAATTTGTAGTTTTAATTTGAAGGAAAAAAAACAGTTTTTCTTATGGTACGGGGCGCAAACGCTCCGTATGAGATTTATTGTTTAGCGGTGCGTCGCCTTAAACAGTAACATCACCTTAAACAGTAACATCACCAACACTAAAATCTATCACCAAGTTCTTCTAGCTGTACTCATTAATAGTTGAAAATATGTCACGTATGTATTACGTATTTGCTTACTATGCAGATTACAGCAACTTGCAAAAGCACTACGAGTACAATCCGTCGCCAAGTTTTCTAGCTTTACACAATATTAGTTAGAAAAATGTTATGTATTAAAGTAACATCACCTTGCAAAAACTGTACGACCCATCACCAATTTACCAACTTCTCTAACTTTACTTAATATAAATTAGAGTTATGTTATGTTTTAAAGACAAATAGTTACAGAAGAAATAAAGCAGAATATTAAATAGTGAAAGAAGAAACGGCTTGCTTACCAAGCAGTTTGGTAACAGCACCTTGCTGGGACAGCACGTGATGAGCGATGTCGTAGTGCCTCAGCCCGAACCTGGATAGCTCTAGCAACCGCTGCTGGGAGAGCAGCGAGGACAGCGGGTGTGAGGCGCCTGGGTACAGCGCGGTGGGGCCGCCGGTGGCGCCGCCCGCGGACGACGACGGAGACACAGGTACTGGAACAAACAAAACAGTTTATATTATTTTAAATATTGAATTTACAATGCATTCACATTTGATTCCCACTCGAGCTTCCTGAGGCTAGTTGATTTTTACGTTTTATTTAATACTAGAGGTCGCCCAGTGGTCGAAATTCGACCGTTATTTTATTAAGGCTGCACGGATTGTATCCTAAGCAATGAAAAAGTAAAAAAGATAAAATGTGAGTTTGTATTGGCATTGACAAATTTCGGCCGCTCCTCTTTTGAAATTTTTGAAAAGAGTATTTATACGTGTGTGTCAAATACATGGTAGCGTGTGTAATGTTTATTTAATTGATTTAATGTATTTAAAAAAAAATTAACATTCTGTACTCCTTCTCTATATAAACTATAAGTGTGCGAAATTTTATACTCCTCCGTCCGCGCAATTTTCGTAAAAAAGGGTACAAAGTTCTTGCTTCACATATTAATGTATAAATTCACCCTGGACACAGGTACTGGAACTAACAAAACGGGTTTCATATTCACCCTGTTGCCACTGCCATGTAAAGGATTTAAAACATCTGGGCAAAATCAAATGTAAGAATTAAATAAAGGCGAGTAAATTAGTAAGTAAAACTTGTATCATTTCAATGGTGTCATAGAAAGGACGATCCTCCTAATAAAACAGGTCGGAGACAAAAGAAATAGTAGGAAATAAGGGCCTTTACCGACCAGAATTGAACATTAAAGACTATTTAAATTAAGTCAGTTTCCTGCAACTTAATGAAAATCCAATAACTTACAACCACATGTAAACTGCTCCGCCAAAAACCCGTTGTTTTTTACGTAGCTTTACTTAGTTATTATAAATTTTAAATTATTATACTTTAAGCCTTAATCACAATAATACTAGCTGTTTAGTGTAAAGTTTAATTACAATGTATAAATCTGTATTAGGTAAGTACATACGTAAATAAAGTAATTAGAAACAACTTTATTATAGGTACGAGTATGTACGAGTATCACGAGATATAAAGACACTATTTGAAAAACAAAACAAAAGTCTCATCAGTGTCGTGTTAAAACAAGAGAAGATAGTAAGAGTAAACAAATAAAACAGAAAGACTAAACGATGAGTCTTCTTACTTGCCGGCATAGATGTTTTGTTAAAATATTTGCAGTGAATAAAATGTGACCTTATAGACTTTATTTTTATAAACTTTTGAGAAATATCTATATTTGTACGAAACTGTACAATAACTCTTCAATTAACGAAACATGACGAATTACATGAACAGACCATATGAGGATACTGACGAGTTAACGAAACTGGCGAATTAGGGAAACTGACGACTTAAAAATTTTCATGGAATTGACGAATAAGGAAACTAGCGAGTTCATGAAACTGGCTAATTAGGGAAACTGACGAGTGAAAACCCGACCCGGTTTATTACCGATCTTTAAGTGACAATCACAATAAGTCGCAATCGGGACAATTTACAATTTGTCACTACCAAAACACATGTTCGTATTACGGAACGTAGAACGCTACAATAGCGCCACGAGCGAGCGATTGACGAACTAAAAGTGCATGACACGGCGCTATAGGACCGATTGTAGCAACCGCTACAGTATCAGTCGCGTTGCCATTGTGCAATTAGTAGCAACTGGTTGCTTTTTTTCAGTAACAAGCTGCCGATCATTGTAGGTATGCAAAACAAAATATTGTTTAATGAAAACGAGTATGTAATTTACGATATTTTAGCGTGCGTCTTATATTTTTAGGTTAATACCGCTTTTCTTTTGAGTAATTTTATTTATTTTAAAATTGAAATAACACACGTCACTATAGTCGATCATGGGAAATATTAAAGTTTGCGCAAGCATAACCTTTGTCTTAAATGGTAAAAAGTTCCTCAGGCGATTCAAGGAGCGCAAGGTCCAGGTAACTTTCTGGCTAACATTAGCGACCTGAGAGTACCAACTGAGCGTAGAATCAAGATGCAGGCCAAGATTTTTCACATTCGGGCTAAATGGTATGACCGTATAATAATTAATAATGGGATTATTACTGCGGATTATGATCATGGCGCATGCAACTGTGCCGATAATCGGACACTCAAAGACAACAATATCATTCCAGTTCATAATTATTCTAAAGTTAGTGACTATGATAGTTCGACATATTTAAACAAAATGTCTTGTTGAAAACAAAGAGTAACGCATTGTGGGCACTTATGAAATTAAACGCAATAGAATAGTTTGAAACTTTTACGTAATTGTTTATTGTAGAGTTGTAGTGTACCACATACGCAGCAGGTTGCTCCAGTTTTATGGGGTCACAACAGTGAGTATTAAGGGATAAAAAAATTAAAATATGACCGATATAAAATATCCAAATTTTTCGTTTATCACAACATAAACAACAGTATACAGTACCTACCTATTTATAAAACAAAAAAAATGTATATACGTGTTCGTGTAAGGATAATAAATTTAATACCTACTACTAAACATATAATGTAAAGATTGTATACTTTAAGCTGCGATCTGTAAGTTTAGTTAGATAAGTTTCAGTTTTTCATTTCCACAAAAAAAGCACTGAACTTCGAAGTGTTCTCAGAAATGACACGAGGGAATTATTGAAGTAATTAGTAAATCTATTATTCAATTACCTATTTATTAAAGTACTTACTCAGTGCCGTCACAATCAGCTTGTTCTAACCATGAAATCAGTGACCGATTGTTTTATCAAATTTAGGAATAAATACACACAGCAGTGATAGTTAATCAAACAGCATCTTAAAAGATCACAAATTCACAACATAAATGGGAAATCAATAGAAACTTTGTCAACTACGAGTATAAGCAATTTGTCGTCGGAAATGATTGGCCGTTAATTACAGCGGCTTAACATGTAGTTTAAGAGTATCTACATTTAAAAGCAATATTTATAGGATTGCTTCCTTTTCCTTTAAAAAATGATATCGTCACATTCTTAAACGGACGTTTGGAATCTTATCAATTTGAAACTCAGATAGCGGGAACAGTCCATAGTTAAAGAACTAACTTTAAGTTTCGACTTACTTTACAGACTCTTTATGTAGCGTTTAAGTTAATACCTTCCAACTCATACCACTAATTTGATAATTCATAATTTAACATTATAGAAAAGTCTTTTATAAAGCGCACGGCACGGAAACATCAAAAACACCTACGTAACATAACGAGATGAGAAAAGATTTGTTTATATCAAATGTGCTCATAAAAAGTTGGGTTATTTTATTCATCGGGGTCACGATCTCATAAAATCGGAGAGCTTAAATTAAGTCATCAATGAGCCAACGAAAGAATTACAGCCGTCATTTGTCGCAGGCGCGGCCTCGTTGAAATAGCATTAACGTGCCTTTTTTAAAGTCGGATTCGTAATGTGGACGCCTCTGGCGAAACACTCTGTGATTCCGTGTAAGTGGGGGCTGCTCAATCGCTGCTCACTCATTACCCTCGCGTGTCATTACCCCGCGTCAAAGGCTGGCTCGCAGGACCGATCCCGACAAACAACAGTTAGTCACACGTAGCTGTGCAAGCTGTTATTCGATATCGCCCTCTAATGTCCACGCAAGATGACACACTTGGAACTAAAGCCTCTAATAAAGTTTATAGTAGATATACAATTTGCATTTCGTATCAACCCCAGTACAGTTTATAGATTAAGTCGGAAATGACTTCTGCAAATATAAACTTCTTGTCGTAAAAAGGCACATTGATGATACGAATGGAATTATATTTTCCTTGAATTTAAACGACGCTACATTTTACGTTCCACTAGGTGTCATTCATTGTAGTTAACAAGATCAAGATATGCTCAAAGCTGGTCGTAACAATGCCTCCTTATGAATACGTCGTAAGACATTCAATTATAAATTAAGCTATTAACTTAATATACCATAATTTGTTTATCAGGTTGAGCATCGAAATTAATGCAAGTGGCATAACTTGTCCATAACTTTACACTTTTTATTGGCAAGTCAATAAGGCGATTTCGTCAACGAAGGCATTATTAAGCCTTAGGTGATAACACAGGGCAATATCAAGCATACGTCTAGTTAATAAGACACATATTCCAACGTCAATGTCGTTTCGATCGAACACTCAGGGCTGGACTTCGACGTATAATTTCTCGTGTAATCGCTTTAATAATGGGATAAAAAAAAGTGATATTATCTGCCCACGTTCAATAAATTAACACCGTTTAGAGCAAAAATGTAGATTCTTAGTGCCGCTACTATTATAAATATGTTGAAGTGGAGCGGAGCGGCTCGGGGGACGTTCGTGCGCCGCGCCGAGTGCGTGTATGTGTTTTTATTTGGGTGCGTGAGCAGTGAGGCCTTATTAAAATATTTCGAGTGGAAACTGGAAGGACCACTTAGTGTTGCGCGGGAGTTTCACGCCTGGGCTGATACAACATTAAAACGACAAGATAGCTTATTTGTGCTGAGCTGGAGATTAGTGGCAATATATCACTGATTAGAATGTATTGACTGGCGTTGACTCTGCCGCGCGCTCGTCGCTCTTATTTATTGAGCATAGTTTGAAACTTTTATGGTTTTATTTTAGTTATTTGTTAACGCTTAATAGCATGAACTGAGCAGTTTGCTCGGTTTATTAGCTCGCCGTCTAATTTGAACTGTTATTTCGTTTATCGCGTTAAGGTTTCATTAAAGCTATATTTCTCGTCTGTATAAGGGTATGGAGATAACGGGTGTCAATCTTATGGGGCTCAGGTGGCTAATTATAATGTATGTATTTTAATGGAGACAAGTATTGAGATAATGTTTGTAAAGGGTATGAGTTTGTTTAACGGAGTGACATTCTAGAATGCTTATTTTATGACACATTTTTTGTTGAGTTTTTGTTCTGATGGGTTTCGTATAAGTGTGGTCAGTTTCGCAACACACCTGCGGCGCGCTCGTTTAAACATGCAAAGTGATGTGAAGGGAAGCGCGCACAAACATCGAGATTGTCCGAATGTGAAACGGTTTAATGCAAAAAAATATTGTTCCACTGCGGGAGCCGCTGCCATTAATGTCATCACGCTGTGGAAAATTACCACGTTTCATGTAAATTTCAATACAAGATCGAAAGTGCACTCTGTACTCCATTATGATTGCGAGGAATTATATGCAACTCCACCACCTACTTCGGAAACGGTTTAAAACGTACTTATTATGTTTATCGGTTGAGCTAAAGACCGTTCTTACTCGCTTCTGTGTGAAAATTAAATGTTTGGCGGTGCAAGTTAAATTGTGTGTTAAATTGCTTCAAGCTCTACTTACGAAAGCTTTATAACAAATACTATTCGTGGTGTCTGTAGAAAATTGCATTTTCTGTTGGCGAGAAATTGAAAAAGAATGCGTCATCAAAATTTGAGAAAATGCAAATCATCTACTTTAAAAAGTAACGTGGTCGTGGTTCAACCATTAAATATTTTATGAAAATTCCATTTGAGAGTAAAATTTTTATCGTTATACAGACAACAATATATTCCTACTTTTGTTTATCTGCTGCGTTCCTTGTTCAAGCATCACGAAACAATTAAAGTCCGGTGAAGCTGAAAAATCCTTCTGAAGTACCTACTTACCTAATCAGCAATCTTTCAAAAAAACAATTACGAAAAAAAAATTATTAAAACTAAGGACATTGAGAGCAAAATGGAGGATACTTTTAATCATTAAGAAAATAATATGGTACATACTGTTAAATCAGATCAGGTCCGTATACAAAAGGATACGGTTATCCAAAGGTCGTGGATTCCCACTCGAACTTCCTGAGCTGGTTGATTTTTTCTGGTAAAATTTTATCTTTTATCTACAAAAGGATGAATTAAGTAGTTGTTTTGAATTTGATATCTAAAAATTTTCTTACCCACAAGCGCAAGTTTGCTTTTTTATTGAAGCTACTACTAGCAGCCGCTCGCGGTTTCACCCGCGTGGTTTTCGTTCCCGTGGGAATATCGGGATAAAAAGTATCCTATGTTTTAATCCAGGTTATAAATTATCTGTATACCGAATTTCATCCAAATCCATCCACCCGTTGCAGCGTGAAGAAGCAACAAATATACACACATACTTAAGCATTTAAAATATTGAATATAGGTAAATAGGTAGGTATACAGTGTGTAGTCGACCATGAAATTGCTATATCACTTTTGACAAAAACTTCCATTACAATAAAATTTCGCTAAGGCTCATTGTCAATAATGACAATCTATCTGTATCTACCTAATCTATCTAGTATCTGTCACTTGGTCTTTTAAGCAAAAATAGAACTTGTTGTTTTATTATATGCAAACAATATTCACTTCTTAGGTGGTAACGCAATTTCATTGTCAACTATACCAGTTCAATTAAATTTTATTTAGATATATAAAAATGTAAAAGTAAGTTATACGTAAGCATTGCCAGTATGAAACACACGGAAATCTCTGCAACCACACTATAATATAACTATAAAACTTAAAGAACATCCTCCCGTCGTAGTTCTTTGCAAATAACCGTCGAACCCACTCAAAGGCTACACATAAAATCCATAAACATGTCGTAGCGACATAAAATGATGCGCAAAGGCATTTGTGACAATGTCCGTGCAATAGCAGGTGATGGTTGACGCTGAGTTACTGCCGAGAACGCCGGCGGCGCCAGCGCAGGAGGAACAAGTAGTCAAATGCGTGTTCTTTAACTATGGATGCAGTATGGTTTTTTTTTTAATTATATATTTTCCATAGTGAGGATATTTTCAGATTTGCTGCGTTAGATTTTATGAACATACAAACTGTGCAAAATAGTGCAGGCCCCTAAATTAAGTAATAGCTAACTATAGCTACTAAATAAATTTCAGCCTTTTTTTTGCATTGGTATTTTAGTTTTCTGGTACTACAATAAAAACTCATAATTTACAATCACTCATTTGTTGAACAGTTGACACAAACGAAATAACTAAATTAATAAATTACGAGTACTTTAATGGTTTCAAAACGCATTTTAGCATAAGTTGTATAAATTGATATGTAAAATGTTTAATGAATAAAAAAAATGTAAGTAAAAGTTTATTTTCAATAAAAAAACCTTATTCACCTAGACTAACTTTTTTTTGTTATTTTTTTACTGTTCTACTACAAAGGAATGACGAAAAATTTACTTTTTACAATTCAGAAAAATAACCATCAATAAAAATGGCTTAAAACGATGCAATAATTATATGAATGATACTTAACGAACTTATTTCAGGAAGGTTTATGTTACATCAAAAAACTTAAAAAAAATGTATACAATGTTTTTCTTACTCCATTCTGTGTTAACTATAACCGAGCTAATATAGCGATAATCAAATTATGTATCGTTAATCATACACAATTAGGTACTGATTGTTTAATTTAACTTCATCAAAATCAACATAGCTTTTTAATCTCTTTTACAAAGAGTTTTGTTCAGTTGTTGCGACCACAAAGGAGGTTTACAATGTAGCGCGACGTTCGTGAGTGACATCTACGTGATTAAGGCAAGTGCATTGTGTCCTTAAACTTCGTTTATCCGCGCCGTTGCATATTCAATGTCGACTGCGAAGATTTAATAGTCCGGCTAACAGAGGAAGTAAGCTTTCAATAAAAAACACGGCAAATGTGTGTGTGGATTTGTGCGCTCAGGGTTCCGTACTGCTTGTGCTTCTGTTCCTTTACTGCTTTTTCTTTTTTAAAGAGTTTACTAAAGATCATCTTTGACAAAGCGACGCAAACAGACAATGACTTGCTACATTTTGGTCACTCTTTATTAAGTAAAACAAAGATTATATTTGAAAAGGTTGGCAATCATTATCAAAACGAAATTGAGTAGTAAATAATAAAACAAAAATTAATTCAATTTAATGAATGAAAATAAGAAATTTTAAATCCCACCTATATATAAATATGTCTGAACAACCAAAGATCTTTTTAAAGGATTTGTGATGTTTCCTCCAAACAGTCTTTGCAACATCACCAAATGTTATGCTACTGGATAACAGACCTTCTTCAGTCGCTCATAGAGTCGAACACGATTGAGGCTAAGTTTGTGTTCTTTACTTTTCGATCTAGTTAAAGTTAACTTTAATTTGTATGAGTTCCATCAGCGCCACCTATTGACAAGTTGTTTTTACAAGATAGTCACTATTAGCTCTGGTCAAATACTAAGCAAATTGCAGGTAACTTTAACTCGGATATATTTAAAAAAACAGGTAGCCAATTGCGAATTCGATTACGTTAACGAAACCAAAAAATGAGTAGCAAAATTTTAACTCTCCTCATATTCCACCAACAGGCGCTGCTTTAAATGCACTGCAAATTTTAATTTTCGTTAACATGAGCCTCCCAGTTTTCATGTTTCATGGCGTATTTAAGGCATAAAAGACATAATCAAGTAAGTCATATGTAGGCAAACTGTACTTTACTCTTTTGTACTGTACTTTACTTTACTTAAACTAATATTAAAGAAAAGAGGGTGCGGTGCCAATTGAGCGTCTTATTAGCCATTCGATGGCTAGGCACAGAAGGCAAGGTATATAAAGAAAGAATAAAGAAAGAAACACATAACAAATACACTAACAAGATTACATAAACAAAAAGTAATAAAAAGAAAATAATACTCTATACATTGCGCCCTGTTATGTAATGCCAACACTGAGTACAGCTCAATGAGGCATTCTGACTCTGACTGTCTACGGCACACTAGCTATCGTAGACTGACGTAGGCTGCCTCCAACCTGCGTTGCGGAACCCTAATAAATCAAATGGGCCTGCCTACCGCGCAGCAGTTTTTGCGCACTGCTCGGTATGGTAATGAATTCGCCATTACATCGATTACTGTACATGTTTTACACACTTTTAGTATGTTGTGTCGCTCCAAGGGTTGCATGCGTTGCATGTAAATTTTATGATCGTTCTGTTTGACAATTTAAAATAAATTTAGACTAATAAACTGAAATAAGAGATGAAATCTCCATTTATTAATGAAGAAATCAACTTTACTGTTTTGTAATGCAAAATTTGTTTATTGTTACTAGTTTCTAAAAATTTGATGTTATTATTATTAGTATTGATTTCATACAGGAATGTCAAGTATTTTTCTATTCACATACTACAATGGGCTAATGCTTTTTAATAATTAACATACATTTTAGTTTGTGTAGATCTATGGAAAGTATAAGTAGGATTTCAACAAATATATCTTTATTTTTTCTACTGGCGACACTATTTTTGAGTAATAAGAAACGACTTCTTGGCGGGAAAGTGAAGAGTCGTGTCTGCGGTTTTGTTTTATTTTCTAAAATTTGTGTTATGTCGAATAATAATGTGAAATAATGGTGGATTATTAACCGTTAAGTGTTCGTGAGTGTGCATGAGCGTTGGCAAATGAAACAAAACAGTGTAACGGCGCTTTTCAAATTCTCTCAAGAAGTCGCGTGAGGACTTAGTAAAGCCCCACATCTTTACTGAGATACTCGAGGGGTTGGGGGTATATCATTTCTCACTTCTATTATCATTCATCATCATGCTATTAGAGTTTAATTTTGAGAAACGTATAGATTAAGTCTTCGACTAAAGGACTAGTATCCATGGTCATGAACAAATTAAAAAAAAAAGTAATAAGAAACAGGAAGCAAAAATAAAAATAATGTAATACAAAAACGAACAATTACTGAAACATCCAGAAGTATCTGGTGGTGTGGTCTGAGGCCCAGTAGGGCCTCAGACCACACCACCACGTTGGCACGATGTAAAAATATAAAAAAACCTTATATTATTTTGGACGCCTCTGTGGCTGAGTGTCAAAGCGCTCGGCCCGATACCCGAAATGTCTCGGGTTCAATTCCAAGATCGGGCAAAGTGTGTTTCGGATTTTTCGATGCATAGCCCGGGTTTGTGATCACCAACCCGCATTTGGCAAGCGTGGTGATTAAGCCATTACCCATCAATTGTAGCGAGCGATGACTTGATTTCAATTATGGAAGATTTGCCTATTAATAAGACAGTTGTAGGCTATTTACTTTTATATAATTTATATAATAATAACTAGGTCTGTAAGAAATCCAGCTTCACGAAAATAGTTTAACTTGCACAATCATAAGGAATAAGATGCAGGGATATCTCTACTGCGAACTCTCTTCATTTTCCTGCCTTTTCTTCTACTCGTCTTTATCAGCTGAAGTCACTCCATTTTCACTTATATACTTCACCCAACCCATTAATCTTTTCTTTGTTTTTCTATTTCGTCACTTCATTCATCAGCACTTGTAATAAAAACTCTTTTGACTATATTATATACATATAATACACTATATTGGTACTATACCTAACAAAATGTGATTTTAAACTGTACCGATCAAGCGCACAGCCCACAGAAACACTAATTTGTTCATTCGCGTCGCTTCTATCATCAATTTCGTTTCAATTTTGTGGAAAAAGAACTCTTTTTGTTCACATAAAGAGCGCTTTGTGTTTTTTTGTGCGCACTTCAAACTAGTTACGCACGTACTTAACTGATTCTACACGTACACTGTGTGCAAGACTATTGGGACTTAGGAGTGATGTAAGCTTCGAAGATGTTTCTGTTAAACAAAGTTTTAATGAGGTTTCACTCAAACTACTTAGTAAAGTAGCTCGGCCAAAACGTCGGGTATGTCTAGAATACCTACCTTTACTTAGAATAAGTATTTTTTTTTTAAATATTACGGGTAAGCACAGTGCCTTAATTTCACCTGATGTTAAGTGATGATAAGTTATTATGATATTAATTTGTGTTAAATGTCGTTAAAACTTTGTTTAAAACAAAACACGAAAGATTAAAAGTATACTATATAATTTTGTACTATATAAATTGAAAATCTTTTTAAAGAAAGTAAGTAGGTATATTACTTACAACTTTATTGAAGGCGAGTATATACTCGATAAATTAATTTTCATAATAATCCTACTAATACTATAAATGTGAAAGTTTGTGTGTATGTTCGTATATTTGTTGCTTCTTCACGCTGCAACGGATGGATGGATTTGAATGAAATTCGGCATACAGATAGTTTATAACCTGGAATAACACATAGGATAGTTACACACATTACATTTTTATCCAGATATTGCCACGGGAACGGGAACCACGCGGTTGAAACCGCGAGCGGCCGCTAGTCACTTATATAATGCATTTAAAGGAGGCTGGCGAACTTCTATGTATTTTCAGACCTTGATTTATATGTCCCGTTCATGGATGAAATCAAATGGTACTTTAAGAATTATGCTAGACTAACAAAAAAGTTAATTGTTTCTATGTTTTTAAAGTTGGGACAACAGAGATATGTTAAATAACCAAAAAATATAAAAGTTAGGGTATAAATCATTTATTTTATAACTTTTTATTAAAAACAACGCAAATAATTATTAAATGATAAAATAGATGAATAGGTAGTTAATAAATAACAAAGACAAATAACGAAAGTAACCATTATTCTATCAGAGACATAGTAGGTATCTACCTACTCGGAGACTCAGAGGGTTAACATACGGTACAGAATTTGCAAATCAAAATCCAGGGGGCAATAAGGCAAGAATCTAAAGTCCATAAACACGCGAAAATCCAATGAAAAAACCACTTTTAACACAACGAACAACTTATCACAGAAATAAACTGAAAATGTGTCAAGTCAAATGACTCATTGATCAATGTCTGTCTCTAAATAAGAAAAGCAAAAGAATCTATGTTTATATAGTCAATTCATCAGCAGCTCATGCTTTATACTTCATCTAAAATGCTGACTTACCGTGTTCTATTAAAATATTAATTGGTTTTTAATATTATGATATGTACCTTCTTTGATGTATCTAATAAGTAAATAAAAATGGCCTTGGTTTACATGACTACTGCGTCAAATGAAACGTATTTACGAGTATAAAGAGTTTTAATCGTTTAGTTATTACACTATAGAAAGCGTCTTGTTCAGTCAATTATTTGCGATTTGAAAATAATTTATCTTTTTAACTCCTTCTTTAATAAATCAGACGTTCATAAAAGTAAATTGTAGGAATTTAATCTAATTAAATTATCATGTTTCCGAAAGTGTACTACTTCGTAAAATATTAGGGCGACTCTCGCCGGTCTTCTTTGGTTTTGACATAAACGTCATGTATACGTATCGTTGACTTATGTCAATCCCGTACAATAATCATTATTCTAAACAATAACTCGGAACAATAACTAAAACTATAGAAACCGGACTAAAATAGCAACACAAATGTTCGATACGATGTAGCCACTATTATTTTTCTACTTCGTCTTTAGAATGGACCTACATTAGTGCATGGTCTTTAGGAAATCTGTAAAATAAAAGTGCTTATCGATATATCGATTCAAAATAATATGCACGTTGTTTACGTCACTACACATGATAAAGAAACCCCGATGTAGTTTCTGAATTATCGCTAATCTGCTATTAAAATGGACTGTACGGCTGGTTCTCGCTACAAAGTAGTACTACCAAATTTAATTTGTATTTATATCCGCTTATCAGTTCACATTCGGTAAATAATATAGGTAGGAAAAACATACCGATTGAAAGTCGATTGTTGACTGATTGTTGTTGACTATTTTCTTTTGGTGATTAATAGAACTTGCAGTCCCCAACTACAAAAGAAATTGTGCCCCATAGGCTCACTATTTCTAGTAATCCAAATTCCAAAGCATTCGTGCAATCTAGACAGAATTAGGTACAGTCAACAGCAAAAGTAAACGATGTTTACTAGATTTCAAAATTGAGTTTCGATAGTGTAAGCCGGTATTTTCTATATAACTACAGTCAAAGTCTGCAAGTACCTGTAGACACTCGAAGGTTTATCGATATGCGTTTAAAAAGTTTTGATTTTCATACTGATTTCATATTTTGAAACTTGACCAATCATCAGTTACCCTTGCTGTTGACTGTACTATTAAAATCTAAAATAATTAAGGGAGATTACGACAATGTTATTGTCATTTGATCGAAGTTATTGACAGTAGATACTATTAATAGGTACCCGAACAAGTCAAATATATCTAAAACGAACTGTCAGCTTTTAAATGAAAGTATGAATTTGGCCGGGAAGAGGGCCTCAGAGATCGTATTTTGACAGTTCATCTGATGACTGATGACGTGTGACATAAAAATACAAAAAATAAACACTAAACACGGAATAAAAGTTACTCTCAGCATAACCTAAGAATAAGCAAAATTTCTACAAATAAACTCGGAATAACTTACACCGGTCAGAACGTCAGCGTAACTCTCCATGTAAGTGTTATTCCGACCCTCACCCTTGTCTAAGGTCCGAATAACCTAGTTGTGGTAGTTAATTTTATTGTTACGCATACGGATTTTATTTATTTTTAAGATTCTTCAGATTTAATAAATCACATACAAAGTGCGAAAAATGTAATAAAAATTAAGATTAGAGAAAATCTATTATTTTTTCCAATTATGATGATAATCGTATATATTTTGATTTTCTAAGGATGGCGTATTATTAGTCCATGATGGTGTTAGATTTATAGACCAATTCATCATCATCATCATCATCTCAGCCAAAAGACGTCCACTGCTGGACAAAGGCCTCCCCCAAGGATCTCCACAACAACCGGTTTTGTGCTGCTCGCATCCAGCGGGTTCCCGCGACCTTCACCAGATCGTCGTTCCACCTTTCTGGAGGCCTGCCCACACTGCGCCTTCCGGTACGCAGCCGCCACTCAACGACTATCCCGCCCCAGCGGCCATCAGTCCGTGAGCAATGTGCCCTGCCCACTGCTACTTGAGCTTAGCAACTCTTCGGGCTATATCAGGGTATATCAGGTATATATATATCAGGTATATATATATCAGGGTATATATATAACTATAACAAAGGCAACCGACAAAGACCAATTATTAAGAATTATTCAATTACCATGTCCATAAGAACTTGCAATAAAATAAAGAGATGTTTGCGGTATATGAAAAAATTATTAACCGATAACCCGGGTTTAGAACATATCCTTCCCCTGGATGGAAACACCGCCTCACTAGTCGTTACGTTACGACCACTGGTCTCAGAGGTCCCGGGTTTGATTCCCTGCAAATGTTAACCGATAACCCGGGTTTAGAACATATACATGTTTGTGAACTCGATTTGGTTGCTGGCTTGTTGTCAGTCTGGCTAGTTACCCTTATCTAAATATATTGCCATAACATTAAAGTTCGTTGCACTGTTGCGTTTCGACTGCAGCCGGGCCCATCGACTCTATGTGCCGAATCGAAGCTTATTGGTCACCCATCGGATGACCGGTCTTAGCGAAAATTACCTAACTTCAGCGATCGCAGACTAGTGGCGCCTCACCAAGATGGCTTTTAGCTTTTTGATAGTGGCTTTTGCAGTGTAGCATAGCATAGCGGACCGGGTGTAGAAAAAGGGGTCCCAAAAAATAACACAATTTTTTTTCACGAAATGCCAAAAAACATTTACATAACGAAAAGAGATTGAATTTTTTTGATTTTAATTTTTTTGTATGGAGAAAATAAAGACAATTTCGCTACGCTGTGCTTCGTGGTTGTCTTAAATTTCTAACCTATCCGACCTACAACAAAAAGTGAAAGATTTTACAAGTCCTAGCTCCATACAAAACATGATCGAAAAATCGGCTATGTTTCGGACCCCCTTTGCTACACCCTAACCCATAACTCATTGCATGGAGTTAAGAAAATAAAGTTTAAGGTATGTAATAAAAACATATTTAGGGTATAATTTAGGTAGGTACTCATTTTTATTAGGTAAGTATAACTAAATGACTGAAATAAATTTAAAAAAAACAATTTAATTTTTTATTATAATTCAATATTTTTCCAATTTTCTTGTGTAGGTAAATTTTTCTGAAAAATTTACACAAACCTAAGCCTGTTCAACAAAAATAATTATTCGAATATCATTTTCCTTCTTAAGTCTCTCATTTGCTTTAACACAAAAGTTGTTAATTTTCACATGTTAGTTATAATGAGACCTCCCGAAGTTAGAGAATCTATATTCTTCACAGTCTATAACAAACCAGAATAACATAAAATACCAAAAAATTATCATCACGAGCTCCTTCGCGGAAGGCACGTAAAACCGTTGGTACCGGCTGCATTAGCAGTCGTTAACAACTACCAATCTGCACTGAGCCCGGCCGCGTGGTGGGTGAAAGCCCGTTCTGGATGTGGTAGTTCCATCCATAGGAGGAGGTTAATGCCTCATCAGTGGGGACATAAAATGAGGAGATAGTTATGAAGAAATTATAAAACTAAACATTAAGTACTTAACTTACTTACTTAAGTACCAAACACGAAAAGCACAACAAATGAAAAGGTACCTTTTCATTTGTTGTGCTTTTCGTGTTTAGTTTGTCATTAAAATTCTACAACAAAAATATGACATAAAATATTAACGTAGATACCTTTTCTTCTTTTCCCCAACTAATAGAACAATCTCACATAATATGTATTTGTAATTTATAGAATACGTGATAACACAAACTGTACTAATACAAATTGTAAAATTAACATAGAAGAATTTAATAATTCCCGCAAACTGGAATGTCAAAGTGACGGAACAACCACAACCATGGACGAATTTTCGATTCTTTTTATAACTTATCGCCTATTATTCTATGACATATCGTACGAATAGCTAAAGTCGACCCTATTCTGAGTTTATTTTTAGAAAATATTTTTTCCTTATTCTTACCTTATACTGATCATAACTATTCTCAAAAAAATAATTTTCAAAATTATTTATTTCCTTCACAAATTAGGTACTTAATGCTAAAGCAAAGTAAGTCAATACAACAATTGAAGTCTAAATGTAAAGGACTGGTGCCTGAAATAGGTTTCAGAAGTGAAACCCGTTGCTACAGATCACTAAATTCTCAGTAGAACTATGGAATAAGCTCGGTGTATTAAGTTTTTCTTTGTAAGGCGGTAAGTGTTAACCATTTGTCGCACTCCAACCTCCTTTTCTAGCCATAAGATAGAACCAGGGAACTAAACATAGTTGCACGATTTTTATTTTTACCTTCCTTCTATAGCTTTAGTTAATATTCTAAACAATAATCATTCTATTTGATTTCTATTCTATTAACGTTTTGCCACTTGTCTAGAGGGGCTGGTTATCATATTTCTAACTCAGAATACAATGCTACTTAAGGCGACAGACTTCTAAGATGGCGGCACTAAAGGCGGCTAGGCTATTAAAAAAAATAAAGTTGTAGTCTGCCAATTAAAAGTCAGTCATAACAGACAAAAAAAGGTTCAAATTGATTATTCCATGTTTCAATGCTGGATATATTACCAAATGGTCTTGACCAGCGCAGCGGCGTAGGCGCGAACAAAAACTCAACACTGAGCAATATCTCTTATAAAATTCAATGCTGCAATTATCTCTATCCCATTGAGGAGGTATCGTGACAAAAACCAAGTAATTACGTTGAGGTATGCACTGTTCATTTTTCACATTTGTATTCATAACTTGCGTCACATCGTAGGCGAGTGTGAACAAGTGCGAGCGAACACTCACATAAATAGCATTTAGCGATGTTTTAGCCGACTTTATGGCTCATTAATACATTAATGCTATTGTCTACTAATTAAGGAGCATCGCCGCAGTATACATATCCACCTGATTATTATGCGTGGTCACCATTTAAATGTTAATTAGATTTATTAACGCACCTGTTTAAACTCTTCGCGTCTATGAATGATGACGTGCGACAGTGTTATGAAATAGATTCAGCCACAATAATGTATATCGTAATTATGAGTCATCTGTATACATATATACATTATTATTTTTACCAGCAGTGACTAATAGACTAGTATAGGCTGATGATGATGATGATGATGATACTTCCAACATTTCTACACACTGCTGGATGGTTTTCTGTAAGTATGACATTTTACTTTAAAATATGTTTTTTTTGTCGCCATTACTACCCATCAATTTTATTGTAGTGATGACTTGTTCAGTCATGCTATTTACTTACTTGTCGTCATACTCTTTTGTTGTCAAGTAAATGCTAGAGAAGATAACCTATATGATGTGTATATCAGTGTATTTTTACCAAATATTAGTACTTAATTAATAAAATAATTTAAGTGTTTTTAGATTTGACAAGATATAGGTACGAGTACTACCTACCTACGTAACAAAAGATATTTTTTTATGAATATGTCATGAATATGTCAACATCAGTGTCAATTTAGAGTGATTAAAAATATTTTTTATTATCTAAGTGGGCCTTTTGACATAATATTTCAGTAACTGTTATTAAAGCACGATTAAAAACAAATCGTAAACAGTATTTATTGAGTAACTATGTTAATCAGCAGTTATAACATTAGCACAGTGTCAAAGGAGTGCAATTAAGTACCCATAAAGTTACCTTGCCCATAAACTGAGCAAGACTTAAAAATAATTTTCCTAATAAGGATCTCCTATAAGCTTCGCATAAAATACTTATAGTAATCAAGTTCGACATTACGAGCAAAACATTATTCTAAAAATATATGTGAAAGTGTTGCATCACTATTTGTCTAACTAAAGTACTTGTCAAAAATTAAAAGTAAATAGCCTATACTATACTGTCCCACTGCTGGGCAAAGGCCTCCATCATTAAAATTAAGTCATCACTACAATTGATGGGCATGCTTGCCAAATACAAACCGGGTTGGTGATTACAAACCCGGGCTATGCCTCGAAAAATCTGAAACACACTTTGCCTGAACTGGGAATTGAACCCGGGACCTTCGGGTATCGGTCCGAGCGGTTTGCCACTCGGCCAACGAGGCGAAAAATGAAAGGTTTTTAATAATTGACTTCTGTCATTTGTACATACATAGTGAAGAGGTATCGGCGAAGGCGGAGAGATTCAGGCCATGGGCTTTGACATGGCTGAAGAGTCAATCAAAATCATTTAGCCAGCACCTACAACACGTGACGAAAACCTGCTTCAAACTGATGCTGCATCTATCTGTCTTTATTAACAACAATAACGTTTAAGCTATGTTTTTTTAGTCTTTGTTTTAGGGTAACACCTAAAGTAAATGATAACTATTCATTCGGTTATCAGTTATTCAAAAATCTATACTATCACATTAACGTTAACTAGTGGTCGCCCAGTAACCGTCCGTAATTTTATAAAGGCTGCACGGATTGTATCCTAAGCAATGAAAAATTAAAAAAGATAGAATGTGAGTTTGATTTGGCATTGCCAGATATCAGCCGCTCTTCTTCCATTTTTGAAATTTTTGAAAAGAGTATTTATGCGTGTGTGTCAAATACATTGTAGTGTGTGTAATATTTGTTTTATTGATTTAATGTATTTTTTATGCATAATTTAAAAAAAAATTAACATTCTGTACTCCTTATCCATATAAACTATAAGTGTGCGAAATGTCATACTCCTCCGCCCGCGCAATTTTCGTAAAATGGGGTACAAAGTTTTTGCTTCACGTATTAATATATAGATTACATAAAGCTAACTTCTAGTCTGCGTGAAAGAAAAGTTATAATGACATCAAACATGGCTGCCATTTATTGCACATACATAGCAGAGCGTGTTGCAGCTACACCGAGAAACAGGCGTTTTCTTTAAAAGAAATATAGTTCAATAACACTAATAGCTGGCTTTTAACGGCATGGTTGCATCAAACAGTATTTTAACTTACGCTTTCAACTTTACTTATTTTTATTACTTGAAGACAATGGCTTCAAGAAATTGCAATGTATAAAATTATAAGACCACACTATCGTTTTAATATAGAAAATAACGCATTTTTTTTTCGGAATTCTAGAAGACTTTGTACTTATGTTTCATATCGCCTTTGTACTCGTATAAACTTAATAAATAAATTTATCCATTTGTTTATAAAGTTACGAAAAGACGCAGTCCCTATAATAATTAGTTATTAACAAGAGTGTCAAATTGTCTTTGATAACTTAATGAATTATTTGTTTTAACAGGTGCGAAGGCGCGTTACGCGAAAGAATGCCTTCTGGTATAGTCAAATTATCGATCTTTTATTTAGATGGGTGGCTGCTTTGTCGAACATTGAAGATTATGTTGCCACAACATTTGTATCGACATATACTCACAACGCAATGTATGATGAAGCCGACTATTGATGTGGGATACATCGATTTTCGTGGTAATGTAACGTAATAAAGTAGGCACCAATAGGGACTAGCGTAAAATCATATTTTCTGTCGTATAATATGAAAACCAAAATTACAATAAATATGAATGTCAAACACAAACTAAACTAAAATTGTGAAAATACGGTTTTTCTTTCTTACAACGTCGTTTTCCTCTTGAGTTTTCTTAATATAATAAATAGGTAGTAAAGCAATATTATAATGTTTGTATGTTTTTTTATATGTTTGAAACATGACATTATTGACATGAATTTAAATAGAAAAACTAATGCCTTTTACTAAATATTATATGAACCGTAATGCAGCATGTCAGGAAAATTTTAATGAAACAAGTTATTTGAACAAAAATTATTTCATTACCTATTGAAATTTTCACAGTTTATAAATACGTTCAGTTAATAGGCACAATTATGTTTAGTGCGAAAGCTTTTTCTTTATTGTTAATAACTCAACTATGCGTGCTTGGAATCCCTTCCTGATATTTTATTTGTAATTTCCAAATCTGTCCAACTCGCTTAATTGGCTTGCGTTCACAAAATGACATTGAGAACCTGGCGTGGAACAAAAAATGTGTCGTAAATGTTCCGTTTCCACAAAACTGCTGCCTACACATTTGAAAATGATATGCCTTCAGCCATTCGTATCGTAATAGAAGTTAATAAGAAGAAAGAAGAAGTAGTTATAAGTCTATAATTTACTAAGGAACACAACGAAGTATAAACAACAGCATCGGTAGCCGAACGGATGGATGCTCGGGTTGAATGCGAGAAATCGTGGTTCAATTCCCATAACTCCGTTAGACCAACGTGAACCCATACCCAAAATTGAGCATATTAACTTTTCTGGATGGGATGGCTTAACGGGACTGGCTATAAACACATCAGTAGCGTATTAATAATAATCTTTTTTTGAAATGAAATGAAATATATTTATTAGAACACAGCACAAACTTATGTAGGTACTTTAAACAAAACAAACAAATTATAATAAAAATGTGTGTTCTAAAAGGACTCCACTCAGCATTTGTTGCAGTAGTGGACAAAAACTACAACGCTGATCTTCCGTGGAGACCCGTTTTTTGTAAATGTGCGCGGCGTCGCGCTGTACATAACATTAATTAAAAGTACAGTGACATAAACATCAATATGATCACATAGTTACTAGTTACAATACTCGTTATTGTTATTGGAGATATCCCAATAAATTCAGTAGAATACAACTAAGGTAAGATTAAATTAAAACCTAATCCGACATCTTACATATTATCAGTTGTCTGCAAATTCAAAAAGTATCTCTTTGTTAACCTTAAAGAACCCACTGAAACCAACCCGCGTTCCAATAAGATGGGACTCATTAGATTGCGAGTTTTCGTCACTTTTCAATCGAATAAAAGTAACTAGGTACTAATAGTAGGGGATCGGAACAGCGCCACCTTGAACACACAACAACCGACAACGCGAGACATGTGCCTGTGAGCTTTCCCCCCCTACTAGACTTGATCTTCCCGAGCCGAGATTTTAGTCTTAAGAGGCACCCGGAGCGCTCGGAAAATCTACTAGGGAAAGGCGACACACTTGCTTGATGCTGTTCTGGCGGTACTTTGATCACACAGTTCTAGGAACCCTTTAAGTTTCTCGCCGCCACCAAAATAGTCCAGGGATACCTGAAAAGGCCGTCTGAGGCCATATCAAACTTAGGATTTAGTACAGCCAACGCTTTATTGGCCATATTGTCGCATCTATCAGCCAATATATTTTCTTGATAAAGCAAATAAAAAGCTACCTTCGAAAAAAAATTAAATATGCGACAATTGTTAGTAAAATGAGGGCTGATGAAAAATTATTGCTTCGTTGAAAGTTCACGGATGATACTCAAACTGAACAGTAATTGGCGACTTGCAGCGCTCGAATCTGTTTGGCATGTTTTCCAAACATAAGCTTTCCATCACTTTAACAATAAAAATAAATAACTAATTAGTGAGATCTACGAATATATCAGAAAACTATTAATTACTCATACTCTACACAGGCATAACTTCCATAAAAACAAAAGAGAAAGGGTGTAAACAGACACTTTAAGCACATTGCATCCTGTAACGTTGCACATTGCAACGTTTACAAACAACCATTATAAAAATACGTCGCCACAAAACAAACTTTTAGGAGCCAATTTTTTTTATATAACTTGTTTTGACATCCCTACTACCTACTGTTAATTATGTTAATATGTCCCTAATAGCACGTTAAACTATTTGGTCAGTGATTCTTTCCCTATTTCTTATTTTATCCCTTTTTCTTATATGCAGATTTGATAGTGAGCGCTGTTTCATAATTATCAGCATCTTAAGGCGTCCTAAGAATTAGACTATCGGGATGCATCACTACGAAGTATGAAGCTGTAGAAATAACAGTTTCATGCTATGAAGCCATATTCAGCGACATCTACGTCATCAACGTGCTTCTTTCGTCAAATTTGGCAAGCGATCGTTTCAGGGCATGTAAGTACTCTTAATATGATACCATCTGATTGTCCTAAGAGTAGACTTCGATAAATTCTACCTATACTTAGTATGACTATACTGGTAGGTGCGCCGTGCGTTACAGCCATTACAACTATAAACTGGGCGAATATTGAGCAACGCTCGCCGGAAACTCTACCGGGCAATCTCGGAGTCGATCTACAGGCTAATTAGCGTTGGTCGCTACTATGCGGGCAATGTCGCCGCCGGTGGATGCGCTTTTCGCCCACTCATCGAAGCAGCTGCCTGTACATGACAAATGACAGTCGCCACATAGCCCAAGACAACGGAGGTGCTCCCAATAAAAAACTATTTGGAATGTTCTTTTTAAAATGAAGTCATGATAACTGACTTTATTTCATTTATAGACATTATATATTTAATACCCTTTTCTATATGTAGTACAAGCACAGTCTATATTATAACCTCTAAGCTTTTACGCTGTGGTACAAGCATAAAGTTATGAGTTTTTTCGGGTACTATCCTTTGTCTAAAAAACAAACGAAAATAAATAGAAATTGTAATTAACAAGGAAACCATTAACATCGCTAGTCCAATCAATTTAATAATCTTTTTTGTTACCATTTGAATTTTTCGCACCTTCGGTTTGTACTTTTTAAGTTTTTCTTCGTGCGTCTGATTAGGTAGCATGAAGAGATCGATTAAAAGCAATTAGACCATGAATTGTATGTTGTAAACTTTGTATTTTGATGGCTTAGTTCACAAAATATGATAACTACAAAATAGTTTTTTTTTTCAGAAAGAGCTATTTTAACTTTTAGATGTGTCATCATCATCATCATCGGCCTATATTAGTCCACTGCTGGACATAGGCCTCCCCTAATGAGCGCCATAGCGCCCTGTCCTCGGCTTGACGCATCCAGCATCTGCCTGCAGTCTTTCGCAGGTCATCATCCCACCTTAGATGTGTAATAGCACAAAAATATTATTCAAATCATTGACAAAAGAAGAAGTGACGACTAGGTATACTATATTATTATGAATATAATGTATACTGTATACTATGTATACTAGGTATGCTGTATGAATTTAATTTAGTAGTAGGTACAAAAGAACTAACTCATCGGTTGATTTGTTCTTACTTATTTTTCAATTTTTTTTTCTGCTTCTGCAATATTATATATTTATTAATATTCATACATTTAATTCTTTGTTTATTATCAAATATGTTTTTTATGGGTTTCAAGCTAATGAATAATAATGAACTTTCTTGGGCAATATATTTTGAATGGCATTTTTTTAGTAATAAGTAAGTACCTATTGTTTTCTAAAGTTTACGCCTACACTACACATTGAAATCAAACAACTTTTACGGATCTACTCGCGTTTATTTTCCACATTAAGTACTTATTTAATGTTTATCCTGACGTTTCGAACCCTTTTCAGGGTCCGTGGTCACAGTCTCCCTGTCCATTTCAATAAGTACCTATTTTAGGTGACATTTTAGTTTTACAATAAAAGCGCTTTCCCGTCTGACCTAGCCCTATTTTTTTTATTAAACCTAGATATAAATTAATAAAACACAATTTTTAGGTTAACTCAAATGAAATCATCGTATTTCAATGGAACGTTTTAACGCCGCTGACTAAAATGTGCATTCCTTGCTAAAATAAAGCACAAGTGCATAGGCCTAATTTATTTGCCTACAAAATTAGAAAGAATATGGTAGAAATTGTTATTATCCCATAGTCATACAAACAACATTAAATTCACATAAACATAACTAAGATTAAGTAAGTTGTATCCAAAATGTAGGATTACGTACAACTTACTTATGCTTATGCACTTAGTATTATTAATCCATTGTCATGCTTATGATAATAAAAAACAATCAAGCAAAGGAATACAGTAGTAATTAATGTTAGCTTTTTTGGGTGTCTTTTATTTATGTATGGTACAACAACAAACTTATCTTTATTTTGATAGTTATAAATATTTAAATCCGTGATTGAAATATTTTTATTTTTAAAAGTGTATTATGTTTTTGTATCCTAGTTAGTTATTTATAGTATTTTATTTTAAATTAAAGCGGTTTTCCTAAATTCCTATAAAAGTTTTCTTGCTTTATCTAAATAAAAATAAAAATATATTGATATATGTATTATTAAAATGATATCAACTATGTTAGAATAACGTGTTTTTTACATTTATTCACTTAGATACACTATCTGTCATAGATGTGTCTAGAAAGTAAAGTATTTTTAAAATTTAGTGACAGCGCGCGGCGGCAGTTGCGGTAAAATATTTTCTCTCTTTCTATTTGCCGTGCAAAATGTTTGTTTTAACTTTATCCTCATAAAGCGCCTTCAGGGTATTATTAGTATTATTATTTTTAGTAGTAAAAAAAGGAAAGAATTTTTAGCCATCATTTTTTTAACACAAAACCTCTACAGTCTACGCAAAGTGCTTGGCAGCAAATAGAAGAGAATAAGGAAAGGCCTATGTTCAGCAGTAGATTGCTGGGCTTATAATGATGTTAATGATTTATAACGCATGTATGACTCGACTTAAAATATTTTAAGTGTGATAATTTGGGAAATATTTTGTCATTTGTGTTTTGTTGTATATAATTTTTAAATCTACTTGACTTAATAATAAAAATGTTATGTCAACTTACCATTCGGCGATATGTTGAGGGGTTGCGAGATGGCGGCTGGCGCTGGCGGCACCGGCTCCATCTTCCAGGGCGCGCAGCACGAAGCAGGCGAGAACTCGGGCGTGGGGCCGCTGCCCGCAGATATCAACATGGTCGACCCACCGTCCCAAGGGGCAATCGCTACATACAGTCCACAACAGTTCACGAACAAGTCGACAACCAAGTTCTCGTTACGCTACAATCATGGGCACACGGACGCGACTGCTCGCACGCGCTCGCTTGAAGCTCAGCCAGAACACTGAAGAGCGCGCTTGCCATGCCGGCGCGCCCACTCGCGCGCCTACTCCCATTCGCGCCTTGGGAAAAATCACCGCCGCAAAACAATAACAAAAAACTACCTCCACCGAATAGAGCCTCCGTGCCTCTCACTCTAACGTTCTTAATTCGATTTCCGAACGCGTCAAAATTACGGCAACGCTCGATTCG
Organism: Eudonia lacustrata; assembly: GCA_947562085.1. Taxonomy (NCBI): domain Eukaryota; kingdom Metazoa; phylum Arthropoda; class Insecta; order Lepidoptera; family Crambidae; genus Eudonia; species Eudonia lacustrata. The sequence continues at coordinate 10,989,973 of OX387316.1, read as the reverse complement.
ATTGTAGCCTTCCGTCCCATTCTTAGATTTTTAAATTCAACTACTATCCTTTTACTTTTGTTTTCAACCTTAAGCTACACAGTTATAAAGAATAGTTTTGTTTGCCGCGCGCTATGAAGATATGTCGTTTTTGTTGCGAGAACGAATGAAGCTACTCCTACTCGCACTCGTGCGGTTCAGCTTAAGCTTGAAATGCATGAAAGAGACAAGTGCTCTACCGGCCGGTAGAATTACGGTAGTGAGCACAGGTGATCTTTTACCATTTCTTCACAGTGGAGGTGTTAATGTATACCTCACTCTTTCTAACTGGGACCATTTCGTGTGCACGTTACGAGACAAACGCATGCTACGATATTGTTTTAATTAAACGCGGGCCTAGTTGACCATGCTTAGCATCCGTTTTAATAGTTAGTGGTATCGGACGCGTTCCATTCTAATTAACTAGAAGGCTAGATTCGTTATTACAGACTTTATTGCTCGCACTGAAGACTTAATATTCAGGTTGTATTATATAATTACGTTGATGGGTACGGCACGTGGGAATGTGCCAATGGCTTCCAATAGTAGAAAGAAATAGAATACACACATATAATTTAGTTGCGAGAAAGGCGATTTAAAAAGTGTTGTGGTTTTTAATTTTTTATAAAAGTACTTCGATAAAAAATTTTGACAATATACATTCAACATTTTTACATATTTTAATGTTTACTAATAAAAATATTATCAACGGAAATATGACATATGTTTTAAGCGCCTGTAGACGAGCGGGGTAATACTCGGGTTCAATCTAAGAAATCGTGATTCGATCTCCGTATATAGTCACAGTGGACAGAAGTTATTATTATTATTTCTTGTGGGGACGTCGCCAGCCGAACGGACGATTCACCCGCGTTTCCTGCGGGCAACTTCTTCCTTTTCCCCGTTCTCCCCTTCCAAGGAGCTTAGGTTGATCCAGCTTTCACGGCGCCCCGTCGAATCTTTTTGTCTCTTTAGTAAATCTTGCTATCTGCTCTATCTTCAGATCCTTGAGGTGCTCTATGTCTAATGTGTCCAACCCCCAGAGCACCCATCTTATCAGTGAGTACATAGGGCACTCAGCTAGTAGGTGGAGGCTGGTCTCCTCATTTTCCGTGCTCTCCGGGCATATGGGATCGGTTTTTACTCCTATCACTGTCAGATGTTTGTTCAGTCGACAGTGTCTTTTTATAATCTGCAAGAAGAATTGTGTTTTTGGACAGACGTTACGTAAACCTTCTATCAAAGTGCGTTCTATTATATTTTTAGATATATATTAATAGCAATCGTATTTCAAATTCATAAATATTAAAATACAAAATAAAATTCATTTTGTATGAAAATTATAATGTTCCACCTTCAATTATGTTATTAAACGGTGTATACTTCCCATATGCCACTCGAGTTAAATACACGAGCACACAACAGGTCATATGCAAAAGATATTAATTCTGAATTGGCAATAATAACAATCGGCGCTGTGGTCGACAAATTGCTGTAGCGAGCGGCTTATAATCACTGCATGTTTTTATTATAATTACAGTTAAAAGAGAATTGCTAGAAGTGCCGTCCGTCGCAACTCGCACGCAACTGTCGCGGCTATCTGGGGCTTTGAATGCGGCCCGCTTATTCTTTCATTGGTATCAATCCCTATACTCCCCATTGACATTGCGGTTTTCAAAATGGAAATGTTAAGTCTATAATTAGGAATAAATTATTGCAGGAGCTTTTCTTACCACTTATGATTTCTATGGCTTTTACATTGCTTTTACAGTTGGAGATTTCATACTTTTTATGAAAGAATAAAAATGTATTATTTCTTTGTTAACAAAATATATCAGACTTAAACCCTAAGAACGCGTCGGCGAATGGAACAAACTCTTCTATGATTTGAATTTTAATAGTTTGACTATAATTTAAGAGAGTTAGGTAATACGAAAATGTGCATACAACCCAGAAAATAAGATAACGATTATAAGAAAATAGGACATACGCGAGAAATATGTCTTTTGGTCCCATTATGGCCGTTTTTATTAAAATTACGGGTAAAGGAAAATTGCTGGAAGTGCCGTCCGTCGAGACTTGCTCGCACTGTCGCGGCTATCTGGAGCACTTAATGCGGCCTGCTTCATCATCAGCTCAGCTTATATCCCCACTGCTGGGGCACGAGCCATCCCTATGGATGGATAGGGAGAACGGGCCATGAACCATCATGCGGGACCAGTTCGGATTGGTAATTATTAACGACTACTCATGCAACCGGGACCAACGGTTTTACGTGCCTTCCTAAGCACGGAGAAGCTCGAGATGAAAAATTTTTGGCAACCCATCTGATGTCTGGCCTTTGCGAAAGTTACTTAACCTCAGCATTCGCAACCGGGCGCGATAACCACTGCGCCATTGAGCTCCCCGAGAATTGCTAGAAGTGCCGTCCGTCGCGACTCGCACGCAACTGTCGCGGCTATCTAGGGCTCCGAATGCGGCCCGCTTATTCTTTCATTGGTATCAATTCCTATTGACATTGCGGTTACACCTTTTACAACGGAAATGTTAAATCTATACTTAGTAGGGAATAAATTATTGCAGTCGCTTTCTTGCCACTTATGTTTTCTAGGGTTTTTACAGTTGGAGATTTGTTACACCTACTTTTTTATTGAAAGAATGAAACTGTATTTATATCTTTGTGAACGGAATTAAATCGTAAGAAGGCGTCGTATGTAACAAATTCTTTGGTGATTTTCTTTAATAGCTTCAGCATAATTATACCATTATCCAAGAAGCCGTAGATCTACAGCTTCATGCCCTTATCACAATTTTTATAAGTTTTTGACTGCCTTTTCTATGAGGAGAATATAAATTATGTTTCTCAATCTTCCTTATTAGTTAAACATTGTTACCGCTTATCATCGTATCATTTTATTTGAAAAACAGTAGAGTAACAAAAAAAACAGAGACATAAAAAACATAGCAGAGTACACAACTACAATGTTTTCACTCGTTATAGAAAATAATACATAAGAGTATTAAGTATGTAATACTCGTATGTCTAAAATAAAATAATTTATAATCCATGTGGTTATAAGTAAGAATTCCTAGTTGTAAACTTATGCGAATTACATATTACCTCTTTGGAAGACCCTGTTAAAGTTATATTAAAAACATTACAAAAATTTTGAATCGCGCTTAAACACATTTCAATATTTTTTTCTGTATAACAATTAAGAATAAAGAGGATATATAGCTTATTTTCAATTATAAATAATACCTAGTCTTCTTTTTTTTCAAGTTAATATGAAATTCCGTAGTGATTTTTGTCACACTATCCTTTGGTTTTTTACGCACAGAAAAATGTTTGTTACTTTATAACAGCTTCTGATGTGGCAAATTTATTCAATAAATATTTAAAACTTTGAAAATAACCTTAACTACTAATACTTAGTAGAAGAATATGATTTCAACTAATTTCTATAGATATTCATTGTTAAAACGGACGGGCATACCAAACCTAAGTTAATAATCTAATTGTGATACCTCCAAACGTACTCTGTTGGAGAAATACATTTGTTGCTAAGTTTGTTCAGCCGTAGAATAGCATTCATTAATAGGTCTTTACATATGAAATTGACTTTTTTTCTCTTAATTAAGACTATGTTACTTAGGCTTCAGTAATAACAATGATTTTAAATTTTGTGTCTTTAGGGCCCATTTTTTTTTGTAGCGGAATTGACCTTTTGTTTCATTGTAGCTTTGAAGAGACTTGTTTTTATCTTTTTATGGTCTGCTATATTTAGGTAGTGAAACAAACATACTGCCCTACAATTTTTATAGTGTTAACATAAATAGATGCTAAGAAAATTGAGAAAAAAATTGTTTGAAAAATATTAGTTTATAAAATACTAGCGGCCCGTCCCTGCTTCGCACGGGTGGACATTTCTTTTTTAATATAGCCTATGTTACTCGGCGCTAATGTAGCATTCTAATGATGAAAGAATTTTTTAAATCGCTCCAGTAGTTTTTGAGTTTATTCGTTGCAAACATACAAAAATACAAAGCTTTCCTCTTTATAATATTATTATAGATTTACATACAAAACGTCAATTTCATAGGTAAGGATTAATAAGTATTGTTTATAAAATTTATATGAATAAGTATTATTTTACATACTCATATTTTTTTATACATACCTAATTTTTATAAATTTATGACGTTACTTCTATAAGCTTGTGGAGTTTCTTGCGCCCATTCTTTTCCACAACTAAAAAATAGACGTCCTGAATGGGTAGTAGTTAAAAACTGTATAGACGATTCAAAAGCACTTTTCTTAAGTTTATTTAAATAAATAAAAAATAATTTGACTTTGACTTTAGTGGTAAATGGTAAACCGATAAACTATTTGACGTTCATAAGTGCAACTTATATGCCTTAATTGAATAAAGGATTTTCATTTCATTTTATTCATTTAATTAATATTACTAATAAGCAAATAGTAGTGAAAAAATTCGGAAGTAAAAAAAATGGAAAATCGTCTTTTATATGAATATTAGTATAAACATTTAACAGAAAATATCATGAACTAAGGCATCGTTTTGAACATTAAATTATTTACAACAAATAAAAATAATTCATGCAGCCTCTACTTTTCTAAAAAAGAGGGACGCTCTAAACAGTGTGCCAGTTAAATAAATCGTGATACACCTCACTCCGGCAACATATCATTTTGAGAAGCTAATTGAGCCTTTATCAAATAACGAGATTGAGCGAACAATCAACCCATTTTAAATCGAAACCCGTATCGCGTCCAGCTATAAAGTCGTGGCCTAATCTTTTAACTTTTTATTTATAAGGCATAGTGTAACAGTGCCAGTGGACAGGGGCCGAGACACGCAGGATTTAGTGTCGCGATAGTGCGTGGGTGTCAACTAATGAATATATTTATTTATGTGCGGCCCGGCGGCCAGCCTTTTATCTTGTGCCGACTGGATATGTTCCTTGAGCTATATACCTGCTTGCAACTGAGTAATGTTTAAATTAATTGGGTATGTGTTAGATGGATGTGTGTTTTAGTAGAAAATAGGTCATACTATGTATATAATTATGGCAGATATACCTAGTTCGTTAAAAAAGGTTTACTTATGGTCACTGGCTTTATAACTACTCTATCAACTTTTTGGTTGGCAGTAAGGTTCATTTAAAATCAATCTACCTATAGCTAGCTACCTTCATATTGTTTAAGTAAGTTAGCGAGGTATTATAGCTATTTTCTCAGCGGTTTGAGATCCCAGGTGAAGTTTGCTTACATCTTCAGTCTTATTGCTAAAATTAGGTGAAATGAAAACTGCTTAGACTTTGTGGAATAAAAAAAACACGCAATAGGCAGGAACAGCACTAACATTTAAGGTTTTGATACATGTTTAAATGTTATGTTAAGGATAATAAAAACTTTTTGGTCTATCTATTTTAAAACTCCATTTCATCCTCTTCTCCATCCAATCGTATATCTACAATGCAAAAGAAAATTTCCTAAAATGATACAAGTAGAAAATATTTAAGAAAATTTCTTACAATAACTTACAAAAACAGTTTTTCACTTAAACATTTTTAAAACTTCACTGTTTAAAAACTTTATTAAATCGTTCGCATTATGTAGCGTAATTGCACCTATGAAAGTTTAAATGCAAAATTATTTAATAGCGTCGACCGCCGGTAATAGCTTGAGCGTAGGTGGCAATTTTCTTATACCAAGTAATTATTCCTAGCAGCGGTACCTCTGTGGGTCAGTCGATGTAATTATGACGTTAATGCGGAGTGGATTGAATTCTATACACTAGTGTTGTAAAGGACTAAAGCCCTTTGAGTTCTTCGTTCTTCGTTCGTTTATCAGACCTAAGTACAAGGAATGAGTACAAGATTCAACTCGATATAACACAATTATCAGAGCTCAAAAACTTAAAAAGTTAGTAATTTTTATTATTTTTTTTGAAAACAAAAAGTTGTTTCAAGTCTTTTTTTAGAAAAAGGCTTTTAGCGCTATAAACCTTTTTTACTGAAGTAGAAGATTAGGAGAGTTTTAACAAAATATTATTTTTACTCTAACTGTAGAGTCTAACGTATCTATTTAAGAATGCTATAGGTATGTGTGATACAGAGCACTGAGTCGAAATTAAACAATACGCTTAAATACGCTTAAATTAAACACTCGAGTTTTATTGGAAACTTGAGTCGTCTCTAATGAGGACTCGTGAGTCTCTTTAGCTCACCGTGTAAAATCTGTCTAGTCTAGCAACGACTTGAGTCCCTTACCACACTAATCCACCACTTCACACTAGTGCTGTTGATAAAAGAGGATCGCCAGAGGGTAGATACAAGTCGCAAGTAGATAGTTCGATTTGACAACATAACTATACGACCACTTGTAATAGGTTCTCCTTTTCTAAAATATTAAATGAATATTGCTAGCAGTGGACGTCTTTTGGCTGAGATGATGATGATGATGATGATAGTATATTTCTGCGGCTTACTGTCAGCTGTTCTCAGGGACTTAATAAGGGCATAAATGTTATTACGTTTTCAATATATCATTACAAATAAGTTGTGATTGCATCGGAACAACAAAATAACACATAAAACTGCTATTATTCAGGACACAAGTATATACTAACTAACCTTTTCTACAATAATGTATAGGTGGGTTGGTACTTTTGTTATTCTAATGCAATGGTATCTTTAAAGAATCATGAGCACCCATAGTTCTCATCAGGTAGTAGCACAACAATTATAACAATAGAATAAGGTGTCACCCTTTTTACAATGGCCGTTTCGCCCAATGCCACCAAATGCAACAGCGATGCAACACTTCGGTTCTTTGCCAACACAACACCAGCACAATTAAACCTCCTTTATGTAAAGAGCTGTTCAAAAATGGAACCTCTAACCTTATAGTTAAGGTCGTCAAGTAACATTCTAAGGTATCAATTACACTTGTCGGTGTATTACCATCTGTTGCAACGCGACAATTATAACTAGACCTCTTTTGTTTAACCACTTGACTCTTAAAATATTCTTACCACTTATGTTTTAATATTTTGTGGAGTGTTAGTGACGTACCAATTTAGACTAGTTGGTGTATTTCTAACGGACACGCGCCATTCGTCGTGCTCTATGGACAAAGCGCGACAATGGCCAACCGCTCTCACAAACGGCTCACAAACGGCGATCATTTCCATCATAATGTGTTCAAAATATTTGTGCTCGGACCACCCAGGCCGCGACACACGATCTGGCAGCTACCTGATAAACAAAAACACCTCTATTCTTATTTAGATCGGGCCGATCTATTTTTACCGGATTGATATAGGTAGGTCATAACAGATAGGAACTCCTTTTTTAAACATGACTCATTAAAAGGTATACCCAATAACAAATTACAATCTTGTTAAGATTTAATTTTATTGAAAAAAAGAAATACCTACCCCAAATTTTAAAAATACTTTATAAGTAGGTAGGTATAAGTATAAGTACCTACCTACTTATAAGTAGGTAATAATATAATACAAAAGAAATATCATACAAATCAGGCATGGCCAAATAACTTGAAATTAATTAGAATTATGTAGTTATATTGCTTTTTATTAATTGTGGTTTATTAAAAAAACAAACCACACAATTTTGAAAACAAAAGCGTCAAAAAAATTATTTTATTTTTTTATTGAAATAGATAATAGATCAAAATTTTAAGCCTAGCTTCGTTATGGCCTAAATCATGACAAAAAAGTTTTTTTCTTAAAACAGAGAACAACCATACCATACAATACAACCATAAAAAACAGTATTTTTTCCAAAAACTAAAAAAATCTAAAATTCTCAAAAACATTTTCTCCTAAACCTAACCATTGTGTCAACACGGAATTTCATTACTACCGCCGAACCACAGAGCCCAATGAGACATCCATAGTCGCGCATTAATAAGTTCATTAGTTACACAACGCGCGTCAGAGGCGCCGCCCCGGCCGAGGGCGGCGCGCGACAAGCCCCGCCCCGCACACAGCCAGCGAATTAATATTTCACACGACACATGTCCCGTCAACTGGACTGCTCAATCTTTGTATTTGCGATGGAATCGATATGAGTAATGCATCTGATTATAGGCAAGGTGTTTGAGGAAAAATTAGAACTCCATCCATTCGATTGTTGTGGGAAATTATTGGCTTTGCGCTTGTTATTAGACTGACATTTGTCGTCCTTTGCCTTGTAATTTAAATTGAGCATTTGAAGTGGTAATTTGATCTTGTTTTTCTTTTCATTTGTTTACGAAAAGTAATTTTTATTATTTTTTGTTGAATTGATCTGGATGAGATCCCAAGCACACTACCAGGTACAATAAACAACTTCGCTACCAAAAAGGACATTTGGGAATAGAGCAGATGAAAACAGTGTGACCGATCTGATCTGGCGCTAAGGCCTGATGAAGACAGTCTCCTGAGAAGTTTGCTAAACCAAGTTTGGCGCTCTTTAAACATTTAAATTAATTAAATATGAAATTGCCGCTGGATGCGAGCACCACAAAACTTGTCGCTGTGGAGATCCTTGGGAAGGCCTTTGTCCAGCAGTGGAAGTCTTTTGGCCAAGATGATGATGATGTTAAATTACTATTAAAATATAATTGGTATACTAAATATTTCTATTAGCAAATGGACAGATATGATTGATTGACGTGTGCTAAGGTGTTTGAAGAAAAATTTCACGTCCGAAATGGTCGTTCTACGGTAGGTACCTAGATGTATCTAAGTCTAAAAGTATTTGTTTTATATTATTCCCTTTTGAAATCAATTTAAAACTCTTTATTTCTCAATCGTCCCTGTAAACATGGACGATAAATGAAAATTTTATAATACAACAATATAGAAGATAAATAGATCCGTATAAAATGTTTAATTAATTATTTCGGGTAGGTAACTTATAGGTAATATGAATCATCAAAGCATTATTATCAATTGTAGGTAAGTATTGTAAATCTTCCAAAACTTGAGTCAGTAAACCAATTATAGTAAATTCGATCAAGACGCGAAGAAAACTCACACTAAATTACACTACTACACCAGCAGCGGTCGGCAACCTTTTCGCAGCAATTAAGGGTCGCATTAAATGATTCAGTCGAATAGAACAGACTTTCAGATGTAAAACACATAATTACCTACATGTATGCATCATCGTCGTAGGATGCTACATTTAGTTTGAAAGTAGAAACAATAAAAGAAAAAAAAACGACGGGTTGCGCTCCGGGAATGCCGGCAGAAGTGAAAACTTGAATATTAACGTTGTGCATTTTTGATATTTTGGAATGGTTAGGGAATAATTTTGCACGAATTGCTTCAATTATCAGTATAAAAGTACTATCATTTATGTAGTAGAATTTATTGCGCTATCGTACACAAACATGACAATTTATTCGCGCAAGCGCCCTGCGCCGCCTAAACGAAACAGCAGGCATACATTTTCGCCGCGCCGGCGCCGTAGAAGGAAAGGGGGATACTTCCTCTCCTACGCCGCGCCGGCTGTCTACTCTCCATCCGTCTTACGAATTTTTGATCAGGTCACGTGTCCTGACGCGAATTTAACATTTTTTACCCATTACAAAAAAAGTGTACCTACAACGCCGCTAAAGATTTTTTCACTTCAAAAATATGAGATAAAAAAACTAATAAATTAAACAAAAGAGCCGCTGCGAGGCAACCCTCGAACGCCGCTTCTCTACACAATCAACGGTTGGACGATACACGAACACGATCGTCAGCTCACTCGATTCAGATCGCACAGCGATTTTTCAATCCTCAAATAAGTTTTATCCAACGAATTACATTATCATTGTGACATATTTTCTAAAAAGAATCTGTCATTATGTCAAAATTATTCAATAAATAAACATATCTGAGGATTGAAAAATCGGGCCCATTCAAGTATTTGGCAAATAGATAGATAGATAGAAATCAAATATAATTCTAATTTGAAAAAACTTAAGGTTTTAACGAACAGCAGTGCATCGAAGCTACAAGACGACAATAAAAACTCATTCAATTTAAAACAGTCGCATACAAACATTGTCCCACAAAACTTTCAAACGTTGTAAAACGAAAAACCATGAAGGGGCATAGCGGAGCCCGCCCGCCCCCCGCCATATGGCGACTGGCGGAAGGGGCGAAGGCGCACTTGCCTAGACTGCCTGCCCCGTATATTAACTCGCCTAATTGTTTCCCATTTACATACATTAAGGGAAAAAAACGTAACTGACGGCAGCTCGCTATGTAAATACGTTTATGTAAACCGGCCCTATTAGCGTATATTTTTACGCCGTATCTGGGGAATGTGCTGCGGTTTTTTTTAAATATATTTCTCAAGTATTCGGTGTTTTAAATACAATAACAATTTTGAAGACGTGTGTGTGACAAAGGTCTTTTGTTATAAAAGTTTTTATTGAACGCGACATTTTTTATTTTTTTTATTTTGAGAGGGTGTTTAGCCACACTGTAAGTACGTCTTAAACTTACAATCTTTAAATTTATAAAACAATTTTATTTATTTTTGTTTTCAGTCTATATCGTCCCACTGCAGGGCAAAGGCCTCCCTTCCCTTTTTTCCAATATTCACGGTCGTAGCATTCTGTGACCAATCCTTCAAAAATGAGTTCAACTCGTCCCGCCATCTCCGCTTAGGTCGGCCACGATGTCGTTTTCGGCCTTGTGGGACTCAATTTGTGGTAGATTTTGCCCACAACTCGTTCGACATGCGGCTTACGTGGCTGGCCCAGTCCCACTTAAGAGCGGCAGCTTTCTGAGCTACGTCGGCAACCTGCGTCTTGGAACGTATTGTCTCGTACGCGATCTGTAAGTTTTATTCCTGCGTCGAGCAACTTCTCCGTCTTGTCTCGCCTGGAAAGAAACAATTTGGCTCAAATAAACGTACTCACGGACATATTCCACCTCCACACCTCCAACATAATATAGTCTGCGCGCATTAAAAAAAATACCTATTCCGTATTTATTTTGATGTGACGTCACAATAGAACATAATGATACTATGGACATTACAATACTGTGGACGTTTTGATACTATGAACGTTTTGATACAGTGGAAATTTTGATATAGTGGACTTTATACGATTAAAGGCTATAATTATGCAGTTGCTTGTCCATGATTATGTACATATAGTAGGTAGTAGAGGGCGCGCGGTGCTTTCGCGTTAAATAAATATTGTCCATCCCGGTTGTACTACTCTGTCGCACTCGACAACAACACCAGCGCTTGCCCTGCTGTGGTGAGGTGTTGTCACCCAACCTATGTTGTACATATCAGAAATAAAAACCGTCAATAATTTTAATCGACAACTTTTATTTTTCACTATCATGCTCTGCAGCAAGACTGTCTGCACCTCAGAACAATAACTAAAGCTAGTTATTATTCTGAGGTCTGCCCAATCTTAACCAGATAATAATAAACTTAATGAATAACCTAGATGAGCAACTTTTCGCAAATACACAATTTTATACTGTTTCGCCGTGCGCGAGAATAAATGACTGGATGACAAAGCCGTGGACAATAACATGACAAAACAGTGCATATAGAAGCGAAACAACTGACTGACTGAGTGAGAGAGACTGAGTTGACTCAGTGTTGCCAACTGTTACCCTAAGAAATACGCTGAACCGTCCCCGAAAATGCGCTAGATTTCCCTAACTTGGTTTAAAAAAGCATCAAATCCATACAATTAATAAAACAAATCTATGTGTTCATTTACAAAAATTAATTTCTGTTACATAAAATTAGATCGTTGGCCGAATCGTCTTAATCATTCTTTATCAGATTTCATACGACCCTAATCAATGAATGAGTGAAGTGTGTGTGACAAGTTTATGAAACACTGCTACACATTACTTTAAAGTTTATACTGACACCCCCCACCAACCTTACGGTTATAAAGTTAGGTGTCAGACATCCTTACGCAAGCACAAGGAACCATCTACGTCAGGTCATAACGCCAGATCAGAACACGCTGGTACGCATCCTTCATCCGGTACTTTTAAGACTAGTGTCTCAAGCTAGTTGCCCCGTGGACACGTATAGTCCACTACCTAATATCCAGATAGGTTACCGGAGCTGTAAGCTCGCTCACTTCTCGTTGCATTAGGAGTACAACTCGCAGATACCACTGCTCGGGTCGTCAACTCTAAAGTCGACTACCAAATGTCCTCTTTGGTGGCGGAGTTGTAAGCACACTCACTTCTCGGTACCCATCTAGGCACCTGATCTACGCGGCTGATTCAACCGGAGGCTTTTGCAACTAGCGGGTGCCTCTACTAGTTCTCCAGACGAGTGCCGGAGATGTTGGAGGTACTCAATGAAAACCACCGAGTAGAACAACCAACTATGGACAACTCACGTGCCTCGCAGATCTTTTCGCTTCAGGCCCCCTCCGGACCGCTACTAGGACCCGCTCGCTGTGCACGAAATGGAAGCCTGACCAGACCTCAACCAGGCAGACGAACATTCCCACTTCTACAGCTAATCACATGCCACCACGAGTCCAACCCATGTCCGGGGCCTGCCGGAGACGCCCGCGAAGGCATAACCGGCAGGGGGCCTAGGATCCGGGACTCCCGTGGTACCCTTGAAAAGACAGCCGGACCCGTAGTTCCAACTGCCATACCCTACCTATCAGGGTCAGTAGATATAGTAGTTTATGAAACAATGTGGGAATTCACACAAATCTCGCGCCATTGATTTATATATAAACGTCATACAGATTCTTAAAAATGCACTAGTTTCGGCACGGCTAGTGCTGAAATGAAATTTTGAGCGCTTAAATATCAAAAATGCATTAGATCTAGTGCCGAAATCACTAAGTTGGCAACACTGGTTGACTTGACGGCTGACGCGCATAAAACTCACCCCACTTCCCCGCCGGGTACGTAGGTACCGTCTGCCCGCGTTCGTCGCGAAAGCCATGTCTCGCCAGATCCTCTAAATGCCGCTACACATTTACAGAATACACTAAACATGCACACTAGTTTAGGCTCAAGACATCGTACACATAGAACAAGGGTACGAAGAACCGGTTCACACGCGCTCTATACCAGGTACAGACATGTACCTGGGCGCTTCTCTCCTCCACCACGGCCCGGTCAACCCGAGCCGAGGTCTGAGCCTTTAGAGGCGCCCTCGGGTTGTTCTGCTCCCCGATCCGATCCGGACCCTTCGGAGAATCTAGTAGGGCACGGGGATACGCACTTAAGTGCGTAATGCCGTTCCCTCTAGAAAACCTCCAAAGGTGATTCGTTTCACAAAGCTTGAGGAACCCTTTAAGTTTCTCGCCACCCCCAAAAAAGCCCGGTGAAGCTGAAAATGCCGTTTGAGGATTTCAGCAATCTCTCTCCAAAAAAAAAAAGAATGCCATGTCGTGTCGCCGCCCGCGCCGCGCCCATACAATCGTTCGTTCATTCGTTCGTCGGTCAATAATTATTGAGACATACACAAACAGAGTCGGTGACCGTTGCCCGAAAAAGCATAGCGAATACACTATGCCGAAAGGTTGATTTCGGCGCCCCCCCCATGTCGGCGCCCGGTGCGGTCGCACCGCTCGCACCGCCCTAGGGCCGCCACTGGTGGAATGTCTTCTGAGCATGAATATATTTGGGTGGGTTGTTGAGGAGAATTAGTGTCGTCAGAGTAAAGAGTTTGGTAGAAATGAGTACATATCTGTGAAATTTTTGCCCTATCGCCGTGTTTAACACCGTTACTATCTTTAAAGGCGGTTATAATGGATTTGCCTTTATCCATATCTACACGTATATAGCTGATTTAAGGAAACGGTATTTGTTTAAAGTTTCATGGACTAACTGAGTGTTGTGGTTTCTAATGTCTTTCCGTATACCTACTGCGTTTAACTTTTATGTCTTTCTCTCTGTATTCTGGGGTATGTATAATCAAATCCTGCCTTTCCTTTATTAGCGCTTTGGAGTCCTTCGTAATTTACTAAGTTTGGGTTTCGTAGTTTTAATTTTTCGGCTTGCTTGTTGGGTGCACTTACTGATATTATAAAACTGTACTTGAACATCTTCGGCACTTTTGGTGTCCAATATGCTGAAACAATTTCTTAATTCTAAATTAAATTGTTCTTTATCGGCTATGAGAGTTGATTTATCTATCCTTCTAATTGTGTTTCTGATCATTTTGTGTCTGAATTTTTTTATTTTAAATGTTATTGTCATGCATAGTGGACGATGGTCTGAGCTGAATCTAATGTTAGGGTCTCTACATTGTTTATTGGGAATTTATTTGAAGAAAGGCAAATATCTATTTCATTTTTAGTTGTTTGATCGGAAGAATACCCAGTCCAACGTTTCTGGGTTTTTTATAAAGAAACTCTTGCTGGCACTGAGGTTTTGTCCAAAAGCAAATTGTAGAAGTCGACTGCCGCAGTCATTCTTAGTACCAAGGCCATGTGGGCCAAGAACATCAGTATTATCTGAGTTTTGCCGGGTGCTAAGTTTTGCATCAAAGTCGCCTAATACTAGTGTCCAAGTGCCTCTGTGCTTGTCGCACGCTTTGTTAAGGGTAGTATAAAATTCTTCGACTTCTTCGTTGGAGTGAGACGATATAGGTGCGTAAACTTGTATGACTGTGAGTGATTTCATGCCTGTAATGTAGAATTGCAAGACTGCTATTCTCTCAGAGTATCCAATAAACTCCTTGATGTTGTGTTTCCATCTCTTAGCTATCAGAAAACCCACTCCATATCTACTACAGTGTTACCTATATGATAAAATATACTGTTGTTTCTTTCTACGGTAGTTTCGCCATCTCTCCTGACCACTGCGATTCCTATAATATCCCAGTTTATCTTTTCTAGAGCGTTTTCTAATTCAACGAGTCATTCCTCTGTACGGAATGTATGCACGTTGTTACGTGAGAATATTATTTTTTTCGGTGTCCTGTTGCTTAGCCGTGGTCGTTTGATAGGTAAAAAATCTCGCTCGGGGATTGTATGCGCCCCATGCCCCAGGGGTCAGCCGCCTGCTGTCATCGGTAGCGTTCCCACTGGGGACGCCGAGCACTTGGGGCCTGGCCATATTGTTTTAATCCATGGGAAGGGGTTTGGACGTTTAACCCACCACGCTTGTCCAATGCGTGGTGGGCTTAATTTGATGGGGTTGGGGGGGGGTTAATTAAACATATTAATAATGATAAATTATTTCCGTTAAACATTCGTTACAAATATTTTACAATTTTGTCCCCAACACTAGACTGAGGACTTGTTGGGGATGGCGACAGGTGAAAAAATGTAATAAAACTTTTTACCTTATAGTAGAAGGTACCTATATAAAAAGCAGTAATTAAAAAACTTTAGATTTAACTAAGAACATTCAATATGTAGCAAATAAAACAAGAATACAATTCTACAATACAGTCCAAAACTTTGTAATGCAACCAAGTTCATGCGATTTAAAAAAATCCTAGCCTATTTCAAAAGCATAGAAAATTTATTTATAGTATTTTTTTTGTCTAAAAAATACCGTAAGGAGTACCGTATTTAAATACCGTTACTGAAAAAAGAGGAGGGAAATGTAAATAAGCATACATTAAACGGCTGTAACACCTGGACAAGACTAGGTGGTAAAATTCTGCTTACAATGAGATTGGATAGCGATGCTCCACTTATGGGAGTCTAAGCCCTACCCTGAATCCCATAAGTGGAGCATAGGCTGCAAAGAGCACAACTATCTTCGGGTAATATAAATCTGAAGAGAGCTACATCATCATCATCATCATCATCATCATTATTTTTAGCCCGTACCTATCGCTAATAGAATGGAAATTAAATAGAACTAGTAGTCGCCCAGTGGTCGAAATTCGACCGTAATTTTATTAAGGCTGCACGGATTTTATCTCAAGCAATGAAAAATTAAAAAAGATAGAATGTGAGTTTGGATTAGCATTGACAGATTTTGGCCGCTCCTCTTCCATTTTTGAAATTTTTGAAAAGAGTATTCTACGCGTTTGTGTCAAATACATGGTAGTGTGTGTAATGTATGTTTTATTGATTTAATGTAATTTCATGCATAATTTTAAAAAAAATATAACATTCGGATAACCTTCTCTATATAAACTATAAGTGTGCGAAATTTTATCCAGTCCAGTCCACGCAATTTTCGTAAAAAACGGGGTACAAAGTTTTTGCTTCTCGTATTAATATAATAGTAGTTTATGCAACTGTCATATAATGAAGGGTATTAAAACACGAGTGTAAGTTTATGAAACGAGCGCAGCGAGTTTCATAATAGTAACGAGTGTTTTAATACCCGTGTTATATGCAGTTGCATACACTACTTTATCTTCACTAATGCAATTAGTCAAACAACAAGAGTAAAAGCTGACAATAGTTTATTTATAATAATTGTTCAAATTTTGGATGGTACAATTTTGAAAGTTAATGTTAATTATTGATCCAGCAGCTGTAGCGGTCGCGGGGCAAGCAGTAGAGCTCGTAGACGGAGTTGGAATATTTATAATTACTTCATTCGTCTTGTTTTCTATACTGTTCAAGATCGTATTTGAGACTTGAATTTTATTCATTAAAGACTCATCAATGTAGCTTTCAGCCACAGTAGAAGACTTCCACCCCCCGTGTCGTTTCAGTGCGGTCAAATCACCACCGCTATCTATGAGAAGGGTCGCCGAGGTGCGCCGGAAGCAATGCCCCGTGTACAACGCTGGGTTAGGCAGATTCAAAAAACTTGCGATAGTTTTTGAAACTTTCACCATGATTGTACTGTCGTCTATGTTAGAGACTTCATCGAACTGGATGTTGTATAGCTCTTGCCTTCGGCATGCCCCCATTATGCCGAAGATTAGTGCAACCTGTAACAATAAACGATATAATAAGCTTGAGGTACATAGCCAAGGCAAAAACTATGATTTATGAAGTAGTAAAGTGTAGGTACCTACTACCTAATTTATACACAAAGCGCTTAAACGGAGTGTCTAGACAACTTGCGTGTGTAGTACGTAAGTACTAGGTAGATTAAATAACAGAACTAAAATACACTTACCTTTTCAAAAAGATACAAAATATCTGTTGAATCTTTCAGGAACATCTTTATTTGATCTGATGTAAACGTCAAGGACTTTTTTTCCTTGTGTCCTTCTGAACTGCGTTTCAGGAACGCTATGACTTTTGAATACTTCGTGATATCAATATTGTTGTAGATACTCAGTGTGGACTTGAGCATAGAATATTTAGCCCACATAGAAGATGGCTTGAATTTGTCGGAGAGGTCTTTGAGATACACAAGAATGACATTTTCAGAAAATGATGTAGTTTTCTTTTCGATCTTCCATGCCAAAAAGTTATTATATTCTTTTTCATATAATTTTCTAGATTTTTCTGGCAAAAGATTGTGAGTTACTTTTGTTGCCAATTCTAGAATCAACAAGGCGTACAAATATCATCGTCGCTGTCCATTTTTAACTTTTAATTTGTATTTTAAAAACAAAACACATTGCAAAACATTAAATTCACGCGTACGTGTATTGTCACAGTGAACTTGCCGCCATTAAAATCTAACCAATGAGAGCGCAGCTGCGCGCGCAGGGCCAATCAGGAGCGAGCGCGCGCTGTTCTTTTTTTATTTAATTGGCACAAGATCTTACCAAAGAGTTTTGTGTATGTATGTTTAGTAGTTTCGACGAAGTTTTCACGTAGGTATAACCCAACTGTTTTCAAAAGCCAGCCTAATATCAAAATTTTATACAACTTGTATGAGGATTTTGACATAAGGCTCGCCAGGTTAATTGGTCGCGTTTTATTGATGTTATAATGAGATTTTACGATATCGATGTGGATATTATACCATCATGTGAAATTGCTTAAATTGAGTGTTTTGTTGTCTGCGCTATAACAGTAGTAATTATAAGTCAAGTATTGGAAACATAAGTAGAATGTTACAACATTAGTGTAGATAAAGATGATTATTGTATGGGATTGACATAAACGTTATTTATACGTATCGTTTGACTTATGTCAATTCCGTACAATAATCATTCTATTTGATTTCTATTTTATTAGCGTTTTGCCACTTGTACTTGTTTAGCTGGGCATAGTAAGAGAGCTTACTCCACGAAAATCGAAGTCGATCAAATTTAATAACCGTTACTAGCTCGATCCTATAAAATTTAACACGTCAATATTAAGCTGCCGAATAGAAGTTAAATTACAACATATTAGAGGACTTTCTAGGGCAAGCGCCGTCCACCATTCTATCGCCATAATCCTAAAACGTTTATTATTAACAGAATAAATTATAAGTTCAATTTATCAAATTACATGTTTGTGTTACGTACCCGCTATCGAACGGAGTCCGTGAGAATGTACATAGCAGTACATATAGCGTACATAATAAAGTATCTCCCATTTTAATACGTTGCCTGATTAGGTAACGTCTATTATTCAGAAGTATTGTAAGGTAGCCCCCTCATTATCATCTCAAATTCTTAAATGAATACGCTAATTACGTACGGTCACTTTATTAAATGGCTGTGAGAACCGAAACTAACAATGGCCACTGGTAATAGGTTAAATTAAAGCTAATATAATGAAGCGTTTTTGGAAATCTTGAATTGGAATTTTGGAACACATTGTTTTGTTAGTTGCTTTGATAAACCGCTAGAAGATACCTCTGCGCACTGTTATAAAGTTGTAACAAAGACTGTGACGGATAAAGACGCCATTTTATGTCTAAACAGTGAAGTTGCATAAATTTTTTTACAGCTATTTTGTTACTAGTTTCCGTTCGCAGCTTCCCTCTTATGAAATACGGTAAAAATAGTTTCCTGTGGTTGAAAGAAAGATTTACATAGAATATACTCTACTTAAGTAACCAACTGTGTATTCTAACTCATTGTGTCGTATCGGCAAGATCTAAGTGCAAGCAAACAAACAAATAATTATTACCTCTCACTAATCTTTAAACATATAATGACTTGTACTGACTGACTGACTCATCATTGCCGAGCCTAAACCGCTGAAGCTAATTTGATAAAATTTGGACTGTAGGTTAATTGAGTGACGTAAACAGCCACTAAAAAAGGATTTTACGGAAATCACACCCTAAGGGGGACAAATAGGGGGTGAAAGTTTATATGAAAGTCCGTCAGTTTTGAATACATGAAAATTGGTATTTGGGTTATTAAAAACAATTAAAGAATGACATGTCTCAGGAATTTTGTTTATTTTTCTTTAAAGGATTAAAAAAGGGGATTAGGTTTTTTTGGGGAAATCGTTATTTATAAAGTAATAACTATCAAAATGAATATTTTAATCGATCTTTAGATTTTTTAACAAAAATAAAGAATGACGTGTTTAAGCATTTTTCGAAAAACCTCCCCTAGAAAGGTGAAATAGGGGTAAAAGGTTTGTATGGAAATCTGACATTTTTAAAGTTAAATCCGTGAATATCGGTAGTTGGCCTGGTTAGAAATTGTTTTCAGGATTATCCATATAGACACTTTACTAAGTTTGACTTTTATTAAACACAATTACAGGTCGTGTAGCCCATGTGAGCAAAGCCGTGTACAAAAGCTAGTATTATATACACTCACAATTTTTTTTAGTAAATAGGTCATAGATTTTACTATTATAAAACACCTCAATCGTGTTGCAGTGGCCTGATTATGACATTATGCTCATATTCCAAACGAATAAGTTTTAAAAAAGCAAAATCGAAGTCATCAGATGGTATAAAAATGTATTAAATCCCATTTGAACCAATTTTTAAGAGCGAGCTATTTACTGTTGGTATAATAACGTCATCGTTTTTGGAAAGAACTTGTTGTTGGCCGCTTAAAGCTAAATAATGAATCCTTTAGTCTTGGTGGCCAGACAATCCCAAAGTTCCTGAATTTACTAGATTCTCCAGGGCAGCCGGTAATCGAGAGCGGAGAGCCGTGTTGTGGGAGTTCTCTCCCTGTGATGTATGTAGTAGCTTAATTGCAAAGTCACTCTGAGGACATAGTGTGTAATTTAAATAATTAGCATAGATAGATTTAAGACACATCACAGTATTATCAGACATTTAAACTTTTCTGTAATTAATAAAATCTGTGCAATGTTGGATAACGACTTCGCAATAAAGCTGCTCTAGTGAGTGATGTCGAACTATCACCTGAATTAGTATGTACGCCACTACAATAGCGTTTTTATCGCGGCCAAGATCGAACAAAGGCTACTTACAACTGTTCTTAATGGTCATTTCACATACGGTTTCCACTGACGCTGGTACGTGGCTTCTGACGTGTGTCTGAACTGAAAACAGATGAGGAGATAGCTGCTGAATGGATGGTAAGGTCGGCAAAAGAGTTCTAATCATTTTAGTGCTGCATTTACTGTCAATTACCCTTTCTTGTAAAGCCTTATGAGAAGTGTTTCGATGTGATGTTGTCTGGACTTTTAGTACCTAAGCTGCTGTGGATTTATTGAAGCACAAGTCTATATTTTTTTTTCAATATGATATTTTTCGAAACTTTAAGCTGTGTTTATTTACCTCATCATCATCATCGTCATCATCTCAGCCAAAAGACGTCCACTGCTGGACAAAGGCCTCCCCCAAGGATCTCTACAACGACCGGTTTTGTGCTGCTCGCATCCAGCGGCTTCCCGCGACCTTCACCAGATCGTCGGTCCACCTTGTTGGAGGCCTGCCCACACTGCGCTTTCCGGTACGCGGTCGTTTATTTACCTCATTTCAAGAAAATTTTAAACTAAAGATAGTAACATTGTTCTCTTGTTTATTATAACTAGTGGTCGCCCAGTGGTCGAAATTCGTAATTTTATTAAAGCTGCACGGATTGTATCCTAAGCAATGAAAAATTTAAAAAGATAGAATGTGAGTTTGGATTGGCATTGACAGATTTTGGTCGCTCGCTCCTCTTCCATTTTTGAAATTTTTGAATAGGGTTTTTAAGCGTGTGTGTCAAATACTTAAGCGTGTTTGTCAAATATATGGTAGTGTGTGTAATGTTTTTTTTATTGATTTAATGTATTTTTTATGCATACCTAATTAAAAAATATATCAACATTCTGTACTCTTTCTCTATACGAGTATAAACTATAATTTTGTGAAATTACATACTCCTCCGTCCGCGCAATTTTCGTAAAAAGGGGTACAAAGTTTTTGCTTCACGTATTGAAATATACATGGTTATATATAATTTTACGCAAATTTTGATGAGAACTTTTTGTTTTGTATTTTTTCAAATTGTTCTCTCATTTTCAAAAAAATAACCTTCATTTTATAATTCTTACCAAAACAATTAATTTGGATGTCGTTTCAAGATCAAGCAATGACAACTTTATTTTGAAAAAGTTACTTTATAATCTGATGTCTTCTTGCAACGAGTGCTTTGGGACCGACTTTACACAGATTTGTAACCATAAAAATTTTGTATTTTCCTTTCTTTGATGGCGATTCTATCATAGGTAAGTACACTACATTCTTTTTTTATTATTTATTGTTCAGAGCTCAACAATGTGATAAATTGTTATTTGTGTTTAATGATTTTCTTTCATTCTTACTTGCTTATAAAATCGTCCATTAAGACGATACCTCGATTCGTGAACATTCAAAAGGCTGATCCTAACTGGTGCCGTCATAAGGTCGCATATACGTAGCGCCTGCGACAATTGAGACCGCAAATTAACAGAATTTAAAAAATATTTTAATAATATCATTGGTTTTAGTAATCTAAATATGCAGCTACTAAATTACGAATATTGATGTTTTCAATGTATTTGAGTGGTTTCCAAACATATAAATTAAGTAATTTTGTTGTAATTTCAACAATAGTGATTTTTAGTGGTGTTTTTGAAAATAATTATGATCGAGTCAAAATTATACAATCGTGTATTTGAGCTAGCAAATTCAAGCTAAAGACATAAAAGACTAAAAATATCAACATTTCAGATTCTTTAGTCACATCTTCAACTATTCGACGAAAGTTGGTGCATTTTTTCAGTGTTTTTTTGCAGACTATCCCTCCAATGCAGCGTTTCGCAAATAAAGGAAGCGATTCTGCTCACTTCGCGGTATCGCTAGTCATGGATTGCGACACAAAAGATTTAAGAGTAGAAGGATTGATTCTCTATTTTGAACTACAATTTAAACTAAGTAAAAGAGTTACTCTTTAGCGTCGAATTAAAATAATGGCAGCAGCCTTAATACTTAGTCATATTATAAAATAACAAGTGTTATTTCGCTAAATTGGATTTTAGTTTCGCTTGAATCATAAAGGTTTTTAAATTTATTTTTTACTTGACAATAAAGTTATTTTTTTTCTTAAATTCTTTTTCACTTTTTTTAACTAGTTGACACTGACTTGTTTTAATTGAGCCAGCAAACGTATACCCATAGCCTTTCTGATAAAAAGCTGCTACCACAGCCCATGACGCCTTGTGATACCAATAATATCACACGCACGTAAAACCAACCCTTTAAGTCGGAACACAGCAAAGCAAAAAAATGTACCTACCTACTGTAAATGTTTTGTAAGTACTTAGGTACCTAAGATAGCCTTCTGCTTGTATTTGTGCAGTGGTTACGTTTAGCATAGATATGCGTCTGCGATACCGCTCGCAAGAGTGCTCACATCGCACGCAGCTCTCACGAGTTTTCCATCCAAGGAGTTATTGTGTTAACTAGCAAAGGAAGAGCGGAAAATCTCACCCTGAAAACCTCACGTAGGCAGCAAAAACTACTGAATTTAAACCACTGTTATTATTGTTATTAGGTTTATTGTTGGAAAAACTACCACGATTACTTTTGAGAGCTTGCTTATTGCCTCAGACGGCATTTTAAGCATCACTGGATTTTTTGGGGGCGGTAAGAAACTTAAAGGGTTCAAGCTGTGTAAAACGAAACACTATCAGAGGTTTTCTAGAGAGAATGGCACCACGCACTAGTGCGTGTCCCCGTTCCCTAGAGTCTCCGAGGGGTTCGAACAGATCGGGGTTCGGATTGGTTCAGAGACTACCACGATTAAGGCCTAACTTACGCTTAATTCAGTCAAGTTTTTCTTAAAGTCTGTAACCTGAAAGGTAAACTGTTTAAATATTCGGAACATCCGTAATTTATATTCTTCATTATTAAATAGGTATATTTTGTGACACTTAGGTAACATTTTCTTTTATATTTAAGTTTCTAATGTTAGTTGTTGTTTTTCCAAATAACTAAATAATTTTTCTAAGTATGTAACTAAATAGTTATTATACCGTTAACCTGTTAATACATTTCATTTAACATACAATTTAATAATCAAATATGCATAATATATCATTAGCGATCGTAGATTAACAAAATTGTATGCAAATCAGAACATATGAGCGATCAGCTAGCAGTAAGAGCAATTACGTACCAAGCAAGCTACGCTCAGATCGCACAGATACGGTGAATCTTTCAAACATTAATTGCACACGTCCGCGTTTCGTAACTAGCGCATGTACGCAGGCAAACCTCTTCCGGGCGCTTTCTTGAATTATTCACGAAGCCGAGTTCTTCGGTGGTTTATTTTTTAATTAGTGGCCGCTTTTTCATAGGCCAGCTTCAATCAAGATAGGCCGTGTTCGTGTGAATGGCCTACGGTTGCCTCGTTGCCGCGTTGCCTCACGCATCGCGGCCTGCCTTACCGATTATATGCTAATGAGATGTCATAACACGTGAATAATTACGGCCAACCCCGAATCGCCCTTTCGGCCGCCCGCACAAATTGGATTTACGTGAAATGCAAGTTTTACCGGCGCGACACGAAACTGATGTATAAACGCTGGGGTAGCGCGGCAACACAAAATGTCACACGATAATCTTTCGCTATCGTGTACGGTTAAGTACTGCCCATTGTAATGATATTTATAGCCATATACAAATTCCAAGCTTATATTCATACTTCTTAAGACTTCTCAAACTATTTGGTGACGATTCAGTAAATTAATAATAATTAATAAAGCTTAAGTATTTAGTAAATATACTTGAATAAAGATTTATTTTATTTTATTTTATTCATACAAAACTACTACGTAACTATTTCATTCGCATTCATTCATTCACTCTTACACACTTACTCTTTTACACATTATCTCTCACTCAAGGGCTTGCCACATCATGTATTTTGTTTATTTGTTATAAGTTATAGTTATAGTTAACTCAAAGTCCGCGGAATGGGGCACTGGTGACTTGTGGCCTACGGTTTTTTTTCAAAACCTATTGCAAGCACCAGTCTCTCCCAAGGGATACATGGGTATGTGTCATTTTTATCTCTGTACCTACCTTCATACCTACGTATTTTATACCTATACCTTGTGATGAGAAAATAAATATATCATTGTGTGACTCTTAAATATATCATTGTGTATTTCATAATTGTTTATTTATTTGTATTTATATTTTATTGATAATAAAAAGACCTGTTAGTATGAATTAAAACTAAGTTTCTAGTTAAGAGTTCAATATTTTTTAGACATTGTACCACAACCTAAGCTTTCATCCTTATTGCCAAAACATTCCATAACACTTTGGGGCAAGCTACACTTTTTAGAATTACAATTCTCAAAAATGTATTCTAACTTTCAGTACCGTAGCACAGCGTAAACAAACCGCTACACTGGCCAACGCAAACACATCACGAGATAACATATCTCCAGTCGCGCGCGTGTGATGTTTTTACGCGACCGCCACTTTTCACGAAAAGCCCCGCCATGGAAATTGCGACCAACGTCGGGGGGCAGCGTGACCAAGCATGCTGCGTTAAGGGGCGCGCGGGTCGTTATGCTAATACAACGCGAACTATCACAAACTCACCCAACACTAAGTCTTTGACAACCAATTCTGAACTTTATTGTTTTGATCATAGGTTTTGTTTCAGCTTGAATGTTGCTGTCGTTTAAATCTTTTTGGTTGCACGTGGTAAGTAAAGTCTGCGTGTTCGCCGCCTGTAGTCGCGATAGCTGGAAAATGGACGGTTGACTACGTTTATGGCTTGCCCGCCATCGTTCGGATTAGAGCACTTGTTCCCATAAATACAGGTGCGCTGTACGGACGCCGAGATAGCGCACCTTAATAAGGTTTATTTTCTAAACAACGGCCGGTGTCGCGGCGCATGAGATTTTATGAAGTCGACCATTTGATATATTTAACATGCAACGTGAGAATTCGTTTGAGGTTTTCTTCATTCTACTTAAAGTGATTTCATAAGGTAAGGTAGGAATGTTGCTTGAATCGATAACAAGCACTTTATGCTACAGTTGAATATTTTGTTTTCAACATAGTGCATACTTAGAAAACAAAGCTATAGCTAATCAACTGGATTATATTAAGGGATAACTATATTATGATAAAAATTAATGTCTGTTATAACCAAAACAACTGCGGATATTGAGATTGCTAAAAGGGTTATGTATGATGGCATATTGTATATTGAGGTGGAATACCTCAAAATGAATAAATGATTAATGTTTTTATCTGAGTATCAAAATTATTAGGTAGGTACCGACGCTACTTTTACACAGGAACAGGTTTTTTAAACAGGAACAATAAGCATCTCATTTATACGTGCTTCAATTACAAATTGAACCATATTAGGTGAAAGTTGCCGGAGTAAAAAACGTATCCTAACTGGTTTAGGGGTCTCCTAAAACTTAAAAGTAGTTGGTGGAAACAGGCATTCAAGACTTATGAACGGACGGTGGTGAAATTCTGACTCCAGTTCAGTAAATTATTTAATAAATATAACAAAAAAAAGTTTTGAATATATTAAATAAAACCTTCGTGCGAGAACAATATAAAAATCTGAACAGACCCTGCGCGCGGAAGTCGATGCGGTTTTGTGGTTTTACGCGTTTCAAGTACCACAGCCTCCACAAAGAACTTTAAATACACGGGTGCATTGTTAAAAAACAACCAACTCCTTTGTATAGAGTGAAGCTTATAATTTTGGCTGACATAGATAACACTGACGTTAAATGTAAACAATTTAAATACTGCGCAGTAGCAACGGGCGTGGGATTCCCAGTGGACCTTGAGCTTGTACTTTCACCGTATCCTTCGCAGAACCAAGGCAATATACTGTGTCAATACTCGTATTGAAAATAAAACCTTACTCACCGATCGATTTTTTTCTTTCATTCATAGCATCCAGAACCTCGCCACTAAAAAAGTATTCAAGGTACCAGTGTTTCTTTCCTTTAATTATAAAAAAATATGGGTCAGAAACTAATTTTAGTCTTTGGCAGCGATTGAATGAGACCACTTGCTTCTAGGCGTCATCTCGTAAAATTACAATGATAATTATCTATGGCACTCAGCGAGCTATGGAGAGAGCTATGCTAGGTGTTACTCTATATAAGGGATCGAATCCGGAACGAAGTAATTCGCCAGAGAACCAAAATTACTGACATAGCTCTTAGAATTAGCAAGCTGAAGTAGCAATGGGCTGGTCATGTAAGCCGCAGGACCGATAACCGTTGGGATAGACGTGTTCTAGAGTGGAGACCGCGATACGGCAGACGAAGTGTAGGACGCCCTCCAGCGCGGTGGAGCGACGATATACGCAAAGTGGCTGGCAGTGGTTGGATGAGAGTAGCCGAAGATCGGGCTCAGTGGCATGCATTGGTTGAGGCCAATGTCCAGCAGTGGACTAATGTGGGCTGATTATGATGAATTATCTATGTTATTTTATGGCGACGAAAGTTGCGTTGAAGACTGGACTTAAAATGTCAAACAATGGTGCCCTACGTGCTTACTTATAAGCGTTAAGCTTCATTAATAATTAGACACTCGTTGCCATAACAGCTCGAGTTGCGCTTGTGCAAGTTAAAAAATTATCTCAACCTAATCCGTGCTTCTAAAGGCATCTTAATAGAATAAATAATATAAGCATATGATTATTAGCAATATTTGCATACAACAGATCGACTCAACTCTTACTTTAGTCTTGATTCTCCTACAGAAATTATCGAGATATTACTTGATGATTACCATCGATAAGTACCGTGAGTGAA
Organism: Eudonia lacustrata; assembly: GCA_947562085.1. Lineage (NCBI taxonomy): Eukaryota > Metazoa > Arthropoda > Insecta > Lepidoptera > Crambidae > Eudonia > Eudonia lacustrata. Next base: position 10,962,867 of record OX387316.1, on the reverse strand, counting down.
GAAAATCCAGTGTGTTAAGTATAAATATCGAATTCTTGTCGTAAAACTCTTGTATGTATTTAATTGGTAAGCCAACGTTTGTGTACATTGAAACTTACGTCTAGTTACTTAAATACCAATTTTACAATTAATTGCTACAAACACAGCATGCTTTAAAAAGAGTGTGCTTAACATACTCTCAACTGTTGTTGAGAGCTGTTGCTCTGTTTAGCAAAACAACGAGCGTAAAATGAAATGGAAGTAACATTGACATACCTACGTTATTTCATAAAACACCTACTTTACGTTTTCCATAGAAGTTCGTGTTAGGTCCGCAGGGCCTCATCGACACCCAACCGATCATAGTTTAGATTTAAAACTCATGTTTATGGTCTAAACTTGTTCTAAGTTTTATGATTTTCCATTTTTGTATGAACTATTTTCAAATTACTAAATTGACCAGTTTGCTGACCGTACCTAATAGATCTTTGATTCTTCTACGTTCACTCTTTGGACGACTAATATCCATGAACGTCTCAATCGAATTCAAAGTAAGCTCATTTATATCTAAATGTTACGTAAGGGTCATTTTATGTGAACCTGTAATATCTAACGAATTATAAAAAAAAACAGATAGAGAGGCTGGCACTATTAAATTTGCTAAAAACTGACACAAATTGGTTTACCGCAAAAAATATGTGGTTACCCACTAAAATATTTTTTTCTGTGAAACGTTCCTTTATTTCCCATTATTCCGAATGTTACTGGCGAAACGTAATTTATGAAAATATTTAAGTAATTTCTACACTACACAAAAGTTGGAGCTCGAACCGAAGCCTTGTGGTTAAGGCGATTGATCTCCACCTAATTAGGGTGCTTATACGCCATAATAGCGTAACGGTGCCAATCTAATAGCATTGTGTTTTAAATGTACCATAAGAGGCGGAACCTTTGAAAGTGGTGTTTTAATAGAGTTAATAAGGCCTTAAAATTTCATGCTACTTGTTACCGCAAAATACCTTTATTTAAAACATAATAATATGTGTACCTTTGTATCTTTACAAGCTACCCATTTAGCACATAAGTTTTTTTTAGTCCAGTTTGAAAAGTACTGCATGTCAAACTCACCTGAGAATAACAGTAAGGGCGAACATGAATATTACAGTGCAGCGTAGGTAACCATTCTGTCTTAATCAAAACAAAATTACGGTAGGAGTATAAACAGTCTCCCTAAATGATTGAAAATAAATGTAAACTGTCTAAAACTAACTAATTATTCGATTACCTTAGTACCTACATAATGATTCACCGCTAGCGCCGTAGTTCCCTGCGCCAGCGTTTTTGCAGACTATCGAACATCGGGGCCTATTCACAAAGATTTTCGACTTGTTTCAACATCGGATAGCAGCCTCCATCTCATTCCAAAGCCTTACATGTGAAAGCGTCCGATTATAATCGAGTACTTTTCTATCCGCAAGTGTTTGGGAATAAAGGAAGCAGGCAGGTGTGGTCGAGTCTCTCCGACGCTAATGAACACAATGAAGACGTATTCGAACGACTATATCCGGCGTTGATCGATTGATTTACTCGCTGCCACCGCGCTCAACCTTTTTGTATTCGAATGTCGCGCGCGATTTGCATACCTACTCGGGGGCGAATTTAAAACGAGAACGATGGAAGCCGTGATACGCTAGATAGAGGGATATGACATTTGCATATGACGCGTTGACTATTAATCTTGTCGTTTTAACAAAGGAACCGTTAGCACTGATGGGAGCGAGCAAACGGAAACGCGGTAAGTTCTGCCTTTAGGCATAGGTATGCGTTGAATGTTGCCAGGGATTACCCAAAGTAACATTATAATTAGTTTAAATTGAATAAAGCCGGTAAAATTGATCTAATAGAAACCAGACTACAACCAGTGGTCTGGGTAAACCAGGGCTCCAGATAGGTTTTTGATTACCAGCGGAGGCTCAGAAAAGATAATAATACTACGAACTACGGTCCTCTTAAACCTTAGCACTTTGTTCAAATTCCCCCAGGGTAGCTACCATCATCTTGTATAAATCTTGCCATGACAACAACATTAGCAGCATTGTTGTGTTCCAATATAAATAGCTATATCGTTAAATCACCGATTATTTAGGATTCCGGGTGCAAATGCTTCATATTTAGCCTTTCGCCACTTGTACCATGTGAGAGTAGGCATGAAGTCATTGTTTATGAGAAGTTGTTTCAATAAATATTTATGCTATTTCTATGTATAACTTTTTTTTATTAAGAAAAATACATCATACGACGTTCTTCATGGGGCTGATTTCTAATGAAGTAAGACTAGCGAACGTCCCATAACCTCAAACGTTACGCGACGTGGGAACCCGAGTCCTCAATAACACTGCAACCGTCAAAGAGCCTTCAAATAAGCGTGAGAAACTGCACCCATACGAGAAGGCGTATGTGAAAATTTTTCGATTTGCATGATTTTTAATGCATAGGTATTGAATCAAGTTTGTTTTGCATATACGTCAAAAGCATTTTATTTTACTAAATGTTGTTGTGGTAGCTTTCAAGCGTGCAAAGATTTTCCTAATTATGCTTAAAGCAAATTCAATTTTTTTCTCTTCTCCTTCTCCTGTTTCATGAACATTTAAACGTAACGTGATGATGATAATACTTTTAAACAACGAGTAATTACCGCAAAACTTTATTTTATTAATTCGCATTATTTGGTAATAATGCGAATTAATAAAATAAAGTTTTGCGGTTTGACATGGTTGTCTTTGTTGCTTTTGAATATAATTTTTGCCACAGTTGCATGCGCATGATCAAGTAGGGTACTGTCACCAGTGTTGGACAGGAACCAGTGATCCACAGTTTTTTCCTTTAGGTAATTATTATAAATAGGGGTCAGTATTTTGACTTAAGTAACAATAATGTTACTTAAGTCAAAAATTTGCTTATGACCCCTATTTATAATCACGATAATCAGTCACGATAAGTGACTACCAACTTTTTAGTCATCCTGTAAGATTTTGATGATACTGTATGTCATTTTTGGCGACATAAACTGGTGTCGAATATTAGGAAACTGTATCGAAAACTGAGGCCACTATGACAGGTATTCATTCAAAATCCCGTTGATAATTTGTTTAAAAGTTCAACATATAAACAACTCCTTTAAAGTGATAAACACTTTAACGAATACTGTACTGCTAAAACGTTATTGAACTACAATTGCTAAGACATGAAAGTGCACTCAATAAAATTGACCGCGCCTACTATCTAGCACACGAACGAACATTGCACGGTGACACGACACGCCATGGCTCGTGACCAATAACATATTTGTAGGGTCGTCGGCAAAAAATCTACAACCACCATGGAGACTATACTATATATATACTATACTATACTCTACTACTATACTGGTACTGTCCGGCTATATTGTAAGTACAGGCATATTTATTTATAGCTTTAATTATTATTCTGAGAGTTTAATAATACACAAAAAAAACAGTCGTACTCGTATTGTCACGTAGTATCTCTTATTAGTCTGTGGTACTGTCGTACGTATAATAATACCAAAGAGTATTATGCTTAAAAGGAGTCTTCATTTACTTCAATCATATTTTTTCTGGGTTCAGAATAGAATTTTTTGTAAAGTAAAAAATTCAATTAGGTTTAACTTCAATAATTTTAATGATGATCCTTTGTTTTTAACCTTACTGATATTTTAATGTCCACAGAAAGTTAAGCTTAATTAGAGCTGTTTTCTTAAACTTTTGTGACTTTAGTTAGCCTTAAAGTATCACAAGCGAGCGGTGACAAAATTAATGAAAAAAGTCACATAATACGCTATTCAAATTGCTAATAGTCTGGAGTGAGACTTATTTAGACTTATTAAGTAGAAATTAAGATTGCTTTGTAGGCTTAACTCTGCAATTTGTAGATAATTACAGAAAAAGTTATCTAACTGTAAAAGTACACCCTCGATTCGGACATATGTATAGATATGTATAGACATTTTTATGCCTTATACGGCCACACAGAACTCTAAAAAACCAATATACAGTAAGCATCAAATCTACATCGAACAACAATATTAATAAAGAGATTAAGAACAATTTGTCGCATCGTTCTTAATGTTGACGTCTAGTTTGAATTGACATAGACAAAAACAATTATAAACTTAATCAACCTTGGTTCATCGTTGGTAGGGTTAGCAATTACTGTGTACATACAAAGCCATCGTTGCGTGTTGAGCAGACACGGGCAGAGTCACATCAGAAATTGCCGTTTGAACGCGACAACTACAACATACAAGTGCACTTCGGACAATTGACTGCTATCTGTCGCGGTGACATGAGCACGCGATTGTATTGTGCACGCATGCGGCATAAACACATACAATTTTATGTACTGGTTCAGGTACCAAACGTTCTAACTTGAGCCTATAATCTAATTGCTTGCTTTTTTGCTTCATATCAGCTCATTTTTATGTCCCCACTGCTGGAGCTTGGGCCTTCCCTGTGGATGAATAGGGAGAACGGGTCATAAACCACCACGCGGGCCCAGTCAAGCGCGGATCCAGCACATAAAAACGGCTGTGGGTACGGCTACCCAAAAATCGGCCAAGTGCGAGTCGTAATCAAAATGTTGACTTCTGAATTTGGTTAAGTTTTAGCTGTGAATGTGTGCGTGTGTTGTGTGCTGCTCTTCGTTCAGAATCACACACGCACATTGCTAGTTTTTTTTGGGGTTGCAAATAAAAAAAAAACATTTATTGACCTGCACAACACAACAATACAACATACAAAACGGATACATAATACATACATATACATTAAAACTCGTCCAGTTTAGCATAATAAATAAAATATCTTCGATCTCAATTAAGGTTGTGAGCATGCCCACTGTGCCCACAACGGTGGATCCGTGCTTGGGCCCAGTGCGGATTGGTGGTTGTTTGGTACTTCTTTGCTTAGCTTTAGTGAAGGCTGTGTCATCAACACCACCATTATAAACATCCACTGCTGGAAATAAGCTTCTCCTCTGCATGCCACTGAGGCAGACTGCCACTTCGGCTCTACTCTGCAACTGCTGCCAGCCACTTCGTATATCGTCGCTCCACCTCGCTAAAGGGCGTCCTACACTGCGTTTACCGATTGCCTTTCATCTCCAGAACAGGTCTATTTCAGCGGTTATAGATCTTGCGGCAAATTTATCAGATTTTTTATACTGTACCTTACTTCTACTAATTTAAATTAACTTAAAACGAAGGTATTTACACTCAGTAAGCGTTATTTTTCTATGTGCCAAGTAACAATACCACGGTAATTCAAAATCTGACAACTGCCTGCACTCTATAGTGAAGAACAATGCCAACCAGGATACAATATTTTCAATTTTGACAAGCCAAAGTATATTATGCAAATAAATGTTACATGTTAATTTGTTGGCCGGACGATTTAGCACCCCCACGTATTGGCTGACATTTGTAGCTATTTAGGGTCGCTATCGCATCGCTATCACTATCTACATCGGATATCGGAACTTCTTTCATCGTCTTCGCATTATACGACCGTTTAACGAATTTATAAGTAAACTATCAAGTTGAATAAACATCTGTTTTATCGTGACTACAAACAGGGTCTTAACCACTAACTGTAATGCTAAACGGGCTCGCTGACGTTTCGGAAACATTATATTCGGACACAGTGGACACTGTGTCCGAATATAATGTGTCAAATTGACACTTTTTAATCTTATTATTTTTTTCACTGACGATTCGGATGAATACTGTTTTATAAAATTGAGATTTTTGCCTATGCCTAATTTCTAATAAACCTTCGTAGTAAAGAAAAAATGCCACTAAACAAATATTATTTGTTCACTATATAGCCCATAATTAGCGTGGACCATATTCGGTAAACAATAATTGAACGAATTATTATTTTAATTTTTGGACAGTGACAAAAATGTGCTTACGATGCCATCACTAAAGCATTTTTACAATAATCTCTGAGGGCGGCATACGCTAAATATTTTTTATTAATACCTAACTGATAACATATTTTAATTGATATACCTACCTAATAATAATTTAGTTCTAATTAAATAGTCATCATCATTATTAAAAAACGTTCGTTACAATTTTTATTATAAATTACCTGAACTAACCATATTAGAGTGTTAGAAAACAATGTCTCAACCCAATAATTTAAAAATTGTATCCAACCCTTCCTGATTATATTTGAATACATTAGAATCCTAACTTATTTTTGACAAGCTGCTAATCATATTCGGGGGAACACCTTGCGATGGTGATGCGGACTGTTAGAATTTTAAACATCACGTCCTAAGGCAAGGCAGTGGATATTCTTGAGGGTTAGACTAAAAAGCCTCTACACTCAGCCACCTGTCGACATTGTTGCTTTAATTAATTGCCTATTCATAAGAGCTTCGTGAAACGGTTTGCACAAATTAATTATCAGGAGTACCTTGTTATTAAGTCGCACATAACTTTTTCTTTGATTTCTTTACTGTGTTAAAAACGTTTGATGTGCCATTTACAGACTCACATTTTTTATCTCATGTTCTTGTGATATTTTTTTCTTAAATTAATTGTTATTGATGTTCCTGTATGAGCAGTTGCTTTTATTGTGTACCCTCCACTACTGGCTTAATAACTATGCACGTAATTCTAAGGATTTCCCGGTGAATATCGAGCAGAGTACGAGTTTCATTCAACATTAAAATTTGATAACGTAAACAAAAACGAGAGTTTGTATGGTAAACTCACCTCATTTTTCACGAAAAGGCATTGCTTTTTGTCATTTACGTTCCCGTTTTCGTTAACGTGATCGAATGGTGAATGAAACTCGCACTTAGCCCATCCGACCACAGGCTGACCAAAGAATAGCACATCCATTCTCGGGACGTAGGTAAGAAAACGCTACGATACGCGACGATATATGAATCAATTTTGAATGCAGTGCGGTAAATACTTATTTTATTTTATGAAATGGCCATGACCGAAATCGGTCGGACCAAACATCATCATCATCATTTCATTTTATTTACTTGTTATCCTTGGTCAAAAATAGAATTATTTATAAATTTCAACTCAAAACTTCCTGTTAGTTCAGCCAAAAATAAATATCTGTCTAATCTATATATTAATATGTAAAGCAAAAACTTTGTACCCCTTTTTTTACCAAAATTGCGCGGACGGAGAAGTATGAAATTTCGCACACTTATAGTTTATATAGAGAAAGTTATTCGAATGTTAATATTTCTTTTAAATTATGCATAAAAATGCATTAAATGCAATAAAACACACATTACACACACTACCATTTCAAAAATTTCAAAAATGGAAGAGGAGCGGCCGAAATCTGTCAATGCCAATCCAAACTCACATTCTATCTTTTTTATTTTTTCATTGCTTAGGATACAATCCGTGCAGCCTTAATAAAATTACGGTCGAATTTCGACCACTGGGCGACCACTAGTAATAATTAAAAACACATAACGTGAAATACAAATTCGAACCATTTTGAAACATTAAAATCACAATTTATATAATTTGAAGGTGGTTTGTTTACACTGCTATAATTAAAAGCCCATTACGGAGACCTATCCTTGTGTGGTCACTCCGTGACAATCATCACCCATATCTAATACCACTTTACTCGGACATTCAGCATACGTAATTTCGAAGATGTTCTCGAACCACCGTAGTGAGAACTTCGACCAATTTCGATGTAAAAGCGACTTTTATAATCTGAAGGATCTGTGAGAGACCTTCTAACATTGGACGGTCACTAACATTAAAATTTTATATAAGTTCGACGTTCCAAAGAAAGGCATTTACCGATGTTGGAGATAAGCGCCGCGCAACTGCCAGTAGCCATTGTTTTAATATACGATGTGAAAATACGTTTCATTCCATCGGAGAAATTAAAATTTGACGGTTTCGGTAATTTGCTTTTAATTAGTCGTAAGTAAATACTGTTCGAGATGGGAATATGCGATAAGTTATATAGAGGAAGGTGATTATACTAATAAACGGATTGACCGAAATTAAAATTATTACTTTCAAACAACGTAACACTGCGTAGAGAATTTTGAGTGCCTCCTAACACAACAGTTTCTTTTCTATAGAAGTATTTGGAATATTCCTACTACATAAAATAATAATAATAAATAATAATAAAATACATTTATTTTTCTCCACAAATAAAAAATAATATTTAATTATATTTATACCTGTATAAGGTTATTATTAGGTACTACAATAACGCCTAAGATACCCGAAGGTCCCGTGTTCAATTCCGACCTGGGGGTAAAGTGTGTTTCGGATTTATCACAAACCCGCATTTGGAAAGCGTGGTGATGAAGCCAAGACCCATCACTTGTAGTGGTGAATTGAAGCGCCCTGCGCCGCCTAAACGAAACAGCAGGCATACATTTTCGCCGCGCCGTAGAAAGAGAGGGGGATACTTCCTCTCCTACGCCGCGCCGGCTGTTATCAGTCTTACGAACTTTCGATCAGGCCACGTGTCCTGATGCGAATTTAAAATTTTTTACCCATTACAAAAAGAGTGTACAACGCCGCTAAAGAAGTTTTCACTTCAATATAAAATTGGGAAATTATATAAAACCTTTACTAACACCCTAGCTCCATTTAAATAAAGATAAACTAAGTAAGTTAGTTACATAACTCATTATCTTAACAGTAAACGAAAAATACGGCCAAGTAATTAAAAAGCAACACAAGTACATAGATTAGCCCATGTTTACCTAAGTCACACCATTTCGCGCGACCATGCATTCTAAGCACACCATTGTGTAGACGGACCAATGGCTGCCCACTCCGACAATAAAAGCTAATTGCACGGTAGGGGGAATGCTCTTTGAATGCTCACCAATGAGTAGGCATTAGGGGCGATTACATAAATGCGTAAGTACATAGTACGCCTGCCGTCTGCTGCATATAAAATAAATACTTTGTTGTTTACGTGATAAGCGTACGGTGACGTTGTAAGCACATAAGTAAGATACTTACTTGCGTACAGAAATATGTATGTACTGGGTACTTTGAGATATATAGAACCGCATGGACGGATTGAGAATTCGAAAGAATTTTTAACATTCGAAAAATATTCTTGACAAAAATGTTTTGTCTAGATTTGCCCCTGCATCAGCAACACTAAGCACTAAATTAAGGACAAAATACGCTTCATGAGCACAACGATTTAGAACGTCATGTGAAAATAGTATTTATAAAAATCATTAAAATGATTAAACATTACAATTAACGTACGACGGAAAAGCTGTTTTTTAGAATCAATAAGACAAACTTGATTATAGTTTTACTTGTCTACATGCACATTGTTAAACCCCCCAATAATCATCAACCAGAGATCCAGAAAAATACAATAAAATACATTACAGGCCAGACGTAGAGGGACACAGTGACACAGATAGTCACAAGCACTTAAAACAACGCGTAAACCATATCCTTAAACGTGTAAGTCCAACAAATTCCACTAATTTATTAAAGATCATTGGCTAATTAAATAAACCAAAAATTAAAAAGGCGAAACAGAAAATAAATTTTAAATCGGTTTTGTTGCCTCATTGTTTTAGCATATAGTATGACATCATAACGAGTAGTAAATATTCTTGCTTGGGGTAAAAAAAAAACATTGTTCAAATACAAGAAGAAAGAAATGGTACTTACCTACATGGGGTAACATTAATCAGACGCCATCCGTCTTTCTTGATGCAAATATGCTTAGTATTTCGAGGTGTTTCTCTTTAATTTTCCTGAATTTTGTACTATAATAAATCAGAGGATCGTGGATAACATTCACATACTTCATAATGTTTCTTCTTATAGGTAAAATGACAATAGTTATGACTTAGTAGCAATGAGTCAGTCAAAAGCAGTTTGAAGCGGTCGGTCGGATGCCTCAAAGAAACCGGAGTTTAAAAATTATGCTAATGGTTTACCGTGGCTTATGTTCGCCTCGCCACAGCTCATTATGTCTAATAACAATAACACCATAGATCTAGCGATTGAAAAAAAAAACAGTTAAATTGGAAGATGACACATGAAAACTAAAACTCACTATGATGGGATTGGAGTTTTCGCATTTTGGGCTAGTACTACATCTACATCTACTCTCTATAAGCTACCGATTTAACTAAACTAAAATAAAAATAACATTCCATTTGTTTGAAGGATCTTTCGTAAAGGAACTGCTTTTTCAAACTACAAAACTAACAACTCACTTAATAATCAATCAAGTCATGTTATTTTCTTCATATAGCTTGTAATCGAATTTTCTTTCCTTGATTGTGTAAATAACATCCAACACTTACCCGGTCAGGTAAAAGTTAAGCTAGATACGTTATTTTGATTTAATTTGTAAACTGTCGATTGTTTCGCTTCTTATCTGGTCATTCTATAATCATAATCATTGCTTCGTTCGTTTTTCTCAAATGTTTTTCCTATTTTATTAAATAGAAGATGTATGGATAAAACTAATCAGTCATCAATTCAAGTCCGGTAACCACCTGAGGCAATTAGCAAACGCTCTCTGAAAAGACTAATCAATTGGAGCTTGACTCTTAATTTCAATGATGGAGGCTTACACCAAACTGTGGAACAATATAAAGACAATTAAAAATATATTTTTTTACTATTATATTTACATAAATAATAATATACCTACATATTTTTATTTTACTATTTAAAAATGCGTTTCATTGTAAAATAAAGAATTTGAATAATTAGTATCGTCTTAAAACAAGAAGTTGTGTTTTTGTAATTTGTTCGCAACAAAATTAGCGTTAAAAATTATATAAACAAAACAAAAAGATTTTATGAATAGCTTACCTACTTCTTAACTGATCTTTAGTACCTATTTGTAAAAATATTATGATCGGATGTTAATGACGGTAGTTGTTGACATTGAATGGGCGCCTTTTGCTTTCAAAGTAAGAAGTGCTACTATTAACTTCGGGTTATTCCATTTTCTATTAGTTAGTAGATCTAGCTGCTAGGTCACAGAGTAGATAAAATGTCTAGGTGACATGGAAGTACGCTACTGTGCGGGACCATTTTGTGGCACTTCAGAAGCTCGCCTCAAACAGCGCCGCCCATTGTCAACTGCCCACATTTTGACACACTGACCCACTGCTGGGCAAAGCCAGCAAAGTGACAGTGTATAGGTTAATTACTAGAAACTTTACTTATTCCTTTACCACCGTCCACCTTGAATTTTCTGTCATACCTAATTCTGTTGTCTGAAAACATTTCAAAAGTATTTTTATTTATTTTTAATTTATTTATTTCTTTATGTAACAGTACACTACATAATATTAGGTTGGGAAAAAAGTCTTTTCGCATATATTATGTACTGAACTTGTAATAAAATCTCTTTGACTATACTATTTGTATCTGGCAGGTTTTGGTTAAAATCACGAGAGGACTGCCAAAACCACTTGTCGCGGTGTTTTGATCAAAAGCCCCAAAATTTCTATAGCAATGGGATCCTGTCCCTACCTACAATATGGCAAAAAGTTATCGAACAAAATGGCACCTACATACTTTAGTTAAATGTAAATAAACTATATTAAAAAGTGTTTTGATTTTTTTTTAAATGCGAAGAAACTTTTTCCCCAACCTATTATTACTATCCAATTGGTATTAAAATAAGTAGTACTATCGGTCACTTCTATAAGTTAGTAGATCTAGCGGCTAGGTGACACGGAAGCCCGCTACTGTGCGCGCCCATTGTGCGGCACTTCAGTCGGCCGCGGCCGCTTCGTTGCGCTCGCCTCAAACAGTGCCGCCCATTGTCACCTGTCCACACTTTGTCCGCTCTAGCGGGAATCACTGAATTCTAATAAGCCCCTCAAAGACAAATTGTGGACTAAAAGAACGAATGATTAATGCTATAGTGTTGCTTCGATTGACATGAAAGACGGGTTGAGTTAATTTGGTTAAAATGTTGTGTCCACTGACATTAGTACCTATTTAATAACTTAAGTAATAGTAAAATTGTCTTTTTTACATACTTAGATCGGCAAATGACTTCACTCCATCTTAAGTGGAAGTGGAGTCCAGACGCAAAAACAACTGGTGCAACGTGAAAACGACGCAGCGTCAGTCACCCTCAGTCACGTCACGTTTGAAGGGTAGAGTCCAGACGCAAATACAACTGGTGCATCGTGAAAATGATGCAGCGTCAGTCACCCTCAGTCATTTGTTTACTAGGCACTACAGAATCTATAGCATTTTCTTCCTCAAACTGATCTCTAAACTGCAGTATTTACCGTTAGACCAGATGGTCTTCTTTATCTTCATTTTCATCTTCATCTTAGAATTCATTAAAATCATAGTAAAATTTAAGTTGTTAAATCAGAGAATCTTCAATTCATGTATTGTAAGTACTTATATGTTTATAAAAACACAAACGCTTAAATCGTTTAAAAGGATTTCAAAAATTTCATTGTGAAAAACCGCATAAAAGAAGTTTCAAATAAATCACAACATCAAGTTAATCCTAAATCAGACAACTGAATCCTCGTCAAGCACGCATGCGTCCGATGAAATTTATGACCCTCTAAATAGTAAACTATACGAGGCAATATGTCAAAATACCCACACACAATACAATCAGCGCCTTAAATGACGGTTGAGGAGGCCATATTACACAAAGACCCACAATCGTAACAAAAGATGTCACTACCATAAAAAATGTACTATGAACTTCTGTAAGAGTTAATAGAAATCCTCACAAAGGATCATACACCGTACAGTCCTTTAATGGATGCGACCCACTAATTCATATTTATGACATTTCCACGCTCAAAGGGTTTCGACCTATCAAAATTCTTGTGCTTTGTGATCATGTCATCGTAGAAAGTGTCATAGCGGGATCAAAGGAATATTAAAAAGTAGAATGGGTCAGTATATTAATGCGTCCCTTTAACACGATTGCTTTTTGTTATCCGTCATCATTATTGTTAATAGGTTTTAAATGTAAGCGAAAATTCATAATATTTTTTCACGTTAAGACTAAGAAGATAATAATATGTTTTGGAAAACAGCGGCAATGATTTAAACTTTTAATATTTTGCGTTATTTTTGGGTTACTTGAAAGCCAAAATTTCAAAGTCTCAGCCAGCTCGTAAGACACACCCTTAGAGCCCTTAGACCGATCGCCGCCGGTCGGTACAACTCGTCCGAAACGTCGGATACGTAAGACGGTGTGAAAATAGAAGAAGTTAAATCTAGACAAGACATTGAAAGAGATTTTAACGTTCTAGGAAAATACATAATACTAACAATAAAATACCAATTTTAACTTAAATAAAATATACCTATTGTTTTCTAATGTTTTTACGCAAACACTACACATTCAATGAAACTACTATACGTATCTACTCCCGCACGGATCTAAACGCGAGTAGATCCGTTAAAGTAGTTTCATTTTAATTAAATTATTTAACAATTTAAACTCTTAGTTCTTAATGGCAACAATATATATTAATTCAATGTTAAAATCACTAAGTGTTTGGTTAGGATCCATCCCTGCATCTCTATTCACCTCATTAACCCCGATTCTTAAAATGGTATGCCTACGATAAATTAATACCTACTAAGTAGTTGAACTTCTTTAAATATATCGTCATTAAAAAAATTAAAATTTTAACTCACATATAAATCTGTGCTATTACCTTTCTCGCGGTTATTAGGTATTTGGTACTTTAAAATGATGTTTCCATCAACCGTAGATGCGATAGCCACAAATTCCCCTGTCGAGATCTCTTCAATTACCGCTGAATGATCGTCTCAAATATTTTAACCAATCGCACAATAGTCGTTACGATCGCGTTCAAATATTTTGTCTTGCTTCAAAGGAGTTCGGACGCAGCGCTGGGTGCCACAACAAAAGCTCAATCGTATTTACATTTAGTCATCGGCTATTTATCAACGGTCAGTGTTACTCTCAATAGCAAACTCGAGACAATCGGTAATAAACCGCTAAAGAAATGATGCTAATGTAAATAAATGGTCAGCGATATGTTAATGTCTGCTTCGAGTGTGCTCGTCGTGGAAGCGGCTTTTAGTTAGCACTAAAAACTTATTTATTTGGAACTTAATAATTTTTATTTAGTGGCAAACACGTAAACACGGCTGTATCGCAGTTATTAGCACCCTCTTCAAACTAATCACCAAAATACGTTTTGAAAGTTTTATGCAGATAGATTATTCTTTACTAGCGGCCGCTCGCGGTTTCACCCGCGTGGTTCCCGTTCCCGTAAGAATATCGAGATAAAAAGTATCCTATGTTTCAATGCAGGTTATAAACTATCTGTATGCCGAATTTCATCTTAATCCATCCGTTGCAGCGTGAAGAAGCAACAAATATACACACATACATACACACAAATTTTCGCATTTATAATATTAGTGTGATTGTTCTGAAGTGATTGTTTTTGTTTTGTATTATTGTTGTAGGTGAGTAGAAAAAGTGAAAAGTCGTCCCTTTTCGACTATCACTATGGTGAGGCAAAGGTGCAAGGCAAAGCCTATCTCGTAAATTTAGGATGTAAAAGATTGCAATGAAGTGTGTGTTGTACGTAACTTACTCGTATATACCTATACTAATAAAAGTACTAATTGTTCAACCTACTACTGAAAGTATGCTTTAAAATAAATTAGAGCGTACTAAACATATCTGTCTAATAAAAATATCTCATGCCACCCTCCAACGTATTTATTTCTAATTACAAAACTTCCCACTCCATATTGGTTAGCTGATAATCTGTATGGCAATGAGCGCGCGCGCATAACAAGTGAGCCTAACAAGCATCGATTCAAACTGCCTCGCCGACGCTAAGTCTAAATTATAACGGCCAGCAACTAATCACTCGTCATACCAACATTTCACAGCCGACATACCGCGGACATTATCGACGGCTATAAGATATCTTCAACGATCATCTACTAACACAACTTTACAGAAGAGCGTTTTAAAAGTCCAATTTTTATTATTTCTATAATCATGTAGCGATGACTATATTTATCATAATCATTGGCCATTCATTATCCCACTGCTGGGCTCAGGTCTTCCCACGTAAACAATGACACATGGGGAGATTGGGTCAACATCCACGCTGGCTAAATGAGAGGTAAGACGGAAGTCCTTACAGCTACCGAATGTTTTGTCTTTCATCATCATCATCTCAGCCAAAAGACGTCCACTGCTGGACAAAGGCCTCCCCCAAGGATCTCCACAACGACCGGTTTTTGTCTATGCTCACAACTATATATTATTATGTCTGCGTTTGCCGAAATTAAGCAGCTTTCCCAAATGTCGGTCAGCGGATAGGTGAGCAAAAATTTTTATCAAGCTAAAATATCAATGACTACCTAATTGGTTACATTTACAAAAACGGATTTCGATGTCTTTCAACGAGTGAAAAAGTATTGGTGAAAATATTAATTAACTTTTAAGGGTTAAAATTATGTTTTAAGGTGGATTACAAAAAAAAGAAGATTTCGCAAAAATCACAGAATGGGTTTTTTAATGATTTTATTTTATATTTGCGATCCGATTACTTATTATAATCTATCCACATCATTAACAACGCTGCTATTTTCTAATTGTCTTGAATAGATTCGAATGCGCATTAAAATCTTATTCCAAAACATAGAAATCTTTAGAAACGGTATAACAAAAGGTCATTCTAATAGTTTTGTGCTTAACTGTTATTGATTTCTCAAACTCTTGGCGAACACCACGAGCGTACATGCGAAAACTTTCCGCGAATGAACTTTCGAGCGACACGAGCAAAGAATTAAGTTTGACAGTAAATAGAGGTGTAATTCAGCGATGTTCGTGCGCGGGCCGGCGTATCGACAGGATAATGCTGCTCGATTTAAGGCCTCACCATCTATCGCCGTTTGCTTTGCAACGCTATTAATCGTGTCATTATCGATAAAGCACCTCTAGGTAGTGATGAGGTAAGAATTAGTTATTAGACATATCGATACCTTTTTAACTTTACAACGACAAAAAGGTCGAAAGGTCTGTAATTGGTAAAAGAGACTGTTTTATGTTTAACGCTATCAATGATTAATAACTTACGAGTTTATTATTGTTATTATTTCAAATTTAGAGAGTAAACCAGAAGTCAAATGATCAGGGGTAGCCAACGATATAAATAATTATACGTAACATAACAAAAGATAAAATCATCAGTCATTTTCGTAGTAAGGTTTCGTTTAATAAAATTCTAAAAACTTTTTATTTTTGAGTTTTTTTTTGTTTTGTTCTGGCTAGTTCTACCAAAATGTTAAAAGCAAAGTTATAAAAAGGACCTCATGCTTTCTCTACATAAGTATTTAAATTATAGATAATATTGATGTAAGCTTCCTGTATTTACAACTCCTATAATTGCAACAGAAAACACTTTAGTTAGATTAGCCTAATATGGGACAAAAAATAATGAAAGAAAAATACAAACAAACTTCCTTATGTATCACCGCACTATTCGATAACATAGTTTGCCCTAAACCTGAATACCCATCAAACATCGAACCTTACGCTCTTACACCGAAGGGCCACGAACTGAAACGGTGTTCGTGTCGACTCGATGAAGGCTCACTCATCGGGTTCAAATGCCAACAGCTATCCGTTACCGGTAATATCAGTATACCAGTTCACTGCAAGTAATATCAGGGTTACACAACCAAATGCTACAGATCCTGACTCCTCGTGAACAATGCCTGGTATACTGAGAGCTTCAACTTACATCAATAATCGTTCGATAGTTATGTTCGTTGTACATCGCAGGGCTGGTTATCAATACTTTTGTCGTGTCGTATACTCGCGATACTATCTATGGATGACGATAACAATTGTTTCGTATAAAATTCAAAAAAATTCAAAATTCAAAATCATTTATTTAGTTTAGGCAACAAGTAGCTCTTGTGAATGTCATTATGCCAACGGTTCGTAAATCTACTCTGGGCGGGAGATCTTGTACTGAGAAGAACCGGCAAGAAACTCAGCAAGTGTCCAGCTCTTTTCTCCCTTACAGCGTCAAAAATATTGGAAAATGCCCTATCATAGCAGAACACTTTCCATTACAAATAAACACAAAAAATATATATAAGACAACCACAACATGTAAAAAAACAAAATAAAAAATGTAAGTTAACAAATTTACATCAGATAATTATGTAAAGGTTTCAATTTCCACAATGTCACACAGCACCACTACAGTACTCCAGTAAAAGTCAAAAATTGTTTAGGTAAAACAAAGTCAAACTATAATTAATAATACTAAAAATAAGATAAGTATGCAAGAGCAGACCAGCCTCCACAGGCGGCACTCGTTCACGAGCATGACATATGAATCAGCCATCGCTTCGCTCAACCATATTTTAGGGAACGTAACGACCCGACGCACACGCCACCACCGCAGAGACAGTAAAGAGAGCATGACACACTCAAGATACTCTAAATAAAAACTTAATGATCTATTTAACGCAACGCTGTTTGTTATCTGTAGGACAATGCTGATAAAGGCTGTCATATCAGTATAAAAATTATAAAAATTAATTTTAATAAATTGATTCAAATATAATATGTGATTTTTATTATAACCAGGCTGTTTTATCATCTAAATATTCTTTGATTGTATAATAACCTTTTATAAGTAATAAAGACTTCACATGTTTTTAAACTTATCTAAAGGTAAATCTAGTACAGAATTTGGTATTATATTGTAATAGTGTATACCTTGCCCCAAGAAAGAACCAAGTACCTTCTGTAACCTGAACAGTGGCATTACAAGTTTTGTCTTATTTCTAGTATTGAAATTGTGTACGTCACCGTGTTTAGTAAAGGAGTTGATGTTGCAACGTACAAAAACTATACAATTATAAATATATTGAGATGCAACTGTCAGGACATCAATCTCCTTATAAAGATTTCTTAGGGAAGTTCGTGATCCTAGTTTATAGATTGCTCTTATTGCTCGTTTCTGTAAAATGAATATAGATTAAATATCAGCCGCTGTTCCCCACAGTAGGACGCCATACGACATGACACTATGAAAATAACTAAAATAAACTGTTCTAGCAGTTTCAACGTCTGTTAACTGTCTAATTTTTCTAATGGCATAAGCAGCAGAACTGAGTTTACCGGCCAATTTCGATATATGAGGATTCCATTGAAGTTTTGAGTCAAGGGTAATGCCTAAAAAGACTGTAGAATCTACCAAATCTAATTGATCACCGTTTATTCTAATATCGGTTGGTTCATTTCTGACATTTGGTAGTATAAATTTAATACATTTTGTTTTCTTAGCGTTAAGCTGTAAATTATTAATAGTAAACCAATGGAGTACCTCTGAAAGAGCTTTATTTACATTTTCATAATTAGTCCTACACCTAGTCACATTAAAAATGAGTGAAGTATCATCTGCAAATAATACAATTTCACAGAAATTCTCTACAAAGAATGGCAAGTCATTAATATAAATCAAGAACAGAAAAGAACCAAGAATCGACCCTTGTGGAACTCCCATTTTTACATAAGAACCAGATGATTTAGTACCATTTATATCGACAGTTTGAGTTCTAGAGCTGAGATATGACTGTATTAAATTTAGTGCAAAATTTTCGAGACCGTAATAATGTAGCTTCAACACCAGAGTCCGGTGCTCAACGCAATCAAAAGCCTTGGACAAGTCGCAAAAAACTCCAAGAGCATTTTGAGACTTCTCCTAGGCATCAAATATATGTTTTATTAGAGCAACGCCTGCATCAGTAGTAGAACGACCCTTAGTAAAACCATATTGCTTACTATGTAAAAGGTTGTTTGTGTTAAAATATGACATCAACTGTTCGAGTATAATTTTTTCATAAATTTTACTTAGCGCTGGTAATATTGAAATGGGTCGATAGCTACTGGGGTCTTCTTTGTTTCCTGATTTGAATAAAGGTATAACTTTACTAAACTTCATAAGATCAGGAAAGATTCCCTTATCGACACAGTTATTAAAAATTTCAGCAAGATACGGTGCAATAGAATAAATAATATTCTTAATTACTTTAATAGATATACCCCACAAATCACTCGTGTTTTTAATTTTAAGTGATTTGAATGTTTTAATAATATTCATTGAATCAATGTATTTAAATTGAAAGGAAAGATTACATTTTGGTACATATTTTTGGAGTAAAGTTTGTGCAGCTTCCGGTGATGAATCTAAATTTGATGTTGTTATTCTGTAATAACAACATCAAATTTAGATTCATCTATATACCTGTGTATATTTACAAAAAAATTATCAAAAATATTAGCAATTTGTGAATCTGAATTGACTAAGTTGTCGTTTACTTTTAAAGTGAAAGTATTATCCCGTGGTTTAAATTTACCTGTTTCACGGTTTATGATGTCCCAAGTGGCTTTGATTTTATTGTTAGACTTATTAATTTTTTCTTTAATGTAATTAGATTTTGCTAATATGCACACTTTCTTAAACATTTTCGAATAATTCTTTACATATTCCGTAAAATTACCATTTTGGTTATATTGTTTTAAACTATATAAATCATACAATTTATTTCTACTTTTATATATGCCAGTCGTGGCCCAGTCACAGAACTTAAGTTTATGAGTAATTTTTATTGTTTTTGGTGTAAACACCTGGTTGTATTCGGTCTTGATTAAGTTAAAAAGATTACTATAAAGCACATCTGGATCATCTTGTACAAAGGGCAATGCATCTATTTTACAAGCTATACTATTTTTGAAACACTCCACTCGCTCTTTTGTAACTGGTTTACAGTTCACTATTATTGGTTCATCCCTAATATCAAAATCATAGGTCACCTTCAAACCGCAATGGTCAGACGTAAGATTATTAATGAGTGACTTAGAAACAGGGTCATAGTCTGTAAAAATATTATCGAGACAAGTGGCCGAATGTGAAGTTATTCTAGTGGGTTCGAGAAATAGATTCAAAAGATTAAAACATTTAAATAAGGCAAGAAGACGAACACTCGTTGGAGTGTTTTCTAAAATATTTATATTGAAATCTCCACATACTAAAACAAATTTCTTTTTTAGTTTTAATTTTCTAAGTACGTCTTCCATTACTGTTTCAAAAATATTGAAATTGCCCGAGGGGGGTCGGTATACACACACTTACAAAACTATTGAACTCCACACACGATAGTTCAATGTTACGCTCCACTGATAGGTCTACAATATCGTTGCGATTTTTGTATTTAATATTGCTTCTTACTAATATTAGAGAACCGCCGTGAATAGCTGAGCTTCGCACGTACGCGCTTGCTAGTTGGAAGTTATTTACATGGAACGATGTGTCATGACTTTTTAGCCAATGCTCGGTTATCTATACTAATATATAAAGCTGAAGAGTTTGTTTGTTTGTTTGTTTGTTTGTTTGTTTGTTTGTTTGTTTGAACGCGCTAATCTCAGGAACTACTGGTTCGAATTGAATAATTCTTTTTGTGTTGGATAGTCCATTTATCGAGGAAGGCTTTAGGCTATATAACATCACGCTGCGACCAATAGGAGCGAAGCATCAGTGAAAAATGTTGCAAAAACGGGAAAAGAGCCTAAAAAATTAAAAATGCTGCCGAAAGTCACTATTCCACGCGGACGAAGTCGCGAGCACAGCTAGTACAAAATACATGAATTACCTGACTTTTTACTAATAATTCTAATTCTAAGTCCTTGCCAGCCAAACCCTGAATATTTTGATGTATAATAGTAATGGATGTGGGCTTGGCTTTTGTCTTAGACCTCAGTTTAAACCTGAGGTTGTAACCTTATTACTAGATGTAAAAGTTGCATTAGTAGAACTACTAATGATTAAGTTATTATCATGAAAAGACTTAGTTATACCACCTATAACTGTATCATGTATATTAAAAGCTAACAAATTAGCTATCTGAGTCCTACATTTCTTAGAAAGATACATAGTATCTGACGTCAAACTAAAGTTTTTAATAAATTTATTTATATCGAAATATAAAATAGTGTCACTATGACGACAAATTTAATTAAAAAGTCATAAATGCGCTTATTTCGTTCCTAGGTTAAATTTGTACAATAGGGAAAAGCACTAACTATTAACATGCAATTCGTATCTGATTGCAGTTTAATCAAAATATTAAAATTATTTATAATGTCGCGTTTCTTCGTATGTGAACTGTCACCACACAATATAATAACATTAGTGGAACTATTTAGTGAATCCAAATAGTACCTATTAAACATTATATACACTATTTAGTGTATATAATGTTTAATAAGTACTATTTGGACTCTGTTAGTACCAAAATGGAGCTGCTCACACATTGTTAAGATTTAGTACAGAGCTTTTGCAAGTAATACGTTGGAAGATTTTAAGTTGGCTTAATAAAAGTTCATCAAATGATCTTTAAAAAATATTTTATTTCTAATATATTTAAATAAAATGGTTTATCTACACTAATGTTGTAACATTCTACTTATGTTTCCAATACTTGACTTATAATTACTACTGTTATAGCGCAGACAACAAAACACTCAATTTAAGCAATTTCACATGATGGTATAATATCCACATCGATATCGTAAAATCTCATTATAACATCAATAAAACGCAACCAATTAACCTGGCGAGCCTTATGTCAAAATCCTCATACAAGTTGTATAAAATTTTGATATTAGGCTGGCTTTTGAAAACAGTTGGGTTATACGTGAAAACTTCGTCGAAACTACTAAACTTACATACACAAAACTCTTTGGTAAGATCTTGTGCCAATTAAATAAAAAAAGAACAGCGCGCGCTCGCTCCTGATTGGCCCTGCGCGCGCAGCTGCGCTCTCATTGGTTAGATTTTAATGGCGGCAAGTTCACTGTGACAATACACGTACGCGTGAATTTAATGTTTCGCAATGTGTTTTGTTTTTAAAATACAAATTAAAAGTTATAATGGACAGCGACGATGATATTTGTACGCCTCCGGATATTCTAGAATTGGCAACAAAAGTAACTCACAATCTTTTGCCAGAAAAATCTAGAAAATTATATGAAAAAGAATATAATAACTTTTTGGCATGGAAGATCGAAAAGAAAACTACATCATTTTCTGAAAATGTCATTCTTGTGTATCTCAAAGACCTCTCCGACAAATTCAAGCCATCTTCTATGTGGGCTAAATATTCTATGCTCAAGTCCACACTGAGTATCTACAACAATATTGATATCACGAAGTATTCAAAAGTCATAGCGTTCCTGAAACGCAGTTCAGAAGGACACAAGGAAAAAAAGTCCTTGACGTTTACATCAGGTCAAATAAAGATGTTCCTGAAAGATTCACCAGATATTTTGTATCTTTTTGAAAAGGTAAGTGTATTTTAGTTCTGTTATTTAATCTACCTAGTACTTACGTACTACACACGCAAGTTATCTAGACACTCCGTTTAAGCGCTTTGTGTATAAATTAGGTAGTAGGTACCTACACTTTACTACTTCATAAATAATAGTTTTTGCCTTGGCTATGTACCTCAAGCTTATTATATCGTTTATTGTTACAGGTTGCACTAATCTTCGGCATAATGGGGGCATGCCGAAGGCAAGAGCTATACAACATCCAGTTCGATGAAGTCTCTAACATAGACGACAGTACAATCATGGTGAAAGTTTCGAAAACAAAAACGAAAATAGATCGTTCTTTCGTTGTGACGGGCAACTGCTATGCCGTATGTAAAAAATACATGAAACTTCGACCCACCCCCTGTCGAAACCCTGCCTTTTTCTTGAGCTATAGATCGGGGAAGTGCGTCGATCAAAGAACTGGTATTAATAAATTTGGTGCTCTGGGAAAAACTATCGCAAGTTTTTTGAATCTGCCTAACCCAGCGTTGTACACGGGGCATTGCTTCCGGCGCACCTCGGCGACCCTTCTCATAGATAGCGGTGGTGATTTGACCGCACTGAAACGACACGGGGGGTGGAAGTCTTCTACTGTGGCTGAAAGCTACATTGATGAGTCTTTAATGAATAAAATTCAAGTCTCAAATACGATCTTGAACAGTATAGAAAACAAGACGAATGAAGTAATTATAAATATTCCAACTCCGTTTACGAGCTCTACTGCTTGCCCCGCGACCGCTACAGCTGCTGGATCAATAATTAACATTAACTTTTAAAATTGTACCATCCAAAATTTGAACAATTATTATAAATAAACTATTGTCAGCTTTTACTCTTGTTGTTTGACTAATTGCATTAGTGAAGATAAAGTAGTGTATGCAACTGCATATAACACGGGTATTAAAACACTCGTTACTATTATGAAACTCGCTGCGCTCGTTTCATAAACTCACACTCGTGTTTTAATACCCTTCATTATATGACAGTTGCATAAACTACTATTATGGCATGTTTTCCGTATCCATCCAAAAAGAAGGCTTGTGCCCCAGCAGTGGAGAAATAAAAATGAGCTGGTGATGTCATGTATATTTAAATAATCTTCATTCGCGAATGTTTATAAAAATGTGTGACTAATTATAATTAATAAGTATATATATAACGTATCTATTTTTTATAATCTTTCGCAAATTGTTTACCTACTTACCTTTAAATTGAAAATAGAGTGCCCTCTGGTCTATCATATACCATTCCGACACGACCAAAACTTTCTAATAAATGAAAATCTTTATATAGAAAGATTCTGCTCTAAAATGCAAATTGATTTTACCGTTTCTGTTATTATCTTGCACGCTTCAACTCACTCAAGGCTTCCTCCCAAAAAAGAAACACTCATTATTATTTAACGTAATCACCTGGTCACTAGCTTTTCGCAATTTGCAATGATGAACCATCAGAAGGAACGTTACGGAGCGCCGCGGGTGGTGGATGCCGCCAAAGAGGGCCTAATAAGTGCTTGTAGGACAAAATAACAAACACATTTAGGACCATAAGCCAACTCCGCCAGAATGGGCCCGCGTAATAAACAGACCGTAAAACGTATGGAATTGTCAGCCGCAATTATATTATCACGAGTCGCTGCTCCGACTTCGTCATCGTAGATTTCTGGGCTGCGCAATTGTAGATAGTTTTTTTAATACAAAGACGGGGCACAAAAACTGGCAACTACCAGTCAATGTTACTTACAGAGGCAATCGAAATTCAATAAAAAAAATTTGTGTGTAACGTTTAAGTAACACATCTCAAAATTTTGGCATAAGTTCCTAAGCAATTTGATGCCATAATCATAGACTAATTAACGAAATCGACCGTCTTTTTCAGTATGTGTCAGTTATGTCACTTAAAACCCATCTAATAAATAAAAGGTTGTTATAATATTGATATTTAAATAGTGGCAAAGTAAAAACCACAATCCTCGGGATTCTCGTTGCTCTTTTGCTTAACAACTCTATATTTCAGCTTGTCAGAGTATTTTCGTCGTCATGTCTTAAAAACTAGATTTAAAATGTTGCCGTACCCTTTTATACCTACTTCTTTCACGTTTACACTTCATGACGTTTAGACTTATTTGGAGTACCTACTTAAACATACCAACATTTCAATATAATATTTTTTGTCATAACGGTTTTACCTATCGATTACAGATTTGCATTTCGCACTTCTGCATAAAGGACTGTAAAGTCTTAAAATACCACGCAATAAATACTGTGTTATTTTGAGCAATAAATTATTTATTTATTTTATAAAAGATATTAAGTCTATGGAAGTAAAGGCATAGCTTCTACACCCTAATCGCCACCTTGGGGCTAGCATTTCAGTCGTGCGCTGATTTCACACTCACCTGACATACATATTTCTGTATTTTACAAAAGTAAACCTTCTGTCATGAATACAGAGACGAAAACCACTTTCGCCGTCGTTAATTAATTACCCATCCCTGCTTCAGTGCAAATCAACTCCTATCAGAAGTGGACAAGGTTTAATGTTGTATCGTAGCGTTAAATGTCCTGTGGGTAAGTATTATCCAGAGATCAATCAAAAGTGCAAACTAAAGGGCTACGAGTTGCTGGGCGAGCTTACAAATAGCACTGTTTAACGCCATTCTCTTGACCGTAATGCGTTTTGCATTGCGTTTTGTCAGCCTTCAACTTTAAGTGTGATTTCCAACACACATACAAGATATGGGCATAAGCACTTCAATAATAATCTAAAACATAGAATGGAAGAAAAATATAATTATTTAATTAACAGAAAAACATAGAAGAAAAAAACAGATTTCGAATTTAGCGTAATTCGCCCAATAAATATATAAAAAAATAAAAAATAAAAGCACAACTTTTTTCTCACGTGCTTATTAAAATAATAATTATTCTTGGTAATCATAGGTATTTAAAACGCAAAACCACAGAGTTGGCAACATTAATTCCGCACATACATCATATGCCTTTCCACCATTGAGGCGCATGCGCACCTGAAACCGAGGCCATGTGAACCGACCGTCTGTAATTGAAATCATAAAGTAAAGCGAATAAATAAATACACTAAACTCTTTTGTACAGGTTTCCCAACCATTCATCATTCGTGAGACCGAGAGAATTGAATAATGTCCATAAACCCTAATGGGACGGTATTACACCAATTTTGCGCACTAAGTAAGTGAAATTAAGTGAATTGCGAGCGAGTGCAAGCAAGCTGATTTAATGTGACTTCGCCTCTAGTTATCATGTATCAAATACCGTGTCTGACGTCCTCCAAAGCGTTTTAGGGTTTTAATAAAGAGTCTTTAGAATATTCACAGATTAATAATTGAAGTACAGAGAATAACTTATTTTGTAGATTGAGCAAATTATTATACCTACCTAATACATCAATAAAAATAACATCGGAATGAAGTTAGTTATTTTCAATTTATAACTGTTTAGTTAATAAACTCATTTTCATTTACCCAAGGTCTCAACATGAAACATAAGTTATACTTACTTCAAATGCAGCCCAGATTTTGCTTTAATTATATAAATTTAGTTTAGGTAGAACAACGTTAACCGCAAGTAAAAAATACCAAAAGCTTATTAATACAAGAAAAAATTGTAAAACATGGTATGATTTTCCCCTACTTTAAATATTCCCCATGTAATCCTCCTTTTTTATTCTTTTAACACTTTTATTGTTCTCACGACACTCATCTAAAAATTAAATCTCTGCTCTCAAACTACTCTGTGGTATAACCGCAGCGCCATCGCTGCTCCGCATTGATTGATGGCTCCCGAATCCCGCGCCGGCGGCAATCCCGGGATTTATCGGCGGGACTCCTTGCTTGGACGGCTGCATCCGTTCGCGCGGTCACGTGGGAGGTGGCTGTTCGCTGCTCGTACCCGCTAAATGTCACTCGGATTAAAGGTTATGCAATCTCTGTGGTAGTTTACAGCTTTGGCCGCTTTTACATGATTGATACACTTGCTAATATAATATAGTAAGGATTGCTCGTTCAAGGCTTTTTATTAAACGAAAGGCTGTTTTATTTTCTTTGAAATGACATGAACACAATTTAAACAAAAATGAAAGTAATAGTTTGGTTTTAAATTCGTAAATAAATAAAAGAAGTAATAGTTAATTACACACTTAAAAGTAAAATATATCGTACCTACGGCTGACTATCATCGAAATCCCAGGAAATACAAATAAAGCATACAAAATAAAAAATTTGTTAGTAGAATAGGTCTAGATAGCATAGACGTCCGCTGAGAAAGGTTTTTCTTTATATCCCTCTTCATCAAGGTATATATTAGACAGCCGCTAGTAGAACTATAAATTTATTAAACTTATACTTTAAAAGAAACTGCTGCTTCCGAATTGAGCTAAGCAATTACAATGTAAGTACCCTAAAGTTTATATAGAAAGTGACATCGTACGTAACACGCACGCAAGAAAGAGCACTTGCTCGTAAGCCTTAAAAAAGCCAACCCAATAAATCACCGCGCTCAAACTCTCAACCACACATTAGAGCGATAATCTTAGCCTCCGCAAGTGCAGTTATTATTGATATGATTTACTGCACCGCCGGCCATTATACCCCAAAACTGTGATATTTGAACCCTTTTGTTCAACAGCCGCCAGCCAAACAATGAACAGGTGAAAAGGCCCCGGAACGGGATACAAATGTGGCTTTCTACATGCTTTTTGTTCGAGTTTTTTTTTGTACATTTGTAGGCAAGTGGCCGATAGAGGTCGGAGCAACACCAGCAGTAATTAGCGGCGATTAATAATCGGTTATCTTGATCAGGGTTCCACCTAGCGTAATATTGGTGAACCTGTTTGGCGCCGAACGCACCAATTCTACTGATGCCATATCGGATTGACCGTGATTCTTTGCTTGAGCTTAAAGGAGGAAGTTATTGATTTATCGTTATGAAATATAACTAATAAAATATAATTAATGTCTATAAACACGTTTTATTGAACTACATAAATATTATTAGCACTAATAAGCGCTAATTGTCATATATGTACTTATTTACCAATTTTTATCACAGAAAACCGGCATACGAGCATACAACTTATCTGATAAAAACAGCCTATGTAGCCCATGGATGTTTGCCCATTAAGCGTATCCCCACGAACCGAGACGTCCTAGCCTTTAGAGGCGCCCTATGTTGTTCCGCCCCCGACCCGATCCGAAGCCCTCGGAGAATCTAGTAGGGAAAGGCATGCATGAGTGATACTATTCCCTCCAGAAACCCTCTGACGGTGTTTAGACACGGCTTGAGGAACCCTTTTTTGGCCTACCCCCAAGAAAAAAAGTGTGATGAATCCAGTGATCGGATAATCGGATGCATATTTACCTAACGATAATTTTTGGCTAGAAAATTATGGAAGCGACTTCTTAAAACATGTTTTTAAAATTAAAAAATCCCGGGATTCCTAAAAATTCGGGAATGCAAAACTATTATGTAACTAACTTTCAACTTAGTCGTTTAATACGATACTGTCAGTTGAGCGCGGAAGTTTGTTGGTGATGCTGTTTTTCGTTAATAATCAAGTATTTGTTTTTCTTTGTAATTTCTTATTTATTATTCATTTGAGATATGTTTTGAAACTTGAAGAAGTAAATAGTTGAAGAAATGAAAAATTATAAGGAAGTTATTATTTCTAGAGATTTTTTCGTTAAAAAAGTGCATTCCATATTAGCCAACACCTCAACTTTAGGTAAATATGCATCCGATTATCCGATCACTAGTGATGACGCTGAAAAGGACGCATAAGGACATTAGCAAACACTCAAAAAATAGAAAAAAAATGTATTTCATGCTCGCCTTGCCGACTGACTTTAGTACTTATACTCTCTATCTATAAGTCCTATTATTTCATTGTATCTTTAAACAGAAAACGAAACGTGAATCAATGCGGTTTTGCGGCAAAATTTGTGAACGTGATAACCATCCAGTCGAATTCTGGGCAAAATCCAGCAACTAATAGGTAATAATAATTGTCACCTTTCAATAATAATTAATTAATAAGTCTAGATTGGTTGCTTGGCCAAATTCGCGGTCGTGCGTGACCCGCACCGTGCAGTACCAAATAATCGCAAAGAAAAGGCTCCATCAACTGATGTTTTATCATCAAAACGTAGGGTACGGTTTATCTAGTTCCAAAGCCATCGATCAATCGATGACTCGCGCCCAAAGATACGTGTCAATTTAATAAACGATAACACTGAGCCTTTGTTCGTCGACGGTAAGTCCAACAAGATTGAGATCGCCGATATGGTCTATAGGTATGTTCGAAATCAATTTGTTGGAATAAAAGCATGGTTTATGTCATAAGCGGTCTTTATCTACGATCAAGTGATGTCGGCGCGTTTCGCGCAAGCGCCCAGAGGAATGTGACGTGCGAGGAGGCTTCTCCGAACCGCGCGGAGGCTTATTCGCCCAATATCAATCAAGTATGGAGAGGTGCTTCTATCGATAGATTTTACAGTCATGAAACGTTGAGTTAGTATGTTAAAACATATGTTTTGTACATCTTCCTGTAAGAAGAAGATACGAGTTATTTATATTTTCAAATTACTCGAACACTACACATTGTAAAATATTATTTACTTGACCTTTTTCATCCCACAACTGGGCAAAGGCTTCCCCAAAACCCTAATTATTGTAATTTTAATAAAACATTATATTTTGATCCTGATGTTATATCCTCCAGATTTGGCCCATATCTACTTTCGTGTAAAATGTATGACTAGACAAATTAAAGTGATTTCATTTAATTCGCAAGTAACGTCACTTTAAGAAACCCAAACGTATAGACGGTTTATGAAATAGCTTTTTGTTAGACAACTGCTACTATACCTAACTACTTACATAATAGATACCCCCTGCTTATCTGACCCAATATCACAAATAAAACTACGCTAACGTCACGTTTTGCAGTAATTTACTTAGTAGGTATTTCATTATTTACCCAACTTACAAATAAATGTTAATTTTAGCTAACATAGAACTTTGCGTCGTTAATCAATATAATTCAATATTGATATTTTGCACTTACTTACTTAACAAAGGAAATATTATGTCCTTATCTATGAAATTGCCGTTTTTTATTAAATTATATTTTTCATACTAAGGTTTTTTCAAATTTCTTGGCATCTATTTTTGTTAACATTATAAAAAATGTAGGGCAGTGTGTTTGTTTCACTAGCTAAATATGATATAAGCAGAAGTAAATTTAAAAAAATGGGCAATAATAACACAAAACAAAAAATCATTGTTATTACTGAAGCCTAAGTTAAATGTGTATAAAATATTAATAAGCGGTATTGAGTTTTAGAAGTAATACACTTATTAATAATGATTGAGAAAAAAACGTCGGTTTCATAGGTAAAGACCCAATATTTAAATAATCTTAATTTATCGATAACTGTAGTGCCACCGCCCTGGCTCGTCAATGTCCGGTGCAGTGGCGACCCCTCGCGGCGACCACTTGATGCATCGCTTCTGATCACGTCGATTTTATTGTGGACTATAGCTGTTACTAATTATTAAAAGCATGTTTAAATCGCCTCTGTGGTCTAGTGGTTAAGACTAACCGGTTTCTGACGCAGAGGGGGCACTGGAAATCGAACCCGGGACCTCTGCGTACATGTTTGTGTAGGTTGGTGGTAGGGCTTTTTTGTCCGCTTGGATCTTATCTTATCTTTTCTTATCTTAGTAGGGCCTGCTGAGGTTTCCCTCTAGCATTAACACTTGGACCCCAGGAGTCCCATTCTTTTCCTAGCCAGAGAGACACAGTAGGTGCTGCATTGACTCCGTTTCCTCTCCACATGCCCTACATAAACTATTTGTTGAGATGTGCATTCTGTGAAGCATTTGCTCTGTGGCATAGTGCCCTGTCAAAGCACCGATGGTTAATCGGGCCTGCCTTCAGCAGAAGGAGGCAGCAGCCTCCGCATATGAACTTACTCCGTCCTAAGGCGTTTTCGCCTAGGAAGGATTTGGAGTGTTTCATACCCGGGTGCTCTTTACATTCGATGCCGTGCCTGTTTTCGATGTAGTCTTTTAAGGCCTTGTTAATGGTACATTGTGCGATTCGAGGCGACATGAGTGACTTGTCCGCCTGGATAGCTACCACCATCTAAATATGTCGCCATAACTTCAATGTTTGTTGCATTGTTGTGTTCCGGCAGCTAGAGATAAGATATAGCCAGCGCCTCAGTAGTTGAGGATCCGGGTGAAGTGCGTGCTTACCCGTAAGATGTAAAAAAATTAAAACTTTGTAGGTAGGTAAGTACATAGTACTATTTCAAATTCTAATAAATTCAGATGAATTGTAAATTTTTTACAGGGTGAAAATATTTACTGCGTCTGGTGGGATTGGTGCCGTTGATAACCAATTTTAGTCAAACGGGCAATTACTGCACGCCACTAAGAACGATCCGCGGCTACTCTCATCCTCATCCAGCTCTTGGAATAGTGAAGGCTAGACTATTGAATATTGATGATGACGATGCGCAATTACTGTTCCTATAGCATTCTTCCTTTCACATTCAATCCATTCTCCTGTGGAACGCGCTGCCTCTTGAAATCAGGATAGCTACGAGTCGTGACGCTTTTAAAAAGAAAGTCCGCGAGCTCTAGTTTGATAGAATCATGGCAGAATCATCTCAATAACGCCCTTTTAGATTTATGTATTTTTATGTATGTTTATTTATTGTAGTTTACGTATTTACAATACACATATGTTTATGTATTTATAATATTTATGCGTGTAATAAATACTTAGATTGAAATTATTTATAATATATCTTGATTGCACCTACCAATGTTATCTCAGCACCACACTATGGTTGACTAATATAATATTCTAATAAATCTTTATAATATAATATAATATAATATAATATAATATAATATAATATTTATATTGCAAAAGTTTAATTAAATAAATTATAAATTCAAAACCAACAAATAAAAATATATAAAATCCGAATTAACAAGATGTAAGTACCTACTCTATTTAATTAACGGATGTTATTTATTAAATTATTTATTTACTTGCCACTTGGACATTATTAGTACATCGTAAATTAAATGATCATCGTTCATCGTTGTTGAATATTAGGAATACCAGAATACCATGGAACGACGATCTTCGCAAGGTGGCTAGCAAGAGCTGGATGAGAATAGCCGCGGATCGTGCTCGATGGCGTGCACTTGGAGAGGCCTATGTCCAGCAGTGGACTAGTATAGGCTGATGATGATGATATAAAAGATAGGTGCGGCCAAACTTATTTTCCCTGTACTAAAACATAAAGTCTCTTATTTTTTAAAATCCAACCGTATTTATTACTGACAGGATATAGCCTTAACCGCAGATATCCAGAACACCTCCACAACACATAATAAAACATTTTAAATACCTTTGCACAAGTTAATAGAACACTAAAAATGTATAATGTTTTACGACATCAGTAGTGTTGTTATCAATCAAGAGCAGGTGTGCTAAGGGCTTGTCGGCCCAACCCTTCCACAAAATACGGCAATCAAAATAATATAAATAACTTTAACCAAATCAAATTATCATCCCTCGATAATTTGGTTTGTGAAAAACCGCGTCTGTGGTCTAGTTAGACCACACCGGTATAAGACTCAAAGGTTAAATTCCTAGAGTATATACCCTGGTATGTTATTGTGTTTGGTTTATGTTGATGTAAGGACTTGTTTTAAGTTCGCCTGTCTAGCTACCGCCATCTAATTTAACGCTGTTGCCGTAATAAAAACGTTATAAGCATATTTGTCGGTTTTCCGGGATGTTTTTAATTTGGTCACGAATCCAGGGATCTGATATTGCGAAAGTTGCAAGATTATTGTTCTATGCGCCATCCTTAACGACAACCTAATATTGTCCAGGCGAAGACATAATCTAGTAACTCTATTATTTTGTCTACATACTTAATTATGTTTTTCTATATTTACCAAAACTGCGCTAAGCAGCATATGGGTCTTTATTTAAACCGTTTCTAAAAGTCTATGATCTGGTCTGGAAATAATGACTACTAAATTTCCTTATGACGTATTTTTGTGGGTGAAATGCGTTTATGACGTTCGTTCTACTGCGGTCGTTTTGTTATGCTCTAAGGTTTTGTTACTTCGAACGCTTTTTAATGAGTCCCTAATCTTGTCGAACATGACTTATTTACAGCGCCACTAAAACGTATATTAGATCAATGTGTTTCTTTAGTTGCACGTTTTTCTAAGAATATGAATAGGTCAAACCAAAATCGCTTAAGTTCAGCCCTCTTTAGGAGACACGAAGATTTTCTGAAGACACCAAAGCCCGAAGCACTAAAGCACGCCTTTAAAGCCCTCTTACAAATAAACTGAGTGCATTGCTTAGAATAGTTCTTTAGTGTATTGTAGGTCACTCAAATATAATTTTGAATCGTATGAGACAAAACAATGAATAGGTATGTAAATAATAATAGGATTTAAAGTATCAAATTGACCTTTTGTAGTAATAGATACTTTGAATTGAAATTAAACATTCATGGTATGAGATTTTTAAATGGAACTTTTTTTACATGATACCTATGAGATTTTGTCATACATATATACATACTATGCCATTGAACTCCACAAACCTGCGTTATCAATATAACTTATATCTATACACTTATATCTATACTTATCTACTTATATCTATACTTATATATATCTTCGGGTAAGGCGCCTCAATAGGCGCCTTACCCGAAGATTTTCTCGTATCGTTAAGCAGTGAGGCCATGTGTGCCAAAATGCTTTGAATTGTGAAGTGTAATTTAGTAAGAGCTTTTTCGGTAAAAGTCTTTAGGGCGCACGCCACGCGACACCGACCGTTTAAAAAACTTTGCGGTTTTATTGTGGTTTCCGAAATTTCGCTAAAAGGATGCCAAACGATTTTCGCCTTTTAAGTGTCAACCCGAGCAATCTATTGAGCCATTGTCCCGCAATCACCTGCTTCACTTGTGGCACGTTGTTTGTCATGTTTGGAAGGAAGAAGATTCAAAAAGATACTTAAAAAGGGCTTTTTATTTTGCATTTCCAAAAGGCTCCTTTAACGACCCCATCTGGCGTTTACGTTCTGCGGAACGCTATTTACCGTTTTAACTGTCTAGTGCCTAATGAATGCTACTTTTAGGTAGCTCGGTTATTATTGAAGGGTATGGTATGGTCCGTTTAGTTATCAGAGTCCATTAGAGGTCGGTTTCGTGAATGTTCGCGGTTGTACACGACACGCGAGCGCTTCACGGAAAGGCAGGTAGGCGCCGGCCGGTAAGCAGTCTTAATTTTACCGCTTACCTCATTTCTTGGATGATTAAGTAGAGGAGTAAGTTAC
This sequence comes from Eudonia lacustrata, assembly GCA_947562085.1. NCBI lineage: Eukaryota > Metazoa > Arthropoda > Insecta > Lepidoptera > Crambidae > Eudonia > Eudonia lacustrata. The sequence goes on along the minus strand of OX387316.1, from coordinate 10,928,971 downwards.
CATGCCGGCGCAAAATAAAATTAGGTCTGTTGACAAAATAAGACCGCTGCACTTGATAATACTTAAGCTTGACCAAAAACCTTTTCAATAATACAATAAGAAAGAACCAAGACTCATTTTCACGTAAGAATTGGACAAGGGTTTTCTTTGCTTATAGCTCGCTTTATTGTTATCCAATAACGAAGTTGCTTTTGTCCCTACGCCGTGTTTTACTCGCACCGAATTAAACAAATTGTTACGTGCGATTGAACACACGCATTTGACTTGAAGGAATTCGAATGGTCTTAAGACGGGGCTATAGTTTTTTCTGTGGTCGGCCGCGCGGTAGGTAACCAGTGTGTAGCCAGCGAACCATCGGTAGCTGCGCCGTCGGTATTTCATGCGCAAGTTAGTTCAAACAAATCGTACGGTGTCTCTTTGCATCATGTCACTTGCCTCCGTGATTATAATGAGTCACATCAGACGCAACTCGCATAATTTTTATTAAGAATACGGAGGTAAGACTAGGTAATATGAAAATTATAAAATGGCAATTTATCTTTGATGTAAAACAATTTTAATGGTAGATTTGACTAAAGAAACAATCAAAAGAGATGCCAAATATTTTGGTTAAAAAATAAAGTCCTATAATTACCTGTCAAGTTTCGACTTATTTTCTTTAACGCCCTTCAAGCCATGTCATTTCAAATACACACAATTTACTATGCTTATGAAAGAATCGTACGCCTTTTTCCTTCCTTAGAGAAAATGCGTTATGTTTTTGTAGGAAAACACAGGGTTACGTGCGCACTTCTCATGCCTTTAATCCAGTGGTAAAAGGCACCTGGGTATTTTTGGTCTAGCTAATGTGAGTTAATGCTTTGCTGGTTGTTTATAGAATCAGGCGTTACATTGCAGAAGCCCATGGTACAAAAAAAATAATTGCAATAATATGTAGTGTTAATTCCGCTAAATCAATTATTTAGCGGAATTAACCCGTTAAATTCTAAATATTTTTTTGCCTCTTTTCCTGCGTGAACATAGAGAGATCGATCCATAACCCAAGGTGGCGTTGCTGGTCTTTAAAGAGTTTTTTCAGTGCCGGCTATTACTTCTCTTGCAAAACATGGATGAAATTAAGATATTAAATATAACCCAGTTTTGCGATAGTTGATTAACTGGCACGATTACTACTAGCTGCTGCTACTGTCCCAATGAGATTTTGAAATTGTATGAAAATTATAACTTAATCTACAACATCATATTTTAACTGATGCCTTAGAAATAAAAAACCGCTGATCTTGTTTCTAAATATCCTAAAAAGCGCGACAGCTACCAAATGTTCCTGCCTCCGATGGCTACCTGTTGCGTAATCAAAACGTTATAATTACAAAATAATCCCAGGACGATGGCTCCCGACGATTAAAACAGTTTTGGTCGAGTTTCGCTTTACTCTTTTTGTGAGAGGCCAACACGATATCATGTTTCCATAAAACCATCGAACCGACCATTATTCTTTACTCATGCTTTGTCGTAAATTATGAGACAATGGTAAAGAGATTTCTACCTTAAATGCATATGTAGAAAGTTTAGTTTATTACAAATGCAAAATGTTTTGGAATTATCTAAGCAGAGATGCCCAGTAGCCAAGGTAACCTGATAAGGTGGATATCGTTGTGCCAGCGCTCGAGTATTCGGTACGATTAAGATGAATTAACTTTTGTTTTTGTATTTTCAACCTTCAAATTAGATTATATTCTAACACGCGGAGTTGTTTAAACTATAATTTTAGCGTGATTCAAATAATCTATCAACCACTAAAACTAAACTTCAACGGCTTCACGTGGACTGCTGCTATTTGCCATGACTTTTGATTGTTATATAGGTAGTATAGGTAGGTACTCGTACATTGTATATAAAACCTTTACAATAAAATTTGTATTTAAATTATTTGAAAAAGCATAAGGGGTCAAATAGTTTGGACGACAAAGTTATAATTTTTGATTCAGGTTTTAATTCACTGGTTAAAGACTAATAACATGTTCACTACATACTTATATGTTTATACCTAGGTTTAAATTCATGCCGTCTTGTCTAAAACAAAATATCAAATTTCCAAAAACTGTTAAAAATTGGTCTCGTATTGTGTCTTGCTTGCGTTGTTTCAAGAAAGTAGAAGACATCAGATAGGTATGTTCAGTTGTTTGCCGCCCGCCAAATTCTTAATTTCCGATGATGCGTGTATCACATGTGTCAACCACAATTAATATTGATGTGTTGAAACAAAAAAATAGACCATCTGGCAATTCGTAACGGTCTGCCGGAAAAAATGGACCTTTCCCTGCTGTATCCAGTAGCTTCCACGCATCGGTGCGTTTCGTTAGTGCTTTGTTTAACATCTTACTATTGTTTTATGAAACTGTGAACACAAAATTGTGTCTGAGAAAAAAACAGTTGTTCTAAATTGAGACATCGGATCGTGTTATGATAATGTTATCAGCACAGTTTGGGAGAACCATTGTTTAAATTGAAGAAACTAAAACGATCCTACGCTTAACCCATAGAGTCCACCAAAAACTGAAACTTATTGATTTACAATAAGATTGAAAACCAATAAAAAATATTCTGTCCAATCAAAGGGCTTTTCTGTCATGGGGATTTATATACTGTAAGTATTTAAATACCAAAAATACCAAACTATTCTACCAAATGTTCGACAGTTTAGATTTCATTAAGTTTTCATGCCATTTAAACAAAATGATCATATTATCGTTTACCTTTAGCTTCTTACCACTGACATGGACTCCCAATGATAACCTATTAACATCGAACAAAGTTATTAACCCCAAAAGCACGTATTTTCGACGATTCAATAGGACTTATAACTGACTTTGACACAAACAATACACTGCCGAAACTAACAAAAAAAAACGCCACCCTAATCAGGATCTATCAAAAAATGGAGCAGTGTAATCTGCAACTCCCACCTACTGCGTTCCCACTGGCATCGTTCACGAAACCAAATACAAGACGATAATTTTATAGGACGCGCTATCGGAGCGTTTATTATAATTCGATCTGTCAGGATGGGACAAAAAAAGCCTTTGACTTGGCATTGCTACTGGCTACCGGGCGCCCGTAACGTGATCCCGTGCCCACAAACAATTCCAACCGATGCTTACTATTAAAACTAGTCGGAACAAATTGATACGTTTGTGTGGACTTGCCAGAATTCTGACTTTATGTAAATTTGAAAGTTGCAGCAACATTAAAGCTGGTGAAAGAAATGGTTAATTCTAATTGCAAGGAAACTTCATACTCATAATAGAAATGAATGTTTTCATACACATTTATACACTAGCGTTTATTTAACATAGGTATAATATTAGTTTAGCCTGATGTATAAAACATTTTAGGTTCCTTGGTCACGGGACGTGGTTCTAAATAACTGTTATTAAGTTTCGTTAATGCGAGTTATTTAAGAAATTTCGTTACTCGTATAGTAATTTAGTCGACTAATATCGGTGCATTCATGCAAATTTACAACTAAAAAGCACTCCACACTATATAGGTATCCATCGACAGTTAGGTAGACCAAGTTATAATTACCACAAAAACATGCAAATAAATAGTAAGACGACATATGACCACCCCTGTTTTACCTACTTATAAACATGCGAAAAAACAACCCCTCGGTCGTAGGTAATTTCACACAAGGTCCCTCCCACTTCCAGTCGCCCACATAAGGGCTAAGCACGCGAACATGGCAGGTTCGGTAATTAAAACACGCACGTCATGTACTTACTTTGAGGCACAGATAGCGCCAGGAACGGAGCCGAGTCGTGTTTCGCGGTAGAGGCAAGGCGCGCGCGGCCGCGCAATTTCGCTATACGTTTCAGGGATGCCAATTTTAACATCACCATTTGATATGCTCTTAAGTAATATATTATCACACTACCCCACTATTAGGTAAAGTCTTCACTCAAAGCGTCATTGGAATCATGTCATAACTACAATAAATTGATGGAATTAGTTGGGTTTGTGATTACAAACTTGAGCTTTTTATCGTAAAATACAAATTGAACCGAAGACCTCCGGATATCAGGCCGGGCGCTGGGCCACTCCACCACGTAGGCGTTGATATTAACAACTCATTACGACCACTCGCCATTTCGTCTACATAAACCCCTGCATGGTAATTTTTGAAAATTCTCGTCATAAGTCTTGTTACGTCATAAAAGGGGCATGTCTTCAAAATTTCAGCGTTTTAGTTCCAACGGTTTGGTCTGTACGATGCGATGTTGGCAGTCAGTCAGATAAAGTCAGGACATCTTTTTTACTAAGTATGTATCGTCTCCCATGTCCACTCTTACTTCATTCAGTAGGCGTGTTTTGGTCTACCGTGAACTCTAGGACCTTAGACAGTGCGTTAGAGGCATCTATTACCATCATAGTCTGAGCACCTGCCGATTATATAGCAAATTATTGGAGACGACACGCACTCCGAGGCTTTCATTTATGTTGTGATATAATAGTAACTTTAAAAAGTATGTCATTGTAGAATGTTCATGCAAAAGCATAGTAGTAAGTACTATTGCTGGGCAACCCTGCGTGCAGTGGCCGCTAGCCGCAGACGCGCGCTCGCACACCAAGCGATTACGCGTGTCAGCTTTCCAGCATCGCCACCATAGACTATGTCTAATACTAGATCGCCCTCGGACCAAATCGAGAGATAGCCACTCTCCGGCTATAGCTCTATTGACTTTATGAAAAACGATGTATAGACAAACATCATTATATAAGACTTTTATTAGATTTAAAATTATAAAGGCGCCACAGCACAACTCAGTTGGATATCTAAGAACAGCAAGAGAGTTGTTGAGACTAAATATAAACGTATTTTATTTTTTTATTTTTCAAGGGGCTTTATTGACCATCAGGTGAGACATAGTGAGTCTTCATAACGATAGACTTAGTTAAGATGATGATAGCTAACCAAACAGATCTAGGTATATATCAAGCTGTAAGTACCCCAAAATGAAAAATTTCACATAGGGAATATTTTTTAATATCCACGAAAATCGTATAATAACAGCAGGGCGCGAAGTTATTTGACACAAAATATCAAACATCAAAAAAATACTTAACTTAAAACTCTTTCAAGTAACAATAACATCCAATTAAACGATTTATTGGGCAACTTATAAAACCATTGCTACTCTTACTTATAATGTAATAATTGTTAGGACCTTAACCATGTTGCTCATATTGGAAGTCATGGCAACAATAACAACATGCCCGTAGCTACCCATTATTAAGCGATAGGCTGTATAATTTATGAAATTGTCAAAAATTATATTCCGGTAGTCAGTGGGCAGTTACGGTCATTTTTTGTGTTGCAACCCTAAAATGAAGACCGACAAAAAACACGTCAGAAGCACGCGACACGCGATGCGTGGCGTCTATGCTCATAAAAAAACTGTAACATCAATAATCAAATCTTCGACTTCGGTAGATATTAAACGGCTATAAATTATCCTAATAGCTGTAAACTATTAGCCCCGCGAACGCTCAACCCGAACATAACCAAATCTTTGTCCAACCTTAAACGGTTTCGTAACCTCGAATTATTTGTGTTCGCTGGCTGACCGAGGGTTGGGCCAAATATTATCTATTAATAAATTACATAGTTGCCGAAACTATTCGTTTCTTTGAATGCATCTTAATTATAACCCTGCAAATAGTGATTTCTTTAAACTCGTAGCCGACCGTTATGGAAATATAAGGTAATTAAGTGTTCCGTTTGTTGTTTCAAAATGTATATTTATAATTTCACATTTTGTACTTATTTTAAATTCACCAGGAGGAGTGTTAAATAGTTTAGCCAGAACTTCTGTGAGTTCTCTGACACTCATACTCAAATTAATTATTAATGTTTGAGAATAATCATAAAATAATAACACTTAACTTTTTATTTTGCTACCAGTCCAAAGCTTTAGTCCAAATATGACTCTAGCGTAAAACTATTGTACTAGAAAAAAGGGCAAGTTTTTCTTTTAATATTAATTATTGAAACCTAATTTAATTGTATGGTAAAACGGTTAACGACATCTATTATTTGTAAGAAAAAGTTAATACAAACAAAAGCAGATCACGGGGACATACGTAAGCAAGAGGTGAGTGAAGAAGTTTTAAAAGCTGCCGCTAGAGAGGCGCCACTGTACGGAATACAGAAGCGCCCTCTATTAGAAAACGGAGAAACCTCCTACCATGTTATTTTTGAAGAACGAAAAGTTTTTAGTTCTTGGGTGTAGATGTCTTTTGATACACTCATGAACGAAAATTGCTATTTCTTTATTTGTTGTGAGTGGTAACTATCTACTACTACCTTAATGAATAATTGTCCGTGTTGAATGAATATCTCTAGCTACCTATATTTATATTTTTCCAGATAATTTCGCTTTCTTTAAACGTTAAAGGGGCCCTAAATGGACTTTCATGTAAAAATTATACGAACAAATACCTTGTAGAGTTAAAAATATGTCAGAATGTTGCAATAGTTTTAATAAAGCTATCTAAAAAATAGAGATTTAGTAATTTCTGACTGGTTTCTCCTGTGCAAAAAAACATAGAAAGTACATTAACAATTACATTTAGTACTTACTTGAAATGTTTTCAATTAATTTGCATTATTTTTTTACAAAATTTTTACAATATCTATAAAACAGACTTTTATGAACAAAATTGTGAGCACTTCAGTAATCAGTGTTAGTTGGCGACTGTGAGGCAGTAAGTAAAAATAACTCAGAAAAGAAAATGTCCAATCATTGGAAGCAGTAACTTACATAACAAACTTTCTATTGTCAGAACTTTACACCTTTTTCCTGATCGAGATGGAGCGTGCGGAGTGACGTTCCCGCCCTGGTAAAGGGAAACTTTTAACTCGCTAACTAACTACCATCAATTTTAAACTCGACACAAGACCAGAGTTAAGATGCGCAAATAGTTTAGTAAGTAGTACTTTTGAAATAGTTGCGAATGAAACTTTGTATTATGTAGCCTTGATTTAATATTATGAAATCTTCAAATTTTAACTTTAAATTTGTTAAGTAGTTCTTGGTTTTGCTTTGCTGTTGATGTCAATAGAAAAGAACTAAGCTATATCGTTGTGGCACCAGTTCTCGTCACCAAAAATGAATAAAGAATATCATAAAATTTTTACTGTTCATCATCATCATCATCATCATCAGCTCATTTTTATGTCCGCACTGCTGGGGCACGAGCCTTCCCTATGGATGGATAGTGAGAACGGGCCATAAACCACCACGCAGGCCCAGTGCGGATTGGCGATTGTTAACGACTGCTAATGCAGCCGGGACCACCCCGATCCGATCCGAACCCTTCGGAGACTCTGGTAGGGCACGGGGACGCGCACTTTTAAGTGTGCGATGCCGTTCCCTCTAGAAATCCTTCGAAGGTGATTGGTATCAACACGGCTTGAGGTACCCGTTACGTACCTCGCCGCCCCCAAAAAACCCCGGTGACGCTGAAAATGCCATACGAGGCAATCAGCAATCTCTCTCCAAAAAAAGCCGGGAACAACGGTTTTACGTGCCTTCCGAAGCATGGAGGAGCTCGAGATGATACATTTTTGGTCACCCATCCGATGACCGGCCTTTGCGAAAGTTGCCTAACCTCAGCACTCGCAGACCGGGCGCGTTATCCACTGCGCCATCGAGCTCCTCAATTTTACTGTGACAGCTACAAAACAGGTGGTCTGTAGGTATTCAATTGTTTCTAAAGTCAAAAATCTGTTGCTTTAATGGTTAAAGGGAAAAGTGTAGACATCTGGTTCCTGTCGAACACTGGTTCCGCTACCCTAGATTCAAACTGACTGCACATCAACCCTTCTAAAACTGTCAAATTTCTCCAATACATTTTCAACCATATGTCTTAGTAATAAAGTTCATAGTCTATTGAGGACATTTGACAGTTTATGGTTGGTTGATATGCAGGCGTGTACAATGCGACTCTCGGGCTAAGCGTATGCTGAGACGCAGGCGATGCAGCTCCGCGCAGCGCAGAGCAGAGACGTGCGACACAGACATGTGCCTGCCCTGCCCTGCGCCTCGTTGTAGTCACAGATTTCTGCGCAACGCGTGCGTGTCGGCACATGTTTTTTTACCATTTTATTATAATTTTGTAATAATGACAGAAAAATTTAACAGAACTCTCTCGATAATACAAATTATCCATTATTACAACGCCTGTAAAGTAGCAACAACTCACATTATCAGACTCTGACATTGACATTGACAACTCATGTGTCCGTGCTGTGTCACTTACCTGCGTCGCAGCATGCGTACGCGGCCTATGTCTGCCACAATTGCCCTGCCCCACAAAATCGGCACTGTGCTGTGCTGCGTCACCTGCGTCTCTGCATACCTACGCTTAGCCTTAAAGTCTTTTCATTGCCTCTTAAATATTTATTGAATTAAAGTATAGCTTATATTATCAGTTTATCACATTGCTGGGCAAAGGCCTTCATGAGTTTCTTGCAGCTTATTCTCGGTATAAGGCTTCCACCAACGTACCGGGTTTGAATGAATAAGCATTATGTATGAATTAAATCCAAACTAAACACTGTCATTGCGAGACATTCAGGGAATGGACGTATGTCGACTTGACATTCGGGGAAAATAGACTTGCGGCTACTAGACATTCAGGGAATAGACGTATGGCGTCTTGACATCCGGAGAATGGATGTAAGGCGACTAGACATTCGGGGAATTAGACGTCATCTACCAAACCGTACGTATTTATTTAATAAAAGTAGCAAGACTGATTTAAAAATAACATAGGTACCTACAAAAATGGATTATAATCCACGATATAAACACTATTATGTACATCTACGTAGGTAACTAGTTAAACGACCCGATCAACACGTGCCGACCTCTTAAAGGCGCCCTCGGGTTGTTCCACTCCCGATCCGATCCGAACCCCTCGGAAAATCTAGTAGGGATCGGGGACACGCACTAGGTAGCTAGTTAAACGACCCGGTCAACCCGTGCCGAGGTCCTACCTCTTAGAGGCGCCCTCGGGTTGTTACAGTCCCGATCCGATCCGAACCCCTCGGGGAATCTAGTAGGGATCGGGGACACGCACTAGGTAGCTAGTTAAACGACCCGGTCAACTTGTGCCGAGGTCCTATCCTACCTCTTAGAGGCGCCCTCGGGTTGTTCCACTCCCGATCCGATCCGAACCCCTCGGAGAATCTAGTAGGGATCGGGGACACGCACTAGGTAGCTAGTTAAACGACCCGGTCAACTTGTGCCGAGGTCCTATCCTACCTCTTAGAGGCGCCCTCGGGTTGTTCCACTCCCGATCCGATCCGAACCCCTCGGAGAATCTAGTAGGGATCGGGGACACGCACTAGTGCTTGATGCCATTGTCATTGCCCTCTAGACGACCTCAGTGTATCGTTTTACACGGCTTGAGAAACCCTTTAAGTTTCTTGCCGCTTCTAAAAAAATCCGGTGACGCTGAAATGCAGCCTATAGCAATCAACAAAATCTTTAAAAAAAATTGTTAAACGACACAAAAGTCACATAAATCATAAGATGGATTTTTTTTAAATATATTCCATATAAGATAGAATATATTGAAATATATTTCATTTAAGTTAAGAGCATGTATTATCTAAGCAGTCCGAAACGTAATCTTCGCATTTAAAATAGATTCGTAGCTAGTTGAGCCATTTGTCTTCGTCCCTTTCAAATTTATGGTGCGGCCCACCGCTAATGCTGTGCAATAATGCCCATTGTTCCACAATTTTGCATATCTTAAGCGATCTTAATGACTTTACTAAACTTGTAATTAGATCACAAAGGGTAAATGATTTACCTTAATTTTAATTTATTTTACTTTGTCATTATAGTCATTAGGCATTCATCTTGAATCTCTTTATGTTGTTTTCGAAAGCTTACACGAAAATTACATCATCATCATCGTCAGCATGTACTACTCCACTGCTGGATATAGCCTCTCCAAGAGCACGATCCGAAAAAAATTTTTTTACATTCAGTAGGCACAAAAAACATGAAATAGTTGAAATTAAATATTTAGATGGATTTGTGTCCCTGTAGGTATTCCGTGCGACCACGGAGGATTGTTGGCGTTTATAAGCTGATGATGATAATGATGGTGAGGTTTGTATAGTGATAGATCTTTTGGCTCTTTAAAGTATTACCACCTCGAAGGCCGTCATTTCTTTATAGAAAATGTTTTAATTACAACTTACATTCTCATTTAACACAAGGTAAATTTTCAGTCAGGAAATCGGTATAAAACCTTTTTAGTTGGCGTAAAAGTGCAAACAACCTAATTTCAACAGTCTCACTCTACATGCCACCGGCACTCGCTACAATTTTTATTTGTTGGATTTTTCAATTTACTGCAGTCGTCGTCGTACAAAAAGCGTGTTCTAGAAACGCTAGGCACTAGTTATAAAAGTGTCTACAACAGCTGTAATAAAACTTTAAGTCTTTACCAATCCACTGCGTTCGGTTTTGCGACTTTAGTTTATTATATCTTTTAAATAGCAGTAATTTCTAGTTGAACTACCTAAAGATTAAAGAAGTGGTTAACTAAAGTTAGTAGTTTGCATCTTTTATTACCTTTTATACTGCTGCTATCAGACTTTCCCACATAAACAATAGCACATAGAGTGATCAGGCCATAACGGGTCTCCTATGTAAATTCGAAAGCCATCTGATCGATTTTCATTTCAATGAACACCATTGATCGATGTAACATTTTACCGAAGTATCAAGTTAATCTGAACTGTACCTAAATAGGTATTTCATTATATTACGAAGCGCCACAATGGACAACTCAAAACAAGTACAGGTTTTGTCTAAATATTGTATTGTTTTACTGCAAAGACGATGTAAAAAAAAACATAATGGATATATAAATCTAAGCTATCGCAAATCAGTTATTTTCTATATACTTATGGCTGAAATGAGTGACGGTTAAATGGTTTTTCGATTAATAGTACAATCGACTTTTTAAAGCTTCGTAGAAATAAGGCATTGTTGAATAGAGTTATCGATCAATAGTGTTAATTCAAATGAAAATCTTCAAAGGAAGGCACGTAAAGCCGTAGGTCCCGGCTGCTTTAGCAGTCGTTAACAACCACCAATCGCGCACTGGGCCCGCGTGGTGGTTTATGGCTTGTTCTCTCTATCCATCCATAAGGAAGGCTCGTGCCCCAGCAGTGGGGACATAAAATGAGCTGATGATGATGATGAAATTAAAATCGATCAAATGACTTTCGGATTTTCATAGGAGACCCGGCCATGATTCCTAGTACACGGCCCTGTGAAATTTATAAAGTTTTAAGTATGTGTTGATAAAGCCCGGATTGAATAGAGCCAAATAATTTATAGTGTATCTGATCTGGCATGTCAGAGGGCAAAATCAATATACACTCGTGGAAAAAAGAAATTCAACACTTTTCAGATTTGTACCACAAAATAAGGAGGCTGCAAAAAATAAGTATGAAACAAACGTGCTCAAGCAACGGACACATAGACAACATCGCACGGACAACCTAACCTTTAACCGCCTTTGTGGTCTAGTGGTTAAGACCACCGGTTTAGACCCAGAGGTCCCGGGTTCGATTCCCAGCGGGGGTACATGTTTGTGTACTCGGTTTAGTTGGTGGTAGGACTTGTTTGTCCGCCTGGCTTGCTACCACCATCTTATCTAAATATGTCGCTATAACATCAATGTTTGTATAAGATAGCCAGTGCCTCACTAGTTGAGGATCCCGGGTGAAGTGCGCTTCCATCATTGGCCTTATCATCACTTAACATCAGGTGAGATCAAGGCACTGTGCTTACCCGTTAATATTTAAAAAAAAGACCGTACCTGTTTTGAGTATGGTCCGAGATTTCGTGTCCGTGTGAGGGTGTAAATGTGCGTCGCTCGAGCGGCTTACCTTCTGGGTATTTTCTAGTTTAGGTACACAAAGCATTCGTTGTATTATGTTGCTAATAGATTAAAGTAAGTACTCTGATCATGTGCTACTACAAACTTATCTTGTCTTATCTTAGTGGGGCCTGCTGAGGTTTCCCTCTCCCAGTAACACTTCGACCCATCGGGATCTTTTGTGCAACCCCATCATCCTTTCACTCTGCTTCCTTTGTAAAGATGGATGCCATAAGTTTGGCAACGTCCTTAAGCGAAGAGCCTGAAGTCTCCGGTTTCGGATAGGCCGACCCCAGGAGTCCTATTCTTTTCCTAGCCAGAGAGTCGCAATCACACAGTAGGTGCTGCATTGACTCCGTTTCCTCTCGACATGCCCTACACAAGCTATTTTTTGAAAGATGCATTCTGTAAAGCACCGATGGTTAATCGGGCCGTCCTTCTACTGCCTTCGCATATGAACTTCCTCCGTCCTAAGGCGTTTCCGCCTAGGAAGGATTTGGAGTGTTTCATACCCGACTGCTCTTTCCATTCGTCCCGTTCGTATCCCTATCAACTGACCCTGATACTCCGGTATGGCAGCTGGAACTACGGGTCCGGCTGTCTTTTCAAGGGTACCACGGGAGTTCCGGATCCTAGGCCCCCTGCCGGTTATGCCTTTGCGGGCGTCTCCAGCAGGCCCCGGACATGGGTTGGACTCGTGGTGGCATGTGGTTAGCTATAGAAGTGGGAATGTTCGTCTGCCTGGTTGGTCTGGCCAGGCTTCCATTTCGTGCATAGCGAGCAGGTCTTAGTAGCGGTCCGGTGGGGGCCTGAAGCGAAAAGATCTGCGGGGTACGTAAGTTACCCTTAGTTTGTGTGCTGCTCGATGGTTTTCATTGGTTTCAACATCTCCGGTACTAGTCTGGAGAACTAGTAGAGGTGCCCGCTAGATGTAAAGGCCTCCGGTTTAATCAGCCGCGTAGGAATTTGGAATTGATCAGGTGCCTGGATGGGTACCTAGAAGTGAGTGTGCTTACAACTCCGTCACCAAAGAGGACATTTGGTAATCGACTTTAGAGTTCACGGCCCCAGCAGTGGTACGCTGCGAGTTGTGCTCTTAGTGCAACGAGAAGTGAGCGAGCTTACAGCTCCGGTGACCTATCTGGATATTAGGTAGTGGACTGTACGTGTCCACGGGGCGACTAGCTTGAGACACTAGTCTTAAAAGTACTGGATGAAGGATGCGTACCGGCGTGTTCTGATCTGGCGTTATGACCTGACGTAAATGATCCCTTGCGTTTTTTTTTTTTTTTACTTCCTCCTCCAACAGAATCGGAGCTAGTCTTTACTATTTCTCTTTCACTCTAGTTCCATCGTTTTTCCTCTCGCACTTCCATTCCGCATACTTCACACCCATACATCGCCTTTTATTTCATGGCAGTAGGTGTTCTGCCTATTCTAAATCTATTCTGTATCTACTTTACTTTTTATTTTATATCTATTTTATAAGGTAGCGGGTAAATGAGTTTTTCAGAACCTATTTTATATTTAGCACATGGGATATTACAAACATTTTTCTTTCTTATTTCTATCTAATTATCTTTTTACGTTTTACATTTCGTTCCCATTTTTTGGGGCAATCTTTTCCTTATCTCTAATCTTAATTATCAATCTTATAGTTATTACAATAGAGTTCTTACATTTATTTTATTTACTTATTTATTACATTGGCTATGGTTCGTAAGGACGTCTCACACCTTCTTTGTAACCGGAAGGTTGGTAGGGGGTGTCAGCATAAACTTTAAAGTAGTGTATAGCAGGGTTGCTCTTTCCATTCGATGCCGTGCCAGCTTTCGATGTAATATTTTAATTAATGCTCAGGACCAAAGAGCTGGGTATCTAAGCCCTCCCTGGCAAGTGCATCCGCCATGTCTCATTGCCGTGAATCCCAGATCAATCGCACATTTTTATGTCCACCTAGCTTGCTTAGAGCTTTAGTGGTTTCTAGAACAAGGCTAGAGCCTATTCGGGGCGATATGAGTGACTTGAGCTCGACTTGGCTGTCACTCAGGATGAATATATTGCGCTTTATCAGAGCTAACTCTATATTCTGCTTTGCGGATAAGAGAATTGCGAATGTTTCTGCTTGGTGGCAAATTTTCCCATGCTCAAAGCATGGGAAAATTATGGGACTATGTTTGAAGTCGTTATTATAGACACCTGCCCCTGTGCCTGATTTCATTTTTGATCGTCGGTATACAAGATTAGCTGTCTTTTTCCGGAGACACGGGACGAATGGAAACGTGGGCTAGCGTTTCCATTCGTCCCTGTTTGGAACATAAGCTTACTTTCTGGGAATTTTCTGGTTTACACAAAGCATTCTTGTATTATGTTGCTAATAGATTTAAGTAAGTTCTCTGACCATGTGCCGCTACACACTACTACATTACTTAATTTAATGTTGATGTTTAACAAAAATCTTCATCATCATCATCTTCTTAACGGGACGTTAAGTTTTACTACAAACATAACGAGAATAAACAAAATATTACTTGTTCATATTTTATTCTTATTAATTGTTTAGAGTCGTCCAAAGCTATTTGAAAATTACCTTTATGATCTGAAATGCCTTTTGTTATAAAGCGTCTAGATATTTTTAATGAAGGTGTTAAAGAACAAAGATGGCTGACATTCTCCGTGGGGTCATCGTTAATTCATCACTGAAAAGGTTGAGCTTAATAGCTACACTGACCTTTGTAATACCATTCGGAAAACTACCGCGTTGTTATTTAATCCTTACTAAATAACTGGGTCCGCAAGTTAATTGGGGCTTTGGTACGCTGCTATTCGTATGTAGATACTAGGTATATGTACCTAGTAGTACCTATTATACTGTGATTAAGAGACTAACAACTGTTACTAGTGCAAGCAATTTTTAATTATCATTATTTTTAATGCCTCGCTTTTTCTCAACTACGGCGAAAAATACATTTCTTTTCTATGCTTCATCATCATCATCATCAGCTCATTTTATTTCCCCACTGCTGGGGCACGAGCCTTTCCTATGGATGGAAGGGAAGCGGGCCATAAACCACCACGCGGGCCCAGTGCGGATTGGTGGTTGTTAACGACTGCTAATGTTGCCGGGACCAACGGCTTTACGTGCCTTCCGAAGCACGGAGGAGCTCGAGATGATAAAGTTTTGATCACCCATCCGATGACCGGCCTTTGCGAATGTTGCTTAACCTCAGCACTCGCAGACCGGGCGCGTTAACCACTGCGCCATCGAGCTCCTCCTCTATGCTTGAAACTGTTCAAATATGTCAAATATGTCAAATATGTCAAATATGTCAAATTTGTCCCTATCTACTGACCCTGATAGGTAGGGTATGGCAGCTGGAACTACGGGTCCGGCTGTCTTTTCAAGGGTACCACGGGAGTTCCGGATCCTAGGCCCCCTGCCGGTTATGCCTTCGCGGGCGTCTCCGGCAGGCCCCGGACATGGGTTGGACTCGTGGTGGCATGTGGTTAGCTATAGAAGTAGGAATGTTCGTCTGCCTGGTTGGTCTGCCCAGGCTTCCATTTCGTGCATAGCGAGCGGGTCTTAGTAGCGGTCCGGTGGGGGCCTGAAGCGAAAAGATCTGCGGGGTACGTGAGTTACCCTTAGTTGGTGTGGTGCTCGGTGGTTTTCATTGAGTAGTTACTCCAACATCTCCGGTACTAGTCTGGAGATAGTTCTCCAGACAGTAGAGGTGCCCGCTAGATGCAAAGGCCTCCGGTTTAATCAGCCGCGTAGGAATTTGGAATTGATCAGGTGCCTGGATGGGTACCGAGAAGTGAGTGTGCTTACAACTCCGCCACCAAAGAGGACATTTGGTAGTTGGCTTTAGAGCTGACGGCCCAAGCAGTGGTACACTGCGAGTTGTGCTCTTAGTGCAACGAGAAGTGAGCGAGCTTACAGCTCCGGTGACCTATCTGGATATTAGGTAGTGGACTATACGTGTCCACGGGGCGACTAGCTTGAGACACTAGTCTTAAAAGTACTGGATGAAGGATGCGTACCGGCGTGTTCTGATCTGGCGTTATGACCTGACGTAGATGGTCCCTTGTGCTTGCGCAAGGTTATTCTGACACCTAATTTGTAACCGAAGGTTGGTAGGGGGTGTCAGTATAAACTTTAAAGTAGTGTATAGCGGGTTGTTCAAATATGTATGTATACCTAAGCCAAATAGTTTAAGATAATTATCTTTGTAGCTACAAAACTATTTTTTATGCTGTTGAAGATTAACTTTTCATTAATATTTTCTTGGAATTAAATAACTTTGACGGATCTACTGTTCTTCGCGTAAACTTTAGAAAACAAAATAACATTTCTTTCTAGTTATCTATGTAGGAGTACCTAGGATTAGTAAATAGGGTTAGGGTTATACTTGTTAGAAGAACTTTCTTTCTTTTACCCGCCTCTGTTACGTGGTTAAGGTAAGGCTACCGGTCATAGACCGAGAGCTCCCGGATTCGATTCCCAGCGTAGAGTACGTGTACATGTAGTACCTAAATAAGTTAATAGCATTGTTGTGTTCCAGCAGCTAGAGATAAGATAGCCAGTGCCTTAGTAGTTGCGGATTCCGGGTTAAGTGCACTTCGACCTTCGGCCTTATCAACACTTAACATCAGGTGAGATGAAAGCCAAGTGCTTATGCTAAGTGCTTTACGCCAAGTGCTTTACCCAAAAGCTTAAAGCAATATTAGTAACATTTTTCTTTCGATTATCAATATTCAAAAGTCGCATGTGGTCAACAAGGATTTGTAACGAAATAAAACAACAATATCATAGCAATATCACAATTTAATGGACAATAATTCAAAATACAATACAGATCTTGGCTAGAGATTTGTAAATAGTGAAAATTCTTATTACTTTTGAGTTATTTAATAGTAATTTTTAAATATTAAGAAGAGTTTTCGTAGCAAGAAGGTCACAAACTTTTAAAACACTCATATTTTATTATAAAGTTCAGTGATATTTTAGATATCACCAATCGAAAGAGAATACAATGTTCGAATCGTTTAGTTATTATAAATTTATAACTTTAATAACCGTAGATAAGACGTAAAACTAAAATTATTACCAATATTTTACATTTGGGTATCTGTAGGATTTTATAGAAATCTTTAAAATAGTATAGATTTCTTTTAATAGGTAAACAACGTATAAACGTATAATTATATGTATATGTATAGTATACGGTTTACATATACAAATAGTTTACATATAATTCTAAAAACCAAACACGCAAGAATGTTTTTTATAGCATTAATATAGTATTAATCATAATATTATTATTATTAAAGGTTAATTACGTTCCGAGAATTGTAATTAGTATGCGGGTTATTACTACTTAGTAGGTAGTAGTAGCTACCATAATAAAAGTTTACTTTCAATTGGAGATATCTAATAAAAATTACCTTTTAAGATCAAATTTGTATAATTAATTGCAAATACGCAGTTGTTACTACCGCAGCAACCAGCAACACTGGAATGTTTAATATAATTGAATATAGAGATATGTATGTGACTACTTTAGAGTAAGACTAGAAACACGTTATGAAATTTTAAAATATTTGCAATCGAGTAAATTTGTTAAGCTATTATTGTAGATACACTTCATCGAGACATATAATTTGCTTAAAATGTAATAAATAGGATTATCTACTATATACTTTATTCTTTACACAATAATACAAAAGAAGCGCACCACATAATAAATATATTATATAAGAAAATGGTCTATTAAAATGTTCCGTTAATAATGTTTATTTTAGCTATAATAACTAAGCTTCATATTAGAACGTGGCTCTCTACAAAAATACTAATTTATTGTATAGAAATCCTTAGTCGAAAACTCGAAACATTAATGTCATTGTTCCCTTTCGTTAATTAATAAGTAGATTGTTTTAGCAAACAAAATTATATCTATAAGTTACCATGGCCAATCAGTTCTTTAAACACCATACTAAGCATTTACCTATACAATTGAATAAAATTGGCACCAATTTACGAAAACGAATTCCAATATCAAAATAGTTATAAAGTCAAAACTCTTATTTTTAGGATACATAGGTTTCATTAGGTACGCAGTCACAAGCATCTTTATAAGATTTAGAAAAATACTATAAACATATTGTTAAGTAAAACAATTACCCACCCACGTCACATAATTTTTATCATAATATATTAGGCATTTTAATACAATATTATAGAAAATACACCAAAGGTTACATCACTGGATATAAAAGATGAATGATGATTAACTCGCATAATAGTATATATAATTTTATTTAAAGATTTTCGATGACACTAAAAGACTAGTAATAAATTATCTCTGATTATTCACCCGTATTAACTAACGTCAACATAAGCTAATAAATATGTTCCTAAATGTAGTAATCTGAAAAAGCCTTGGTACTGTATTTCCAAATAGCTGTTGCAACTATGTTGACCACAAGTTCGGATAGTGAATACTGGTCCATCGCACAATAATTTCAACCGGCAGTGTTAGATGTCGCTTTCCAAAAGGCCCGGCCGCTTCGGTGATTCACAGTCAATGAGCTCTATATCCTGGTCTCCGGATGCGTCGATAGTTTCACCCATTACGTGAGCGTTGCCATTCTTTTCGGTTTTCTTGTCGTCTATTCTCAATAGTTCAATTTCAACACCGATTTCGTCTTTATCGACCGCCGTCCTGCTGGGGCGACGGTCTAGTTCCTGTCAGGTGGCCTGTAGCTCTTCGTACTCATCGTCTTGGAGGCTCTTCTCTGCAAGTCTGAAACTCTCGAGGAATTCGTTGAGATCCACAAGTCCGTCTTTGTTAATGTCCATAAGTCGGCAAATGTCGACGAGCTGCTCCTGCGTCATTGGGTTGGGCATGTACTTACCGAGCAGTTGGCAGGCTTCGGAAAACTCCTCGAGTGTGATGTAACCTAGAAATACAGTGGTGTTAGCTTACATTGTAATCTTTGTTGACACGTGTTTAATTAAATATATTTACCTACTTTTGCAACAAATATAAAGTTGTACGAGCTGACTCTAACTTGTATCGTTTATATTTTTAAGCTGACATCGCGTTCCCAATGTTTAAGCCTACTGCTGGGTAAAATAACATGCTATTATAATAATTTTAATGAAAATTTAAGGCATAAGGGAGCCGACTAGTTTTACTCGTCCACGACTTCATCCGGTAGAAAGCACTTCGTCAAACTAAGTTCTGCTACATATCCAACATGCTTGATACAATTTCTAGGAACAGGTTGAAGCTCGCACAAAAAAAATTGATTACAATGTGACCTTTTGCTCTGGACAAATATTAAAAACTCGTGTAAAGCTATTTTTCAGAAATACTGTTAAGTTTTTTTTTTAATTAGATGACAAAACAAATATGATTATTAATTTTCTTACAAATTCAACCCCAACTATTAAGGGACAACAAATAGTAACATACATTATCAATCAACGACAATGATAACATGAGTGAAGAGACACATTAAGGTACATGGCACACCATGTTAATGCCAAACTAGGTGTGTGCGTGTATTGCTTATCAAAACTGCAGTTTTGGACTTCTTGGCGGGAAAGTGAAGAGCCATGTCTGCGGTTTTGTTTTATTTCCTAAAATTTGTGTGTCGAATATTAATGTGAAATAATGGTGGATTATTAACCGTTAAGTGTTCGTGAGTGTGCATGAGTGTTGGCAAATGAAACAAAACAGTGCAACGGTACTTTTCAAATTCTCTCAAGAAGTCCGCCGCATGAGGACTTAGTAAAGCCCCACATCTTTACTGAGCTACTCGAGGGGTTAGGGGTATATCATTTCTCACTTCCCATTTATATCATTATCATACAGTAAGGAAATATCGCATATTAAGTATTACTTGTAAGAAAAATTACTTTGACACTGGCTAAATGTGCTAATCGCACGAAGCCATCAACTAAAAGAAGAAGAACTGCAGCTTCAGGAGTAGAAATGCAAATATGAAACAAAACGCTATGTGCATTTAATGATACTTTGAAGACTGCTCCAAAGTGATTATTTAAAAAACATTGACTTTTTGTAAATACTAGATTGTTAAAATACTTCTCATATTGGTCAGCAATACCTTAAGGAACGTGTAGTGTTAATATTTGTCCAAAGGCTAGGAACTTCTCATATATACCTTTGTATATCGTTAAGAAAATCAGCCTTCGAACAGTATTTAAACTCACCAGAATTATCTTTGTCCAAAATCTTGAAGATTGCTTCTAAGCTTCTTTTATTCTTATACAGAGTTTCCACTACAGTTTGTGTGTCAGCTATTCTTCCAATCCTCTGTAACGATACCAATTGTCATTATTGAGCTCAGATAATCCCGAACAAACGTCTGATAGTCTCCAATTGATCCGTTTTCAAGTATGCCGTCTAGACGTCTCGATAAAATTTATAGTTTTCTTACTTTACTTTTTAGGGTTCCGTACCCAAAGTGTACTCCGCTGTCCGTCTGTCTGTCTGAATTTTGTTCAATTCAAATATTCTTTTACTTTCTATTTCATCATAATTAATGGTCCGTTTAATGGTTTGTTTGATGCAAATGTCTCCAGCAGGTATCTAATATTTAAACTTGTTTGGTTACAATATTCGTTAGTTAGAATATTCGTTCAAACAACTGAATGATATGAAAACATATTAAGTATACTGATGAAACTCGACAGATTTATTTTTTATTAATATCTACTAAAACTCAAGGGGCGTCCATGATTTGTACAAATTCGATCAACATCAGCTGTATTTCATGAAAGAGGGATAACAAAATACGGAAATGTGGAGTTACCCCTCTGCAATACGTGTACCTATACCGAAGAGAGAGGGATCATCATAAAACGGATAGAGGACAACTCAGCGTTTACTCGAATTCCCAAGAGGCAAAGTCGCGGACGGGCGTTATAAGGGGTTAGTTTAACTTGAAGCGAACATATTTTCGCCATCATTTGTTGTTTGCTCGAAATCATATTTGGTTTCCTAGGGCAGATAGACCGGTAAGAATATTTCCAGGATTCGGATGCCACTTAATCAAACGTTTTGCCGTTCGGACATGTTAGTAATTTCCTTCATATTGGAAAACCCACGTCATTAAACGATCGGGGACAATAGGTTGTCAAACAACGACTTAAACTACCCGCGCTCCTGATTTGATTGCCAATGTGGCTAAGATAAACGAGGTACAGACGGCAGCAGATCAACCTACCACAAAATGTCAAATTTCTTTAATAAATTTTGAATCGTAGTGTTTGGGTATAAAGATCAATATCGATTAGAGAAATTTGACAGTTTTGGATAGGTTGATGTGCAGGCGTGTGTACCTACCTACCTAAGATAGATTTCTGTTAGCTACCTTAGCATTTACTAAGGCCGTGTGATCAAAACATTTTCAGTGGGTTTCTAAAAGCATCACGCAAGCGTGTGTATCCTACAAAATTCTCCGAAGTGTTCGGATTTGATCGAAGTTTTCAGAATAGATGTAGCGTACTCCGAGAGAAATGGTTCCGTGCAGTCTGAAATAAGCGCTGTCAATGGATCGATTTATTGAAGCAAAGCGTGTTTCGCCTTTCGCTTATAAAAGCGCCGCGCTACACCAAACTATATTTCTGTCCAATTTTCTTACTACTACTTTTAGGATAGGAAAAGATACCTATAGTAAATGCGCCAGTTGGTCAAAGAGTGCCTCTGAATCGCATACAATTTTTAATCTTAATGTGGTGTGGCATAATGTTTACCGCATCAAAGTTTTACGCATAACTTAATATTACATATTATATACCTGCATAGTGTATAATCCCGAATATGGCCGATATGATTTCGTGCATAGAGCCGCGCAAAATTGTGTGTATGCCTGAAAGGCACCAGGCACATGGCCAAAATTTTCTTTTTCTTTTTTTTTCTTTAGTAAGTACTCATAGAATTGTATATATCCAATAATGGTACTTGTAATAAATAATCAGGTTGTTTGTTAAAATTGCTAAGTGTCAACCCTAGGTCCAGCTGCTACATTGTTCTTAGTCGTTGACTCATGTTTCAAGAAAAACAAAAACAAAGTAATAAAATAGATTTGAGTTTTTGTATGAAGAAGTAAATCTACGTCAATATGGTTTTGCATATGATCAAGGTGTGCTTTTAGTTGGTTGCAGGGCTGTGTTTTGGGATTATACACATATTATCAAACATTCTGTTGCTTCAATAAGTTTGTATAACTTACGGTGGAGTCAAAGGTGTCCATGTAGCGCACGCGTCGCGAGTCCGGATCGGTGCGCACCAGCTTCTCCTTCAGCATCCGCCATGGAAGCCCGAGATGGGTAGTATCCTCCATAGCCTGGCACCAGTCGCTCACAGATATGTAACCTACCAACAAGGTACAATGTAAAAGAAACATTTTGTGGTTCTCGGAAATACCTATACATTTTCGTTCCTGCCATTCTAGGGTATTTAAGTCGCAGGAAAATAAAGATACAAGGGTTTCGTTAAATCCCTAGCTTCACGTCTAGCTTCATTCCTATTTCCTCCGGGGTTCCACAGGGCTCTCACATTGGCCCAATGCTGTTTAATATATTTATTAATAATGTCATCAAATATTTTCAAAATGCAAAACTATTATTTTATGCTTTGATAACACTAAAATATATTCGGTAATTAAGTCCCGTAACGACTGTGAAAATCTGCAAAGTGACCTAAATCGTCTATCGGAATATTGTATTTTTAATTAATTGCATCTAAATGTAGACAAATGCCTTGTCATTACATTCACGAGGAAAAAGCAAAAAATTACTTTTAACTACAAAAGTAATAATAAAACTTTGAATAGGGTGAGGTTTGAATAAGTGAGGGACCTGGGAGTTCTTTTGGATAGCGCTTTATACTTTGACACACACATAATAAGATAACAGGTAAGGCATATAAACTATTAGGATTTATTTTTCGTCAGAGTATTGATTTTAAAAATGTTAACACACTAATAGTATTATATAATTAATTCGTTAGATCTCAGTTGGAATATGCTTCCACCGTCTGAAATTCTTTATATTCGAAATATATCGACTTATTAGACAGAAACCAAAAACAAATTTAAAAGGCATTTAAAATATAGGTTTAAAGATTTCGACACAGATATAATCAAGTCTTTGTCAACCAGGCGACTGCATTGGACCAAGTGCTACTATATAAAATTATAAATACTTAGTTGATTTTCCTTACTTGCTAAGTAAAATAGGGTTTAAATGCTCAAGACTAAATGATCGAAAAAAAACAATAATTTTTTCCACCTTTCTGTAGAGCCAATTAAAGACGTGATAGTTTTATAATTAGAGCTGCAAATGAGTTTAGTGAGTGCATTCAATCACATCGATATTGTATTTCATGAAAAGTTTGGGAGATTTCGTAGCCTTTTATTGGGCGTTGAGAAATAATATATTGTTACGAGTAAACTTACTTGCCTGCCTTTGTTTTAATTTTTCTTTATTTATTAGTTTTTGTATTTTACTTAAAGTAACCTACCTTAAATTTTATGTATTTTTTTAGTTTAAACTTTTTACTGTAAGTTATTTGCACTTTGTCACTCAACATAAATATATCTGTACCAACTAGCAGTGGAAACTGTTAAGCTAATGTGCTAACACATAGTAAAATATTATGATCATGTTATTTAAGAAAGCTGTTGTTTCTTGAATAAAAAAAATAAAATAAAAATAAAAATAACGTCTTATACTGATATCTTCTAGTAATATGACCAATACTGTCATATTTTTAATAATAGGTCTTTTCACTAGAAATAATCAAGTAAAATGTTAATAAGCGAACACAAGCAGCATGCGTTAAGAGCAGTGCGTTTGTCTCGCTCCATATATCAAAGATTTTACGAAATCCCTTTTTATCCTCATTTCTCTGTGACATATACAGGGTGTCTCATTGAAATGGGTCAGTATGGGAAAGTCTGAAACTATAAGACATACGAAGATCTGTTCTTAGGAACCATGTCATCGATTTTAATAAGAAGAAAAACTGCATTCATACATTTATAAAAACCTGTACTCAGCTCGAGAATCGAACACCTACTAAAATAAATTAAAGTATTTGAAAACAATGCATTTTATTAATTTTAGACATCACGTTTCATAGAGCCATTTACTGCTTAAAACCTACACAATCGATATCTAAATAGAAATAGTGTAAGTTTATTTTTTTCAAAACAACCGGGTTCGATTCCCGAGCTGAGTACAGGTTTTATTTAATGTATGAATGCAGTTTTTCTTCTTATTAAAATCGATAACATGGTTCCTAAGAACAGATCTTTGTATATTCCCATACTGACCCATTTTAATGAGACACTGTATATTTACACTCTAGGCGCGAGGCGAGGTATACTCTGTCCAATGGGGATGATCTGGGGCATTATTTATTTATTGTTGTTATTGGTTTCATTGTAAATAGATTAGTTCTAATTTAAGATTATACGTTATTAAAATATGTATACTTTATGTAAATAATTTAAAAAATTATGAATATTATATTATGAATGACATGTACAATATCAAAGTTTCAGCTTCATAACTCGAGAAAAGTTTTTTCGTGAGATTAAAATTTAAAAGTCTGAAAATCATGATGATTAAGATAAATCAAGACAAATCTATAACAACTTGTCTTGCACAATTAAAAAAAAAAGTAATTGCAATATAACTTATAACAAATTATATTTAATTTAATACCTAATCATATATTTTCAATATTAAATATGTTATCCTTCTTTTTATAGGTCATTTCAATATCAGACTTAGATATGTCTAATACTGAAGGGTTTCTCCTAGATAAAAAAATATGGATATATTTTTTATCTTAACTTACTTAGAACAAATAAAATCTTAAAGGAATCAAACATGAGCGAGCAACATTTAGAAGAATCATTTTTCAATTCTTGTTCTTGTAAAACTCAAGAATATTTTTGCCGTTGTCATCGTTTATTCTAAACTTGAGTAAACAAAAGACCGACTGCGTTCTAATTTTATTTCATGTTAATTCATAACGGAAGGACCTAATTGATGAATTTGCCCTCGAATAATAACCCCTCCGTTATGGTTTATACGTTGAGTTATCTATATTAAAATGCTTCAACAACTTCTTAGCATCAGCAAAGATTGCCAATCCTATAATGTATAGAAAATTACATACACATTAAATAAAAAATATCGGGAAAGCAATGACTTACGTAATGAATAACGTTTGGTGAAGAGTAATGAAGATGATATAAAATATTGAAGTGGAAATCATATCAGAACCAGAAGCTTGTATCTGTCCACCTCATTTCTATTGTTTTAATCAAATTAAACTTGGTCTGTTCGCTCTACTATTTAACTAGCTCCGAGGATTTCACACTGGCAGTTTCACGAATCCCCCTTTATAATTAAACAATTTCCTTCATTTTAGTTTATTCAGTCTGTTTGACCACTGCATTAAGCAGTGCAGAATAATGAACGTTTGTTGAAGCGGTATAAAAATGTAAAATAAGTTATATTGTATGTGCGCTTTAAGTCATATCGATAGATTGTGAAAACGTATTACAAATTTGGCGGAAATCAAAATTGACTGAATTTTTCGATGGCAAAAAAAGAGTGCATTAAGGGCCCTATTACATCTTGACTGTGATTTTTACGTAAAATGGCCAATTTTGGCGTTCTCGATCTCAGAAACGAAAATACATTAACAATTTTGACTAATTGAATAGTGTAGAATAGCTATTGGCACAGTTCGTAGCGGCCTCTCTTTTTGTAAATTTTGCTTAACTTTTTAATGAAACCCAAAATAGCAGAGAAAGATTTTCATAAAAAGCGCGAAGGCACTTTTTTGAGCTCCTAGATTGAACTGTTCTAAGCAAATGAAATAAAAAAAAAATAGAATGTTATCTCTTATATAGTCGAATAGTTCGTAGCGGCCTCGGAATTTTTAGATATCATTGATATTACATAGAAAAAAAATCTTATTCTAAACCAAAACACTTCGAAAATCGCTTTAAGATCGCTGTGAATTTCTCCTATCTACGATAATATTATTGAACAAAATTTGTACCAGAATAATTGTTACTTCATGAGGAATAAATATTTTATAATTAATTTATTATCCTATTTCGATAAAAACGATAAATACAACTGCAAAATTACTACAAAATGCGATGCGCCGGCCGTCCGAACTCAGCTTTTTCTCGCAGAGTGGAAATTTGTAATACTAAGCATGAATTTATTATCCTATTTCGATAAAAACGATAAATACAACTGGAAAATTACTACAAAATGCGAAAATGGGCATTTTACGCAAAAATCACAGTCGAGATGTAATAGGCCTCTTAATAACTCAAAGCAAATTTTTTTACGGAAATAATTCATAAAGTTTTGACAAAATATGTTGAACTGTAGTTTCTTCACAGGATTATGCACAGAGACCCCGAAAGTGCCATAGTTATATAGGAATACTATTTTATATCGGGTAAACACCACTTTTTGTTAGAAAAATATCAAGAATATATTTTTCTAAATCAACAAAGTTTCCACAAATACTTTCTATTTACACATACTTATATGTCAGACCGAATTTAACGCCGGCGACGCGACGCACGCCGCGAACAGAAGCTCATTCAAAACAAATGCAAATAGTATTCAGTTCTTCAACATAATCTGCACCAACAGCACTACTCCACTCATACGTGTAAGAAGAAAACGCGGCGTAAAATTTTACGGTCACATGCACAACATCAAAGTGGCGTTCTCGAGCGCGGCTGGAATCTATTGTTCTGAGCTGATTGAACTTCGGCGCGTTACGCCACGCCGTCGTCGGGGATTTACGACCGCGAAATGAAACCGCTTTAAGGCACCAGTAAAATATTGTAGGTACACTAGAATGACACGCCAAGCGATCTTCTTGATCTTTATACTGCTGCAAGTGATCGGCTTTGGGTTAGGTATTATTATCAAAGAGTTCTTTAAGTAAAATGCCGGTTATTTGGCTACAACACACAAGCTGTTGAGAAAAGAAATTTCCTTGTCTATTATTAGTTCACGTTATTGCCTGCCCCCTTCCGAATCTTATTTGCGTTAGACGTTGTTTTCTTTTTCCATTTTTAAGTTCTAGTTATAGTAGCAAAGAAACCGATGCTTTAGAATTTTTGACTAATTAAGTTCTATTACGATTAGCGTGAGGGTAAGTTTTAATTATACAATAAGACATCTACTATTTTAAGACGGAGGTTCGCCGTACTAAAGTTTACTTAAGAAAAGTAATATTTGTAAGATTGATTTTGACCATTTTCTACACCAGTAATCAAAAGTAAATATAAAATCTGTAATAGGTACAAGGAAGCTAATTATAAAATTAATAAACGATCATTGCAAGGAACATCTCGGGAAGCCTTTGTGTAAATTTCAGCCATCAAAGTAACGACCTCACGTTAGCATACAATCGTATCATAAAATCTGACACCATTTTGATTATAATCTATGTTCCAAAACTTTATAACGGCAGGTATTATACTCAATTACAAAAGGTCTCTACGTATGGTTGGGATTTTGGGAACTGTACCTGTGTAAGTGTACCTACCTACTAATATTTGCCAACTATAGGATTTTTAGGACCAGTTTTACCGCTTTGTGATCCTTTGTTGTTTGTGTTTGAACGACGAAGATAGAACTTATAAGAACCTCTATTTTCCAACATGTTTTTAAAAGTATTTCAGTATAGGAGTTTATGTAAGTTTAATATTAAAGTTTAAAGGAATTTAAGTAAGTCCAATTTATGTAAGTTTTGTTTTGTTTTAAACTTATTGTTCAAATTCTTCTTCTTCATAGTCGGGCACTCTTGGCAGAGTGGTCGTTGTTATGAGTGGGTCCTGGTGAGTGGTGGCTCTTGCAATGCGTCTCTATTTGGCTTTATTGGAAGCTTTGTGAGAGCAATCGGTCATTATGGATTGAGTGAGGGAGGTAATGAGGTCTGTCCATCGGATTGACGAGCGACCACGGGATCTCTTGCCCTCGACTCTGTCCTGAACTACAACACGCTCCATTGAGTCCTTTTTGCGAGTTATGTGCCCAAAGAACTTCAGTATTTGCATTTGAACAGTCGAGGACAATCTTTCTTTCATGTGAAGTTCTTTAAGGATCGATACGTTGGTACGGCGAGCAGTCCTCAGTAGACGTCTCCAGCACCACATATCTAGTGCATCGATTTTTCTCCTTTCCTTCAGTTTCAAGGTCCACGTCTCTGCTCCGTAAAGAAAAATTGGAAAGACGAGACTTCGCATCAGTTGCACCTTAGTAGATTTGGATATTCTGCGGTCTTTCCAAATTTTTGCAAGCTTCTCGACTGCAGATCGCATAACAGCACAACGCTTTCGTATCTCGTCTTCGCTGCCTCCGGTGTTGGTGATGTTGGAGCCCAAGTAAATATAGCTCTGGACAACATCACAGTTGGCTACGCTCTTGACGGTAGGTTGGTTGTTTTCAGCCCTGTCTCTATCATCATTTTAGTCAAGACCAATCATGACAAGTCACGATTAATAGCGAAACCAAAGATAACACTGGTTGTTTCCAGGCGGCTCAAGAGATGTTCTATATCTTCTTTAGATGTTGTTAGAAGACTAGTATCATAAGCATATCTTAGGTTCAAATTTACCGACCTCCAATTGAAACACCTTTGTCCCATCCTTCCAAGACGATTCGCATTATGTACTCGGTGTAAATATTGAAGAGCAGTGGAGGCAGAATGCATGACTGTCTAACGCTAGATTTGTTCAAATAAAAACCTCTAAAATTACTAAGTATAATCATTTAAAAAATCTAAACACCTACTCAACTCTAGCTGTAGTGAGAAAAGTAGTCTGCGATCAAGTTAATAAAATAATTGTTCAAGTAAAATCCTACCAAATTCATACTCAACTATTTAATCTAGGTCGCTACGGAAGATTAGCCTTTGCATTAGATGGCTATTAGATAGAGATGCTCCCCTTTATTAGAGCCCGGGTCGAAGTAATGAATAAGTCGTCATTTTTTATACTTGTTCCTTCGTTTTCTTTTCCTCGTCACATATACGTCCGAAGCAAACAGCATATACCACAATGAAAAGAACATGTAGTTAGCTACCTATCGTTTATATCGTACGTAAAATGCCGTCACCCTTTTGATATTGTGACACAAGGGCTGAATATTTTGAACTGATTGGGTAGTGACTTAGAATGGGTCAACATTATTATTAGGAGCGACTTTTTTTGACCGGCCGCCTTTGGACTTAACAGCGTAAGGTTATGGGCGATAAGTAGCGGTGTTTTTAAACTGTTGTAACGTATCAAACATCGAAGGTTTTGGGTATAGGGATTAACATCACGTGAACACGTCCTTATACCATACACATATTCTTCATGGCATAAGGCTAAGTTCTGGACGCGAATGGGATAGGCCTTGTTACCCAGAAATACAATAGTATTCTACGCGTATGTCTGAGATGGACGGCTGTAAGACTGCAGTTCGTTAGTCATTTGCGTGCAAATTAATTTCACACGCACACAACTCCATGCGACTGAAAATGTCAGGTATAACTTCAATACTTATTTTCTGTACTTACGGCTCTGATCAAGATTCAAGCTGCGGAAAGTGGCTTCTAAATACTAATGGGCCATAATAATATGGTTGTGCAGATCCCTCATTACTGAGGACTTCACAAATCCCTGAAGTCTGTTGTCTGAAGGTCAACATTCGCTATACTTACCGTTCTGATCCAGATCCAACCTGCAGAAAGTGGCTTCCCGATACCGGCGGGCTATGATTATCTGGTTGTGTAGGTAGGTCCCTCATGTCTAAGGACTTCACCAAAACCACTCGAGGTCTGAACGTCACTATCGCTGTACTCACCGCTCTGATCCAGATCCATGCTGCGGAAGGTGGCTTCCAAATACCGGCGGGCCATAATAATCTGGTTGTGCAGCTCCCTCATGGCTGAAGATTCCACCAAGCCCACCCGCTGTCTGAAGGTGAGCCGGCGCGTACGGGACACTGCTGCGGTGTACTGCACAAACTGACGCTCCAAAGAGTTGCCTCGCAGCTTCAGATATGCTCCTTTGTTGGAGCCCAGCTCGTAATAGTTGGATGCGGAGAATATTGTTATGACCTGTCGGAAAAATTGTAACATTTGAAAAACAAATTACGGCAGTCAGTACCGTCTACAAAAAATTGGTAAATGTTTAGTAAAGTAAGTTTATGGGTATTATTTTTCGTGATTTAAATAAGTACGTATATATCATATTTAAAAAGCTTACTAAAATAAAACTCGAAATAACTCTTGCAATATTACGATTAGTGTAAAACATTTGAAACATAGCGCGCATTCTCATACTTAATATTCATTGTATAAGTAAACACTATGACGATATATATGTACAGAAAATTTATTCTCATGTTAACGTTCATTCACTACATGTTATGAATGTAATGTCCATATACAGTCATCTATATATGAACATCATAGCTCTAAATGCACAAGAGAGCCTACTAGCGAAGTTCTCTCACGGCTGACGACAGATCGTCACGTCTGATCTTCATCTCCTGACCTTCGTCAGACTAAACAGTCTAGTCAGTAATAGACTCGTCAGACATCGCGCGCGTGAGTAGCAAACAACAATGAAGCTACGGAAAAAGTCCCCTCGCGATCCCTTCTCACAAAGATTTGTTCCGGAAGAGATTTCAGCTGGGGTGACAATGAACACATCGGCTGGCTGTCTAATGAACAAACTGACGCTCGAGAGAATGGCTTCGTAATTGCAGTAAGAGCTCTGCGGTATCTGGAAACTTGGTATCCAATTAATACGACAACGTGGAAGTGTGCGGCGAGTGCTGAGGTTTTCGGGATTTTATCTCATGTCTACATAGTTTGTAATTCAATTTGTTCGAAGTCACAATTAACTTGGAGTTCTGTTATTACTTTTATACAAAAAGATCTAATAATTATTTTCTATACGAGTATTTCTATGTTATTCATTATATGATATCTTTTGTAATGTTATCACAGACGTAAACCAATTAGTTTATTGGCTACGAAACTTGAAACTAGCTATTTTTATCACCTTTACCATAGTCGTTCTACTTAAACACAAACATTCGTTTGTAAAACACAAGTATTAGTAGTTATGTGTTTATGTAAATTAATTTTGTGATATTATTAATCTTTATATACGGAGTGTATTCTCTCAGTATTCTTTAGTAATCTTAACTAGTACATTAGATAATGGCTCTTAAACTAAACAAAGCAAATTACTATTATTCACGAGTAGCAAAATAAAACAACAAACTTTGCTCTCGAAATTTTTCGCTAACATATAAATGTAGCACTTTACCTGTTTAAATTAATCAGTAGATCTGTATCCACCCGCATTTATTTACATATTTTTGTGCTGCCTGATTATATTCTGACGGTCCAAAGTCCCTTTGCATGGTACGTGGTAGCATAAAGACTTAATAAATTTCAAAACTCACAACGACAATGAATTTTCTTGTATTGAGCTGCGGAAGATGTCACAGTTTTCCAATAACCTTTAGAGTTCAAAACATAAAAATCCAATCTAAAGCTTCGATAAAAATGAGAGCACGAAAATTAATCAGAAAAAATGAGAGAAAGAAAAATACAGTATTAACCACTTTGAATAACGTCACAGTACCCTAACCTAAAACATCCAGAAATAATTCGCGAGCGCCAAAAAATTCTAAAAATGGCGACAAATCGATTAAAGCTCCTAATTTGCGAGGTATATCTGAAACAGCGCGGCTACCTATGACTCCAGCCCTTACACGAATATGACGTTAAAGTTTACGGGTTTTATCCCAGGTTTTATGTAGGTTTCACAGTTACTAACGAAATAGTCTGACATTAATTATGGAGCTCGTTGGCCCAGTCTAGCGCGTTCTGGTTGCGATGCAAATTAAGCAACTTTCGCAATGCTGAGTACTAGAATAAGTAAACAAAAAAAAATCTAGAGCTCCTCTTCAAATTGTGGCTGAGCTTGATGAAGTGGAGCTTGATTGCCCTGAGGAAAGAAACCGGTGCCAACGCAAAGTATCTTCTACCACAGATCAAAAAGTAGGAGGTACCTTTCAAAATCTTCTGTTAAACGAAGGTGACCTATTTCTGAAGTTTACTGTTTACTTACGTTTCCATTATGCAGTATCTCGTACCCTCCCGGCTTGCACTCGTGGCTTCGCACCAGGAAACTGAGCTTGTTCTTTTGGAGGAAGGAGGCGGTGACATCAGGTCCGAAGTAGGTGCCAGCGCCACGTAATGCGTTCGCAACGCACCCGCCAGTACACTGCGGGTCTGACCACAGGATGTCGAACACCTGAATAAAAAACTTTAATTAGGCCAACTAGCAAACTCATTTTTGTTCGACCTTTTTGATATAATTTAAACATTCTGGCAGTTTTTGTCTTATATAATTATAAATTTGAAATGTTTGTTTTTCTTTATGTATATCTGTTTAACTAAACTAAACTAAATAATACTTAAACTAAACTTTACTTAAATTAAAATTACTTTAACTCAACTTAACTTAACTAAAAGACCTTTCTCGCTGCCTATTATAATAAACTTAAAACCCTCACCCGCTGTATTTTTTATCCATAATATTAATAATTGTATACCTACATGTCTAATTTTAGTAAGGTCTGCAAAGGTCGGCCGCAAGTGCACTTTGACCTTTTAGAATTTTTATGCCATGCTAATAATGATAAATATGTTTTTAAAAACCTCTGTAAGTCAAGAACTAAGCTTTGATATGCTATTTTAAAACGTCGAACATTTTGATTGATTAGCAATATGCGAAAATTAACAAAAGCAGGCCAACGAAACACTATTGAAACGCTATTGAATTAGCACACCTTGAGAAGCAGAACTAAACGAATGATGAATGATAAGATTAACTATTTTGAATAGTAATGAAACGTTCGTCTAAATATAAACTTTGCGATTATTCCATTTAAATGAAACTAGGGTCAATAATAGTAGTTACTACTGATCGAAAAAATCAAACTTAAAATACAAAAGCACAACAAAAGTCAATGAATGAATACTTATATTATTTATTATGATATATGACATTTAAGGCTCCAATTGAACGTGAAAATACTTGGTTTAAACACGAGAGTTTGTAGTTCAATCCATTTAAAAGCCACTTAGGACTGCGGACGTGAAGCGACTCTTTGCACAATTATATTAGCTCGTCGAGTAATATCGTTAATGTGTTAACAGCACATTATTTATTTAATGGGCAGCACATTAATAATTACTTAAAACAAATGTTCTCGTATATTATCAATCAAAAAATCTTATACAATGTTGATGCACTACTACACGTAGCTTACTGCCGCACTAAGTACTTGTTGATAAATACTGAATACCTTAAATGTTTCTTTGCAAAAAAGTGCCTTCAACTTAATTTGATAGTGTTATACGAATAATATTTCCGTAAGCTGACTTCTGTAAGTGCGGCAAATATTCCTTAACATTTCTACTTTAATTTATTTATTTTGGTTTATTGCAATTCGCCCTTTAATTCTGTCTGGTGATAATAACAAAACGAGAGAGATGCTTATACTCATCTGTCATTTACTAAAAAACAGAAAGGTACAATATTTTTTATTTGCAAAAAAGTGCTTACTACTCTAATAAGATAATTATTTCCTTTAATTGACTTCTATATGTCAATTTAGTCAAGTGCTGCAGATAGTTCTTAACATTCCTACTACAAGCACCTAATTTATTTTTGGTTTATTTCAATTAGCCCCTTGTTTCTGCCTGGTGCAAAGGACATGGTCCGTACTAATAGAAGATTAATAAGTAACGAAGGTTACTTATATCATAATGACGTGACGAAGGACAGCTCGGTGCGATGCCCTAAACAGATCTGGTGTCTATGAACCTAATGTTAATAATAAGACCGGAGAAATGCTTATTCTCATCTGTCATCTATAATAACAGTGAGGGTTCGTTATGAAAGCACCACCTGATTAACGGTCTCGGCTGAAGATATTCGTTTGAATCAAAGCGAGGAAAATACAAAATAATTTTTTTGTTATTCTCCTAAGAATTTATAGAGGCGAATAGAGATTTCTCACCATTTAATTACATAATGGATGGAGTAAGAAATTGGAGTGATTTTTTATAACTATTGGGTAAACCGTCTCTCTGGTCTAGTGGTTAAGACCACCGGTTTAGACCCAGAGGTCCTGGGTTTGTGTAGGTATTCGGTTGGGTTGGTAGTAGGGCATGTTTGTCCGCCTGGCCTGCAACCACCATCTTAACTAAATATGTCGCCACAACATCAATGTTTGTATCATTGTTGTGTTCCGGTAGCTAGAGTTAGGATAGCCAGTGCCTCACTAGTTGAGGATTCCGGGTGAAGTGAGTTTCCACCGTTGGCCTTATCATCACTCCACATCAAGTGAGATCAAGGCACAGTACCTACTTACCCGTTTAAAAAAACGGTGAATTTATATAAATACGTAAAGCGAAAACTTCGTGCCCCTTTTATATGAGATTTGGTGTATTAATTGTTTACGTGGAGAATGTGTTACAAATACATTGTATATTTGGAAACAGTCGAATTTCGATCACTGGGTGACCACTAGTAAACTTTTAAAGGTTTTGTCATGTTTTTGATTCCTGCTTCAATTTTTATAATATTAATTTTCATATTGAACTGGTTAATGACGCCTTGGCCTGCTTTAAGGCGACGCTAAACAATAAATCTCATACGGAGCGTTTGAAACAACAAATTATTATCTTAAAAAAATGAACTACAATATTGAAGTGTGTGTTAAGACTAATCTACTAAGAAATTTCGATGCTTAAATCGGTCTAGTTAGCCTGTAAAATGCAAATCAATGTTTTAAAAGAGGTTACTTTGATATTTTTTTCTCTGTTATAAAACTTGACCAATCGTGTTTCTGCAGCTAGCAAAATGAAGTCAATTAAATGAAAAATCATGTCATCAAATACCACTTTCATTATGTTTTGTAATTTTTGGGAGAAATCAAGATCCCCGCCACGTAAATTTCCAATGCGTCGCCTTAAGGAAAACAGCCATTGCAGCTCTTGGACACTTGCGGCATCAAAGGTATTAAGCGCGCGGTTCCGACTCTGAAGCTTTTTAGTTCTAATAATTCTATTTTTAATAGAATTTACAATAACTTTTGCAATAGTTACAGTATAATAAGAGTTTATAATAACAGTTACCATTGAAGTCTCCTTTACGCGTTACCAAAACAGCTTCCTAGAGAGTTTATCGATTTCAGTACTTTAAATCTGACAATTTTATTACTGAAAAGTGCTTTGAATAACTTCTTCACTCATTTACTGCGATATAAAAGTTTTTATCACAATGTATATCTCACACTTTTCCAACAATCAAACAATGTTGTGGACATAACTGTAAAACTGCTAGCGAGCAGATTCTGTTGCAATGAATACATTGCCCTACTTGTGACATTGCAATTTAAAGGCTCATTGGCTTTATGTAAAACTGGGCTTGACTGTCGTGTCGTAAACGTCTAAAAATAAATATATGAGAATACAATATACATACATCATGTATACATACAATATTGTATGAAAATTACCATTATGTAATAAAAATCTTTCCTATAACTTAGTACGCGTTACCAAAAAAATATATGAGAAAAAGCGACACGAATAGCCGAGTATCAACTAAATATTTATGGTCAGCCTTTTTGCAAAAGATAATAAAAAAATGCTGGTTTCCTAGAAAAAAGAATGGTTGTTATTCTTTTTTTTAAATTTCAGAGTCTTACCTATCATAAATAAGACGTTATATTATATTGTGGCCAAAAATACAGTTTGCGAGTAAAACATGTTGACATGTAGTGATGATTGATGGAGTAAAATATTCTCCATCAATAGCTATTTCATGTAATCTTATTACACGGTTTTTCTTGTATTATTATATGTTCAATCTAAGTAGTAATTAGTTTATTATACAGGTTAATAGTTGATTTTTGTAAGCAAGACTGACAGTTAATTCAATTCAACAAGCTCTCAAAAACACATTTGTATGATTTCTGTCTCATAAAATAAATGGTAGGTAGTATTTCAAACCCGGACGTGAAATGTTATATGAGTCTAAAAATACTTTGAAGAACATGTCAGCCTGAAGTTAATTACTCTTACATCTCCCAAAATTAATTTTCCTCTATTTGGATAGACGCTGATGAATTGCTTAATTGGCCTTTACAACATTCGTTATTCGCAATCTCACTTTATCCAGAAAATTAACTGAAATTTAAAATAACACACCAGCATTTTTAATTTGCATGAAACATGTTTTGCGAGGAGCTCGAGGGCGTAGTCGCTAACGCGCCCGGTCTGCGATTGCTAAGGTTAAGCAACATTCGCAAAGGCCGGTCATCAGATAGGTGACCAACAATTTATAACCATCTCGATCTCCTCCGTGCTTCGGAAGGCACGTGAAGCTGTTGGCCCCGGCTGCATTAGCGACTGTTAACAACCACCAATCCGCACTGGGCCCACATGGTGGTTAATATCTCGTTCTCCCTATCCATCAATAGGGAAGGCTGGCACTCCATCAGCGGAGACAAAAAAATGCGCTAGTGATGGTGATGACGTTTTGCGTTTTTTATCGGTGTTTTGATGATTAGGATGAAATAAACTACAGCTCAAAAACTTGTTAAATATATATAAATTATTAAATTAAATTAATAATTATTATATTCTCTGTCCTTCCCAAACTTCCGGATTTGTACATTCTTCCTTTTAAATCCAGTCTATTCTTATGTGGAACGCGTTGCCTCTCGAAATCAGGATGGCCATCACAGTCGCGATGTCTTTAAAAAGAAAGTCCGCATGCTTTTTCTTAATGAAACCTTGGCAGAATCATCTCAGTAACGACCGATTTTTAAATTATTTATATATTATTTATTTATGTGGGTATATTTATATACTTTTTTAAAGTATTTTATGTATTTGTAATTTATGGAATATTTATTTATGTATTATAAGTTGAATCTTTTTGTTACACTGTTTCTACTTTTGTTGTCTCTCAAAATTTACACCTCCCATGTCATTTCTGCACCACCCTATGGTTGACTGGTAGAAAATGCCTCAGGCATTAAGTCCGCCATGTAATATTTTGTTGCAAAAGTTTAAAATAAAATAAATAAATGATAGCATTTCTGTCATAAAACTCAGTTGTGCTTTCATGTAGGTACGAGTATGTTAGTAGTGTACCAGATAGTTTCAGTTCTTTGCACGTACATAATCGATTAGATTAGGGCATAGCAAACACGCATAGTACTTTATTTGATAAGTGTTATGATGACGTATTATTCAATTATTGCTTATGGTGAAATACCTAATTATTTACACCTTATAAGTATTGCTTTCATAAAGAATTTCAAAACCAACTAATTAAATTAATTTTGCATTAAAAAGATATTATGAGAATGGTGTTGCTAGTGAGGAAGCTTTACCCAGTTTAGGTCTAGATCAACAAATAACAAATTGAAATGAAACTAATTTTATAAATCTACTCGCGTTTATTTTGCACATTAATTTTATTTAATGTTTATCCTGACATTTCGAACCGTTTACAGGGTTCGTGGTTACAGGGAGACTTAGGTGTTGGTCGTCTCATAATTAGTTGGTAGCTTGTATACCCTCATTTTAATTTAAACATGTACGTAAGAGCAAGTAGACCCGTAAAAGTAGTTTCGTTTCAATTTGTAGTGTTTGCGTAAACTTAAGAAAACAATAGCCTATTATTTTGACGTCCTCCGTAGCCAAGTGGCTTGCACGCCGGACTTTGAGCGGCGCTAACTCTGAGGTCCCGGGTTCGATTCCCGGTCGGGTCAATGTCGAAATACGAACTTTTCGATATTTTGCCGGGTTTGGGTGGTTGTGTTGTGTACCGTCGTTGTTTCTGATTTCCATAAAACGAGTGCTTAAGCTACTTACCTTGGGATCAGAACGATGTATGTGTTGTTGTCTAATGTTTATTAATATAATTTTATTTACTATAAGAATTTTATCGTAAAATGGCTGTCAGTAAAACCGTCAGTGTGTTAGATGCACTTCACGTGGGACAACCTGTGCCCAGCAGTAGAATAGATTATAGGATGGTGATAATTATTATTGGGGTATCATGAATTCAAATATTTATCGTTCATAAATTTTTGCTGTGTAAAATAACTGAAAATAACATTGTATCATGATATTTTTTTAACCAGATTTTGGATCGGTTAGACACTGCTCGCCCCCTAAAAGACTTGTTACCTCACTTGAAACAAGTACCTATAAATTATAAGGGATTCAAATTTCACAGACCAGCGAATTCCTATATTACGCTGATATTTTACAGCTCTCCGCTTGGAGCTTGGTTTTTTTTAACCTACTCTTATTTTAATGCTCACATCCATTTCTTATATGTCACTCTTAAAATCTCCGAGGTATTTAAAGTAAATAATGTTCTTATAACGTCCTAATTATCCCAGCGTTGGCAGCCAGTCAAAAAGTTCATAGAAATGATTTGATATTTTTCACTAAACCGAACGTCTTAATTTAAAATTCTATCTTCCCGAGCGCTTACACAGACCCGAGATGATTCTGATTCTGATTCTTTGAAACTGCAAATCTACGAAGGTTTATGCAAATAAACTGAAAGTTTCGACGCCGGCGAGAGGTTTAATTTGAAGACAGAGGCGCCACCGCCAGGGTTACTCATTTGGATCACGTGACGCAAACTTTGCTCCATCATTTACTAGTTAATACTACCTGAACTTCTCTGTGAGTATTTGTAATTCGTTGTATGATTATAAACTGATTAGTGGTAAGGTAATGTCTTGTTCATTAGAAGCAATTACGAATAATAGGATTGTGCCCAAAATATGTCTAGATGGTGCAAACCCTATTCTATTATTTCTGCCGCCATGCAGCATGTTTCGCATTGCTGTGTTGCAGTTAGAAGGTTGCCAGTCCACTGAGACATAAGAACTGAAGCTTTCTATCAGTAGTATTTTCTTAAATTATGTTTTTTTAATGTGTGATGTTATTTTTTAATTTAATTTTTATTCATATGGGCCGTAAGTTCATTTGGCGGCTCTGTTAACATAAAAAGACACCACCACACTACTACATGCAAATTATGAAAGTAATAAAAAAAAACTTGAACCAGACAACTGACGCTCTACTATTTCTAATCAATTATTCTATTGATTCCTTCAGGCTACGTGTGTGAACCGCTCGTGTTTCGCATGCCTCTAGAGTGTAGTGGATCGTTATCAGCTCAGTAATGAGTGCCATTGTGTCATCGAGCAATGGCGACTGATGGTTAGTGGTACAATTTAAATTAACGAGACAGCTACACGGGGATAGAAAGGAATAACACACGTTGTGGAGCTCGGAAACTATTTTGTAGAAACTATACTAGCTGAAAATTTCAGGTAAGTACTTGCCGTTGTTCTAGATACTTGAAATTATTAAGAGCGTTTACGCCGCGCACTAGCGCCGCCAATGAAAAAAAAAACATATCTACTAATTAGAAATAAAAAATCAAATCATGCTCAACAAACTATCTGAATGAAGTAATTTAGCATTTTTACGTCACCTAATGAACACCTCACATGTTACGGTTTAGTTAAATAAGACGTTACGGCCACTTTTAACTATAACGCCATATTTAACTAAACCATAACATGTCAGGTGTTCATTAGGTGACGTAAAAATGCTAAATTACTTCATTCAAATAGTTTGTTGAGCATAATTTGATTTGCTATCTCTAATTACTAGATATGTTTTTTTTTTCATTAGTGGCGCTAGTGTGGGGCTTAAACGCTCTTAATGTAGATTTTTTTTAAACTTTAAGATATCAGACATCTCATGAATATCCTCAGTGGTAGAGAACTTCGAGTGGAGTACGCTTCCATCATAGCGCTGGAAGGCAAAACGATTTTCCCGTCAGTAAATATTTAAGAAAATGCGTATTTACATTTGCAATTCTTAAAGGCGGCCGGCCTGCTGTTCGCGCTTCGGCCGTCTACGAAACTGTTAAGGCGCTGAACACTCTGTAATGCGCTCTTTTCAGAGTGTGTAGAACTCGAGTACGTTGATGAAACTATGTTTACCTACTTATAGGTACTACCTAATACATAATAGAAAAAAACTATTGTTTTATTATCATTAAAAACATATTTTTTTTAAATTGCGTTTTCCAAGTTTTTTGACTTGAATCCAGTGGGTCAGACATTATTTGTATCACTTTTGCTTGTATGCAGATGTATGTTTCGTGGTTATCAGTACTTTAACACAGCTCGGGACCCGTACGATAAAACAAAAGTAATATAAATAAAACAATAGTAATACGTTATACAGCGGATTATGTCTACAGGAGCTGGTAGCTAGTGTTCAATAAATGTCATAGTCATAGATGTCTATCAAAAGCTGGTAAAGAAAGGTATAGTATAAAAAACAAGTGAGATATAGATAGAATCGAAAAATCGTATCGTTTTGCATTTAATACGAATGGCAACTAATTTTTGACAATTTGTTTTGTAAGTCTATAATAAAGTGTTAGATCTTATGTATTAACGACTGTCTTATGGCGACTCCATTGTTTATTGAGGATTGGTCGCAGACGATATACAGGGTGGAAACTTTCAGCGGGGCAGTAAGAGGAAGTACCTTATCTGTTGCAGCTACACGAAAATAGTCTTAGGAGACTATCTATAATTTTTTATGGAATTTTGATCCCCATTTAAAGATTTTCAAAAAAATGTATAGTTAGCACGAAAATAGCCATTTTACTCAAAAACATTATTTAATGCCAATCGATCCTGTTTCTAATACTGATCAAAAACTTCTATGTGACCAACCATCGTTGGAGTACTCAAAAAGTCACAAATTGCAAACGCTTTTTCCGTACATTTTGTATGAAAATTTTACGCAAAAGCTTTTTTAATGACGGTTGAGATCTTTTTGTTGACTGAATAAAAAGATAAGTTTAAGAGCAATTCAAATTTGAATCTTGTTATTAACACATGGTCCTATTTCTTGGCCAGCATAGTCCAGATCTGACGCCTTTAGATTTCTTTTTGTGGGGCTACCTG
Source organism: Eudonia lacustrata (assembly GCA_947562085.1). Classification (NCBI taxonomy): domain Eukaryota; kingdom Metazoa; phylum Arthropoda; class Insecta; order Lepidoptera; family Crambidae; genus Eudonia; species Eudonia lacustrata. Next base: position 10,887,786 of record OX387316.1, on the reverse strand, counting down.
AAAACTGAGGTTTACAAAAAGCAATACGATAGCGTCAAGAACCTAAAGACTCACTAACCACAATTTTGTATGGAGTTCATCCAAATAAATTGTCAGCAGCCACTAGGTCGGTACAGAAACGAATCAATTTATGTATTCATCTAAATGGCGTAGGGCAAGAAACAGCAAGATTTTAATTTTAATTTTAAGTGATCATTTGTCTTTTATTTTTTGTATTTCAGTTACACAAATTCTTTACAAAATGTAAAGGAAAAGCTTTTTGTAATTTGTGACTTTTTGAGTACTCCAACGATGGTTGGTCCCGTAGAAGATTTTGATCAGTATTAGAAACAAGATCGATTGGCATCAAAAAATGTTTTTGTGTAAAATGGCTTTTTTCTTGCTAACTGTACATTTTTTTGAAAATTTTTGAATGGGGAACAAAATTCCATAAAAAATTATGGATAGTCTCCTTAGACTATTTTCGTGTAGCTGCAACGGATAAGGTACTTCCCCTTACTGCCCCGCTGAAAGTTTCCACCCTGTATAAGTACTTACAAGAAATATAAGAGAACAAAATAGTGGCTAAGAGCGTATTAAAACAATCCCTTGAAAAATTCGACGGGTAATCAGTGCTCAGTAGCTCGTACGCAGGAGCTTCTGCCGCACAACTTATGAACGCAGTAAGTACAACTTACTGTATTTGGATTGTGATATTTGAGGTGCTGACATTACGATCTATTTTCTCGAAACTGTTCACATGTTCTTACTGCGTTCATAAATTGCGCGGCAGAGCAGCTGTCGCCCGGATTATCAAGTCATCTCTAACCTTAGTCCGCGTGTCAAGCGCGGATCCACCATTGTGGGCACAGTGGGCATGCCCACAACCTTACTGTGATCGAAGATATTTTTTTGTGCTATTTATATTGTAAAACTGGACGAGTTTTAATATATATGTATGTATTATGTATCCGTTTTGTATGTTTTATTGTTATTTGTTGTGCAGGTCAATAAATGTTACTTTATCTTTATCTGCGGTTATATTCAATCACTAAAAAAACTAGCAATGAACCGTGGGCGTGTGTGGTTCTGAACAGCACACAACAAACGCACACATTTACAGCTATAACCTTACCAAATGCAGAAGTCAACATTTTGATTACGACTCGCACTTGGCCGATTTTTGGGTCGCCGACCCACAGCCATTTTTGTGTGCTGGATCCGCGCTTGCCGTGTGTAGCGGCGTATCCAGGATGTTTGGTAATAGGTGTACCTATATTCCCGAAACATAGCCATGCAGCAAAGTATGAAGAATACTGTGATAACATGCAAAATCATATTTACGTAAATCTACTTTTCCATAAAAATACCAAATTTTTATGACAATTTTTTTGTAATTCCTGCAATGTTTCGACTTCTGTTTATTTGTTTTTGACGGCCTCCTTGGTCGAGTGGTTTGTACACCGGTTTTCATGGAGTCGCCATCTCTAAGGTCCCGGGTTTGATCCCCGGTCGGGTCAATTTAGAAATTATTGTTTTTCTAAATTGTCTCGGGTCTGGGTGTTTTCTATGTATAAAAATACTTAAATACATACTTATTATAATAAGTATGTATTTAAGTATTTTAAGTATGTCTATCCGTTGTCTAGTAACCATTTAACGAGTTTCATAACGAAGCTTCTCTTGGGCTAGATAATTGGTGTGATTGTAGGAAAGTTTTCTGTTTATGTTTGACCATGAGGTTGACCCAGAACAACGTATTAGCTTGACCTAGAGTTGTCAGGAGCTCGATGGCGCAGTGGTTAACGCGCCCGGTCTGCGAGTACTGATGTTAAGTAACTTTCTCAAAGGCCGATCATCGGATGGGTGACCAAAAAAATGTATCATCTTGAGTTCCTCCGTGCTTCGGAAGACACGTAAAGCCGTTGGTCCTGGCTGCATTAGCAGTCGTTAACAACCACCAATCCACAGTGGCGTGGTGGTTTATGGCCCGTTCTCCCTATCCATCCATAGGGAAGGCTCGTGCCCTAACAGTGGGGACATAAAATGAGCTGATGATGATGATGATGATGATGATGATGTGGTGTGTTCCCGTAGGTCGAGGTATGTGTGGTTGTGATGATGGCGGGTTCCATGGCGATGGTAAATAACGACTGCGTCTCTTTATGTGATGTTGTATATTTACAGTGACTACATTGTGACCGACTTATTATCTAAACCTTACAAGACTATTTATACAATATAAACTGTGTAGATGTTGGAAGGAGGATGCCGTGTCTTATCATAATCAGATCTACATGCGATTAGGAATGCGTTTACAAACTCTTTAACCATACGTGAGGATAAGAAATTTTGTAGCGACCGCAGGCCGCCACATGGTGCTTTTTAGTTATTTTATTTTATTTATTTTTCTTTATGATTATAATTTTCCAGGGTTCTATAAACGGCACCCTACCTGCCATATTCGGGATTATACATGTATTACCAACAACCTTGTATACACGCGTCTCTTAAAAATAAAAGACAACTGCAATAAAACTGCTAAAAAATCTATATTTTTGGAGATAGGTTGCTGATGGCCACTGGGCATTTTTAGCTTCACCGGACTTATTTGGGGGCGGCGAGAAACTTAAAGGGTTCCTCAAGCCGTGTGAAACGAAGCACCGTTAGAGGATATCTAGATGGAACGGCATCACGCACTAGTGCGTGTCCCGTACCCTAACAGATTCTCCGAGCGGTTCAAATCTGATCGGAAGCGGAACAACCAGAGGGCACCTAAAAGCTAGGACCTCGGCTTGGATTTACGGCGCGTAGGGGTAAAAAGAGCTTATAGTCAGGGGGCTGATCTCCATAAGTCACTTCATCTATACTACTATATAAATCTGTAGGCTCGGTTTGTACTTGCAATTTTTCTGACAAGTTTTATAACTCACTGACACCAATTCTACGATTTTTGAAATTTTTGTCTGTCTGTCTGTCTGTATTAACTCAAGAACGGCTTGACCGATCTTGATGAAAATTTGTGTGTCGTAAGAACATGCGATTGTGCAAATGATAGGCTATAAAAAAATGAAATTTTATTCACAAATTTACGCTCAGCGAAGCGGGCGAGTTTGAACTGGTTTGAGATGGCTCTAACAGAGAGAGATGGCATGCAAAGAGAGAGGCCTACACTCAGCATTAAGTGGCGACGGACTAAAGAAAAAGAAGCGGGCAAGTGACACCTCTTGATGAAAATTTGTATGTAGTAAGAACATGCGATTGTGCTAATGATAGGCTATACATGATGTTGGTAAACCTAATAATTATTTTGATAAGCATTCATTGATTAATTATTTTCGCACAGCGAAGCGGGCGGGTGACGGCTAGTCTTTCTATAAAAACCCACAAAAGTTGACACTCACTAACAACATCTACAATGTTATAAGAATATTGACAAGCTGTAACGAGATTTGTACATAATGTCTGAAGGCGACAAATTGTAAGAAGAACCACGCCTTTGGGAGTCGTGTTCATGAAATGGTGGCCGTAACTTTACCGGGGCTGTGACCCCCGCAAATTGTATTACGTTTGCTCAAATTGCTACGAATGAAAAGAAATAAGATAAGATCACTGATGCAATAAAATAGAGAAAGCCCACCCGATAATTTGTTGAGTGGTCCAATCAAAAGATTTTATTTGTGGAAATCGGTGTACCGAATATTGCTGAAGTGTAGTTAAGTACTTTCGATAGTTGAAGAGCAAACAGCGCGGTTGTAATGCGAAAATATATATTTACGTATAGCTACGCAACTATTTAAAGACAATCGCAAAGAAAATGATAATAAGAAAAAGGTCAAAGATTTACGCTAAATACATTAACTACCCAAACATAATGTAGCTACATATATGATACTGACGATTGAAAAGCTAATCATAATAGAGTAACGTATCGATTTTCACAAAGGTTACTAATCAATCGGCGAATGACGTGGAATCATACAAAAGTACAGCATGGTACAGCTAAAGGTTAATCAAATAATGGTTTGATTTGATTGTCGAACATTGTTTTCTATCACTTCTAAAAAATTTTTAACACATAAAAGTTAAGGGTTTGCTACTTTGACCTACAAACCTGATGATATAGGTTCTTACATCATCATCATCATCAGCCTACACTTTTCTTACGTTTTATTTAACTGTTACTTTTTGAACCGTGCTTAATCATCGACAACGACACGAAATTTATGAAAAGATTGTAAAAAGTAAATTAAAGAGCCTAAAACTGTCCGATTGCTGAGCGAAGGCCTCCATCATTAAAATTAAGTCATCGCTACAATTGATTGGAAATGATTGTGTTTTTGATTAATAAATAAAATATTAATCCTACTAATATTATAAACGCGAAAGTTTGTAAGTATGGATGGATGTTTGTTACTGTTTCACGTAAAAACTACTAAATGGATTTGGATGAAATTCGGCATACAGTTATTTAATTCGGATAGTTAGTTTAATTCGGATAGTTTATAACCTTGATTAACACATAGGATACTTTTTATCCCGATATTACCACGGGAACGGGAACCATGCGGGTGAAACCGCGAGCGGCCGCTAGTATTAATATAAGTTTAAGCACAAAATCATGGATTTTTATTTTTTACTAGCGGCCCGTCCCTGCTTCGCACGGGTGGACATTTTTTTTATATAGCCTATGTTATGTTATCTTAGCGCTAATGTAGCATTCTAATGGTAATTTTTTTTTAAATCGGTCCAGTAGAGAGTGTTCTGTATGGAAAAAGAAAATTTTTGTTTTTACTGTTTTCCTCGTATTTTTTACGTTTTTTCTCTCCATAAGAACCTTCCTCAGACTTCATCAAACACAACAAAAAAGAAATCAGCCAAATCGGTTCAGCCGTTCTCGAGTTTTGCGATTAGCAACACATTTAACGATTCATTTTTATTTATATAGATTAGGTATTTATATACAGGATACATACTATTAAAGGATATTTGATAATTATTTCCATAATAGTATAATTTTATTAAATACTAGCTGACCCGGCGAACTTCGTACCGCTTTGACAGTTTCCATGACAACAAAACAAACAAAACATTTTGTATTGGAAAATTAAATTGTCGTTTTTAGTATTTTCCGTTACTTATTATTTATGTTTCTCACCGTTTAAACCTTCCCTGAGCTTCGAAAAATATGTCAAAATCAAAATTAGCCAAATCGGTCCAGCCATTCTCGAGTTTCGAACAGCAATTGATTTTTATATATACCTATAGACTTTTTAAAGAGTATTTGGTTAATTTTTTTAAGTGAGTTCAATCTTTTTTTGAATAAAATCGGATTGAGATTTCAAACATGTGTGAAAATATTAAAATAAAACAAAAAACCCGATTGCTAAAACAACTATATAAATAACATAATTATATCTTTTACTTCCTAACTCTTTTAAATAGCAAAGTCATAGCGCATACACCAATTGTCAATAATCTGATAAGAGCGTAAAAACAAAACTCTGGATGTCTAGTATTTTTGACTGGCAAGTACTTTGAGTTTTTTAAACATGGAAATAAAATCTGCTAATATTCCCAAAAACAAAACACCATAAAACATTGCTGTTACTAAAAAATATTAACTACATCTACGTCCATAGAAAAATTGGCCATATTCTTTAAATTCCGTAGACGTTGTAGTTCGTTTAAAGAATTTTGATCGTGTGGTCGATATGACAGTTTTTTGGGGTCATGACTACTAATAGATAACCCGGCCAATGTTTTTTCTTGACTTTTTATACATACATATATACATACATACATACATACATACATACATACATACATACAATACATACATACATACATACATACATACATACATACATACATACATACATACATACATACATACATACATACATACATACATACATACATACATACATACATACATACATACATACATACATACATACATACATACATACATACATACATACATACATACATACATACATACATACATACATACATACATACATACATACATACATACATACATACATACATACATACATACATACATACATACATACATACATACATACATACATACATACATACATGCATACATACATACATGCATACATACATACATACACTCGAAAAACATAACCCTCCTTCTGACGCAGTCGGGTAAAAATGTAATTTAAATCAAAATCACTAAGGAGTAATTGATATCAACGTCGAAGCAAATCACCGCCAAAATAATGTTCTACCCCTTTTTAACCCCGTTATGGGATAAATTTCAATAAAATACGAAACACGTCTTTCATCAATTCTGTTAAAAAAGGTTTATGCAAAATTTGAAGTAGATTGGACCAAGGAAACATGTTGTACCATAAAAACTTTGCCCCCCTTTTTCACCCTTTTAGGGATAGAATTTCGGAAAATCCTTTCTTATCGGATGCCTACGTCTTACAAAGGACACACCCTCCATGTTTCAGGTCTCTGTGACTGTGCGTTGATCCGTCAGTCAGTCATTCAGGACAAAGCATTTTATAATTGTATAGATAAATATAAAAGCTTCGTTTAAAACACTCCCTGTTTAGGATTAATCCTAGTTTCTGTTAAACATGCTAAATGTAAATGAAAAAAAATTGATAACCGGGATTTAGAGCTCTGGAGCTGACGAATCAATATGTAAGGTGTTTTCAGAAAATATCCAATAAGTAGCGTAACATAACTCGGACCACCTGATGTGTTATTAATTCCTATCAGAATTCCATGGAATGACGAGGTTTCCAAGATATTAAAATTCTATGAATTCCTCAATTACTGCTTTAGATTTGATATAAAATGTATTCAAGTTGGCTTTTTTTAATACGTATTTTTTTTAAATGTTTATATAATTTTTAACGCAAATTTTGTTGCGAATAAATTACAAAAACACAAAGGTTTACGTATTTTTTTATTGTGTACAAAGTCTTTTTTTTCCTTTAATTTTAGATTGAGCATAGAAAATGACGCTAAGTGGTAAGTGATTTAAATCAAGGTTTATATTATATTTTCCCTCTTGCGTTTCAAAAACAAATCTAAAAGCAAATTCGTATGGTTTTGCATTTAAACAACATTTCATTAAAATTATCGAACGCATGAGTACATTTCCAGGCGAGTTGAGGTATTATTCAATTTGCCGCCGACCTCACCGTTTAGTTTCTTAGTAAACATTACGTATAAATGCCACGACAGCGTAATAATAAAGCGTCGTGGCGTCGCGTCGTGGCTTCGCTTCGGGCACAAAATAAGGAGACCCAGAAGTTAAGCTTAATATATACCGCGCTCGAAAAACTCAACCATGAACTCCTTGCACGGACACGGATATGGAACAGGGGCTCTATTTTTGACAAATGTTGCTTGTGGAATGAAAATTGGCCTACCCGCACCCTGTGCCATGTAAAATACTTGCATAAGGTTTTATCAGATTGCCCAAAAACCACATGGCAATATTATATAAATAAGGAAGTTCAAATTATAATTATTTACTTTGCCCAAAGTAGCTTGTCATTATTCATAATACCCGGACATTATGAAAAATGCTCCAATTTATTACTTGGTCCATAACCTATCTAATTGAAAAGTATAATTGATGATGTTATGAATTGAATAAAATTAAATATGATAAATTTAATTCAGTTCATCAACCACAAATCAAGTGTTAACAAAGTGACTTACTGAGAAATATGTAGACTAGTGCTATATTCATCATCTATAGTCACTATTTCAATATCTTCATCTTCATCATCAAATCCATCTTCATAGTTCACTTCTGTAAATTACCGTTTATAATACCTATTATGAAATTGAACTTATTAGTTTGGGCTCCAGTTGAAAATACTATAATGTATTTAGGTAAATTTACATTTTGTTTATAACAAGTCGAGCGCTTGGTTTCTACTGATTTTCGTTCGACATTTGACTTTCCATATTTTTGAATCGCTCGACCGCAACGAGTGCCCTCACCCACTCGTTGCAGTCGAGCGACACAAACGATTGATAGAATAACCTGTAAAATCAATGCGTTGTGTCAATGTGACATTGATAGTCTTTTCTATTAAAAAGCAGAGGTTTTTTTTAACAGCCAATAGAAACATGGAGACGTTCCGTTTTCATTGCGGTTGTTACCGGTTTTCTCTAAATTCTGCGTGGAACGGATAACATCCAACACTTCGTATTATGTTGACAGCACCGAAAACGAACGATTCAAAAATACGGAAAATCGGCGTCATGCGACTTGGAAGACGAGTGTGACTTAAGTCGCATGCGACAACACAATGTCATACGTGCGATTCAAAAATAGATCCCGAGCTCAGCTGTTGCGAGACTCCGTGTTCGTGAGAGGTTATGTATGTGTCGTTGCTCTATCATCGCGTTTGTATGACTTAACTTCTGCATTCTCCTTATTTCTTGCTTCAGGTCTTGAAATATTAAACCGCAGGGCTGCGAGGCCGCGGCCGTACAGAGGCGGCGGCGGGCGCCGGGCGCCTCTCGACGTTTGTATTTCACAAATAAATTTAAATCGTCAAGCATTTTAAGCGGGCTATTCAATTTAAAACATTTCAACGGCGGTATTCTAAGATTTCTTTTCACAAGTACGAGGTCAATGGGTCTTGAAAAATGAACGCTCCTCAATGACGCTTCACGTAATTAATTATGAAATAAAAAGGTTTGTGTTGATGTCTCGTTTCGATTTAACAAGGGTTCATATAGTGCTTACAGACTTGAGGTTTCGTTTATTAACATGATTTCACAAAAACCACGATTTATTTCAAAGTCGAAGCTAAACGAACATAAAATACTGACCTATAAACAGACAAGAAAATTAGTGTATCTGGTGTACACCTACTTTTTATAACTAAACTTATATTTCGGTGATGTATCGACCTAATACAATTTCATCCGGCGCATGATTGCCCATCGTAAAATTGAAGCTGCATGGAGTTAATGACGTCGGTCGGGAGGGTGTTAATGAAACGTTGATAGATAACGCTAACGCATTTAGTTGGCATACGGCGCGTAGTGACTTTGGTGACAGCTAACGAGCTCCAAGGCGGCAATCAAGAAGCGAATTGAGTCTTCAATACAGTTTATGTGTTTACATTGTCGATAAAGTTGTGCTGACGCCGTCATCCTTAAATATCGTCTCGTGTTTCTTGTGATTGATCACTTCTTTTGTAAGTTACGGCCTATGTAAAACACATGCAAAAATATTGATGTTCGCTTATTCAATTAAAAGTTTGCATGAAAAGTGATGAGGACGGCAAAGCTCTAATACCTCATAAGTACACTTTAAGCTAAATACTTTTTTGTTTTAATACTCAATGGTCGTTTTTAGTACATAACCCGAGTTTGTGAACCCGCATTTGCCAAGCGTGTTCATTAAACTAATACCCCAAATCATCCCCATCAGGCAGAGTGCCCAGTAAGCTAGCAGCATTGCCACGTTGGATAGCAATGCTTACTGGCCTAAGTAGCTGCTACCTCTGGGGTCCCGGGTGGTTTCTACTAATTTAATAGAAATATCTTTTAAGAGTTTGTGAGCACCCGAGCCCCATGGACTTAAAGTCTCTACCCCAAACGGCTCAAATTTGAGATCCCCAGTCAGATTCTCATACTTTCGCCGTTTGAGGTTCTCTGCATGATTTACAGCCGCGCCAGCGCTAACAGAAGTGATGTGAATGTGGGACGGTGCAAGCGTATCGACACAAGTAGCATCCCATACCAGAGCCCGTCCCACCCTCCAAGAAACTAGGGTCATGCCGTCCTGTCTTTTGCCGTCATCACGTGCCAGACCGGAGCGGTACCAGCGGTACTCGAACCCATCGAATGACGTCATTAAGGTTATGATGACGAGCAATGCCACCAGCACTTCTAGCACAGGACAACCTGTAGTGCCCGAGGCTGCCCACAGGCGCGCCGCAACGACATTGATGAGGGACGATACTGGGGGCGCCAAGACGCAAGGCAGTGGCAAGGCGAAAAGTACTGCGGTCCAACAGAGTACCCGTATTAGGAGAGGGTAACGCCTGCAACCAAAGACCTGACTCCCATTTCCCTACAGCAAAGAGGCGAGCGCACTCTGCAGGGCTAGAAGACGTGTTGATAAGGTTAATACGCAACAGACCACAGACAGGCTCGTCACAAAGCCTTTGGGAAGAGGTGTTTGTGGGATATTCGGAATTCGGGCAAGCTGCACTCCAGGCGGCTTTGGCCTCGTCCAAGTGAGAAACCAGAGGGGAACACGATGTGTGTTCCAGTATCTTGTTGATAAGATGTTGAGTAGCATGGACCGAAGACAACAACGCCGGAAGGGACACATCAGTAGTTTTACGGATACCCAGGCCACCGAACCTAGCCAATTTTATTTGACTCATTCTTATTTGTTTTTTATTGTTTCTTTTTTCTTATTTGTTGGTGTGTTTAAAATATTTGGTTTTTTTTGTTGTATCGTATTATATTGTAAATTTGTCAATAAAAATATTTCTATTCTATTTTATTGTTCACTTAGAGCATCTTCACCGTCGATATATTGCGTTTTAAAGCACGATCTCTTTTGATAAAGATATTATGGCGACATGAAAATATACAATACTATTAAAGTCCATACAGTCTACTGCAAGTATAAGTACCGAGCCTAACGGCACAAGCACGATTACCGTGGCACAAGCAGTTGACTGAATAATAGATACCAGTAAAGGTCGTCAGCAATAAATTCATCAGATAAGTCATTTCAACAAACAACGTTACGTTCACATTTCAATGAACCGAATGTGTGTTGCACGTAACCAGACTGATCGTGAAATCCATCCAAGTCGCATTATTTTTTTAAAAAGCTTACGCCTGTTTCCCTCGTCGTCGTCTTTAATGCCTAATAAATAATGAAAATAGAAATGAGTTTGACATACATGGCTTGCCGCACACATGACATTCTAAATCAACTGGAGTTCACACAGCAACGTGTGACGAATGAAACACTATATTCGTTTCCGCTACAAGTTTCGAAATATGTCCGGTGAATTGAATGATTGATTGGCAGTGACTAACCTGTTTCCATTCTACTTTGTCTATAACTTCAGCACCGGTGGAGTTTTCAGTGACAGGTGGGCGTAGCAGCGACACGTACTGGAAAACAAAAACTTTTTCAATAACTCAATCATTCGTCGCAAGTATTTAGTGTAATACCTGCTGAATTTATATTTCTATTTACACAACCAATCTGGAACGAGGTCTATTGTCATATTGTTTTCTAAAGTTTACGAGACACTGCTCATTGAAATTAAATATTTTATAAACATGTTCTCTTGTTTACTGTGACCACAGACACATAAGTTCACATAGTTTCATGACGGAGCTTCTCTTGGGCTAGATAATTGGTGTGAGTGTAGTAAAGTTTATTGATTTGTTTAGTTTATAAATGGTTCGAAACGTTCAGTATAATATGCAAAATTAACGCGAGTAGAGCCGCATATAGCTTTTCATTTCAATATCCATCATCATAGTCAACACTGCATAAAGATGTTCATATGGTTCCATACCAGACATATAAAAAAGGAAGACTTATTACGCTTCTCTGTCTATCTGTCTGTCCGTCGGTACATCACAGCTGCATGCTGCCACGACTGCTAATACTGAACTAGGTCGACTGGCGCTTTATTTGCACATTCTAAAATAGGCTTTTCATTTCCTTTTGTTCCGCAGGTATAGGTAGTTTGGTTATTTTATTGTTCCCGAACATTATTATTACACTATACTAATCTAATTCTAATTCTACACATTGACCGGGTCACGCGGTAACGCGATCCAAATTGGCTCTACGACAACGTACACTTTATTAATGACATTGAGTGGTAGGCTCGGCGTATTCTCGATCAACTTCACGACACACTCGGAAATTGATGAAAATGATAAAGCTATCTCCTTTGGCCCATGCCTTTGGCTTTTATAGTAAGATTAGACAGTGTTGGTAAAGGACGATGACTATTTTTGTATGAGATCCGTCCCCCTGCACGGGAGGAGGAAGACGGGAAGGCCTCCAACGGATATTTTGTGTATGTGATTAGACAAGTACTATCCGTGCTACGAAATGCACATAAGGCCGTTGGTCCCGGCTGCATTAGCAGTCGTTAAGAGCGTTTACGCCGCACACTAGCGCCGCCAATGTAAAAAAAACATATCTAGTAACTAGAGATAGAAAATCAAATTATGCTCAACAAACTATCTGAATGTAATTTAGCATTTTTACGTCACCTAATGAACACCTGACATGTTATGGTTTAGTTGCTGAATATGGCGTTATAGTTAAAAGTGGCCGTAACGTCTTATTTAACTAAACCATAACATGTGAGGTGTTCATTAGGTGACGTAAAAATGCTAAATTACTTCATTCAAATAGTTTGTTGAGCATAATTTGATTTTCTATCTCCAATTACTAGATATGTTTTTTTTTTCATTAGTGGCGCTAGTGTGCGGCGTAAACGCTCTTAACACCCGTATTGGGCTCGCGTGGTGTTTTATAGCCTGTTCTTCATATGGGTGGAAACACCACAGGCCCCATCAGCAGTGGGGACATGAGCTGATAATGGTAACTTTGCCGATGGAACCGGTTGCCCGGTAGGAACAGACGTTACGAGTTCAAAATATCGCTCGTGAAATTTTCAATACTTTTCCGAATACTGCAAGCTACCTTGTCTCGCTCCAGGCTGCGTATCATGTCCAGGTCGGTGGTGTCCGATATCCCTCCGTGGACCACGAACACCCGGTTGTTGATGATGGTGCCGAGTGGCAGCCACCGGTACACGCACTCGATCAGCTTCAGCAGGCGTTCCGCGTTATGCTAGAGGGGTGAAGGAAATTTTTATGAATCCCAAGTTTTACCAAGGCTGTCGCTATTCCATTCTGATGTTACAGTCAGTGAACCGTGAGGTTATATTAAGGTCCATTTAGTTTTAAATATATTTTTAATTTGATTTGAAAGTTAAACTACATTTGAATAAACATACTTATAAAAATGTAAGTACCAAACAATTTCTACAAACTAATCTTTATCTCACTCTCATCTTATGGTTACGAAGCCCGGGCTCGACCGCGAATTGAGCGAGGTCATTAATGAGGCCTCTTAACTCGCAACGATAATTTTCACAGTTGAGGCTCGACCGCGAAAGAGGCTAGCGGAGAGGCTAAATAAGAAAATTATCGTTGCGAGTTAAGAGGGCTCATTAATGACCTCGCTCATTTCGCGGTCGAGCCCGGGCTTACTGACGTACTCAGAAACGTCAAATAAGTTTTAATGACAATTAAATGTCTTTCCTTCTCTATTTAGCACTTAACATAAGAAATTGACAGCAAGATACTTAATTGTCATTAAAACTTAATTGACGTCTCTGAGTACGGCAATTAAGCTTGAAACTAAAAGCGCACTGATGTGCGCATCCTGAATCTTCATTTAATTCCAATCGTTATCGTTTTCCCACTCACTCCTTAAACGATGATAGTACCTACAATTGGTCGTGAATCAGTTCGAATGAGTGCCACAAAACAAAATAAGGAGACTGCAGAAGGTAAGTAAGCTTCATACAAACGCGCTCGAGTGACGCACACATAGACAATCTCTCAAGCCCGGGCTCGACCGCGAAATAAGCGAGGTCATTAAGAGCGTTTACGCCGCACACTAGCGCCGCCAATGAAAAAAAAACATATCTATTAATTAGAGATAGAAAATCAAATTATGCTCAACAAACTATCTGAATGAAGTAATTTAGCATTTTTACGTCACCTAATGAACATCTGACATGTTATAGTTTAGTTAAATATGGCGTTATAGTTAAAAGTGGCCGTAACGTCTTATTTGACTAAACCATAACATGTCAGGTGTTCATTAGGTGACGTAAAAATGCTAAATTACTTCATTCAAATAGTTTGTTGAGCATAATTTGATTTTCTGTCTCTAATTACTAGATATGTCTTTTTTTTTCATTAGTGGCGCTAGTGTGCGGCGTAAACGCTCTTAATGAGCTCTCTTAACTCGCAACGATAATTTTCAGAGTTGAGGCTCGACCGCGAAAGAGGCTAGCGGCTAGCTAAATTTATCGTTGCGAGTTAAGAGGGCTCATTAATGACCTCGCTCATTTCGCGGTCGAGCCCGGGCTTCACGGACACGGAATCTCGCAACAGCTGAGCTCTCGGCCTGGTATAACATGAACCGTGATTCCGTGCCCGTGAGAGGGTATGTATTAAGGCGAGCGTTTCCGGCTGTGAGATTGCCAAGGCGTTCAGCTCGGGACTGAATGATGGCGTGAGCGTCGAATTAGGCAATAATGTGGATTTTATTGATCGTTTACTTATTACTAAAAATATAATGGCCGACAACTATTACATATTCAAAGACAATTGGTTTGGTATATTTTTCTTTGTCTGAAACGGTGTATAGCCTGAATAAAATGATATTTAGTTTATTAATAAGACGTATGTTTGATGTTACATTTAATGCAGGAAATTGTAAAATATCGTAAAAATACCAGACGAAATTACTAGATAAAAGGCCATTGAATAACATTTTTTTTTTTAGGATCTAAAATTCTTATACATATCGAATAAAACTCATTTAAAATCACCGTTTTTTTAGAAACCCTCGCCTTAAGCTTATCTTCTGGGTATCTTTATTCTGTGGCCATAATAAGGAAAACTCTTACTTAAGGCCAGCAGTCAGGACGCACCGCGCTAAATAATATGGAAGAGAAAAGCTCAGAGGCCAGGTCGTTACCAATGAATTATAGCGCAACAATCAATCTTGGGGTCTGTCTCTAATGTCCGACACTTTTTGTGCAGCGCCACCGAAAAACTTCACATCTAAGGATGAATAACGGCAGGCTCGAGATTACATTTTTGTTAATGATAACAGATGAAAAGTTTCGACTGAACGCAAGGAAATTGTTACGTTGTCGCAAAAAAATTCAGATTGACTCACCCTGTATTTCTGATGTACCTCTTTGATGAAACCGTATCTGTGTACAAGATAAAAATATTTTTGTAGGTATTTCGAAAGAGTCTTGTTTTTTTTATATAAGTACAATAACTTTTCTTACAATGTCCCTTTGCCGAATCCGTATTTTAGTCGGCAAAACGTAACAATAGATCGATTACAGATGATGAATAATCAAACATCTCTTCTATAGCGGTGGAGTACAAGAAATTTCTATCAGAGTTGGAAATCGGAAGAGTACTTACTAAAGTTAAAATCAAAAATAAATATACTAAAATATATTTATTTAGTTTAAAATCGGTTGAACCTTATGAAATCACACATAGGAATGAAGACCGCGTAATAAGCAAAATAAGATGTTGTAGTTCCCTACTAAGAAAAGTTTAAATGCAGGACTTTTTTTTTATTTATTAAATTAACGTTCAATCTTTTTAACCTAGTTGCGTACTTTCATATTAATTTCTGTAGGAAACACACTCATGTCGTGAAGAAATGAAAAAGCCGTAAAACCCTAATTGACTTAGACCAAAAAAAAATTTCAAAATTATCTCCTTAAAAAAATAGGTTAAGCCCAAAACATTAATAAACAGATCATTATTACCATAATGGGTGCACATTTTTTTATAAAGTCTCTTTCTCAACAGAATAGTACTAAAGCAATATTGACTTCAATATTTCTGAAAGGAATTTTTCAATAAGTATTCAATTAAGGTAAGCTTAGTACTCAAGCACTTACCTGGAATTCATAATGAGGTCTTCGTGGTTGCCCCGGTTGAGGTACACTCCACCGGGGAAAGCCAACATACACGCTAACAGCAGCAGGAACACTTCTAAGCCCTTCTTGCCCCTATCCACGAAATCTCCATTGAATATGTATGGGTTCTCCGCCGATGGCAGCCCGTTCTGTATAACGTTCAAGCCTCAATTAGTTTACCTTACATTTCATATTTACACTGACGCTATTGATTTTCTTCCCAATACATAGTATAGAGTACAATAGAATAGAATATGTTAATTTGCATTAAAAGTGGTTAGACATAAGTGGTTAGAGTTCATTTTCAGACATGCAAAATTAATTTAATTAAAAAACAATTATACAATGGTAAATGGTAATCTATATAATAAAATTCTCTTATCACATGTTAGTTGCCATAATCCTCCGAAATGGCTCGATCGATTTTTATGAAATTTCATATGTATATTCGGTAGGTCTGACAATCGGTCGTAATCTATTTTTTATACCTCTAAGTCCACCCCAAACATTTTTTTTACAATAGAATTTTCCAGTACAAAATGTTCCCTGATTTGTTTGTTTTGTTGTCATAGAAACTGTGAAAGCGATACGAAGTCCGCCGGGTCAGCTAGTATTAATTATAAAATACAACAAATTATTATTATTATAAAATTTCTAGATAAAATGTCAATAAATTATTTATAATTTATCAACGAGTCAAATATAAATGCTGATTATAAAAATACTAAATTTAATAATATACGAGCGCATACAACATTCAATATATCATTCCAATTATAGCACCCTGTCTGTCAGATATTCTTGTACTGTGTAATAAATCATATCTACTAGAAATAGTTGCTTCTTAAAAGGATTGAGAGGAAGATCTTTTATAAATATATGGCAAAGTTAGCAACCTTAATTTTTTAAAGTACGGCTTACAACTAGTTCTTAGGGATATTTTACATATATGGAGCGTATACATTGCTTTTGGGCGATAAACGCTTTATCTACGTTAACTGAATTGCCCATACTATGATCACGTATATAAGGATAGAAAATTATTCCGTACGGGTAAGCACTGACGCTCTATTAATTTTCTTCCTAATATATTGTTTTATTCCATAAGGGTAAGCACTTGGCTTCGTCTCATCTGATCTTAAGTGATGATAAGGCGGCACTTCACCCGGCGTCCTAAACTACTGAGTCACTGAAATACTGAAGCAGCTCTATGGAGCTTATTAATAAACAAAGTGTAAGCTTGGAGTAGTTACTCCATGTTTTGTCTCTTTTACTCTAAATGAAGTTTACATGACGGGAACAAAACACGGAGTAACTACTCCAAGCTTACACTTTGTTTATTAATGCGGGGGTATCTGTTTACGCTTCACTAATCGTACCACTTATTTCCTATAAACATATTACATACTTTGTTATGGAGAAAGTCCCTACTTAGTAGTAGGGAAAATTCATAGGTAAGAACCTAATAGTTTAGGTCCTTACCTATGAAATTGACGTTTTGTACGAAGATTTTTTTTTAAATTATATTTTTGATACTAACGTTTTTTTTTATTTTCTTAGCATCTATTTATGTTAACACTATAAAATTTGTAGAGTAGTGTGTTTGTTTCACTAGCTAAATATAGCAGACATTAAAAAGAAAAAACATCAAGACCCTTCAAAGCTACAATGAAACAAAAGGTCAATTCCGCGAACAAAAAACAAAGACACTTTTAAAAAAAATATTGGGCGACAAAGACCCAACATGAATAATCATTGTTATTACTGAAGCCTAAGTAACATAGTCCTAATTAAAGGTGTATAATAATATTAACAACCGGTATCGACTCTACACACTCGACACCTATTAATAATTGAGACAAAAACGACAATTTCATGGGTAAGGACCTATTATTAACATGCTATCTATACTACTATATAAATCTAACTAACTTGTTAATATTGGAAAAATAAAATACATAAGCAAAGAGTTTTAATTCTCTGTTTGAAGACAATGAAAAACAAAAACAAATGACAATGGGTTTTTTGTTTTATTTTGCAGCGAAGGTACAATTGCAGCGTCTTTTTTTTTAAACAATAATAAAACTTATGTCCTGTCTAAGTTTATGTTATCATTTAGCTGTGTTCTTAATTGCAAATGATAAACGGAATAAATTTTAACGTAAAATGGCTATTACTTATGTAAATATTCAAACATATCGAACTAAGTGCCTATAAAACAAATGTACCTATGCATCTAAACCCACAATTATAACAATTACTTTACAAAACAATTTAAATCCCAACGGGTAATAATTGTAGGTATCGTGTTAGAGAAAATTAGTTTTTTTTTAATGTAAACTATATCTATAATTAACAAAGCGTAACGAAAGTATCGTGTATGTGTCACCAGTAAAATTAATTAGAAAACATTCCCCAATGGCCAATACCATAAATATATAAATGTCACTTCTAATGCGATAATTAACGCTTGTCGACAGATAGATACTCGGGTTAAATGCGAGAAATGGTGTTCCAATTTCAACCCCCACTTACTAGCTTCGTAAGAGTTACGTTCTGATAAGAAAAGTTCATATGAACGCTTTCTATTTTGCAAGCGTTCTTGTCTGCCTGCCCTTATTTATCACTCGTTAGAAGATTTGCTGGCTACAAAAGTATCTTATCTTTTCTTAATGGGCCCTACCGAGGTTATCCTCTTTCAGTAGCACTTCTACCAATCGGGATCTTTAGTGCAACATTATACTTTTACTCTTCTTTCACAGTGAACATGACTCTAACTACCATAAGTTATGCAATATCTTGGAGAACAGATTTTTGGATAGACTGGTCCAAAAAGTCCCTTACTTTACTGAGCCAGAAAGCCATAGTCGCACATATAATAGAATAAATACTTATAAGAATACAGATGGTCTTGATAGCGATGAAACATTAACGCCCGTTCCCTATAACCTATCTATCTGTTGTTTTGCCTACTATAGATACAAATTTGACATAAGCCCCATACAAATTATGTCAAATTTCTAACTCCAGTAAGCAAAACAACAGACAGATAGAATATAGGGAACGGGCGTTAGTAACTAATAATGTTACTATCTGTTATGTTGCGTTTTAATATTATTAATGAACGAGAGTTAGCGGAATTAACATTACATAATGTTTTCGATAACATTCATGTATATAATAATTAGGTATTGTTATTATTAATAAAGTTTTAAAAGGCTCACAGAGTGCGTATTGAACACGCTAGAAGAATTTTATTGAAAAAGGCGTTGAAGAAGTATGCACACACTTTTAAATTTAAAGTGGGAATAAAATAAAAACACGAAATACATCAACTCGACAACGATAACGTCAACACTCAAAAGGACTCTCCACTACATAGAAAATAAAAATTGTGACGCCAATACTTTGTTGGTTTCATCCCACAAGTTGGAATAAACTGTCTGGGGTTAAAAGCCAATTACAAAAGCCAGAGCGGTTCGGCTCACAGCGTAGCGATAATCAACGGGGCTTTGTTGGTAATCTAGCGAGGAGCAGACTTTGTTTAGATGAACCTTGTATAACTGAATAATAACCATAAATCACATACCTACATGTATACTTAACAGTAAACATAGCGAAACACATTACAGATTAGATAGACTAGATTGGATTGACTGTAGACAAGACTCGTAAAAAGTTTTTTTTTTCAAATAAACTTAGCACGTAAAATGTCTCCGTTTCACCTGATGTTAAGTAAAATTGGAGTCCAGATGCGAAGACCACTGGTACAGCGTAAAAACAACGCTGCATCAGTTACCATGACTCTGCCGGCGCACAAGGTGCCTCTTCACGCCTCGTTTGAAGGATCCCATATCATAGGAAGGAGGGAAAACATGTGCTGGTAGGCTATTCCATCTTTTGAAGGAGCGACAAAGAAACGATTCACCAAATTTTTTTTCGATAAATTGTTTAGTGTTAGAATCTGTGATGCTAGCGTAAACTAAGAAAAAACATAACCCTCCTTCTGACGCAGTCGGGTAAAAATTAAGCGAAAATTCCTAGCACAACTTAATCTGGTACCTATTCTTATATCTTATTCTTACATCCGGGAGCTATGTATACCGAAACTCAGTAGAACCAATTAACACTGTTTTGTCTCATATCATGAGATCAACGGTCGCAAAATGGTGTAACGAATTAACTTTTATACTCAAGGAATTGTAATTCCATTGGCATAAGTCTATAAGCCATACACCTACCCCAAAAACACAATTTTCAATATACATCTATAAAATATAACAAACACTTGGTACTTTATCAATAGAGTTCAATTTATCGAGACTCTCAATGCTCTATTTGGAGATTGATTGCCTGTTGGATCGCCGGTATGCCGATACAAAGAGACAATAATTCTATACAGGCCGGAATCATATTTCAGTGTGTTGTGAGTGCTTCTCTTTGTAGGTTTTTACATCCGTATCAGTATGTTTTAAACTGTTTCAAAATGTTGAAATGAAATAACTTTTACGGATCTACTCGCGTTTATTTTACACATTACTTAGTCTTCTGTGACCACGGACCCTGCAAAGGGTTCGAAACGTCAGGATAAACATTCAATAAGTAATGTGTAAAATAAACGCGAGTAGATCCGTATAAGTTGTTTCATTTCAATGTGTAGGGTTCGCGTAATCTTTAGAAAACAATGTGTTTTAAAATGTTTTAAAATGTTTTAAACTGTTTTAAAATGTTTCAAACACGTTTTCCCTCTTTCCTACGACATGGGGTCCTTCAAACGAGGCGTGAAGAGACCTTGAGAGCCGGCATGGTGAGGGTAACTGATGATGCGTTGTTTTCACGCTGCACCAGTTGTCCTTGCGTCTGGACTCCATTTCCACTTAACATCAGGTGGAGTGGAGTCATATGCCGAACTATGAATTAAAAAAAACTGCGCCAAATAGCATGTAATAGGATTGTTGAATAAATCTTTATCGGATCGTGGAAATCCAAATTGAATTTGCTAACCTTATAATCAGTTGCCATTGCCATAAGCTATATTATTTGTAATTAATATGGAGGCCTTTGCCATTAATTGATGACATTGAAATCAAGTCATCACTATAATTGATGGGTAATGGTCATATCACCCCGCTTGCCAATTGCGGGTTGGTGATCACAAACCCGAGATATGCACCGAAACACACTGCGCAGCCTGGGTATTGAACCCGGGACTCTCGGCTCGGCCACGAAGCCGTTATTATTGAATAAAGAAAGAAAATAATTTATTAAATACTTATTCTAAATATGTACCCACTACATGCATTGTTGTTGTACTTAAAGCATTAAACCATTGTTGTACGACTATACCATTATTACTTTTGTTTTATTTCAATCCATTAATCAATGTTCGTGTGACGCTATAGACAAATAAATTACCCTTGTAATGATAAATAAAATCTTTTAATTTTGTAATTTGTAATTCTTTTGCAAATATTTAATGTACAGACACGGCCTAGTCACATTTTTAATAAAGAACAGATTTTTATTAAATATCTATCTCTACTGTTTTATAAGATTTATCAAATATGTAATTGGTTCCAGCTTCTACAATATGCCACTCGGTAACATATGTGGAACTAACATTGGTTATAATGTATTCCCACTCAATTTCACGAACCGACGCAATTTACCTTACAATAAAAGTGGTAGCTACGGGCACGTATTCCCTATGAAATTATATTCCGTGTGCAGGTGTAGCAGGATACGAGAAAGTCAAAGTCAAAGTAATTTTTTTTATTCAAATAATATTTAAAAAGTGCTTTTGAATCATCCAAACATTTTTTTACCTGCTACCCATTTAAGACGTCTACTTTTAAGCTTCATTTTTAGCTTTCAAGACATTTCGTGAATCATCACACTAATAGGCTCCATTTTAATTTCTATTTACCGTACAATTGTACCCTTACTACTAATAATTATAAAAAACACTTCAAATGGGCTAAATGCTAAACCGCGAAGCCATTAGTTAATATAATTAATTAATTGTAAATGCGAAAGTTTGTGTGTATGTATGTGCGTATATTTGTTGCTTCTTCACGCTGCAACGGATGGATGGATTTGGATGAAAATCGGCATACAGATAGTTTATAATCTGGATTAAAACATAGAATACTTTTAATTTCGATATTCCCACGGGAACGGGAACCACACGGGTGAAACCGCGAGCGGCCGCTAGTAGAAGATAAATATATTTATCATGCAGGCACAACGGGGCGGGTGTCTGTCTGTCAATATCGTAACGACGAAAATTACAGTTCTGGAAATATTGCTTTTACTGTTACAATATTTCATATGGCAGACGCCAAACCAAAATGTAGGTAACAAACTCATCAGCGATAGGCGGCTTTATTTATCAAGTGAGTTCCGCTCCAAAGCAAATTTACTCTCGCCAGGTATATAAGTCGTACGTACCAAATGACAAATAGGGTTTTTTCTGTCCTGCCGTTTTGTGTGGTTTGTACTACCTATAGTTGGTTTATTTCTGTTTGTTGAATGCTATTTATGGGAAGGAATGGCATTAATTGAAATTAGTAAACGAACTGCTGAAATGTTTGCTATGATGTTTTCTGTACGGATAAGCACGTAGCGTGATGATAAGAACGAAGGAAGAAGCGTACTCCACCCGGAAGCCTCATCATCATCAGCTCATTTTTATGTCCCCACTGCTGGGGCACGAGCCTTCCCTATGGATGGATAGGGATAACGGGGCATAAACCACTACGCGGGCCCAGTGCGGATTGATGATTGTTAACGACTACTAATGCAGCCGGGACCAACGGCTTTACGTGCCTTCCGAAGCACGGAGGAGCTTGAGATGATACATTTTTGGTCACCCATCCGATGACGGGCCTTTGCGAAAGTTGCTTAACCTCAGCACTCGCAGACCGGGCGCGTTATCCACTGCGCCATCGAGCTCCTCCTCTGCCTCCTCCTTCTTATGTACCTAGTTACTCACAAAACAAGTAAGTACAAGGGCGTCGTTTATTACAGAATACTGGCATTGTTTCTTCCCAGACCAAATTTATTCAGTGCAAATAGTTTTTATTTCATTTTTAATGTAAACAGGTCCACTTCAATTACGAATTTATTAACGCAAAAAAAACTCACCCGGTTTAACATATTACATACAACGTTTTAGGAACATAGCAATAAATCTAACAAGCCCGGGAAAGCATTACTTATACCTAAGCTTCGTGTGAAATATGTTCTAGTCGCAGCAGAATTTTGTTGTCAGGCTTTTTTGGACATATATGGAAGCAAATGGCTAACACGCCACACA
The DNA here is from genome assembly GCA_947562085.1 of Eudonia lacustrata. Classification (NCBI taxonomy): domain Eukaryota; kingdom Metazoa; phylum Arthropoda; class Insecta; order Lepidoptera; family Crambidae; genus Eudonia; species Eudonia lacustrata. The sequence goes on along the minus strand of OX387316.1, from coordinate 10,864,713 downwards.
ATGACAGTAAATTTGGATTATGGAATGCAACAAAATACGCTTTTATACTACAGTATTCATAAAGAGTCAGTAAACTGGGTAAGTTTGCAAAAACAAGACCATTCTCCAGTCAACATTTCACCAAACTTTTAATGCATTCAGTGTCACCGAAAGTTCGCTCGTCTTATGGTAGCTAAAGCATCATATATTACGTGATAAGCCAGCTACCGCCAACAATGGGCCAGTCAATCTTTGCAAGCTTTTATTTAGCTTGCAATGTACGTGGGACACTCAGAAAGTTTTGAGAAACTAAAAAACTAACTTCTATGGATAAAATATTCTAATTAAATCTTTTCAAAGAACTCTCCACTAGCCTCTATACAAAGTTTCATGCGTCTGAACCAATTTTCGAAACATTTTTTCCAGTCCGCCGCAGACACCTCTTCCACGGCCTTCTCGAACGATATGGGATATCAAATGAAAGGGCTTGCTGAGAATAATCTGAAAAATAAAGTGACGTCCCTCTAAATCCAATATGGCGGACTAAGTTTTTAAAGCTTGCCTACAATATAGGTATCAAATGGAAGGAATCAGATGAACAGACTGAGAAACGTGTCCAGCGATAACTAAAAAGTAAAAAATAAATTAAAAGTAAAAACCTTTTAAAAAACAAGCCTTTAAATGCGCAAAAAAACTTTTACTTTGAAACTTTTACTATCAACTTATAATGTCATTACCTACACAATTTTTATATGAATAGAAAAGCTTGTCGCGAGATTTACTTGTGTAGATAAACAAGTAAATTAAATAACTTGATGTGATTGATTTTAACTATTAAAATTTCAATCTAAGTAAATACGAGTAGGTACTTAAATCTCGCGACAAGCTTTTATATCATATAAATTGTGTAGGTAATGACGTTATAAGCTGATAGGAAAAGTTTTAAAGTAAAAGTTATTTTTTTTCTTTTTAGCGCATTAAAATAAAAGCTTGTTTTTAAAAAGGTTTTTACTTTTTATTTTCGTTAAACTAACAACGAGCAAATATGCTTATCCTTCATCTCTTCATCATCAGGTGAGATTTACCTGAAGTTATATATGTAACTACCTAGCTGGGTATCTAACTCCGTTAATCTAAGTATAAAACAGGTGGTTTAATCACAAGACCACACAGGCGATTACATAAAAAGTCAAATAGAAACATAGTTATTATAAGAAGTTAAAACTGATCTTCACTAACTAAGCCAATTACTTAATAATGCGTCCGTTCCATTTTTCATCAATTGCCTTTGGAGTTTAACTGCTGACGCGAAATAATATTTAAACGGTAGTCCAACATCGCATCTAACTTGAAAACTGTCAAAGTTTCCGAAGACCCAACTCAATTTCGAGTGTCGTCTCCGTCGCACAGTGGTCCACCCCCATACAAGCGGCCGGTCATAGCATGTTTGAAAGATCCATTACCGTATTTTAGAAATAAAAATTACACTTTTTTTTTATTATTCGAGAGAAAAAATAAACTCTACTGCAATATTTTCATTGGAGTCATAGTTTCCAAGTAATTAAATAAAAAAAGTTCCTTTTGTGTGGAAAGCAACACTAAAAAAATGTAACTCTCGATTTCCTCCTTGTTTCAGTTAGCGGTTTTTAAAATTGGTATTTACATATTATTTGTTAATTTTCATTCATTCACACATGGTGCCCCTCACGCGCCCCTTCGGAGTTATGATGAAAAATTATAAAAAGATAATAATAGTAACACAAATTGGTATAACATTATGGAAAGTAGTACAAATAGTATTATTATGGGCGACTCCTAATTAACTGGTAACCTTTATTGTTATCACTACCGACATAAGTAGGTACTTAATCAATTATCAATTTTTAGGATTCACATCACCTGATTAAGAAATAATCACAATTGTCAACTCAAACACAACACAACTTCAAAAGTCGTTAGTTAGTTACTCTTTTTGTTTAAGAAATAACCATTGCCAGTGCAAATTAACTGTGCATGATGATTAGTGGTTTCTTGTATCGAATAATTGAGGGTAGTAAATAACTGTTTTCTAAATCAATTAGCGGCAAGATGTTTTTGTAATTTTTCTCGAGTTTAGTTCCTAGAGTTTCTAAAGTTTTTTTTGTTCTCTGGAATAATAGAACACAGTGTCATTTTTTGTTTTCTAAAATACGGTATTAGATCTTTCAAACATGCTATGACCGGCCGTTTGTATGGGGGCGGACCACTGTGCAACGCAGACAACCCCAGAGTACAAAATAAGAAGACTGCAGAAGGTAAGCTTCATACAAACGGGCTCGAGCGACGCAGACATAGACAACCTCTCGCGGACACGGAATCTCGCAACAGCTAACCTCGGACTGGCTTGAAATGGTCCGAGATTTGTGTCCGTGACAGGGCCTATGTGTGCGTTACTTGACCGCGCGGTATGTCAAAAAAATTGAAAATTCAAAATCATTTAAGCTACAAGTAGCTCTTATGAATGTCACTATGCCATCGGTTTGTAAGTCTACTCTGGGCGGGAGATCTTGTACTGAGAAGAACCGGCAAGAAACTCAGCAAGTGTCCAGTTCTATTCTCCCTTACAGCGCGTCAAAAATATTGGAAAATGCCCTATCATAGCAGGACACTGTCCATTACAAATAAACACAAATAATATAGAAGACAACGATAACATGTAGAAAAAAACAAAATAAAAAATGTAAGTTAACAAATTTACTTTTACTGCTGGGGCACGAGCCTTCCCATGGATGGATAGGGAGAACGAGCCATAAGCCACCACGCGGGCCCACTGTGGATTGGTGGTTGTTAACGACTGCTAATGCAGGCGGGACCAACGGCTTTACGTGCCTTCCGAAGCACGGAGGAGCTCGAGATGATACATTTTTGCTCACCCATCCGATGACCGGCCTTTGCGAAAGTTGCTTAACCTCAGCAATCGCAGACCGGGCGCGTTAACCACTGCGCCATCGAGCTCCTCAAGCTCGGCTCAAACAGTACTATAGTGAAAGTCAAAAATTGTTTAAGAAAAACAAAGTCAAACAATAGTGAATAATACTAAAAATAAGATAAGTAAGTATGCAAGAACAGACCAGCCTCCACAGGCGTGGCATGTACCTATTAAGCATACCTTCTGGGGTCTACTTATTTCGGCCCAAAGTCACGGCTCTGTTACAAGGATAGAATCTGCGTGATAGATAACGAATCTTCGAAAGTCATTACAAGATAGTAGCAAAGTTACGTGAAGCGGATTTCTTAGCTGAGTTATGATGATTGACCACAACATGTGTGTACTGAGTGTCCACTGACGAATCCTTACATCTGCAGTGGCGAGGCCGCTTACGCAACGCGCCAACCAATCGATAGCAGCTGCGTTATGTATGTAACGTCATCCTTTGGCTTACACCGTTATCCCCATTGACGCTCCGGGGTGGCGCAGTGTGCGACAACAAATAGATACTGTTAATAAATAGTAATTAATGTTGATTGCCTATTGATATGGTGAACCTAAGGGTGAAGCTACAAAGAATTGATCCGTATAAAGAGTTGTTTCAATATGTTGGACCTGCGTAAATTTAAGAAAAAATTAAAAATATAAGTTTGAAATAGTTTTCATGAAACTAAATTACTTTTTTATTGGTGACTGTACTACCTCCGTGATTAAAATTTATCGAGTTCATAAAATCACTTTTTTTAAATCACTTTTCTGTTCAGCATGTGTGAGTACACAATTGTTTTGAAGCTGCAACATATCGTGTTTGTTTTTTGTCATTTGCTTTGTGTGTTGTTGTTGTATCTCTGTGTGTGTACCAAGAAATAAATAAATAAATAAATAAAATAAATCATGGGTGCTGAATTGGGAAGGTGCCGAAACAAAACTAACCCAAATTAACTAACGATGAACATAATTAAACAATGATGTTGACTATAACTGAGCTGAGTACTGTTAATAACTATTAACAGTAGCCAACTGAATCTCTATCATTTTCTTCATATTCTGTAAAAAATATTTCTATAACCTTAATTTATTTTTCATACTTTAAAATTTTGCAGCCTACAAAAAAATCAACACCTACTTACTAATCAATAACTAGTAGACACTGTTACCACTATCCAATCACTTCGATCGACAGCCAATAATAAACGTCATTTTCCTATATTTCCAAAGCGGAAACATCAGTTGGAAAACAATATCGGCGAACTAACGAGGTCGTCCGGCGTTACAGGCGGTCTATCAATCAAATGGCACCAATTAGGTGACGCGTGCGCCGCTCCCGATGTTTGCCGAGCGGGGTCGGGGCCGCTCGCCCACTTGACGTCAAAGCCCACATTAATGATCGCGAGCACATCGCTGGGCAAGGAGGAGGAAGCCTGCTTGCTCGCTACGTAGTCTGTGTAATAGCTTCCTTACACAAAATGCAATAGCGTTTTGTGTGAGGAAGCTACTTTAGTAATAACTTGTCACCCCGCCATGAGCGATGTTAGTGGGAAAGTGCTTAGCCCGCCACATTTATTAGTAAGTGACCATTATACCGTACTGCCGAAACACAACAATGCATTAGCAAACTATTTAGGTGAGATGCTGGCAGCTTGCCAGAAAAAGCATAGCCAATTACACGATATGTGTCTTAATGACTACGAGTACAATATCCGTGTTCTCTTAAGCAATCAGTATAAAAACTATTCTCAACTTTACAAGGAGCAGATTGCTTAGCTTAGCTGCAATGCTTTCCCCGCTTTCAGTGTGTATGCCCCCTAAACTTTACTCATACGGTGATGTCACGCTTTAACTAACAGCGAGTGTTTTTCCGCTAATAAATAAACACGACTAGGGAAACAGACTTTCTTATAACAGCATCGATTATCTTTTAAAGAGTGAACTACTGCAGTCTTTTATACAGCTTATTACACCTAAGTATACATACCTACATTATAGGAACAAAGTTCAACAAAGTTCCCTGTTTATCTGTAATAATAAGTGTTCGAACAATTACCTATGAGGCGTCCACGAAAGGCTGGCATCGGGGTACCTTTAGATGCCCTGACATTTTGCTAAGTGGGAGCTTTATTGTGCCACATAGAAAATTTCATGTTTTATTCTTGTGAAAACGGTTCCTGTATTTGTGACACAAATAATTACTTTTCATTTCATTTTATTTCAATGGACAATTCCAGAAAGGTATTTTGTCCTTTGTATGAAATTAACGTAAAGGATAAACGTTATTAAGCATGTGAGCAGCTTTACCTTATACCTATGTGAAATTCAATTCAGTGGATCGTGTAAATGTTCGTAGCGGACCGGATTTCCTTTTCGTGTAATGGAGCTTCGATAGTACACCAATCTATTGTATGAGGGATAACATAGGTCCCAAACAATTGAACAAGTCAGACTGGGGTTGACACGGGGTTAAAGAAGGCACGATAATGCGGAATTCTATTATACTGCGGAAAAGCCGTTTACAACGTCCCACTAAAAGTTACATCAGATTGTCTAAAAATACATCGTTTTTGTAACAATGTTTTGAAGCTGTTTATACTGCTTTGATGTCTTACTAGTAAACGTAGTAAAAGATATGAAAGGTCCGTCACTAGACACTACTTTGATGCAAAACGCTATTTACCAATATTCCTGGTGATGTTCACGACACTTAGAAAAATAATCACTTTGCAAGCTGTCTGTCGCTTCAATAGGTAAAATAAAATTTTAAATAGTTACTATTTGAAGGTTACCAGCGCAAAAATACTTTTTAAAAATTTATCATATTAGGTTCAATGTGACGCAACTCGTGGATAACTCGCAAATCCTTTCTAGTAGTGCCTACTTATTCGTAGTAGTTCATAGTACATTAAAACTCAATGTTTTGAGGAAGCCATTCCAATCCATCACCCGTCATTGAGTCGTATGACCAAATATCATAAAACACACGTGAGGGACACGTTAAAGCTATGATTTATGTTACAGCACTATTGTTTAGAGGCTATATAAAGAACACTCATATTATTATGACCGTCACATTTCCGTTATTAGTTTTCATTAGATTCTAAAAACTAACGATAAAAAGAATACTTTATTTTAGAAGCATTAGGTACCTAACTACGAACGAACACAAACTTCTAAAACGTGGGAGAGAATTAAGGTTTTAAACTCCATTTAATTGTTAAGTTCATACAGAACATTAATCAATATAAAGTGCACGTATATTACCTTGTGAAATATGACTAATAGATCGTCCAGCTTTCCATGCAAATCACCGCAGACCGTTATTTGGCTGGAAATTGAAGTGGTGGCGACGTGGATGTTGGGCATCCGTTTCAACGCTTGCGTGGCTTCCTTTAGTATCTGCGCAACATATTTTGGGTGAAGTCGGTGCTGAAATAAAACAACACATGCTTTATTGCCTTCCTATTTTGATAAGCATATAATATAACAATGGCAAAACATAAATACAGGTGTATATACATTTTACTAAAATGGTGTTGCGGACATAATCACAATTCGGAAAATTGTTGAAAAAATTTCTACGAATGGGTATTTGATGTTGGTTTGTTAATGATGTAGTTGTTAACATTGACAAAGGTTCCTTTGGGTTACAAATTATTGTTTTCTTTTTTAAAGAAAGACTTCCTTCTACCTAATATTAAGCAGAAGCAGAGTCCAGATGCGAGGAGGAAGCTTAGAGCAGAGATGGGCAAACTACGGCCCGCGGGCCATCTCCGGCCCGTGAATGACCAAAATCCGGCCCGCAACCATTAAACAAAAATTCAAGTGCAGAAAATGGTAAGCATTTTCGGTATCAATATTTTTATTTCACAAAAAAAAATATTTATTTATAGAAAAAATACAGCAAAAAAATTCAATAGCCTGGCCCGCCATAGATTTTGTTAGTAAATATTGTCACGCGAATGAAAAAGTTTTCCCATCCCTGGCTTAGTGGATAAAGGTGAACGCACATCTAGCCGCACCGCACGCACCGCAGTCGCCGCATTCGAATTCATATATGAAATTCTTGCAAGTGTGCAACTGCGGCGCGTGTGGGTGTGTGAGAACTTCATATAAGAATTCTAATGCGGCTACTGCGGTGCGTGCGGTGCGACTAGATGTACGTTCACCTTAAGTGGGGCTAGTGGAGTGGATCAGTGTGCCTCACCAACCGTCCTCACATTGCCGTCTTGCAGTCTTAGACCCATGTGAAGGGTATAAGACTTCTTTGCCCTGTTCGGGAAGAGCCACGATGGCCTAATCGGTAGTGCACCTGACCCGGTATGTCCGAGGGTGCGGGTTAAAATCCCGCTTGTGGAAATTATTCAACACTTATCCGAATTATAATTGTAAAACAACTTAAAGTTTCTATTATTCATAGCGGGTGATACTAAAACGGATAAGTGGAACTGTGTCACGATTAATTATGTATGCAATAGTTCTATGTTGATAGTAAAGTCCACAGGTGCTTTGTTCTATTTCTAGTTAGCCATAATTATGAGTTATGAGCTCTTGCGCCAGTCATATGCTAGGATACGGGAAGAGCTAGAGAAAAATTACTAGAAAACAAACTAATATAAACTCTAATTAGGAAGTCATACTATAAAACACCAAACTGCCTTTTTGTTTTATAAGAATAAACATTTTTCGAGGGGTAAGAAAACTTGATTTAGAGTGAAAAAAAAGGGATAAATTTCTAATTCTACTAAGGAATACATAAAGATATATATAAAAAGATAGCATTCCATTAGTACCTAAACTCTTCTATGTTATAAACCAAACTTGTATTCTACGTAAACTTACGTTTGTAAAAGCCAAGCTCTATAAAATAAAAATATTAAAATAAATAACGTACTTATTCCATTAAAATATCTATAATTAATGAAGATGCATATCTTTAGGCAAACCTACATATAAAAATATAGTAATAAGTTTAAATAAATGTAGGTATGTATTGGAATAACGTGTTCTGTTCCTAATACTTCTTTGCTTCGACAACTTTAATAATGGCATAGTACTACTCACAAAAAAAAAACTTCTCGTAGATAGTAGATGGTATGTACACACGGCGGCAGATCAACCTACCCAAACCTGTCAAATTTCTCCAATGAATATTGATCCTTTTAAGCAAATGATAAAGTTCAAAATTGATTGTAGAAATTTGACAGTTTTGGGTAGGTTGAACTGCCGCCGTGTGTACGTACACATGCCTGCACATCAGACTACCACAAACTGTCAAATTTTCTTAATAGACTTTGAACTTTTGTTTGACAGTATTTAGGTTGATATGCAGGCGTCTGTGTACGTACAATGTCTTATTTCTATTAGAAAATTTTAGTAATACCAACTTGCAACTATAATTATTGAATAAACCGCTAACCGGTAATGATGACGTGATCGAATGTGAACCGCATAATTAAGCCAAAAATACACTGCAGTTGCTGTAGCCACAGAATAACAACAGCACAGAAGTAAAGCTCGTGTATAATTTACCTACTACACTTCTTGTACCTACAATCGATTGTAGTGCTAGGGTTGTAAACTCTGACTTAAGTAAAAAAGTGTGATGCAAAAAAGTAGTTCTCTAGTAAAGTAGGTACGTACTTAAAAGTGTTAACAACCTTGGTGTGACTTATCATTACATAAAATTTAATTTAAAAATATGTTGGGAATAAATAACGAAAACACCTAGAACAGTTTACACTTATAAGTACCGCAACAAACACACTACATGTACCTATCAAGTTGTAATTGAATTAGAATGTAGTTTATTAATATTATTTACGAAAAGCTTTAATTTATACCTAAGGGTTTCAGTGGCTGTCAAATTAAAAAAAATGTTTTTTTCGTCAAAATTACTAGATTAATTATTCCATTGGCGTACGTTTTTATTATGTTTATAAATTTCTAAATAATAACAAAAATACGTAGTCGATATCTCACTTCATCATAACTTTTCTCATTGAATTTTGGTATGCTTAAATAATCTGTTAGCTTTTATTTGTGTCAAGTAAATAAAAATAAATAAACAAAAAGGGCCTTACAAATAAATAGGGAGATTCGAATAGTTATTCCATGTTTTTTTCCCGTCATGTAAACTTCATTTCAAATTATAGTAGAGACAAAACACAGAATAACAGTATACAAAGCCTAAACTTTGTTTATTTGTAAAGCCCAGAGATTTGTACCTACAGTTAGCTAAATGTACATCAAACGGTACCTTTTTCTTCCTGAACGCCTCGATGAGCTGGTCGATGTCCTTCCGCTGCAGTGGGAACTCAATGTCGGGTCCGTGTGACGGCTTGGCAGGCGCCGTCTCGTCTACGCCCCCGCCCTCATCAGACTCCTCGGAGAAAACTTGCTCCACTGTTGAGATAATGTTATCGTTAAAAACTAGTCTTCTGTACTCGAGCCAAATCGATGTGGGATGTTTGTAAACAAAGTATTCACAATTATCTTAGTAAATATCTAGTATCAGTCAAATGTTTAATGTTTCTTGCGAGTAACTCACCATTATTCGTAGTTTTAATTGAACTCTCTCTTGAATCCAATATAAATCTGTATGATAATTACTATATTTGCATTAAGAACAGTAAATAGTTCGGTGTCTGAAAACAAATTATTTGCTATTCTTAGGTTTTCCTACATCCAATTTGGCCTGAGTATAAACATTGCGGTATGGTCACATGATGAGTTTAAAATTGTACATCGTTAGTGGTAATCTTCTTTATTAATCTACAATTTATTGAAAGTTTCAACCTGATCCGGACATGCTATGGTTTATATACACTTTGAAACTTTCGCGTTTCATTTTTAAACTACTATGTATAGGTGCCATAGACATACATTCAACAATCAGTCAGTCCGCGACCACGACCGATGCAAGTCGGTCGAAACGTCGGGAAATAAGGTACCTATGTCTATGATATCTATACTTTTACTTAGTTTGCGTTAATACCCGTTATAAAAACATTGATGCTATGGTTTATCAATTGCGTTGTTTAGAATTAAAATTTTACTTTGTCAAAGTTTTTATAATTTGTCAAAGTCTATTTCAATTTAGAGATGCCAATACTATTACATACGATGTATGATTTCGAAAAGAATTAACATGAAATTAAAACAACACCCTCCTTTTACAGTATTTTAAGAAAAACTATTCACTACTTTAGTAGAAGCTATGCATGTAAATAACAATGTAACATAAATTATGGTTTGCATTGCATGTGATAACGTTGAGGCTATTACCATGCAACGTGTCACATACTTACAAAGGGCTAGTCCTTCTGTTATAAATATAACTGCAGAGCATGATAATTCTACTTTACTATACGTTACTTCCTGTTACGGCACGAAATACGCTTTAAAGTTAGCATAACGTAGTTACATACGTAGTCTGAATATTTATCAAATAAAATTTGCACTAGACATTCATTGCTGTAAGAAGTGCCTAAAATGCGAGTTTTACATTTGGCATTCAATTACATTAAAAGTAAAGTAAAGTAAATAGCCTATATACTGTCCCACTGCTGGGCAAAGGCCTCCATCATTGAAATCAAGTCATCACTACAATTGATGGGTATTGGCTTAATCAACACGCTTGCCAAATACATTAACGAAAACGAAATTTCTATCGCAATTTTTTTATTTACTGTTTGTCAACAAAAGCGCTGCTTCAATGCCATACAAATTCTTGTCTTTTACGTGATCAACTAGCAATAAAACTAGGAATACTGCCTATTTCTCTACATAAAAGTTTAAAATATTCGGAGCTAAATTTGTTAGTACATAGATTATATATTGACGATTGAGAACGAAATATTGAGTGTTTTCTAAAAGGAAATTTGTGTCGCTGGCCAAGAATAGAAGAACTAGTTTGGTTCGCATTTAGCAGCAACCGTAGCTGCAGTTCAGTTCAAAGTGTATAAGTAGACATGTGTAAAGATACCGCAACATCGCGTGCTTGTCGCCAGTTAAATAAAAGAAAAGTGGGAACCCTGCGAATGGGGACGTTAGGCGGCACAGCGAATTAAAAATATCCCGTGCTTAGTGAAATTAACTAAGTACTTACACGTATTTTGCTAATGGATTAATGAAATGAATTGAAACGAAAATACTCTTTAATAAACACCATACAAAGGACTTAGAGAGGACAATACAAGAAGAAGTACAAATAAAAAATACTTAATTATTATACATACACTGCATATACCTACATACATCTATATAAATTTCATACGTACCTAAACATACATAAACTAAATATATTATATGGACAAAGTATTACATTATAAGGAACGGATAATAAATAACATTAAAGTGACAAAAATAGATAATGCTCCTTAACTTGTTGCTTAAAACTATCTGAGGATTTTGCACTCTTGACTTTTTCAGGCAATGCATTACACTGACGGACAGCATGAACTGAAAAGGATTTGTCAAGGAATTTTGTGGAATGCATTGGTATCGCCGCCAAGTTCAAGCTCTCCGATGATCGCAAAACTCGTAAGTGCGTGTCGTGAAGGTATTAGAAACGTTCCTTGAGATAAGGCGGTGAGAGGCGGGATGAAACAAAATATTGTAAAGCAGGAAAACAATGTGCAATGTACAATGTTATAGAATTATTCAATAAATAGCAGGTAATAAATTTCGAGTCTCTGTAAATGTGTCAAAAATAGTCAAAGATAATATAGAAAAAGATACATTTAAGTCATGTCGTTGTTTGTTACAAAAATTTGTCATAGCGGATATAGAAATACAAGTGAAGTTAACACAATTTATGATACCAATATTTTTTGCTTGTGAAGAAAGTCTTGGCAAAAGGAAAAGAATAAAAGAAGATGCTGTTTTCTAAAGTTTATGCGAACCTACACATTGATATGAAACAATTTTTACGGATCCACTCGCGTTTATTTAACATTTTTAGGAAAAGAAACATTGTTATCATTATTTTGCAGTACTTGAATGATGTGCTAGGCAAGAACCGCATACTAAAATTTGCGCTTACAAATGAAATAAATCTCCCGAGTCCGACCCTCAAGGGGCCTAATGGTGGGAAAATTATTAATCCAAGATACGTTGCTCTTTAAATAGGTATTTTGGTTCGAGAAAATATTTAAGTCAGTGATTTGAATATTTAACGAATTCAATGCCCTGATACGAAATTAATGTTTAATTTAATGACTTCAGTATTTTAAGACACTTATAAGTGGGGACGCAAGTTATCTAACATCACTGTTGATAAAATATATAATAAAAAAAATCTTGAAGAAGTTTCGACATTTCAGAAAACAATAACTCAGTTCCATTAACATCAACTGATCGAACTTGGATGTTCCAATCTATTAAATATTTAACTAAACAAAATTACGTATAGCAATACTTTTGCAAAAAAAACTTATTATAAAACTGCGTTTTTTATATTAACACATTTAAACTGTCGCATTTTATTATAAACAAAACGAGGGTACCCTGTTAAGCATTTTACTTTATATTTAGTTCGATATAATATTAATTTTTGTGTTTTTTTTTAATAATAAACTTCTTCATGATAATATAATGTTATTTAGAGTATATAACCCAAATGAATTTTATAATGATTTCTTTCATAAGATTGTTTAGAATTTAGTTAAACTTTTATTCCAAAGATGATCTCGGTTAGTGGTACTGTTAATTTTAGTGAATAGGCTACATTTGGTATCCACAAAAGTAGAAAGCGACTTTATGAGCTTTATGATGAACACAACAAAAAATATTCTAAGTTATTTAAAACGGTATGTCGATTAGCAAAGGCAAGGTTCCTGAGTTCAAAGATTAAGCTAAGTGATAACAAAATAAAAATGACATGGAATATTATACATAGTGAACCTGGAAATGTCAAAAGGCGTAACAAGGAGTACAAATTGACTACGAAAATCAATCCTTAACTTCTGATGCTGATGTTACTGTGGCATTTGAGTAGTTTTTTACAGATATTCCAGTTTCAACTACAAAGGCTTTGGACTCCTCCCCCATTGTAGCTGAAGCGGTTCTAAAGGATAATGTCAAACCTAGTGAAAACTATTTTAGTTTTCAAAATCTTGGTTTTAGAGATATAATTAAAACATTTAACACTCTTAATAAAGAGAAGACTGCTGCCCGTTATTGAGACAATAGCTCCAGTTTTAGCTTGCATATTTAACGAATGCATTGACTGTGGTGTTTTTCCTGACCTTATGAAGCACAGTAAAGTAATTCCATTATTCAAATTAGGTAGCACATCTGACCCCACTAACTTTAGATCAATTTCTGTGCTACCCACATTAATTAAAATATCTGAAAAGATAATTCTAGACCAAATTCAAGTTCATTTTTATAGAAATAAGCTTTTACATTCTAGACAATATGGTTTCACTAGAGGCCGCTCGACTACTGACACTGGTGTTAAGCTTTTATTTCAAATATTTAATGCCTGGGGGGATTCACACGATGCCTTAGGGGTTTTTTGTGATTTATCCAAGGCCTTTGATTACGTTTTACATGAAACCCTGGTCAGGAAGCTCTACCACTATGGAATTAGAGATGCATCACTGAATCTTCTTATCTCACATTTGAGTGATAGGGCTCCTCTGAGTTGATGTTAACGGCAAAAGATATCCGGGATCGGTGATTACAATGGGAGTTCCACAGGGTTAAATTCTTGGTCCTTTCTTATTTTTAATTTATATTAACGACTTGTCTTACTTTTTAAAGACAACCATGTGTTTTCAGATGATACCTCACTTTTATTCAAAATGAAACGACGACAGCCGATTGTTTACGATGTTTACAATGCTATCTCAAAGATAGTTCATTGGTTTAGTGTTAACAATTTGCTATTGAATAAACGAAAAACCAAATGTATAAGATTTGTATTACCCAACGTTAAGGAGGTAAAAACCAGTGTAAAAATTTAAGTTAAGAATGTGGACCTTGTGGACACCATAGTGTTTCTAGGCATTACGTTGGATGCAAAGCTACAGTGGGGCCTGCATATAGATAAATTGTCGAGTTCACTGAGCTCTGTGGCTTATGCAGTAATGAAAATTCGTCAGATCACTAACGTCACGTCAGAAACTATCTTTGTGCTGCAGAAGCGGATTATTCGAGCAATTTATAACCTAGAAGCTGGTAATTCTCTCAGGGAAAGATTTAGAGATATTAATATAATGACAGTTGCATCGCAATATATTTACGAGAACCTAATGTATGTTTATAAAAATATTGAAACTTTTTCTAAAAACAGTGACATTTACAATGTAAACACTAGAAATTAAAACAAACTAGCAGTACCTTATACGAGGCTCTACAAAGTAAATAATTAATTTAGAGGCCTGTGTGTACTTTTTTACAATAAAGTTCCAAGTAATATTAAAAAACTTGATATTAATAAATTTAAAATCACCATTAAAGAAAAGCTTTATAAAAAAGCTTATTTTTAAAGTGTCTGATTACATAGAAAGACAAAACAGCATGGGTTTAAAATGCTCCAATAGTGATTGGAGTGATTGGAGTGCCAACAGGTATTTCTAATTTAAAATATTGTTAAGTTATTGTAAACTTGTATAACTTGGTACCGGCATAATATAATTAAGTAAATGTCGTTACTTTTATTAAAGCTGTAGAGTTTCTTGCGCCCATTCTTCTCCACAGCTAAAAAATAGACGTCCTGAATGGGTAATAGGTAAAACAACGTTTGGACGATTCAAAAGCACTTTTCTAAAGTTTATTTGAATAAAAAATATTTAACTTTGACTTTGACTTTAATGTCTAATTATTAGAATTTTATTTTGTTGACTACTACTACTACTACTACTATATTTATCTAACCCTAATACTAAAAATGCTAAAGAAACATCCAAATACTCTATATGAATTAAATAAAGTTTAGATCCATTATTAATTTAATTGGTATCTATCTATCACATAAACCGATTTCCGTAGAGCTAATAAATCAAAAGCATCAGCATCAAGAAATTAATTCATTCCAAGTGTTCAGTCCTTTATTGGCTCTTTACAAATTACCTACCGCTATAGGCAGAGCAATCAAGTGTAACAATCCGTTTAAAAGGTTTGGCTCCCAATAAAGTTAGGTCAAGGACAGTATTATGAGAACAGAATTCCATATTATTATTATATTAAAGAAATGATTGTGGAAGACGATGATGACACATTTTTGGCATATTATAAAGTATCGTCTATTTCAACTTACTTAAAATAAAAAGTATCTATACCATATCACTTTATATTAGAGTAGAAAATAAGGTAATTTGTTACAGGATTTACAGGCACTGTGTACATCTTACTGATGATAATACAATTTAATACATAGGTATACAAAAACGACATAGAGTTTACTTAAACATTTTTTTACATAAAAGTATTCATCTAAACGAAGGAGCTTGATGGCGCAGGTTTCTTAAAGGCCGATCATCGGATGGGTGACCAAAAATTTATCATGTCGAGCTCCTCCGTGCTTCGGAAGCCACGTTAAGCCGTTGGTCCCGGCAGCATTAGCAGTCGTTAACAACCACCAATCCGCACTGGGCCCGCGTGGTGCTTTATAGCCGGTTCTCCCTATCCATCTAGGCAAGACTCGTGCCCCAGCAGTGGGAACATAAAATGAGCTGATGATGATGATGATGATTCATCTAAACGGCAAGAAACAAAATTAATTAGCCAGGATTTTAAGTAAAATTTGCTACTACGAGTATACTAAAAACTGCCGTAGGTGCCGTACTAAAAACTAACCTATCTTTAATTTTATTTTCACAACAGCCTTTCCTATGCAGCGGCAGCGGTTTTAATCAAGTAGTGTTTACCTACGCTACACCCACTTACCAACTGCAATTACGTACCTAGCTCAACTCACGTACACTATACGGTATAGTTGCTCATTTTGAAAAACAAAGGAAGAATAATTTATCATTGTTGCTCATTTTGAAAAACAAAGGAAGAATAATTATTATCATTGTTGCTAGCTCAGAAAAAATGTGTGCGAGCATAAGTTGGTGCTGTATATTTGGCACATTGTAAGCCTTTGTTCCAGATGTTAAGGATTTTGCCACTGCCTTGTTTATATATTTTTGAAATCTGCGTTTTTGTCAAAAAAAATCCTTACATATTCCCCTCTTACATGATAATGTACAGGAAAAAAAGCAACAGTAGGGACCCAACTAAACTGTATGTCCCACCGCGGAGGTTACACCAGCAGAAACTCATATTGCATGGCTGTCAAAATTTATAATAAATTACTATGATTAATGAATTTGTGTAAGTTTAAATCTATCCTATTTAAGTGGTTACTAGCCATGTGTTTCTATTCGATTAATGAATATTTAAATATAACATGAATGTAATTATATTTATTATTATCAATTATTAATGTATTATGATCAAAATGTTTATGTACCCAATTTTATATTCTGCTAGTAGACCCGGTGAACTTCGTACCGCTTTGACAGTTTTTATGACAACAAAACAAACAATCGTTAAATAGCTAGGAACTTTTTGTAAGCAATTGATTTTTATATAAATTGATTAATATTTATTGATAAATGATTGTTTTTTTTCTGTTTTGATTGTAATTTATAAGTATTACTTATTTGTTTTTGTTCAATATGTAACTCATGTATGTATAAAAAACTACAATTTTAAAAATTTCTACACCGTTAGAGAACGGTAGAATATGAGGCCTAATAAGTGTTAAGATCTTGTTTACCATTTTCTAAGAAATAAATGAATTTGAATTTGAATTTTTGAATTTGCTTATTTTTAAATACAAAGTAAGCAAAGGTAACATACGATGAGAATAGACGATTTCTAATACCAGACATTAAAACAAAAGAAAATGAAACAAATGCACATCTAATAGCAAAAGTAAAATTGGAAAACGGACAGAGCGGTAGATGGATTTGCACGACTATAGTGTAAAGTCCTAATAAAAGAGTTCCAATTATCTAAAAGCATGTCGGGAACGATTTGACTCTCACGCTAGTGCCAATTTACAAGCTTGTTGTTTCATTAGACACAACACAGGCATTAAAAGCTAATTAAACATTAACTTTTTATTGGTAGGTAGTAATGCTACATTTAGTGCCTTACAAATGAACAAAGAATAACCACCGAATCCGAATAGTTATTTCGTGTTTTATTCCTGTCATGTAAACGTCATTTCAAATTAGAGTAAAAGAGACAAAACACGGAATAACTATTCGGCCCTTATTCTTTGTTTATTTGTAAGGGGGTTTAAGTTTAACGTTTACTGGTACACACGCCAACACATCAGACTAAGGTAAACGCTGGTAATGTCGACAGCGCCCCAACACTCGTCAGTTTTTAAAAAAGGTTTGTTAATATTTTTCTCACAACATATAATAGACGTTTTTTATGGCAACATATTTATGGTAATCTAATGCACAATTTAAATGGCAGCACTTAATTATAAATGCAATGGCATCCGACAAAAAATATGTTGAAAAGTTGAGGACACCTAAATTCGTAAATAATCTAAATTCAGCTCCTAAAAGTGTTGGCCAGTTTGACTTCACTTATTATAAGACGAATAAATTGTTTACCTCGCCATGCCATCAGTTTCTTTCTAAATCAACTGGTTTTTACGTGGTAGGGCTGCAAAGTCAACTTTTTTCAAAATCTGACGAGTACCTAATGGGCCGTTTACCTTGCTACCGAACTGGGATGTCAGCATACAGCGCCTCTATCCTCGGAGTAAGTTTTACATATAAGCCACAATATTAAAATTACTAGTTTACCTACAGGTATATAAGTATGTAACAAATATTTTTATTTTTTGTGATAGTCTATAGAGGAATGATGATTATGATGAAAATAGATCAACACTATAACAAGCAACAATTACATTAACACCTTATCTCCCTTACCCTATTCCACCCACATCCAGTTGATAAGAACAAACTGACAACAACGCAAAGGGCTTAACTGAATTACGCTGTAAAATGAGTTCATCGCGCGTGTAATTTAAGTTTGCGCAATACCCAGTGCACGAGTTACTTATGAAATGTAAATTTCATCTCCCGGAATATAAATTGCATTACAAAATAAGGAGACTGCAGAGAAGGTAAGCTTCATATATACCGCGCTCGAGCGACGCACATATAGACCCTCTTACGGACACAGAATCTCAAACCAGCTCGGGACAGTCTGAGATCACCTAAACTATATATATACAACGTGTAACAGAAAGGTGTGGTCAAAATGAAAAGATCCAAAGTGTATCCGATCTAGATCTTGTATGCAGAGTTACTAAGTCATGATTATTAACTTTAATGTGTTATGCAATTTTTAATTTAATATTTCTATTGTGACGTCACATCAAAATAGTAGTCTCAGCCCTAGTGGTTCAGTAACCTCTGTGTACTTACAACCTGATGCGCATCACTTCACAAATATAAAATATTTCATTAATCATTTATGATGGCATGACAAATTAAAGTTAATAATTATGCCTAAATAACAATACATACAAATTCTAGATAGGATACACTTTGGATCTTTTCATTTTGACCACACCTTTTTGTTACACGCTGTATATTTTTTTATGTTAAAAAGAGGCAAACGAGCAGGCGGGTCACCTGATGGAAAGTAATCACCGCCGCCCATAGACACCCGCAAAACCAAAGTTATCGCAGATGCATTGCCGGCCTTGAGGAAGGAGTTGGATCTTGAGGAGGGAATAGGAATTGGGAGGGGGGAGGGTTGAGAGATGGGCCGATATTATTTATTACTATTGTTATTATTATATACCAAAATGTTTTATTCCGATTTTCATTTATCCGAACTTCATAATTCTGTATAAATAAAATTTAGATTTTCTTGATAAGATTCGTAATTAGGTATTAATTATGAATCATGTTTTGTTTTAAATACAGCTATCGGTTATGTTAGGTTAGACTTGTAAACAAAATCAAAAGAGCGGGCAAAACCATTTTTAAGCTAAAATTCTGAAATTCGTGATTATTCGGAATTAAGTTTTTCGTACTTAGGTAAGGTATGTATTGCACCCGTTGAGAGAGGCCGTGTCCGTGATAGGTTGTCTATGTGCGCGTCTCTGGAGCGCATTTGTAATATGCTTACCTCTCTTCTGCAGCCTCCTTTTCTTTTGTGATTGTATTGTGTGGGTACTCACGCACGGAGGCGGTGCGCGAGGTCCTCTCGGAGGAGGGCCGACCGCTCGTGTCCTTCATGTGGCTGAGTAGCGCGTTGAAAAAGTTGTACAGCTGTAACAAAATGAAACAACGGAGAAGTTTAATCACACCACACTCTTGTAACATAGCATAGACCAGGAACTTAATGAAAAGTATACGCTCGGATTATCAGTCCAATGCTCGGACCGCTAAGCTTCTGAGACCAACTCGAGCTTTCTGAGACAGTTTGCTTCTCTAATTGTATTTTATCTTGTAACTATACATACTAGTGGTCGTCCAGTGGTCGACCGTAATTTTATTAAGGCTGCACAAAAAAGATAGAATGTGAGTTTGGATTGGCATTGACAGATTTCGGCCGCTCCCCTTCCATTTTTGAAATTTTTGAAAAGAGTATATTTGCGTGTGTGTCAAATACATGGTAGTGTGTGTAATGTTTGTTTTATTGACTTTATTTTTATGCATAATTTAAAAAAAATATTAACATTCGGATAACCTTCTCTATATAAATTATAAGTGTGCGAAATTTCATACTCCTCCGTCCGCGCAATTTTCGTAAAAGATGGGTAGGTACAAAGTTTTTGCGTCACGTATTAATATATAGATATCGAATGCTATGTAATGTAATAAAATGCAGAGATTCCAATAACTATACAAAGTATATGCCTTGAGGAACTGCTAAAAATGTAACAATATGAAATAACGGGGAAATGAAATGGCCTAAATCCCATATAAAACACACAAGCCCGGCCCGTAATGATTTGTATCTCAGGTGTTAGAGAATAAATTTAAATAATATTCTGTACCATCACTATCCCTCTATCGGGTGGCTAACATTCTTTTTGCCCGGAAAATTTTGTACGGATTCCTATTCTCCATCCCTTTTGGAGATGGCCCCAATCTGCACGTGGTTGTAAGATATCAAAGAGATTTGACATTGTCCACGAATATAATAAAAAGTATAAGTATGCGTCGAAAGAGTTTTGAAGCTGTAACATTATAAAACAACCGGGAACTTTAATCACTTTACATGCTGCTGTAACATATTCAAGCAATATACACTGACAACAAGCTTAATGAAAAGGACGAGTATATGTGTTGAAAAAGTTGTAAAGCTGTAATAAAACAAATTAACGGTAACATTTATTCGCACCGCATACGCTTGCAAGATAATTAAACCGATATACATAGACCACGAGCTCAATGAAAAGTATACGCGTTGATAAAGTTGAAAAGATGTAACGAAATAAAACAACGAGAAAATTTAATCACTCTGAATGCTGCTGCAACATATTAAAGCGATTTACATTGACCACAAACATACGCGTTGAAAAAGTTTTACAGCTGTAATGAAATGAAAAAACGGGAAAATTTAATTACACCACACGCTTGTTAGATATTAGAGCTATTAATACTGGCCTTTTCTCCCTTACAGCGTCAAAAATAATGGAAAATGCCCTAACATAAAAGAACACTTTCCATCACAAATAAAAACATAAAATATAAAGGACAATACAACATGTAAAAATAACAAAATAGAAAAAAAATACTTATTGCAATTAAAGCCATTGGTCATAACGACCACGGTTATGGCCCTAACTCTCAATGTACTATTGTCCATGTGGAAAACCTAAGCCCAACAGTGAGATGTCAATAGGCTAATAATAATGTTGAAACATCCACTTTAGTGTGTAAAAAAACAAGGTAAGTAACTCTCTTTCTAGTATCTTATCGGGTCTTCTGAGCGGAAAAGTGAAGAGACTTGTTTCAACTTTTGTTTTATTTTGATATTGTGAAACTAGTGGTCGCCTAGTGGTCGAAATTCCACTATAATTCCCAAAATATACACTGTTTATGCAATGTATTGTTATGTGTTACATTACACAAAAAAATATCTTTCGGGAATCGTTCGCCACATAAACTTTAACTATACCAAATCCGTATGCCCAATTTGCTGTTCGCTTCTCGAAAACATAACCGAGTGGTGGGATCAATTGTGGTTTATCTGTTATGTAATCGTGAACTTGCGTGAGTGTTGGCTTTAACAAAACAGTGCAACATCACTTTTTGAATTCTCTAAAGAAGTCCACGTGACATCTCAATAAAGTCCCACTTCTTAATTGATACTCAAGATATTTGGGGGAATATCATTATCATATCGTGCTGTATGACATTGTGGAAATTGAAACCTTTACATAATTATCTGATGTAAATTTGTTAACTTACATTTTTTATTTTGTTTTTTTACATGTTGTAATTGTCTTATATATATTTTTTGTGTTTATTTGTAATGGAAAGTGGTCTGCTATGATAGGGCATTTTCCAATATTTTTGACGCTGTAAGGGAGAAAAGAGCTGGACACTTGCTGAGTTTCTTGCCGGTTCTTCTCAGTACAAGATCTCCCGCCCAGAGTAGATTTACGAACCGATGGCATAATGACATTCACAAGAGCTACTTGTAGCCTAAACTGAATAAATGATTTTGAATTTTGAATTTTGAATTTTGCATATATTATCATCTTTTATTAAACAATGAAAATATTTTTCAATATCTCCATAATTTCACTGGCTTAATATGCTAACCGCACCAAAGAGAAGCATCTTTTCTATGTTAATGTGGACATTGTGTATGTATACCATTGTCTGTGCAAGCTTTTGAATTTGCAGATTTCATACGTGGGAGGATATGAGGGTAAGGTTTTCTCCACAAAGCAGACTTGGCTGTAAAAGATTTCACTAAGAAATAAGTCTCCCTTATTTTTCCAAAGCTTTTTGTATTTAGTCTACGTAAATGTTTAAAGTTTGCCGAGACATACGAAATCTGAACAGCAGACTACATTTCATGTCGTTTGAACGAGCAAACTGTGAAGCCATAATGTAATGAATGTAAAAAATAAGCTTATTTCGTTTGAAACTGTCGCCCAACAAGCGGAATAAATATACATTGGCTCGACATTTATCTCATGTGTTCTGACATTTCTACATTAAAATAATTAATTTGAAGGAATTCACCTATAATCAAATAAACTTAATAAGGGAAAACGGGAAAGAGCGAATCAAAACTTACTCCGGAGGCTAATTTTAACAAAGTAAACGGAAACCATCGTGGCAAGTTACGCTTCAAAAACAAATAACTAAGTTGAGAGCAGATATTGGCAGACTAACACAGTTCATAAACGGCAACCATAGTCAGAATAACTTAGGACAGTAGAAAAGTAAACCAAGTTCCAAAGATTGATTTTGACAACTACTGTCCACAGATTGGTTTATGAAAAAACCTCATTGATTCTGAATCTGATGTAGGCTTCAAGTGTTGTAAACGTTATAAAAAAACACTTTTAACAAATAAAACGAGCTTTATATAGTTTAGCGGTTTAGACCCAGAGGTCCCGGGTTCGATTCCCAGCGGGGGGTACATGTTCGTGTACTCGGTTTGGTTGGTACCCCCCAAACAAGCCCTACTACCAGGTAGGGCTTGTTTGTCCGCCTGGCTAGCTACCACTATCTTATCTAAATATGTCACTATAATATCAATGTTTGTAGCATTGTTGTGTTCCGGCAGCTAGAGATAAGATAGCCAGTGGCTCACTAGTGAGGATCCCGGGTGAAGTGCGCTTTCATCATTGGCCTTATCATCACTTACCATCAGGTGAGATCAAGGCACTGTGCTTACCCGTAAAATATATTTATAAAAAACCAAGGCCTAGTAAGGACATTATTAAAATTTCATACAAATATAAAGTTAGTTAGGAGAGAGTATTAATCTAAGGTAACTTATAAATGGACAGAATAAAAAAACGAAAACAACAAAAACAAACCGTTTTCACATCTGTGTATATTTTTATATCCTAATTCTTGTATAGATAGATATGCATGTAAATGAGCAAGTACCAAATTTATAGAATAAGTTTGGGAATTAGGTTATATGAATACTCGCGTACATATCATGCCTGCGAGGCGCACGGAGATAATCCAAACTAACTTCGAACATTTATAAGGACACATCGATGTTCCCGGGTTCAACTCGGAAAAAGTTTCAGTCTCAATTCTTGGGCTTGTTTGCGAAGCTTTGAGTACCTACTAAGGTTTAGAGTATAAGTCATATATAGATTGAGAATCTCGATACCGCGTTTGCGTAACGTACCTATTTTGAGAGCTATAAGCAACTGTCGTCAGACGCGTTGCTTCACTTTGTAACTTCTTAAAATGAAAGCATGTACCCACGAGTATGTATGTTTCTAAGGTACCTATAAATGCGAGTAGTGTAATCTTCGGTATAATAGAAATTCTTCATCATCATCATCATCACCAGCACGTTTTATGTCCCCACTGCTGGGGCACTAGCCTTCCCTATGGATGTATAAGGAGAACGGGTCATAAACCACCACGCGGGCCCAGTGCGGATTGGTGGTTGTTAACGACTACTAATGCAGCCGGGACCAAAGGCTTTACGTGCCTTCCGAAGCACGGACGAACTCGAGATGATAAATTTGGTCACCCATCCGATGTCCGCTTATGCGAAAGTGGCTTAACCTTAGCAATCGCAAACCGGGCGCGTTAACCACTGCGCGCCATCGATCTCCTCGAGCTCCTAATAGAATTTATATATTTTTAAAAGGTTTCACCTTTGGCCTTCATTGACATCATCTAATATAAGGTGATATGAAAGTTAAGAGGTTCCGAATAAAGATTTTTTTTTTTAATTTACAACCTTATATTTAGTCATATTGGTGGGTAACTGGCTAATCTCCCTATCTGGTAAGACCTAAGCGATTTATAGGCGATGCTGATTATACAAAACAGACGCACATCTATTTATATAAAATTCTCGTGTCACATGTTAGTTGCCATACTCCTCCGAAACGGCTCGATCGATTTTTATGAAATTTTATACGTATATTCGGTAAGTCTGACAATCGGTCGTAATCTATTTTTCATACCCCTAAGTGATAAGAGTGATCCAGCCCAAACATTTTTTTTACAATTTAATTTTGCCAATACAAAATGTTCCATGAATTGTTTGTTTTGTTGTCATAGAAACTGTCAAAGTCAAGTAATTCAATAAAAGTCTAGTAAATCTAGTGATTCAATAAAATTGAATAAATTTCCCGGAAAGTTCGTGTTGTGTTAATTTATTTACTATACGGTGACAATTTTTCTTAGAACCTAGTCAGTAGTTCTATGAAAACAGTATGTTATTATTATGAATGTTTATCTACACTAATGTTGTAACATTCTACTTATGTTTCCAATACTTGACTTATAATTACTACAGTTATAGCGCAGACAACAAAACACTCAATTTAAGCTATTTCACACGATGGTATAATATCCACATCGATATCGTAAAATCTCATTATAACATCAATAAAACGCGACCAATTAACCTGGCGAGCCTTATGTCAAAATTCTCTTACAAGTTGTATAAAATTTTGATATTAGGCTGGCTTTTGAAAACAGTTGGGTTATACGTGAAAACTTCGTCGAAACTACTAAACTTACATACACAAAACTCTTTGGTAAGATCTTGTGCCAATTAAATAAAAAAAGAACAGCGCGCGCACGCTCCTGATTGGCCCTGCGCGCGCAGCTGCGCTCTCATTGGTTAGATTTTAATGGCGGCAAGTTCACTGTGACAATACACGTACGCGTGAATTTAATGTTTCGCAATGTGTTTTGTTTTTAAAATACAAATTAAAAGTTAAAAATGGACTCCGGATATTCTAGAATTGGCAACAAAAGTAACTCACAATCTTTTGCCAGAAAAATCTAGAAAATTATATGAAAAAGAATATAATAACTTTTTGGCATGGAAGATCGAAAAGAAAACTACATCATTTTCTGAAAATGTCATTCTTGTGTATCTCAAAGACCTCTCCGACAAATTCAAGCCATCTTCTATGTGGGCTAAATATTCTATCCTCAAGTCCACACTGAGTATCTACAACAATATTGATATCAAGAAGTATTCAAAAGTCATAGCGTTCCTGAAACGCAGTTCAGAAGGACACAAGGAAAAAAAGTCCTTGACGTTTACATCAGGTCAAATAAAGATGTTCCTGAAAGATTCACCAGATATTTTGTATCTTTTTGAAAAGGTAAGTGTATTTTAGTTCTGTTATTTAATCTACCTAGTACTTACGTACTACACACGCAAGTCAAAAATCAAATCAAAAAAATCAAAAATGCTTTATTCATAACAGACCATTTGATTACAATTTAACTGTGGTGACATACCTACTAAGTAAGAAAATACCTGTTTTAGGTAGTCACCGCCCATAGACCGTGGTAGTTACAATTTGATCGATCGATTATCGAATTAAATAAAACTAAAAACTATAAGTAAATTACATTCCTACAAAGTTGAATAACGGTAATAAGTGTTTTAGTGTTTGTATATAATTTCGTACCAAATATGCGTGTGCGTGTGCGTGTGTGTGTGTGTGTGTGTGTGCGTGCGTGTGCGTGTGTGTGTGTGTGTGTGTGTGTGTGTGTGTGTGTGTGTGTGTGTGTGTGTGTGTGTGTGTGTGTGTGTATGTGTGTATGTTTGTGTGTATTATTGATGTGTATTATTTAAGTAGTTGTTCAGTATCTGAATAACTAAGTGTCTTTAACCATACTACTAGCTTAATTTTACAAGCTTGTGTTGTTAGTTTGTATATGTTTAATAATTTATTGATTTTATTGTACAGGAAACTAGCTTGTCTAGTATACTGCCTGGCGGCAAAGATTGTTTTTGTTAGCTTTATAGGGACTATTTTATGGTTTATTCTTCTATTTAAGATGTCGGGGTCATAAGTTAAGGTTTTGTGTAGCTTTAAAACAGTAGATAGAATGTATAATTTTCTTACAGTAAGAAGATCTGCGTGAGAATATAGTTGTTCTGTGGGATAGCGGAACGGTAAGAAGTACATAACTTTAAGTAGTCGCCTTTGTGTACGTTCTAATTCTAGGAGTTTTGTCTTAGTGCTACCGCCCCAAACTGAAATGCCATAACTTAAAATAGATTGTGTTAGAGCTATGTAAATGTTTTTTAATAAATCTTTTTGCGTGATACTTCTAAGCTTTTTGAAAACCCATGTTAACGTTCTTATCCTTTTCATCAACGTATCCAAATGTGAATGCCACGATAGGTGGCGATCTATTGTTAGACCCAAATATCGCGTTGTGGTAACTCTATTAATAGGGGGACAATTACATATATTAAGTAGGGGTACACCACAATTGTGAATTTTAATTTGGTATGTGTCGTTTGGCTGAGTCCGTATACTTGGGGAAAAACAGATGTAGTTTGTTTTTTCTATGTTTAGAGTAAGTAATTTTAAGTTAAGCCATTGTTTAATTTTGACAAGACCAGCTTCCGCCATCCTCTTGGTTTCGTCCCACGTTTTACCCGTAAAGATGATGGCCGTGTCGTCTGCATACGAGATAATTTTCCCATTTAAAATGTTTAAGTTACACAGCTCATTTATGTGAAGAAGAAAAAGGGTAGGGCCAAGGACGCTACCCTGTGGGACCCCATAAGATGTAAGTGTTAGCAGGTCACTAATATGATCCTGAATTTTAATCTGTTGTTTCCTATTTTTTAAGTAATCTTCTAAGAGAGCAAGGGGGGTTCCACGAATTCCATTTTTTTCCAGAACCTGTAAAAGAGTGGAGACGGAGACAGTATCGAAGGCTTTTTTAAGGTCTATAAATACTGTAAGGCATTTCTCACCTTTGTCAACATGTCCAACTATTGAAGTCGTCAAGGACAAAATTGCGTCTTCAGTTGATAGTCCCTGTCTAAACCCGTATTGTGAATTTGATAGAATATTATATTTGTTTAGGTAAGTTGTCAATCTGGTATTTATTATTTTTTCTAATATTTTTGATATAACTGTTAGGACAGAAATAGGACGATAATTGCCGACACTGCGTCCGTCACCACTCTTAAATACGGGGATAATAATTGCCTGTTTTAATGCATTGGGAAATATTCCCAGCTTAAAGCATGTATTGGTTAGGTGACAAATAATTGGTACGATTAATTCGTGGGCTCCCTTTAAAAACTTTGTAGTTATTTCATCCCATCCAGGTGCGCTATCATTTTTGAGATTCATAAGGACCTTATAAACCTCCTCATCATCAGTGTCTAATAAGACGAAGGATGTGCTTTGAGTTTGTGATGAGTCATGAGAAATGGTTTCCACAGGAAGTCGCTGAGTGCAGTTTGTTGAGCTAATTTGATTCGAATTGTTTTCCGCCAGTAATTTACTTGCCAGACTCTCTCCAATCTCAGAAAAGTAGGTGTTAATTTCATTCATTGATTCATAAATAGAAGGTTTAATATTAAGTAAATCTGTGTTGTTCAATTTCTTAGGCTTCATGTTAGTTATATTGTTTATACAGTTCCATAGTGATTTAGGAGTATTTTTTGACTTTGCAAGTTGATCTCTTTCATAGATACGTTTTAACTTTTTTATTAAATTGTTTATATAATTCCGATACCTAGTTAGCAAGTTATCTAGACACTCCGTTTAAGCGCTTTGTGTATAAATTAGGTAGTAGGTACCTACACTTTACTACTTCATAAATCATAGTTTTTGCCTTGGCTATGTACCTCAAGCTTATTATATCGTTTATTGTTACAGGTTGCACTAATCTTCGGCATAATGGGGGCATGCCGAAGGCAAGAGCTATACAACATCCAGTTCGATGAAGTCTCTAACATAGACGACAGTACAATCATGGTGAAAGTTTCGAAAACAAAAACGAAAATAGATCGTTCTTTCGTTGTGACGGGCAACTGCTATGCCGTATGTAAAAAATACATGGAACTTCGACCCACCCCCTGTCGAAACCCTGCCTTTTTCTTGAGCTATAGATCGGGGAAGTGCGTCGATCAAAGAACTGGTATTAATAAATTTGGTGCTCTGGGAAAAACTATCGCAAGTTTTTTGAAACTGCTTAACCCAGCGTTGTACACGGGGCATTGCTTCCGGCGCACCTCGGCGACCCTTCTTATAGATAGCGGTGGTGATTTGACCGCACTGAAACGACACGGGGGGTGGAAGTCTTCTACTGTGGCTGAAAGCTACATTGATGAGTCTTTAATGAATAAAATTCAAGTCTCAAATACGATCTTGAACAGAATAGAAAACAAGACGAATGAAGTAATTATAAATATTCCAACTCCGTCTACGAGCTCTACTGCTTGCCCCGCTACAGCTGCTGGATCAATAAATAACATTAACTTTCAAAATTGTACCATCCAAAATTTGAACAATTATTATAAATAAACTATTGTCAGCTTTTACTCTTGTTGTTTGACTAATTGCATTAGTGAAGATAAAGTAGTGTATGCAACTGCATATAACACGGGTATTAAAACACTCGTTACTATTATGAAACTCGCTGCGCTCGTTTCATAAACTCACACTCGTGTTTTAATACCCTTCATTATATGACAGTTGCATAAACTACTATAATATATCTACTACTACTAGTGGCTACGGAGAATTACAAAATTTTATATAACCATTAAATAGAAAAAAATCCATTCTCATAAACTAGATTTTAATCATGCCGCTGAATCCGCTTGCTTCGTACGTAACTAAAGAGCCGACGGCGATGCTTTGAGACTTCGGCAAGTTTAAAATATAGAACTATTTTGAGTTTATTAATGGAAACGACTAACTGCTTCAACTATATTTAATTTAATTACAATGCTTCGAGATACTTAAGTATTTTCCGTTTTTTCCTCAAATATTACGGGAACCACATATAAAACCGAAACATATCCAATGGAGAGGGTAGTCTCAAAAAAGGTTTAGAAGGCTAAACGATCTAGATATTCCAGGGTTAGCAAGCGGGCCAGCCCACCCCTCACAGTTACTAAATCAGTCTAAAAAGCGTGAAATCTAAAATATAATTATTTATTTAGAGCTTGGGCCGGGACCCTGACGTTAACACAGCTGGCTAGGTACGTTAGGAGCAACGTGCCCCACGATGAGAGTTTGAACGTGCGCGCATGTGCAGTCGCCTGGATGCGCAATGACCGCCGCTAGGCTGACCAGGCGCGCATACCTACAGGCGTACAAAACCTTGGCTTAGATATAAATCGGTTCTAATATTTTTAAACAGTCGGTACTAACAAATTTAAAAGTAATATAGTAATTTACAGGATTATTTATTAACATGTTTTTTGGTTGTAGGGTATTTCAGTATTCGATATTTCAGCACTATTTCGTTAACATTTTTACTAGAAACTACTTAATAAGGATTGATAAGTATAATAAAATAAGATATTGTGTATAGATACTGATACTTAGGGTTTATACTGTAGGAAATTGTGTAGGTACTTGAATGGTAAAAGCTTTTTTATTTAAAGATAACTAACAATATCAAATAACTGTCCTGTTAATCCATCTAGAAAGCTAATAGGCTTGTGTTATGCATGGATTATGGGGAGCCATGGGAATCGAACCACGATTTCTCGCAGTCAACCCTAACATCTATCTGCCCGCCTACAATATTAATACTAACGGTGTCAATAATATCGGCAGAAACTCATAACCTTAGCTAAACCTATTATGTGTGTGCACTATTAAGTTCGTTGGATTGTAATAATTGTGGTGACGTGTTCAGTGAGCACGTTCGCCCAGACACTCGTGCTCGCGATAGCTGTCAGTATAGGGACCCGCAACATCCGCGAGGCGCGCGAGCGTGCCTGGAACTTCACCCGCGATTGGGATTAGTCTAAGCCTCCGTTGGAAGTGAACCTCTTCGTAATTATTCACGAAGTTTTAATGAAGGAGATTTCATCGTGGTTGTATTTCCTTGAAAAGTAAAATAAAAAATGATATTAAAACGGTACCTAACTCTTTTCAATGTGAATGGCCATTGCATTGATTTATATTTTCAGTGGGTATTCGCATCACGTATTCTCAATTCTCTTTGACGTAGTAACAGAGATTTAGAAAAGATATATTGAATAAGTTTATTTATTTATTTAAAAATCAAATAGCTGCAATACTGCAATATATTAAAAAGCTGCGGTCATTAAGCTGCACTTTCAGCAACGCCAAGGCATGCAACAGTTCATTACACGTTAAAAAATATATATATAGATCAAAATAAACAAATTAACAACTTAAAAAACAAACACAAAACCAATAAACACATACAAATTCGTATTAAAGACGTCTAGATCTTTATACTAAATTATATTTGAAATATTCGTATCAAACACTTTGTCCAATCATTAGGGCCTTATAGGAAATAAGTATACAGCCTATAACTGTCCCACTGCTGGGCAAAAGCCTCCATCATTGAATTCAAGTCATCGCTACAATTGATGGATAATGCCTTAATCACCACGCTTGCCAAATGCGGGTTGGTGATCACAAACCCGGGCTATGCATCGAAAAATCTGAATTACATTTTGCCCGACCTGGGGATTGAACCCGGGACCTTCGAGTATTGGACCGAGCACTCTGCCACTCGGCCACCGAGGCGTTTAGGTACATAACCAGACAAAAAGTCACTAAAATCTCTTTGTAAAGTTTTACAAAGAGATTTTAATGACTTTTTGTCTGGCATTTTTAATCTACACAAAAATTGATCAAAATTTAAATAACTTGTATTATTCGGGTTTTATTCAGTACATGTAATATCTTAGTGTACGGTTATAATAAAATATAAGAATTGAAATAACAACAATACAAGCCCAACAAGTGGTCCCAAAATGAAAAGTAACAATAAAACAATAAACCAGTAGTAACACAGTTACAGTTAGAAACTTGTGCTAAAGTTTCGAGTAGGTGAGTTGCCAAAACCATTTTTTATACAATTTCACTAATAACTTATTAGATCGTAGGCGGGTTACAATTGTTTCAGCAGTTACCAACTCCAGTTAAACTTCCGACTCGTATTATCACGTGAGCATCACCGTAATGTATTTGAAACTTTGAGGCAGGTAAAATAGGTGTACATACTGTAGAACCATAAAGAATAAACTTGGGAGTTTCGCGTTGGAAGACACTTTATACGTACAGTCACAAGCATTAACACTTTTGTCTAGTTTTGACTCTTATTCCATTGTATTAAGAGTTACATTACATGTTAAAGATCTCCGAGCACCTCGGCTCTTAGCCGGGCTGTAGCTCCTCTCTACGACAGTCTACGACAGTCTACGACTGTGTCAAACCGTTGCAAAGTTTTTAAATTACATATTCCATGTTCAAATACTCATCCAGACTAAAGAGGCTTACATACAAATAAATTAAACTAACTATGAGCTGCATATAACCTCCTTACAGTAAGTACTATACTCTTGTAAAAAATTTTATTCGCCAGAATTTATAAGAAAGAAGAAGAGATAACCTCTTGTAATGTTTCTTGCCGAGTCTTTCCTATATCAAATCTTTCTGCTATTGATTTACGAACCGATAACTTTAACCCTTATGATATGTTCCTGTACGGGTTATTGTACAGACGCCTGCCCTTCAATCTATGTAACTGCCGTACCTACTCAGAGACGTCAATTAAGTTTAATGACAATTAAATGTCTTTCCTTCTCTATTTAGCACTATACATAAGAAAGTGACAGCAAGAGACTTAATTATCATTAAAATTTAATAGACGTCTCTGAGTACGGCAGTTAAACTGTCAAATTTCTTCAATATATTTTCAACCATATTCCTTAGTCATAAAGTTCAAAGTCTATTGAGGAAATTTGACAGTTTATAGTAGGTTTATGTGCAGGCGTGTGTACATTTGCCACAAAGTAAATTCGTTACAAAAAAAAGTATGTGTAAATTTGCCATACTTCTAATTTAGTAAAGTAAATTTGTCTTCATTTAATTTGGACTTGTGACCAACTTATATTCTTAATGCATGTGACAAATTTACTTTCTATAAATATAATAAATTAACCTAAATAAACTTTCCTACACTCACACCAATTATCTAGCCCAAGAGAAGCTTCGTTATGAAACTCGTTAAATGGTTACTAGACAACGGATAAACACTTAAAATACTTAAATACATACTTATTATACATAGAAAACACCTAGACCTGAGACATTTTAGAAAAACAATAATTTCTAAATAGACCCGACCGGGGATCGAACCCGGGACCTCAGAGATGGCGACACCATGAAAACCGGTATACAAACCTCTCGACCAAGGAGGTCGTCTATGTATGGAGTGTACAAAAATATTATTATGACGAACTTACTTTGTGGCAAATGTACAATAATCCCCCCAGTACAACTGTAGGTATCCCTGTTCCCTCAATTGAATAAAGCAATTTGAATATCTATATAAATTGAATTTTGTGAATTATACAAAACAGAATTTTGCAACGACAGACTATAAATTAAATTTATAAAGCGGCGTTAATCTATGGAAGCATCAAATCCGCCCCTTTATAACCATTTAAACGAATGAATAGAGAGAATAAATTATAGAGAACCAAGCCACACTTAGTGGTTTAGAAATTAATGTTTAAATCGGAAACGTGTCTACGCATATTTAATCAACCATTCTTAATATTATCACAATGACAATATTATTTTACAAAATAACATTTCTATGATTCACTGATCATATTTGGAGACAACACGAACGGGCATTAAACGTTCAGTGTTCCAGACACATTTTTAACGCGTTTTATTAGAATAGAATAAATTGAATACTTTATTGTACACAAAAAAAATAGACAGACTTGTTAAAAAAAATTAACAGGTGTCGTACAAAGGGCAAGGGCAGCCTTGTCACTAAAAGCGATATCTTTCAGGCAATCTAAGGAATTAGAAGCATTTTTTGAGATCCGTACCGAAAGAATATTCTTTTGTGATCTTGCTGAAACACCATCAATACTAACGAAAGGTCGAAGATTTTACAATAATCTGTTTGTCCTGCTGTGCCTCACAAAAATTAACGTCTGTTGCCGATATTTTATATCTTTGCCGGTATGATGCCGATTGCCGACATTCTCAATTAAGTATCAATCAAGTAAAAGTTAGTAAAGACGTTGATAACATTTTAGTATTGTGTTCACAGCTGAGAAACGTTAAATGTGTTTCGGTCGAAAAATTTAAAATACATATTTTTATTATTATTCTTACTTTGACTTGGTCCTGCTCGCCAGCATACTCGATGCTCTGGAATATGGTCCAGGTGTAGCGCCTGCGCACCTCCATTCTCGCCAGGTAGCGCCGGTACCATTGCTGGATCAAGATGGCCGCCTTCATTGCTGTAACAATAGCCATGTATTATTATTAGCCCTTTATCAGTGAAATCAAGTAATCGCATCAACTGATGAGTATTGATTGACTTCATCACCTTGCTTACCATTGCCAAATTGCAATACATCGAAGATGACACACTTTGCCCGACCTGGGGCTCTATTTTTGATTCCTTCGCCTCGAGTCGAGCGCTTGGTTTCTACTGATTTTCGTTCGACATTTGACTTTCCACATTTTTGAATCGCTCGACCGCAACGAGTGCCCTCACCCACTCGTTGCAGTCAAGCGACATAAAGCGATTGATAGAATAACCGTCAAAATCATAGCGTTGTGTCAATGTCATGACACTAGTTTGTTTGTATCATTGAAAATTTGAAACTGCCAAAATAAGTAAATAAAAGCATTTTTTCTTGTGTTGTGACATTGATAGTCTTAAACTCTGCGTGGAACGGATAACATCCAACATTTCGTATTACGTTGGCAGCACCGGAAACGAACGATTTAAAGATACGGAAAATCGGCGTCATGCAACTTGGAAGACGAGTGTAACTTAAGTCGCATGCGACAACACAATGTCATACGTGCGATTCAAAAATAGATCCCCTGGGAATTGAACCCAAGACGTTCGAGAATCGCACCGTTATGTATTCATGTTATTGTTTAGCTAATATTTACACACGCCGGCGTTATTTTTTTGGCACGCTCACGACTACATCTGCGTGAATATCCACAATCCGTGATAGCTTTTTGAACCTTCACTGGCATTCTCCCTTACCACAGTTTCACCGCAATCTGATTATTGGTATAGCAACGCATACGGGATACATTCATTAACATATATACAGGGTTTCCCAAAATCGCCGCGTCAGGCTGACACGGGAGTTAGCTTAGCTCCAGATCGGGTTATTGTACATTTGCCACAAAATAAATTCGTCAAAGAAAAAAGGATGTGTAAATTTGTCACATTTTAATTTAGACCTGTGACGAACTTACACATATTTTTAATGCATGTGACAAATTTACTTTCAATGTCCATACATTGAAAGTCCACTCCATAGTGGACAAAAATGTGACGCACTTACTTTGTAGCAAATGAACAATAACCCTCGAGATCTATCACATTAACATAATTAACCTAGCAAATAATAATTTATCATCTTTTTGTATTATTCGAAATGGGTAGATTAAGTTTAAATTTTATTTTACACTAGTTCATTACTTTTTACACATATCCTAGTTATATACATAATAGTTAACTATTCAAAGTAGCTGATTAATAAAACAAAAAGAATCGAATAATAGTTCCAATCAATTCCGACATGGTAAAACAGGGTTATAGAATATTTTTATGTTGACCTGGAGTGAAGCTATCTCCTGTGTCAGCCTACTTGCCTGTTCTGGCATAATTCAATGTATCTTTGTTAGTCCCTTAGCGTTTCTTCATATACTTATACAGTTGTGAAGGATCTTTGGTAAGTTATAATACGCTACGTCTGCTAAGGTTTAAAAATACCATCGCTGAGGGTGTTCACTGTGGTTTTTTGTTTAGTTACAATATCATCATCATCATCAGCCTACACTAGTCCACTGCTGGACATAGGCCTCTCCAAGTGCACGCCACTGAGCACGATCCGCGGCTACTCTCATCCAGCTTTTGCCAGCTAACTTGCGAAGATCGTCAATATAATACAATTACGATATATACCTAGGTGTTCATCAATTATTCTATTAGTCAGACATTACATACATACATAGTGGCGATAACTTTATGCTACTCGTAATTACACCCGTGACCCGAAACTTTGGGCGTCCTGTCTTCCGACCACAGTCGAGTTTGTTCATCGAGCTTAATGCGATTAACAATTGTCGTTGATGATATTACAATGTTGAGTTGTTACTTGGTACGCTGCAGAGCGATTGAGGCTTATTTAATTAACTAGAGCTACCCTACCTACAATAAATACCAATGTACAATAATATAATACAATTTGTTTTTTTGTTTTTTTTTTTAATATTAACGGGTAAGCACAGTGCCTTGATCTCACCTGATGTTAAGTGATGATAAGGCCAATGATGGAAGCGTACTTCACCCGGGATCCTCAACTAGTGAGGCACTGGCTATTATTATTATTTATATGTGAGTTTTTTTTCTCAGCTAGAAGCCGGTTTTCTCTATAATTACGGGTACAAACCAAGTAATTACAGGGTGTGGTGTGTTGTTTGTATATGGTGTGGGGTAAATTCAAAATCTTCCAGTTGCATGAACTTCCTCATGCAGTCTTTTTCTGTATATTGTCATGTCTCTTTCTAATTTAGTGATGTGGTAGTAAGTGCGCATGATAAATAAGTTTACATCATTACTCCATTTCATACGCACTCTGGGCTTACCGGCCTTGGTGGACGCGAGTAAAAAGGCATTTGCCTCATTTTTTTATTTTTTATATTATTATTATTATTTTATCTGTAGTTGCTGGAACACAACAATGCTACAGACATAGATGTTATGGCGACATATTTAGTTAAGAGGGTGGTAGCTTGCCAGGCGGACAAACAAGCCCTATCACCAACCAAACCGAGTACACAAATATGTACCCTCCGCTGAGAATCGAACCCGGGACCTCTGGGTCTAAGCCGGTGGTCTTAGCCACTAGACCACAGAGGCAGTTACCATTAATAATAATAATAATATTTTTTTTATTTGCTGTATAAAAACAAATAAATAAATTATTGTATTGTAATTAGTCACAATAAATGACAAAACAAGTTTAATAAATACTTAGGCTTAATAAGGTGTCAGCTTGGAAGTTTTCTTAGTAATCTACTTGGTGGTCATGCCCACACAGGAGATGTCTAGATTTTCTGAGACATTCGACTTGGAATCGCAAGAGCGCAGTACGGTAGAACCGGATCGCATTTAAATCAAGCGTAACATTAATTACAGCTTAAGATTTTTAAGTGAAAACAATATGAGATCCTTTAGTGGTCGCTAAAATGGGTATGTTCTAGTGTCCCCTTAGTTCTAGTACCCTTCGAAAGATAGTTAGGTTGATATACTATTTTAAACGTCAACAATCGTGTGTCAATGGCCTAGTTTTGTAAATTTTCCCAATGTTCTAATGTCAAATCAGGCTACCGGCACACTATTGAGCAGTTATTGAATTAAGCGACTTGGGGCCCAGGATATGTGGTCAAATGGTACACTTGATTTAAAGTAAGCCCCGCTCCACCGAGGGTCGCGCCTATAAAGAAAAGGATACTAACAGTAAATGGAGCTCGGTAGTGCACAACTCAGGTTATCTGTGTAAGGGGGAGACTCGAAAACATAACCATTAAGTACTGTATAGACGTTAAACGTTGGGTATAAAGAAGGTATGAAACCTTTTTACTAATTAGTTTGCGTTAATCCCCGTTTAAATTTGTTTAACTATGGAACGTGAAAGTTTAAAAGTGTATACTGCATAGACATGTTTGCAATTCCTTTCCAAAAGAACGTATCTATAGGATCCCGGTGATCTACCAACTAGACCACAGCGCGGTGAACCTTGTGTTTTGTATTGTTATGTGAGCTTAAGAGGCTCTTATCGGACGTGGGCGAAGGCTCTTAACATAAGAGCCCTCGCCCACGTCCGATTATTGGTGACCGATATTGTTTACTCAAATTAAAATAAAACATGTCTTGCGAATTTATGTATACTTTTTGTATGCTTTTTGTAAACTTTTTGTATACTTTTTGAAAATAGACAAAGTGTAGAAAAATACCACGAGCGGAATTCGAACCCGCAACTCATGACATGCCGGGTCAGTGGCGGTAGCAAAAGTAACATTTAAAAAAACGATAGCGAAGATCGAAAAGAATAAAATGTATGGGATTGACATAAGATTGACCACGTGATTTAGCGCGGCTTATGTCAATCCCATAGATTTTATTCTTTTCGAACTTCGCTATCATTTTCTTAATGTTACTTTGGCTAAGCCTACTGGTGTACTACCAACTATGCTATCGTGGCTCTATCTAACTCGCCAAAATTAATCAACACTATCTCTCTCTAACTCTTACTGACATGACAAGTCTTAAGTGACATGTTTTTAAAATGATTTTGTATTGTATAATTCTAATTGTTTATTATTCTGTAATTATTGACATTTAATTTGTTTTCTTTCTTTTTAATGTTCTAAATTATTTAAATCTTATTATTTTACATTCAAACACCTACGACATTGCATGCCTCTAATGGTTAAATATGTGGACTTATTATTGTTATGCTGACATCTTGTTGTACCATATTTTCTGCAATAAATGATTATGATTATGATTATGATTACTCTGTAAGCCAAAGGAGACCTATTCAATGTCGACAACTATGTAAATACTTATTTTTTAATCCTGTCGATGTCGTTTCAAACCCTTTACAATTTTACATGGTTCGTGGTCACACATGAAAAGTATATTCGTAAAAAGTGCTTTATTAAATTTTTCGTGTTCGTTTCATAATAAATCTCCCTTTGTTTCAAAATACTGTTATACTAATGCAGTCAATGGAAGCTAAGTATTTAACTGCGAACATAACTTTTATTACAAATTAATTACCAATCGGACAACTCGAAGCTTAACTTCTCCGGGCGGCTTGTTACACTTTGGGATTAAATTAACGGAAAATGTATTGTTAAACTTTGCAACTTAATTTATTTATCTACTTTGGCATGTTTAGCAAAATTTTATATAACCGCTACGTGGCGGAGTTAACGAGTGCTAATTTGTGTCAGAAAACTCTTTTATACAAACTGACAAGACAGTATGAGGGCTTACTTTTGTTAGGAAAGTAGTAACGGAGTAACCGTAGACTATTGATGTTCTATCTACCATGTTAATAAATCGCAAATTGAAAGCTTTGAAGCCAGAAATTGCTGTGCGTTTTATAATCATCATCATCATCATCATCTCAGCCAAAAGACGTCCACTGCTGGACAAAGGCCTCCCCCAAGGATATGAGGGGTATTTGCCGTAATCGCCACGCTTGGCAGGCAGGTTGGCGATCGCAGTAGGTTGAGGGTAACCTCAGAGAGATGCTGCTGCCCATCCTCTGGAATGGTCCCTTAGTCGGCTTTTACGACACCCACGGGAAGAGATGGGGTGGTGCAATTCTTTATCCCCGGCACCGCACAGGGGAACGCACGCGTTTTATAATATATTATTTTTATTTCTAAATGGTTGTCTTCACCCAATTGCACCTACCTTGTTATTACTGCACCACTCTATGGTTGACTGGTAGTATGCCTCAGGCATTAAGTCCGCCATGTTATATATGTTGCAAAAGCTTTAAAATAAATAAATAAAAAAATTAAACCTTTCAAACTGGAACAGCGTTTTAGACACTGCTACTTAGCATAAATTTGGTATAAGGCAGGTAATCATTCAGACACGTTTCTGAACATAGCGCGTGTTATTTTTGACATTCGATCAGGGGCCCGACCGCCTCACCGATCGCTTTGACTTCGTGTGTGGTTTATGACGTCATCTTGTCGTTTCATGCCGCTTATGAAAGCAATATCGATAGCTATAGCCTTTAGCTTTTGATATTGCTTTCATAGGCGGTGCGAGGTAGCAAGATGACGTCATAAACTATACGCGTAGTCAAAGCGATCGGTTAGGCGGTCGGGGGGCAGGTTAACGAAAACGAGAATTACTATGACATTGAAGCAACGCCTCCTGATTAAGTTTAGTTCGATTCCTGGCTGGGTCGAGTAGGCTTTTGATTCTTTCACTGTATTTTATAAATATTTATAACTGAGATAAAATTTTGCCTGGTCTGCAATTGCTAAGGTTAAGCAACATTCGCAAAGGCCGGTTATGGGATGGGTGACCAAATTTTATTATCTCGAGCTTCCCCGCTTTGCAAGGCAAGTAAAGCCGTTGGTCCCTAGCTGCTTTAGCAGTCGTTAACAACCACCTATCCGCATTGGGCCCAAGTGGTGGTTTATGGCCCGTTCTTCCTATCCGTTCATAGGGGAGTTAGTTTTTTAATATCTGTTTATTATAACGACCTAAATATAGTTTACCAAAATGTGTGTATTCGAGAATAGCTGGAAATATTCTAGTGTACATCGTATGTTAACTGCTCGTGATTTACATAGGTGTTGGCTGTTGGTACGCTGCACAATTTCCGGTTGTATAGACGTAGCTAGACTCAATATACAAGTCGTAGTTTATGTTTCTTATAACAACGTTAACAACGAGCATTATGTATGTATTAAATTGTGAACAATTGAAATAAACAAGAGAAGCATGTTATTGGTTAAGCAACATTTCAATACAATACAAGTTCATTTTTAAGGTATCTTTGTAAAGGATAATTTCTAGAATCACCATCAAAGTATGATGAGGCTTCTAACCACTAAATTCTTACTGATGGCTTTGCTCGGCGAAGGTTATCGCTATACTACCTCCATAGAACTTTTATAGAAATGCAAAAGTACTTTTTTATATTAAGAAATAATTATTTTTAAAATTATGACTACTGAAACAATTAGCAGCTTTTTAAAAGCTGAATTAATGTTGTATCTGTGAAAGAACCTGTAAGTTTACTCTAAAAAGAAATGAAATAACGTAATACTCATTGTTATATTGTAAGTATGTGCCTTACAAATAAACAAAGAATAAGCTCCGAATAGTCATTCTGTGTTTTATCCTGTCATTTAAACGTCATTTCAAATTAGAGTAAAAGAAACAAAACGCAGAATAACTATTCGGAGCTTATTCTTTGTTTATTTGTGAGACCCTGTGTGCCTTACAAATAATCAAAGAATAAGGTCCGAATAGTTATTCCGTGTTTTGTCTCTTTCACTCTAATTTGAAATGACGTTTACATGACAGTAACAAAACACGGAACAAAGGCCGGCAACGCATCTGTGATTCCTCTGGTTTTGCGGGGTGTCCATGGGCGGCGGTGATTGCTTTCCATCAGGTGACCCGCCTGCTCGTTTGTCTCCTTTTACCATAAAAAAAAAAACA
This sequence comes from Eudonia lacustrata, assembly GCA_947562085.1. NCBI lineage: Eukaryota > Metazoa > Arthropoda > Insecta > Lepidoptera > Crambidae > Eudonia > Eudonia lacustrata. Next base: position 10,824,294 of record OX387316.1, on the reverse strand, counting down.
CGGAATAACTATTCGAAGCTTAATCTTTGTTTATTTTGTAAGACCATATAAGTTTTCATTGAATTACCAACGCATGTTGAATATTACGGAAGAAACGTGTCCGTTGTAACTTATTCATTTATGTGTATTCTGCTAGCACTTCATAGAGTTGGCTCGCATGAATATTTCCCGTAAAAGCAGGCTGGAGATATAACGGCAGGGACCCGCACTCAGAGCGAGGTAACGCAATTTACGCACACACCCACAGGATAACGACGCGAAAGCACCCGTGAAATATGGATTTGTCAACTTCGCGACTCAGAAAAGTCGGTGATGTGCACTGTCGTTAACCGAAATGGGTTAAACTTTAATCATTTTAAGACAAGATTATGGTGCAAGCCGCTTTGGTCTCAACGATTATAGTACTCAAGTAATTAAGAATTTTAGGAATCTTTCATATTAAGGCAATTATAATTAATATGACTACTAGAAAACATGCTAACTTTATTGTAGGTAGATAGTTTCATAGGCATCCTTCAATTAGATAATACTTACTTTTTTTTTAGTTGATGGCTTCGTGCGATTAGCACATTTAGCCAGTGTCAAAGTAATTTTTCTTACAAGTAATAGGTAAATAAGGTAAGGTAAATATATAAACAATATTTTCTTCTTGTATGATGATGATGAATGATAAAAGAAATGAGAAGTGACAAATGATATACCCCCCAACGCCTCGAGTATCTCAGTAAAGATGTGGGGTTTTACTAAGTCCTCGGGCGTACTTCTTGAGAGAATTTGAAAAGTGACGTTGCACTGTTTTGTTTCATTTGCCAACACTCATGCACACTCACGAACACTTAACGGTTAATAATCCACCATTATTTCACATTAATATTCGACATAACACAAATTTTAGAAAATAAAACAAAACCGCAGACAACACTTCACTTTCCCGCCAAGAAGTCCTAGATAATACTTGTGGATGAAGTCCGTTTTTTTATATTTTTATACGTAGCACGGCAAATGACTCCATTACACCTGATGTTAAGTGAATATGGAATCCAGGTGCGACGACAACTGGTTCAGCGTGAAAACAACGCAGCATCAGTTACCCTCACTCTGCCGGCCCACAAGGTGCCTCTTCACGCCTCGTTTGAAGGACCCCATATCATAGGAAGGAGGGAAAACGTGTGCTGGCAAACTATTCCATGTTTTGGAAGTGCGGCTAAGAGACGAATCACCAAATTTTTTAATGCGCGATGGACTATTTGAAACAGTGAAGCGGTGACGCCGGAGAGCAGCACGTGTACTTTAGCAGGAGAAGGTGGGATGAGGTCAAAGAGCTCTTTATTGCACTAGCCAATATGTTATGGTAAAACACGCTAAGTGACGTAATATCTCTACGCAATTGCAGAGATTCAAGAGTGTTTGCGACTTCTGCGTTGCCGATAATGCGTACAGCGCGACGCTGCAATCTGTCCAAGGCATCGAGAAGGTATTTTGCGGAACCGTCCCAGATGTGCGAGCATTACTCCACGCAAGACCGTACCTGTGTCTTGTTCAAAAGGCACAACTGGTCATATAGTCATATAGTTTAAGACGTTTGTGTGTCCCCGTCTTTATATCTTTGTATACATAACTAGGTAAGACCATGTGAGATCCAATTTACATTACTTAACCTTAAATAGAGTACTTATAGTGTACCTACTCATGAATTTCAATTTGGTCCCTTGGGTGAACATAAATTGCTTCACCCTAATTCAATGAAATCAACTTAGAAGTACTACTACGAGTAACATTTATTTTAACAAATTTAAATCTCGTTTTGTGAATTTCAGTTGCTTTGAGAAGTTAACGCTTTCAAGATTCAGTTAGTATCGTTATTCACACTTATGAAGGTTAATAAGTATTTATTTTTGCGAAGAGTAAATATTGACATCATTTGCTAACGTTAGCTAAATAACTCCAAGATTCGTTAATGCTAAACAGTATTTGCTACGATTATTCTCTACATTTTGGACGGGTTCGAAGCTATTGTAAGTAGTTTATAAGATTTCGAGAATATTACGAGATATAATGCTCCTGGGAATGGCCCATGAAATCAAGTGGATCAAAATGGTCTGAAATATTTTTGTTTACATAATTTAAATTGACATATCTATAAATTAACCTATACTCCTGGCACATGAGTAGATATATGTATTCACATACTCCTGGCTACTGTATAAAAACAAAAACCTATTGCATAAATAAATAAAAATAGTAATTGCTATTAAATAAATTTACACATCTACCAATAATAGAATTCAAGCACTTACTCCTCTCAGCCTTGGTCATGCTGACGTCGTCTCGCCTCCAGAACTTCAGGAACGGTGCAAGAGCCTTAATAGTGCACTCCCCGTTGAGCACCTTCCGGCCCAGTTTCTTCGGGACCTCCTGCTCAATCTCGGAGCTCCGGCAGGAGGAGGAGTCGTCTCCAAGGGAGCGCGCCCGCCTCCCCCCTCGAAAGCTCACACAACCGCAGCCTTCGGCCAGAGAGAACATTGTGGGACTCTTGTCCTTTCTATATTTTTTATCTCTTCGTTTCCGAGTACATCTCGCCTTGTTCGGTCTGGATTTGGGAATGGTGACAGATTTCCTTTACTACTGCAGTAAGAGCATACGTGCAGTCTAATTGACTGGATATTACCTGCGAACAAATAAAATAAATACCTAAGTAAAAATAAATCTCGATGTATTTTATTCGTACCAAGTCGCGTGAATCGAATCCAAAACCAGTCTGAGACTGGTCACCTTATCACTAGACCACAGAAGCAGTCAAAAAAGTCACGAAATCCTAGGGACTGTACGGTACGTAATAAACTTGTAAGTAAGCTCTATACAGGTAGAAAAACATCGGCTTCAAAGGTTTCTTGACATTCCCTCGAGAGCATGGGGATACGTGTATTTACGCGTACAAAATCGCGGACAGGACGGTACTATAACCATCAAACTTCTTTACTACTACTTAGGAGAAACAAACTTTTATATTTACTTTGTCCTTAATTCGCTATCATCATCATCAGCTCATTTATGTCCCCACTGCTGGAGCAAGAGCCTTCCCTATGGATGGATAGGGAGAACCGGCCATAAACCACCACGCGGGTTCAGTGCGGATTGGTGTTTGTTAACGACTGCTAATGCAGCCGGGACCAACGGCTTTACGTGCCTTTCGAAGCACGGAGGAGCTCGAGATGATAAATTTTTGGTCACCCATCCGATGACCGGCCTTTGCGAAAGTTGCTTAACCTCAGCCCTCGCAGACCGGGCGCGTTAACCACTGCACCATCGGCTCCTCACGTCCACCTCCACCTCTACACAATTCGTAATTAATAATTCGTAATTCGTAATTCATTATACTTGTAATCAAAGACTTTGCTCCATTCTATTTGTAAAGCCAAATGTATTTTATAATGATATAACACATCAAATTATCGACACATCATTGAAACGGAATCAGAATGAAAAGTTAACAATGGAAAATGAAAAGTTAACAATGTGATATAAAAGTCTTGTTAATGGAGTTCTTTTATTTCACGATTTACGTATAAAGTTACCAGTTGCATTAAAGACAAGATAACTTCATAATACGAGTGTATCGAGTTGTCGAGGCGAGAGGTGTATTTAACAATTTACTTTTTCAGTTGGAAAGCGGAAGTTCGCGTGGGCTTAGCTGTCTCTCGTAATCGGCATCCTTTCGGGATTAATTTCATATTTCAGTTTCTGAGCAATGTTGGGGATAAAGGATTTTCTTCAATTGTTATCTTAGGTTTTAATACCAAATAAAAAATATTAAAAATATATACGAGGCGAATCGAGTCGATTAAAAATGGGAACATTTTTTTTGGGCAGAACACTTTTAATAACCCCTCCAGTGTCGTCGAACAAACTAACAATTGTCGAGCGCTTTACGGAGAAAAGGCCGCGTGTCGCCGCGCGTCATTGAAATTACTATATCTTAAGAAGGAGAGGTTAAAGGGTTAAGGGCCCCATTTTGTAGGAAGGAGTGGGACTAACTAACTAACTGTGGGAAACAGAACGATATAAAAATTGAGTACAGTACAATTGTAGAACAGTACAATGGGTACGACAGTAGACGGTTGTCTCTTGTCTGATACAACAATAGATGAAACGTAACCCGGCTTCAATGTTGTCAAACAGTATTACGGGTTTCACATTCAATCTGTAGCATAAGGCCGGCCGGGGTTGTCTCAAATTTCATTAAACAATGGTCTAATAATAGTTTATTTTTCAATTAAGTACTTACGAGGAGAAGTTATGGACTTAATTATAGTTATGTGCGCGTGTTACACGTGAGCAAAGGGTTCCGTTCATAAAAATGTATCTTTAAAACTATCATGGTAGCTAACATTGGAATAATTTATTAAGGGGATTATTAGTATGTCTTTCTTTGAGTATCCGATATTTCGACACACTAATGAATAATGATTGCGGATATTAACGTTCCACTATATACATCCTGCCTTCCCATATGAACAAATAGGACATGTGGAAATTGCTTCGCGGCTGGGCCGAAACCTGGTAGGTTTTCTCGACTGCCACCACTAGACTACATACGAGATTAAACGGCGAAGACCAAATTTCCCGAAGTAAGGAGGATCTTGAGATATTTTAATTTAGGCACCCATTCGCTAACCCACCATTGCAAAAGTTATTTAACTTGCAATATCGCAACCCGAATACGGAAACAAATCCGGATCGAATTGTACTCGAAGCTGAATCCTAAATTTTTTATTGTTTAATATGATATTTGACTCTTGCTGTTACTCGAAGTTGCTGCTCCATTTTCCATGAATAGCAACCAAGTTTTTTATGCTTAAAAATCTAACTATTCTACATTCAAATAGAAGTGCGAACTGCATATTCTGAATAAAAAATGGGTCTACTGAAAATCTGAAAATTAACATTTAAATGCCGGTTATGTTGAGAAGGAGGTTTTGCATAATATGCAATAATAATAACAATAATATTAATACGTGTTGGAAACATGAGAATTTCTAGTATGTACTAAAAGGCTTGTAGATAACAATTATCTTGAGGGTCAAGCCGCTCCACTTAGCTTTGGCCTTTTACGCTAGATGCCGGTTGGGGTATCTCAAGAACACTACAAAGATAAAATTAGCATCAAGCAGGTTTACGCATTTAAAATTAAGTTTTACTACGATTTAACAATAGATGAAACGTAACTTCATTACTTCACGGTATAAAGCTTCAATGGCTTTGCTGAAATCATAAATGCTGACCGCGTTAGTCGAAAACATACTCTAATCACAAAAGTAGTGTAAGGATCATATCAGCCTATATTTGTCCACTGCTGGACATAGGCCTCTCCAAATGACGCCACTGAGCATGACCCGCGGCTACTGTAAGTATGTCTTAAATATATTTAAAACTAGCGGCCGCTCGCGGTTTCACCCGCGTGGTTCCCGTTCCCGTGGGAATATCGGGATAAAAAGTATCCTATGTTTTAATCTAGGTTATAAACTATCTGTATGCCGAATTTCATCCAAATCCATCTATCCGTTGCAGCGTCAAGAAGCAACAAATATACACACATACATAGACACAAACTTTCGCATTTATAATATTAGTGTGATAACTTATGCCGTGATTTTTATGTTGTACCTACATGCAATTATTTTTAAGTTATAAAATGTTTTTCTCAGTAAGTGAGTTGATGTAATTATTTATGAGAAATAAAATTATTAATCCACACAAATTAGTCTTAGTTTTTTATATCACATAGTTGGTAATCAGTCATAAATCCTTCGTGGTCCAATAAGCTGTTCCGTAACTAGCCTATAGTGAATTTGCAACTCCAGAAGTATAACTCACGTTTAAAATTAATAATATAATAACTTTAACTTAATTTTATATAAACAATCCTATAGAAAAGTATTTGGTTTTTTGCATGTTCTATAAAGTCAAGTTTAAACTAGCATTATTTTAATATTCACATCACAAGTCTGTTTCATTGTACGAACTCGCAACATCTACTGGTTAACATCAGAAGAAAAATGGTAAAACTTCGTGAGCAGAACACAACTTGGAATATATTATGCCAGTCAGATACAGACAAGTTCGAAAATAATCTAATGCAGACACTGAATTTAACTTAGCTGTGTTTGTTTTACATTTTAAAATGCAGTAACAAGTACAAGGATGACGAAAGAGCAACATTTTATAATTATTGTGTGGAGTCAAAATTGCTTTTTATTTTTAAGGAATTTTTATGCTTTGTCTTTTATCTTCAAATAAACACGGTGGCAATTTTTTAACTTAAGTTCCTGAGAATTAAAAGGTACAACCAAACAATACTTAATCCACGTTACTACTTTTGAAATACGATAATAATATTTGACCAAGGTTTGAAAACCTCGTAACGAAGAAATATTTTCTTTTATTTTAGTTGTAAGAAAAAGGTATGACAAACGGTGCTTAAAGGAAACCTAATCCAACAAGGTCCTATGTAAACTATTGTTTTAAGCCATTCGTTTCTCCTTTAGATCATATATAAAAACATGGGTCTATATGAAAATCCATAACATTAAAAAGTATAGAATAACATATATATATATACAACCTTATTTTTAGTTTATACGAAAACCGAAACACGGGTCAAATATTTACATTTAAAGAATCCGTACAAAAAAAATTAAAATAATATGTTGAAAACTCACGAAGTTACAAGGTTTTTGTGCTGCCCCGTTGTGTTTTTAGTAGGGAATAATTTATTTGAAATTTTGTAAATATTATTTGGTCAAAATGTAACATGGTATAAAAAATATTGAAATCGATTCTATTACTGATTCTGAACAAACAGTTTTCAGGTTTCGTATAAACTAAAAATAGCATTGTATAATGCGAAAAACCCTTAAAAATTTAATTAAGTTCCAATAAAGTTACCATTGATTCCACCCAACTAAAGTTTTCAACCTAGTAACCTAACCATACTTGGCAGAGTTTTTTTTTGTGGAATTATTATATACTTTTGTATAAAATGTGTTCTTTTTTCACTACTCGAAATTTTTGTAAGTTAAGTGTCTCAAATAATACACTATGCTAAGAATAGGGTTAAAATTGATGGTTTTCATGATTATGCTAAATAAAAGTATGTATTTTCATATTATGTATATATTATTATGTGAATTTAGGTTATGGCATTTTATAATGGAAATTAAAAATAGGACTATAATGCTATGCAGTCTAAGACATCCATAAAAATATATTAGAAGTGACAAAAAATAGGGCAATGTATTGATACTGTGAAAGATAGCGACAAATATTATATATTGTTGAGATTTTTATTTTCAGTATTGTTTTATTCACAGAACAGTTTCTTCTGTGGTTTTATTCATGTATCTACTATAACCACAACATTCGGTTTTATTTTAATTTATTTGTTACCCGGGACAATCCAAGGTTTCTTACGATACCACATACATCTAAAACGGTTAAGTTATAGTGAAAAAAAGAAACTTACACACTTACATGGTCCCTGAAAACATAACACACCAACAACGTAACACTTCTTTTCTTGGGCAGTCGTAATAAATGACAAGCGATCTTTTTTTAGCAGATACTGGAATAATTATAAAGCTTCGTCTTTACGTACACATTGTAAGAGACGCAAGAAATGTTTTGCTGTCACAAATCGTTGTTTCTAAAACATTAGAATATACGGTATACATTGCAACTTATATTGGGAAATAATGTTTATAAAAACATTGAGTCGAAGACTCTCGTGCAACCATCGCATGTGTTTTTTTTTAATTTGAAGACAATGATGGGAAAATAGATTTGAAAGTATTTTCTTATAAATAAAAGTATCGTTTAATTATAGTATTTAAATAATAAGTTGCTTTTTGTCTTCAAAATACGACCTTTAACTGTAGTACTCTTACAACATTTTTTTTCAAAATCTTAAGTCCACGTTCGCAGTTGGGAGTACAGTTAGTCATCATCATCGGTCTAAAAGTCGTTCTACAAAAACAATGGTACAAGAGGGTATACGCACACGCAGCTACAACTAATGATAAATAATAAGAGATTAACATCATAGAACTTTGGTATATGTCTGACAAGAATCCTGATAACTTATTCTTGTAAAGTTTATACTAAAACTGCACACTTTAACTTTCTACGGGTAGACTACCGTCAACTATTTTAATACATTATGTATCAACTTAAGAGATTCTTAAAACTTTTCATAATGGACTTTAAACGGCATAAATTGAGTTGCGTCTTTTTAAATGATGTCAAATTTACTAATTAAATTTTTTTAGAAGCATAGTTTTTTTTAGAATTGAGCTCATTCGTTTGAAAAGTATTTAACTTTGAAATTAGTATAGGAGAGCGCACAAACTTACGGCAGCTGTAATAACCTCGATGGTCAATAGATTTTTAATAAAAAATTATATCAAGTATTTAATTAGATAAAATGTCAACACATAAAAAGGTTTAGATACTGTTTGAAATGTACACAACATTTCATCGTCTATATTTTAATTACGAGAAGCGGTGGTGACACAATGTCCAGTTTATTGCGACTCATAAAAAGGCCAGAATCGGTAAACACAGTCTGCCATTCCGTTTATCAGCACCGGTTTGATTGTCACTCTCGAGCACAATTTGCTTTATTTCCCCAGAGTTTGGAGCTTGGACAAGGAAAAGTTCAGATTGTTGAATCAAAAATACAGTAGATATACAGTCGTTATACATTTTGCGAACAATACAGTTTAGCCAAAAATAATTATGTTTAATTCGTTAACAACCACCAATCCGCACTAAGCCCGCGTGGTGGTTTATGGGCCGGTCTCCCTATCTATCCATAGGGAAGGTTCGTGCCCCAGCAGTGGGGACAAAAATAAACTGACGATGATGATGAATTATGTGTTTTCCTTAGTTTTCATCATCATCATCAACATCAACATCATCATAATCAGCACGCATCAGTCCCCAAGTATACTACTAAGCCCGATCTTCAGCCCCTACGCGAACATAGTCGCTCCACTTATCTATTATATTTATATTTTACTACTTACCTATTATTACTTATCTATTATTTTTTTATTTATATTTATTTTAATAAATCATCACATCCTCAGCACATTTTATGTCCCCACTGCTGGTCTACGAGCCTAATCTATGGATGGAAACACCAACCACAACGTTAGACCAGTGCGGATTGGTAGTTATTAGCGACTGCTATGAAGTCGAAGCACGAAAATGTATAGTCGACCATGAAATTGCTTTATAACTTTTGACAAAAACTTCCATTACAATAAAATTTCGCTGAGGCTCATTGTCAATAACGACAACGTATCTGACACTTGGTCTTTTAATCAAAAATAGAACTTGTTGTTTTATTATATGCAAACAAAATTAACTTCTAAGGTGGTAAAGCAATTCATTGTCGACCATACTTAAAAGGCACTTAAAATTTACACTGTCGGATAAATTGAATACCCTCAACAATTTAGCGCCAATTACCCTATCGTTACGTTAACCTCGTCATAAAATTGATAAGCTTTATCCGCGCCCAAAGGGTAACACTAAATTTCGCCGACGCTCGCCAATACCTTGTCTTTGTGACCTTTTAACAAATTCTACGACACCTAGACGAAGGTATGCGGTACCAAGTATCCGAAGACTGCTTTCAATCGCGTCGGCGTTAGTGCATAATTAACAAGTGCCTGACCTGTCTGTATTTTTTTTTCTTTACCTTTCTTCTATAATTTGTGTATCTTAGTCCCGTAGAGTATGAATTTGTCTTGTTTCATGCGTTTTATAGATAAAAGGTAAAACTATATTTTATTTATTAACTACATGAAAACGCGTTACGTCATTGGATATCTCATATGAATTTTGTGTGTTTCCCATCTATGCAATGAGATTAGGTAGCTACATTTGATTAAAAGCCCTATACTTGTAACAATTGGTAACAAACAAAAAAAATAAAGTTATAAAATATGCCCAATATGTTTTAAGCAGAAACTTCTACTGTATTCTGCCTTTGCTTTTACAGGGTAACCTGAAAGACACTAAGTAGAGCGCATTTCTAGTAAATTTTCTTTACTTTCTCTATATTGAAAAGGTGGCTACGCCAAAACGTACACAATGTAACTTGGTCACGTTCTCTCAGGTACAGAAAGTACAAACCTTGTTGTACAACTTGCAGTGAAAATCCATTTCGACTTCCCCCGGGTCCCGACATTACGGAGGCTGCGCAAAAATTCAACGAAAATTCTGCATTAATTATTCACTATCAAGGCTTACATCTCATTAATGCTAAATTTGGACAAGTCATCCAATCTATATGTATTTACTTGACCGGCAGGAAACGATGCACTCAAAGAAAATAGTCGACTCATGCTCGCCTAGTTTCCAAAAGAACGATTCCTAATTACTGCAAGAAAGTAAACGAAACAGTCAAGTTTATTGATTACCTATCTCGTTAACAAGTCAAGAGTATATCTCTATTTCGTAGCTGAACAACGCTGTCTTTGTAATCGAGACAAACGTAAGCTTAATTCTTATTCCTTCAAAGCCTCTAACTCACTTATACTACGTTCGCTTGTCTACCAAGAATAATCTGGGTTCGAACGTCTAGTTAACGTTTCGTCGTGTGCCTTATTTTGTTCTTTTACGCGTTGATCCCACTGGAGACACCCATAGATATATTTCCGTTTTCACTAAGCTTTTGAGATGTAATACGTATCATGCGGGCATTACGCCCTTTTACGGTCTCGTTAAGAGACTGAAGGTTAATCTTTTGAAAGTGCTTATTCGATTTGTATTCTAGAAGTATTTAGGTATGTTTTAAATATTAACATAATGTCTATTTTTTAAAAGACCTTTTGAATATCGTTGTCGTACCCTTCTCTTTTTATGATAATCTTGTTGCATAAAAAAGGAAATTGAACGACGCTGTTTGTAAGATAAAAGAGTACAGGTCCCGTGTCGTGCCCGTATAGGGATGACTTTATTTTTATTCAGAAATGAATGAAGGTACGAAATTAAATTTATAGGATAATCTAAAAAAGCAATATTTACCTCCAGCTGATGGTATCTGTATCAACTGTGTCAACTGGATTAGGCAAAGGTTAAAAATACGTTTTAGGGTTACGTACACAAACGATAAAAAATATAATGACGACCTCCTTGGTCGAGTGGTTTGTGCACCGGTTTTCATGGTGTCGGCATCTCTGAGGTCCCGGGTTCGATCCCCGGTCGGGTCAATTTTGAAATTATTGTGTTTCTAAATTGTCTCGGGTCTGGGTGTTTTCTATGTATAATAAGTATGTATACCTATATTTATCCGTTGTCTAGTAACCATTTAACGAGTTTCATAACGAAGCTTCCCTTGGGCTAGATAATTGGTGTGAGTGTAGGAAAGTTTATTTATTTATTTATTTATTTATAATGAAATCTTCTTTTGTTCCTATTTTATAGGTAAGCTATAAAATTTTACATTACCTACTATTTCAGAATCATATATACTTTCCTTCACAATGAGGATTAATACACGAATTAAAGTGCTGCTTTAATTTATATATGCTCTATTATTTATTTGGAACACACTACACAATCGAAACAACATTTATTGACTATTGGCCTTCCAAAAAGTTTTGTTAGCGATATCGTTAATACAGAGCATGGTATTATTCGATGGGCACTTGTTTACTTTTACTACTTACCTTACTTAGATTAATGTTAATGTCACATAGTAATAGCAAAATATAAAAAAGCTTTCGCTAAGTATTCTGTGATCGCAGTTCGTGTCCCTGTATTCCGTCGCCATCGCTGGCTGAAATACATAAAATTTTGCACAGCTACGTGACTGGTAGCGCTGCCAGGTGTCCCGATTTGCGCGGGACGTCCCGATTTTCAGGGGTCTAGTGACAGGTCCTGATTTACCCTTGATCATGACGCCAAATGTCCCAATTTTTTTACTTACCTTCTAAGTGTGTACTTAGATCGATAATTTTAACAGCAAAAATGAATTCTCTCTCCCGCGCCGCCGCGGCGAGAGATCGTAAGTATAAAACAAAAAAAAATAACTTCATAAAATACTTGCCAATCATTCGAGATATTATAAATTAGGTAAAATGGTTATGATTCGATTTAATAAGTCAAAACAATTATTTTTACGTTTTGTTATGAGTAGAAGTTTATCTAGTTAGTTATATCTAGTTATATCTAGTTAGTATCTGTTGGAGTTACAGGTTTCCAGCGCTTAAGCGGTCGTGTTGTGTTGATATTGTTATTACTTTATTATTTTATGATCTATTGTTTTATTCTTTTATATATTATTGTTTATGTGTTATGTGTAGATTATGGTGTGTATGTTGTGTGTATGTTGGCTGTATGTTATGGTTAATATTGTATACATCTGTCACTGTAAAATTTTGAAATTTATGTCTGGAGCTGCGCCTCCCTCCCTCTCTTACTGGTTCCACAGAATATCAGCGCCTTGGCACGTCAATGTCATGGCATAAGCTGAGTGGTGACCATTTCGGTTGCATAATTATAAATTTAAAATGTCCATTATGTCAAGTTGTCATAGATGCTCCGAATAAATATTTTTCATTTCATTTCATTTAGTTAGGTATAGTTTCATTGTTTTCGTTTCGTAAATAAATGACGATTCACAAAAATCTGCATTTTTATAGCAATTGTAGCTGTTCCGATTTGAAATCTCAAATCCCGATTATTTTTACCTTCCATCCCGAAATTTGACACACTGGACCTGGCAACTCTAGTGACTGGTGATAATGTAAGCAATTGCTACACCAATACCAATTGGTAGGTACAAATCAAATTATTTACTAAATCATAACATTTGCAATGTGACATTCATTATGAATTATTGAACTCACGCTTCGACCATTATGCATGTAATCGGTGTTGTTGCTTTATGAGTTACTCAAAATATGGATTCTTCAACATCGTTATATAACGAATAAAATGACTCGTAAAAAGAGTAAATATCATCATCACATCATCATCAATCAATTTAGTTAGTTTTAACGCCACCAAAACGCAGGCATGTCTGTTCACTGCCAAAAGGAGTCCTTTTAACCTGACTCCTACTTTCCGAGGTATGACTGTACCTTAATCTCCTAGGCATGAAGTTGACTTCCAGTCTGAACTTCGGCGACACCATCGAAATAAAGGCTCAAACAGCGTCAAAAAAACTGGGTGTCCTAAATAAGGTTAAGCGATATTTTACGCCGGGACAGCTTCTAACTTTATATAAAGCGCAAGTCCAATCGTGCATGGAGTATGCTGCCACCTTTGGGACGGTTCAGCAAAATACCAGCTCGCCGCGCTGATTCGGTGGAATGCAGAGCCAGGAAAATTATAGGTAACGATAAGTTGACGACGATATGTTTGTTAAAACTAAGCTTCACAGTCTCGCTCACCGCCGCACAGTTGCCTGCTTGTCGGTCTTTTACAGGCTATACTTCGGAGAGTGTGCTATTGAGCTGCATGAGCTCATTCCACCTTCCCCATTTTACCATCGGGAATCCAGACGTACGGCTGGCTACCACCCTTACCTGGTTGATATTCCACTTCTGCGCACTAAGCGTTTTGCTTCTACATTTATAATGCGTACAGCCAAAGAGTGGAATTCCCTACCGGCGTCTGTGTTCCCGAGTGCATATAACCCAAAAGTTTTTAAAGCCCGAGTGAATAGGCTATTTCTGGGCAAGCTTGTTCCATGGTTGGCCTCTTCTTAGCCCTAGGGATTAGAATGAGGCCAAGAGCATGCCCATATAACAATAAAAAAAAAAAATAAAAAAAATCAGCAGTTCATTTTATGTCACCAATGCTTACCCATCCAGGCACCTGATCAATTCCAAAATCCTACGCGGCTGATTCAACCGGAGACTTTTGCATCTAGCGGGCGTATATACCTAGGGATAGCGATAGGGAGAACAGAATATATTAACCACCACGCGTGCCCAATGCGGATTGATGGTTGTTAACGGCTGCTAATGCAGACTGAACCAACGGCTTTACGTGCCATCTGAAGCACAGAGGAGCTAAAGATGATACAGTTTTGGTCACCCATCCGATGACCGGTATTTACGAAGGTTGCTTAACTTCAGCAGTCCTAGACCTGGCGCGTTAGCCACATTATATTTAATTTTATGCAAATTTTGTTGCGACAAAAGATAATTTGAAAAAGTGTTTAAAAAAATCCCGCACAGTGCCACGATAGCGTAGGTGGTAATGCACCTGACCCAGTATGGCATTTGGTGCGGGTTCGAATGCCGCTCATGAAAACAACTGACAGACTAAATTAACAAACGCAGTAAGTCTCCCCCCCCCCCCCCCCACACACACACACGCCTGCGTGTAGCCCATTAACTTTGTCATAAAAAAACCTATCAACATACTGTCTGAGTTTAGTTACTTACAAGTTGACTTAATTATGGCCTATTTAGACGACCTTTTTCTGGGTTATTCATTCTACTTACTTGCTTAATTATCCTAATAACTCTTACGTAATTTAAATTGAGGTTATAAGATTTGTATGATGTCGTAATAACAAAGGTTGAGAACGGAATGTACGAGTATGTCGTATTTAATTGAGAAGAAGAAGAAAAGAAGAAAAAAACATTTAAAGGAATCACATAACAAAGCACACAATTGAACATACTTGTAACAAAAAGAATAAAAAATAAAAATAAATTGGATATCAATAGGGCATGAATAAAAGGTTAGAATTGTAACAGACTTCTTACGATGACGTGGTCATCATAACATCACATTTTTATCATTCATCATCGTTATCAGCTCATTTTCATGTCCCCACTGCTGGGGCACGAGCCTTCCTTGTGGATGGATAGGGAGAACGGGCCATAAAACACCACGCAGGCCCAGTGCGGATTGGTGGTTGTTAACGATTGCTGACGGCTTACCATGCCTTCCAAAGCACGGAGGAGCTTGAGATGTTAACTTTTAGGTCACCCATCCGATGACCGGCCTTTGCGAAAGTCGCTTAACCTCAACACTCGCAGACTCGGTGCGTTAACCACTGCGCCATCGAGCATCTTTTCATCAGTATTGAATATAACTGAAAGCTTAATCGATTCTTAAAACGTTGGAAACAAAAAGACTTGCTTAAAGAGGTTCTTGGAAATAAGTTAAACGAAATTAAAGTGTATCAGGGGACCGACCTTTTTTTTTTTAATACTTCCTCCTTCAACATGATTGGAGCCATTCTATACTACTTCTCTTTCATACTAGTTCCATCAGTTTTGCCTCTCGCACTTCCATTCCGCATACTTCGCATTCATACATCCCTTTCATTCCTTGGCAGTGGATGTTCTGCCAATTTTACTCCTATTCTGTATTATATTTATTAACTATTTGACACGGTTCGGGTAAATGAATTTTTCAGCATTTTATCTTTTTTATAAATGGGAAATCTCTTACAAAAAATTGTTTTTACTTATTTATAACTTATTCTATCCTTATATATTAACAACTTCTTCTTCTTCATCTTGATTTTTCCCAATAATTACAAAACATGTGAAAGTGATATTTAATGACATAATTCTTCATTTAATTTACTTCATTTTGCTAGTTGCAGAAACACGATTTGTTAACTTTTATAACAGAGAAAAAAATATCAAAGTAACCTCTTTTAAAACATAGATTTGCATTTTACAGCCAAACCAGACCGATTTAAGCATCTAAATTTTCTTAGTAGATTAGTCTTAACACATACTTCAATATGCTATTTAATTTTTTTAAACTTATTTGTAGTTTTAATTGGAAAAAAAAAAAACAGTTTTTCTTATGGTACGGGGCGCAACCGCTCCGTATTAGATTAATTGTTTAGCGATGCGTCACCTTAAGTACAAATGCCTGCACATCAGACTACCACAGACCGTCGAATTTCCTCAAAAGACTTAGAACTTTATGTCGTTCTTTTAAGGTTAAACATTTATTGAAGAATTTGACAGTTTTGGAAAGTCTGCTACTTGTAATCACTCATCGGTAACTGCGTTTCAGGCCTGCGAGCCTTGTGTGGTTGCCTCTGTATACATTTAGATTGTTAACTGTACTTACTTGTCAAATAAAAAAACTTACTTACTTACTTACTTACTACTTACTTACTACTTACATACTACTTACTTACTACTTACTTACTACTTACTTACTACTTACTTACTACTTACTTACTACTTACTTACTACTTACTTACTACTTACTTACTACTTACTTACTACTTACTTACTACTTACTTACTACTTACTTACTACTTACTTACTACTTACTTACTACTTACTTACTACTTACTTACTACTTACTTACTACTTACTTACTACTTACTTACTACTCACTTACTACTTACTTACTGATGTGCTGAGGCGTCTGTAAGTACATTGTTCGGTTCTTGATCCATTATTGATGACTTCAATGACGGATGTATATGCCCAGCAGTGGCACAGTATAAAGGCTATTTACTAATTCTTTATCCAACATCGCCGTGTAGATCTATGGCATAACAGTAGGTATGCTCCGAGCCGATCGGAACTCTTCGGAGAATCTAGTAGGGCACGGGGACGCACACTTTTAGTGTGCGATGTGCGAAAAAACCGAAGGTGATTCGTTTCAAAACGGCTTGAGGTACCCTTTACATACCTCGCCACCCCCAAAAAGCCCGGTGACGCTGAAAATGCCGTTTGAGACAATCAGCAATCTCTCTCAAAAAGAAAAGTAGGTATGCAAGTTGGATGCAGTGTTACAATGTGTCACAATCTTCGAATAATTATGTACTAGTTATAGGATCCGGAACGAAAATGCATCTCGAAAGTGGTCCTGTTTGATCATACCTATACCTACATTTAAATTTCGAATAACAAAATCTAAAAAACATTGGATAGCATCAAAAACTTCAGCTTACTCTGAACCTTAAATCTTAAGTATAAAGATTAACACACATCTTAAGTATACAGATTGTACAAACTGGACTGCGACTGTGGGTTCTCTTACATCGGGCAAACAAAGAGAAGTGTAGGAACCCGCGTTAATATAGCCGACGTCAAGCATAGGCGCGAAAATAAGACTGCAGTATGCGAACATTTCCTAGAGAGGCCGAACCATTACATCAGATTTGATAAACCACAAATACTCGTTAGAGAACAACGATTCATCCCTACGATGATACGCGAGGCTATTGAAATTAAAAAATATCCTAATTTCAATAGAGAAGATGGTTGGAATGTACCACCAGCCTGAGATCTCATCATACAAAATATTAAATCCAAACCCCAACACTATACTACCAGAGCAAAAGATACTTTAAGCTCTTTCTGCGTAAAACGGAACGCACCTGATTAAATTTAAATGAGGGTATACAAGCTACCAACTAATTATGAGACGACCAACACCTCAGTCTCCCTGTGACCACGGACCCTGCAAAGGGTTCGGAACGTCAGGATAAACATTAAATATGTAATGTGTAAAATAAACGCGAGTAGATCCGTAAAAGTTTTATTTCAATATAAAGATTAAATAAAGGTTTTAAAATATTTGTACTTAATATTTAGTGTCATCGCCACAAACGTCATTGTCGCCTACCGTTTTTCAAGCGCTCATCGGTAATCTAGTAGGTACATAATTGATCGAAAGATTACAATGTTCTTTTACTCCATTACTTTCATCTGTCATGGATATAGTGTTGATTGGCTGTGTTGATGGGTTGTGATCACAGGACAAGTTCTGCAGGAGAGTAGGAATATTTTTTCCATTTTTTTTGTACCTGTTACTCCTATTTTAATGTTCTGCCTGAGTTGACGTCTTCACAATCAAACTTGTGGAAATAATTGATGATGAGGAACACAATGGAAAAAACAAAATAAAATACTAAAATCTTGATCGAGGTCAAGACTTTGCTTGAGGAAAATACAAATGAATTACGCTACTGAGACTAAAGTTCGGTATCGCTGTTATTTTTGTACCGATTATATGATAAACTCTTTTGTGAATAATGAAAATTAAAATGAGAAATGAGAAGTGACAGATTAATTTTGCCCAGGCTTCTTTAAAAAAAGTAAACGTGTGGAACATAAGCCAGTTCCTTCCTGACGACAAAACTCATTTGGTGCACTAAGATGTGTGTGTGGTGTGTGTGTGAGTGTGTACACACACACTGTCTGTGTTGTAATATTAATATCACAATGCTTTAATGTCTCTTCTTGCTCCTCAAATAATAATTGTAATATGATACAAATACTTTATTTAATTCGATGTTATGCTTCAGGAATTTATTGTATGAACATTTTTCACCTTCAATTCAAATAATTGTTGTCATTATAATGCTTTATTGTCCCTTCTTGCTCCTCAAATAATCATTGTAATATGATAAAAATACTTTATTTTATTCGATGTTATGCTTCAGGAATTTATTGTAGGTACATTTTTCACTGTCAATTCAAATAATTCTTGTCATTATAATGTCCAACCCACTACCGCTGTCTAGTGGGAGCAATGGCGGATATCCCTGCCATTAATAGAAGTGGCCGCCTATTAGGAGCGAAAAGAGTTTCTCGGATCAGAGGAGGTAAACGCAAAGATCAAACGATACTTGTTCGCTCGACGAGTCGGCTCTATCTAGAGCAAGTACACAAGTTATAGGTACTCGGCATAATTGGGGTCGCCAATCATGCTTACTCGGCAGGTGAACACCTGATCTAACAGCTAAGCAAAGGTACGAACAATCCTACGTTCTAGGTATAAGGCAAACAATATAATGAATCGTGTCTAGCTCGATTAAACTTGTAACTAAGTAAGTAAATTAACAGAAATGAAAAGGAATGGGTGAAAAGCAAAACTTATAGATGCAAACTTCGGGTCAGATTTAATATTATGTGCAAAAAATTTGCAAAAAATACTATAAAATATTTTTAAACGGTCGGTGGCAGCATAGTATTATGTTATGAATGAAATATGAAATAGATATATTAAGTAGATATGGTATGGTATGACCAGTGTCTAAGATGATTACAGTTATAGAGCGCTTTCAGCTTGAGCTTTATTATCACTTACAAGGTAGAATGAAACTTTTCCCCATTATCAGAAAGAAATTAAGCAAATTCGCTTGTGTTAGGATTAGGTTAACGCCAGTAGTCTCACCGCTAACGAGATAGGTATTATAGGCACCACGAGTTCCCGCATTCAACCCGTGCATTGATTCGTTCATACCGACTCTATATTTACAGACGCACTTATAACTGTTTCATATTGACGGAAAAAAACAAGATATTCCAAATCTCAACGTCCTGTTGTGATGCATTTTATTCAGATGACGTTGTTATCGTTAAAATAAATGACAATTGATAACGTCCTTTTTTAACCGTCTATTAATAAAACAGAATCACGAAGAAGAAGCGAATTCCATCGTCGAAAAGAACGTACCAGGAATAAAACGAGCTGTTACATTTGACGTAGCTATTTTCAGTAACTTTTAAGTGTTAACGCATAAAACAGCGCCGTTAAATAAGTACAAAATGGAGCGGGCGACGTTGTTGAACTGTAAAGCCTGAAAAATTACGAACGCCTACGGATCCTTATTACATTTTTGGCTTCCATTTCTCAAGAAATGCTCAAGCATAGCCGATTATTTCCTAAATATAGAAGACAGGTAAGTAGCTCATAAAGATTTGTCATGTTTATGGATATTAACGCTTTATTTGCGAACAAATTACAATTTGGAAAATTGTTGAAAAAATCCACGAACGGAAGTCTTACCCGCACCCTCTGACAATCAAAGAAGCCTGCCAACAACAGTACCTATCGTAAATGCGTCATCAACATCCGATCTTAATATTTTTACAAAATATCAAAGACCAGTATGGAATTAGGCAAAAAGGGATTCGAATCATTCTCGTAAAAACTTTTTCAACACTTTTCCAAGATTTTACATGTTATAACTGACATTGTTTATCCAAAATATTGAGTTTAAACACTCACATGAATTATATACTAACTTGTTATTGATGTTAACTACCCTAGCATATATAATCCAACTATATTACCATCTACTTACCTACTTCATAATATTCAGTCAAGCAGTAAAAGCGGTTTTGACCAGACGTTTGCACTGTTTACTACTATTTTTCAAAGAGCGCGGCACGAGGCATGCTTGAGTGGGCGCAGTTAGTTAATAATTATGGAAGAGCTCCAGCGTTCCTGCAGCTGAAGATACATAACCATATCGGTAATCTAGTAGTCCTGTCTGAACTATTTATCATTGTGAATGCAAAAGGCAAAAAAAAACTACCTTTTTATTTTACCTTAACGCATTAGTATTTCTATGTAGACTCAAGTATAAGTTGCATACAAATGCTTTTGCTATAAGCATTTTAAACGGTAAGGCTACAAAAGAATATGCAAAGGTTTATGTTGCTCAAACTATACGGAAAAATTTTTTCCTCTAAAGTTTCCACAAAGGTTTTACTCTGTATCTCGAGTTATTATTCACTTTCTGTGTATGAAAAACAAAAACCTATACAGATTTTATAGCATAAAGGCGTGTCCGGAGGAAGGAAAGCAGCGTAGAGGAAGTATGTTCTGTATTTACAAAGCAGGTATTTGGATAGTAGAAAGTACTTCACAAATAATAGAATACTTGTAAAAAGCGACTACCTTGAAAAGGGACCGAACCCTTGACCTTTCGCTCCTCTACCTTTCAAGTAATCACTAACAAATTTCGTAATTAGATTTTTCTTTATTTTTTTTTACTGTTATTTAGTTATATCGATGTATGTTGTCACATGTATACCTACTGGAATTTCCTGTTTATGTACCATATATAAAAATGTAATGTGACATGCAATAAACAAGTTTGAATTTGAATTTGAATTTGATATTTGTTAGTGATTAGTTTTCAGTATCGACTGAAAACTAAAAAAGATGACTGGCCTCTAGTCGGACTCGAAGCTACGTTCGTGTTTGAATTCCACTTGAGGCAAGTTGTCTTTTACCAGCTCAAGAACCAGGAACGAGCAGGGAAGCATCTGTCACCTTCACTAAGTCTTAACAGGTGGTGGTGCTATTCAAATTTATAATTATTTAAAGTCTCGTCTATTCTCTGGTTCAAGAGGGCAAGGCGAGGCAAAGACAGAAATTATTGCCATAGTGAGCAATTATTTGTGTAGTCATTATTTTCATTCGTTATTATTATTAAACAATTACAGAATCTTTCGGACTCTATAATGTTTAAGTGCTGCATCCACTTGGAGTTAAAGTTATAATCTAAGAAAAAATTTAGTTGTGATTCTTGTCTGTAAAAATTTAGTTGTTTAGTTGTCTGTAAAGAACAAGGGCCAATAAGTAAATATCAATAACATATCAGTTAAAGCTAACTACTTATATTATATATTCTAAACTTAGTTTTATCTAAATTTAGAATAATAGGAGAATAACAGTAACAACTCTTGTACTATAATATAGTACAGTAGAACATACAAACACCACCGCATGATTTATATTTACTGTGAGCGTCATATAAATAGTCATTACTCATACGCAATGTGTGTATTGAACTTTGTACACTATGACATTCAGAATTTGTTTGAATAAAACATGTACATACAACGATTAATGATTTCTTTCGAAAGTGAAAATAGGAACGATACCACCTTTACGGATCTACTCTCCTTTAATTTAAACATTAATTTAAATAGGACTTGAAAAAAGAAGACTTGTCAGTTGGGATCACGATCCCGCTACGACCGATCTCAGTCGATCTCAGTGTGCCTAGTGTGAATTTTATTTACTATCCCTATTCATTTGATTACGTTTACGAAAACGAAAATTAGTATGCTTCAATGGAAGCAGCGCCATCTGCAACAAGTTAAATTTTTGCCATACACATTCTCGTTTCGTTAACGTTATCGAATGTCAAATGGAACATGTCACACTAGGCACCCAGAGCCAAAACTACTACGTGACATACGGTAGTCTTCGCGCCAATCCCATAATATAAAGTATTAGGTACCTATCTAACATTATAAGGTTTCTTTCACTAGGGATTCATAAGCAATGCGCCGGTATTTATATAACCCAGTACACACATAAGTACGCCTCATCTGACCGTAACGTGGAATGGCCTCTCGTAAAATTGGCGAATAGTCGTGCGCAGTCCTAGCATTTGTTTTATGTATGTCCAGACCTCGACATTGGCATCGCTATCAGGACCGCAGAGGAAATGCTTAATAACTATCAAAAAGGACGCCCGCCCGACATATCGTTAAACTTGAAATAAAAGTCGTTTTTATAAACCCTTACCCTTTTATGTTGACTCTCTTGTATAGTCGACCATGAAATTGCTTTATCACTTTTGACAAAAACTTCCATTACAATTAAATTTCGCTAAGGCTCATTATCAATGATGTCAACGTATCTCTGTTGGTCTTTTTAATAAAAATAGAACTTGTTGTTTTATTATAATATGCAAACAAAATTCACTTCTAAGGTGGTCAAGCAATTGTCGACTATACTTGAGCAACACATGTGATAAATTAAAAGCGTTGAAGAGAGACCGTGTAGTTAGGAGAAACATTGCTCATACCTAACACGGACCAGAAAAGGTCTGATGATATGTATATGAAATAATGAATATGATGATGAAAAAAAGCTAAAATCCTCATCATAATTTATCCTACTAATATTATAAATGCGAAAGTTTGTGTGTATGTATGTTCGTATATTTGTTGCTTTTTCACACTGCAACGGATGGATGGATTTGGATGAAACTCAACATAAATATAGTTTATAACCTGGAATAACACATAGGATACTTTTTATCCAAATATTCTCACGAGAACGGGAACCACGCGGGTGCAACCGCGAGCGGCCGCTAGTTGGCTATAAAAGTTGGAGTAGGGGCTGAGGCAGACTCGGGTACGAACTTTTAACATGCTATTAGTAAAATAGATCGTATATCTGAATAGAAAAACATGTAAAAATGTAACTCTTAGAACAATGGAATAAGAGTCAAAACTAGTCAAGAGTGCATACATATTAATGCTCGTGACTGTACCTATAATATGAAGAGTTCGTTGGTACAGCGGCTTCGGTGTTAGGGTGGCGATTTTGCAAGTTAAGCAAATTTTGCAAGGCCGGGTAACGGTGTCCATATAAAAAACTGTGTTAATGAATTAGTCACCCATGTTTCCTCTTTATTAGATTAGTCAGAGATAAAAATAAAATATCCAACATCTTTTACATGTAGCGTTAGACTTGTAATTTTATAGGCCTTTTATGACATCCATATAAAAGACACGTAATTTTGCTCTGAGGTTATGATAGCAACTACAAAGTAATTATTAGCAAATATCTCGTTGCTTGACTCGTTAATTTAGATTACTCTAGTTTACTTAATACTGATACGATTTTGTTAATCGTAATATATTAACTCTTAGTTATTTAAGTGCATGATAAAAAATATAACATTATTCAATGAAATTAATGGAATTGCTATATTTATTCACGTGAGCAATATTCGCTATGCTTCAACAATCATTATAGCTAACTCGACCTGATCTATCTATCTAGGTATCTATACTAATATTATAAAGCTGAAGAGTTTGTTTGTTTGTTTGTTTGTTTGTTTGTTTGTTTGTTTGTTTGTTTGAACGCGCTAATCTCAGGAACTACTGGTTCGAATTGAATAATTCTTTTTGTGTTGGATAGTCCATTTATCGAGGAAGGCTTTAGGCTATATAACATCACGCTGCGACCAATAGGAGCGAAGCATCAGTGAAAAATGTTGCAAAAACGGGAAAAGAGCCTAAAAAATTAAAAATGCTGCCGAAAGTCACTATTCCACGCGGACGAAGTCGCGAGCACAGCTAGTATGTTTATATAAACATGAATCCTTATTTCCCTTGGTCACGACATCACGCGTGAACGGCTGGACCGAATTCGCTAATTCTTTTCTTGTTGTGTTTGTTCTTGTCAGAAGGTTCTTATGAAAAAAAAAGGAAAATTGCGCGCGGAAAATTAGAAAATTTAAGAATACTTTACCACCATATTAAATTATTTTTTAAACATTTTGACTGTAACCTTTTTTGACAATTTAAACTTTTTTTAATGTAACCTTATGGCGTTTGACATAACATTAAGAGCGTTTACGCCGAGCGCGAGACCTTAAGTTTAGGTTTTTAAGTCCAAATATCACGCACACAGAAGCGGGCTGTGAGCGCGCGCGAGTGTGTGCGTAGAGTAGGCTAGTTCTGCTCACTATAGTCAAACTCACTACTTTGATCCGTTCGAATTTCGTTTTTCGGTATACTTAGAAATTATTGAAGTGAAAACTTCTTTAGCGGCGTTGTACACTTTTTTTGTAATGGGTAAAAAATGTTAAATTCGCGTTAGGACACGTGACTTGATCGAAAATGTAAGACGTAAAATCGTAAGACGGATGGAGAGTAGACAGCCGGCGCGGCGTAGGAGAGGAAGTATCCCCCTCTCTTTCTACGGCGCGGCGAAAATGTATGCCTGCTGTTTCGTTTAGGCGGCGCAGGGCGCTTGCGCGAATAAATTGTCATGTTTGTGTACGATAGCACAATAAATAAATATTGTATTCTACCACATAAATGATAGTACTTTTATACTGATAATTGAAGCAATTCGTGCAAAATTATTCCCTAACCATTCCAAAATATCAAAAATGCACAAAGTTAATATTCAAGTTTTCACTTCTGCCGGCACTCCCGGAGTGCAACCCGTCGTTTTTTTTATTTTTAACTATGGGCGTAAGCAGATGACTAAACTGCGGATACATGAAATAAGTACCTAAGTATAATATTATATTGTATGTATTTTTATTAATGTTGTAATTAATCTTATATCACAAAATTATAATCAATACCTATCTGTTCCTCAACGATTTATTTTGGACGAATTGATTTGACGACGACACATTTATTTTATTTTATTCATAGCTCGGCAAATGTCTCCACTCCACCTGATGTTAAGTGGAAATGGAGTCCCTGTTGTTCCCTGCATGACGTTGACAGTTGACAGTTTGTTGAAGGTTTGAGATACGAAACATTTAAGAATCCTTCTTATTTAAGTTTTTCTTCCAATATTTTACAAAGAAATGATTAATTGTATAGGCAGTCAAATAAATTGACCGCTTTTTTAGAATATATCAATAATAATATGTTGTCTATTACCAAGCCCAATTTTGCTAATCTCCTTTTAAAATAAATTTTGTATAAAAACTACTGGGAAAATATGAGCCACATAAGCACAAAGCGCATCATGCAGCAATAAAATAGGTGCTGTCAAAACTCGGTCAAGTTATTTGACTGCCCACACAATTAATCATTTCTTTGTAATACATTGGAAGAAAACCTTAAATAAATAGGATTCTAAAAAACATAATAATAGCTAAGAATACTTAAAAAAATTAAAAAGGAATACACTTATTAACAAAATAAATAATTAGTCTACAAAACTCGCACTGCTAGGATATGGCGAGGAGATTGGGCCATAGCCCACACTGGCACAGGTGCGGAGCAGTCGTGACAAAAACATCAAAAGTAACATAAAATAATTTATTCACTAAAGTACTAAGATTTGCCTAGCGCGCTATAAATTTGAACTATGTTCGAAATTACGGCAATTGTTCGACAATCGTCGGGTAGAGCGTCGAGCGACGTGACCACTCTCTCAGAGGCCTCGCGGCGGACTGGTTTGATGCTAATAGAACGCAGAGTTTTATAGTAGTTTTAGAGCAGTTTTAAAAAAATTATAGAAAAATTATAGAGCTAGTTTAGTAAAAAGAATTTTGCGCATAATTTAAAGAACACTTTTTTCTATAGTAAAAAGCTTTTATCTTATATTTATATAGTAAGTATATTAGAGAAAACAATTATTTTATCACCTATAATTTCTTTAAAAATTCACAATGTTTGGATTTTTATAGTTTTTGTTAGTAACCAAAATCTAAAAATGTTTTTAACAAACTATTTTGCTGAAGATCTTTCAAATTGAAATAAAATTTTTGTTCTTAGGTTTGTCAGTAATTTAAACACATTTTTAAGCTTCGAAGTTGACGCGGAAAGTCAAATTATGACAACCTCTGTTCAATTATCTTGTTATAAATTCCAAAATATCCATAAATCTAAAAATGTTTTCTACAAACTATTTTGATGACAAGATCGCCTAATGATATAAGTAATTAACATATTTGTAAAGTAAATATTCATAGATATTAAGAGGTTTGAAAAGTACAGTTTTTGAGCAAAACGGCGTAAACGCTCTTAACAGAATGCGTGCTGCAAATATCGGTTGAGTTTGAGCAATAATCAGTTGAGTTTTAGGCCAGAATACGATTAAGTACGACTTTGTTAACAGATGCTTCGGTCGGAGTTATTACTATATTGATAAAATACATATAAAATAATTAATTTATTATTTCTTACAAAGAAGATGTAAAAAAAAAATTTCTTAGTGCACATCACGGTTTGAACTAACCGTGATGTGCACTAAGAATTTTTTTTTTTCCGACCACCACTAAAATTGCACTTGCACAATTTATTCTTCGTCCCATATTAGATTTTGCCGATGTCAGCTATATCGATGTTACGGAAGAGCAACTCAATAAGCTTGAGCGACTTCAGAATTTTAGTATACGATTCATATTTGAACTTCGCAAATATGATCATGTCTCCGAATTCCGTACTAAACTCAATTCGCCTTCGCCGGAATGCTCATGTGCTCTCTTTTTAATTTTGAGCAATGTTTGGGAAAACCTCGATAAGTTTGGTCTTTGTTTCAGTAAAGTGACAAAAATTGGTAGGAAATGTGATGTATCCAGACGATGAGTCATCAGGTATTTTGCCATTACCAATATCGAGCAATTGTTTGGAAAAACTTCTCCAGATCGGTCGTTATGCAATTCGATTCGCATGTTTATATTTAATTTGAGCGTTTTAACGTCTTTCCATAATATGGATAACTCCGACCGAAGTATCGGTTTTATACGATATTCATTTTTTTACATACTCTTTGACGATATTTGCAGCATGCATTCTGTCAATGTTTTGTCAAATAAGGTTGCATTAATATAGTTTAAATTGTCAAAAGGTTAGATTAAAAAGTTTAAAAAATAACTTAATATGGTGGTTAAGTATTCTTAAACTTTCTAATCTTTCGCGCAATTTTCTTAATTTTTTCTTACATAAGAACCTTCTCCTGACAATAACAAACACAACAAAAAAGAATTAGCGAAATCGGTCCAGCCGTTCACGCATGATGCCGTGACCAAGGGAAATAAGGATTCATTTTTATATATATAGAAGATAGATAACACCCAAGTTTTTGACACGGTCACACAAATACAGCTCAGAACCATTAAAAAGTATTTTAGGTACTGCCAATATATATTACCTGCGTTTTGGCAGGATTAATTTGTAGTCCATATGTTTTTCTCCATTCAGATATTGTAGGCAAGTCACTGTTTAAGGTTGTAATAGCTATACCTAATTGATCCACTGGAGCTTGCGTATAAATTTGTAAGTCATCTGCATAAAGATGGTACGAAGAAGTTAATTGATTTCCACGAGCAGGGTTTGAACCTGCACCCTTCTGACATACCGGGTCAGGTGCTCTCCCAATTGAGCTATCGTGGTTCTAACCAGCTCGCCGAAATTAATTGTTTTTGTTTTGTTTATATAATTTGCTTTTGTAATTTGTTCGCAACAAAATTTGCGTTAAAATTATATAAACAAAACAAAAACATTTTATAAATAGCTTGCCTACTTCTTAACTGATCTTTAGTATTTGTAAAAATATTATGATCGGGTGTTAATGACGGTAGTTGTTGACATTGAATGGGCGCCTTTGGCTTTCAAAGTAAAAAGTAAATGGTGTTGAATAATTTCGGCGTGCTGGTTAGAACCACGATTGCTCAATTGGGAGAGCACCTGACCCGGTATGTCAAAAGGGTGCAGGTTCAAACCCTGCTCGTGGAATTTTTTTCAACATATGTGTTTTTGTAATTTGTTCGCAACAAAATTTGCGTTAAAATTATATAAACAAAACTAAAACATTTTATCTATTTCCATGATTATCTTTTTCATTTACGTACGTACGTCGATGAAATTCTAAAAAAGGCTATCTCTTCAACAAATGTAGACGTAGTATACGTACTGAGTATAGTATAGAGACAGGGAGTGAGACATTGAAGGTTATGTTCGACACTCAAGTCACACAAAAGTTATCCAAGACGATCATGATCCAATCAGCTGGAAGGAACAGCAGAGAACAACTTCCAAATATGACTGGACAATAGCGAAAAGGGTGAGGATGAATGTAAAGTTAAATGGGCTCTGGGGAGTTTTCAACCGTTTAAGGCGCCAGGACCTGACAATATTTATCCCATTCTACTACAACAGGGCGCCTCCATTCTGGGACACCATCTCTGCAGGCTGTATAAAGCATGCATAGCTTTTGGACACATTCCCAGAACATGAAGGCATGTTAAGGTAATCTTCATACCCAAAACGGGAAAACCAGATTACGAAGAACCCAAAGTTTTTAGGCCTTTAAGTCTACAATTCTTTCTCCTGAAGACCCTGGAGAAGATAGTAGACAAGTATATCAGGGCGGGACCACTAAAAAGATTCCCATTCCATGGACTTCAATGTGCATATCAGACAGGGAAGTCAACAGAAACTGCTCTTCATCATGTGGTGAGTCGAAAGGAATTTGCGCTGGAAAACAAAGAGATTTGCATCTGCACGTTCGTAGATATCGAAGGTGCATTTGATCGCACTACCTTTGAGCATGGTGTGCCACAACCGATCTGTAATTGGATTGAATGCATGTTAAAGGGTAGAATTATCAACTCTGAACTGATATGTGACAGTCTAATTGCACGAACAACTAGGCAGAGGATGCCCGCAAGGAGGGTTCTCTCGCCTCTTCTGTGGAGCCTTGTGGTTGAGTCAATTGTAGTAAGGCTGATTATAGGACCAATATATACGGTTGGTTATGCGGATGATCTGTCAACTTAGTCAGTGGGAAATTTCCCATTACGGTATCGGGGTTAATGCAACGTGCCCTGGGTCTGCTGGAGGAATGATGCAATGCCCATCACCTCTCTGTAAACCCGGGGAAAACAACAGCCATCTCCTTTACAAGAATGAGAAACACTACGGGACATGGTAACCTAACACTTTATGGCACCCGGCGCTCTTGGTTTAAAGAAGTGAAATATCTAAGCTTAACGCTGCATGGATGCATGGATAGGGAACTTACTTGGAAACAGCATGTGGACACAACCGTAGCCAAGGTTTATAGAGTCTTTGGCATGTATCGGCCTACATACGGCAAGATGTAGGGACTCAACCCCAAAATCATTAGGTGGATCTACATGACGATGGTGAGACCGATCCTCACTTAAAGCAGCAACGTCTGATGGCCCAGAACCAGGCTGAAAATAAGAATGCTCTTAAGAAACTTCAGAGAACAGCTTGTCTGGCAATCACTGGTGCCTTTAGAACCACTCCAACGGCAGCGCTGGAGGTCCTCACAGCCCTTTCACCCCTGCACATTGTAATAGAAACAGAGGCAAAGAAAGCGTTACATAGACTAAAGGTGGCCGGCCGGAAAGGTGGGACGCATCTAAACCTCTGACCAGACATACAAAATGGGAACCAAGTGATGACTCATCGCCCCGAATCGACTCTGGCCTTGTTTTGGAAACTACAAAAGCACACCACATGCTAGGTGGACATCATCATCATCATCTCAGCCAAAAGACGTCCACTGCTGGACAAAGGCCTCCCCCAAATAATCATGGAAGGTATTTGCCGTATTTAGGTGGACATAACAAGGTGCAATTGATATCTGGGTCTCAGGCCATATTGGAATCCACGGCAACGAGGTGGCGGATGCACTTGCCAGGGAGGGCTCGGAGACCCAGCTCATTGGTTCTGAGCCGTTCGTGGCACTTGTACCCAGTACCATTAACAAGGCCTTAAAAGATTACATCGAAAACAGGCACTGCATCGAATGGCGCGCCATAAGTCAGTTGCTCAATAGCGAGGATACCGGGTGGAGTGCAGTTCTATAGGCGATATCGTCACTTATCATCATGACGAGCATAGCCGAAAGCTTCACTGTAAAACAAAAACTTACCTCTAACTGTCGTAACACGGCAAACAGGGAGTGGACAATCGTGTCCGTGTGGCTATTCTCCTGAGACACAGTGCCTCTAGCGTGTCTTATACAAGTACCGGATGAAGAACACGTTTCGTGTTCTAATCTGGCGTTTGACCTGACGGAGTTGGTCCCCTGCGACTCCTGCGAGTGTCCTTTTACTTGCGCAGGGTTGTCTGGCACTTTTCGTAGAACCTATTCGGTTGGCAATGAGTGCCAGTACAAAAATAAAATTACTGTAATAAATAAAATAGAAACAGAAAAAACTTTATTTCAAAGTCAAAGTCGAAGTCAAAATTATGTATTCAAATAAACTTAAGAAAAGTGCATTTGAATCGTTCAAACATTTTTTTACCTGCTACCCATTCAGAACGTTTATTTTTTAGCTGTGGAGAAGACTAGGCGCATGAAACTCAATTGGTACAATACATCACTCATATATATATTCAAAACACAGGAACATCACTGGAAGGATGGATAAGGTGGATTGTTTTAAATTTAAAAACTTAGATTTTCCCATTAAGTATAAAATAAGTAACAAAGATATTATCTTTGTATGAAACACACACATTGTATAAAAAATATCATGACTCGATGAAAAGTTGACTGCCCCAGCTAGGTGCATTTGCAGTTAAAGTGGAGCTTTCATGAAATATGGATCGGGTCATTATTGCTCGTACAATCTTTAAAGTCTACCCCTGTGGGGATTCAACAGTCAATAGATACCTATTTGTTCAAAGAAAACTGTGAGTACAGTCAGCAAGTTAAGTTGCTGAACACTTTAGCACTTTGTTAGACAAACAATATTTTGATCTAACAGGCGCTTATCAATTTCCTCTAAAGCTATAATATAATAAAATTAAATAATAATATAATAACATGGTTCTAAAACGATTATATTCATCAATTGGCCTTCAAATTGTCTATACTGTAAATACTTGGACGCCCAAGGTAACCACAGTGCCATAGAACAATTGAATTTCTATTGTGTATGGTTTGAGAACAACTGAGTGGGTAAGTTAGTTGTAAATCTGCTGTGCACTATCCATAATAATAAATAAATAAATAAATCAACGACTTTTACTATAGTCTGTACCTTTACGCCAAAGAAAATAATGGAAACTCTCCAATATACTTTAAAATGATGTCATGGGGCCTATTAAACAGTTCATGAAGTCATCAACACTAACAATGTTTATTATTTCTCTTTATCTAGGGAGCAGCGCTATGAATAGAAAGAACTTCATTATAAATATAACGTTTACCGAAGTCAGTGAAACCGACTTTCGTTCGCAATATTTTCGTTGTGAATGCTGTAATCCAATAGAAGGTGGCAAGCAGCCAACTCTACTCGTATATTACATTCCCGATATTAGTTCGCAAGATTAAACAACAAAGTTTTGGGTCAATCTTAATTAATTGTAAACTTTTTTATTAGATTTTTGAAGCTTTTAAAAGTTAAAGTCTGTTTTTTCGTTGAGAAAATAAAATTAAGAAAAAGTTAAATGTTATTTTTATACGGCATGTATTTAACGCAGCGACTAATAAATCTGATCTAAGGTTTATAAAATAATTAAAGTGGATAGCAAATATAATAGGTTGGCAGTAATGGTGGAGTATAGTATTAAGTAAAAACTAGCAGCATTAAAATCCATTATAAAGCTTTAGTTTAATTTAAACTGGCATCGAGTTTTTTTTTTTGGATATTGAATTTAATGTTGAGCGGAAACTTGGAAGCAACTAAAAAGTACAAAATAGGCATTCATAAATTGTAAATAGAACCTTTAATGGTTAAGTTAAGTTAACATTGAATGGGCGCCTTTGGCTTTCAAAGTAAATAGTGTTGAATAATTTCGGCGGGCTGGTTAGAACCACGATAGCTCAATTGGAAGAGGAGCACCTGACCCGGTATGTCAGAAGGGTGCAGGTTCAAACCCTGCTCGTGGAAATTTTTTCAACATTGTGTTTTTGTAATTTGTTCGCAACAATATTTGCGTTAAAAATTATATAAACATTTATAAATAGCTTGCCTACTTCTTAACTGATCTTTAGTATTTGTAAAAATATTATGATCGGATGTTAATGACGGTAGTTGTTAACATTGAATGGGCGCCTTTGGCTTTCAAAGTAAATAGTGTTGAATAATTTCGGCGGGCTGGTTAGAACCACGATAGCTCAATTGGAAGAGGAGCACCTGACCCGGTATGTCAGAAGGGTGCAGGTTCAAACCCTGCTCGAGGAAATTTTTTCAACATTGTGTTTTTTTTTATAGAGATTTCAATTAAAATGATTTTAGGTAATATTTAATAGGATTGAGATCTGATTAACATAATATATGGTGAGACATGTGAGCTGCAAATAAAGTAAAAAATGGCATGCAATTTAAATATTGATAGTTTTATTTCTTGATTTCTTTTTTTCTTATAAGGGCGAACAATTAAAAGGCATAACAGTTATCAAATCAATCTTTATTTATTTGTTTATTGTTACGTAATTGTTACGCAGTTATACTTAGGTATATCTATACTAAAATTATCACTGAATAATTAGGGCTGGCTTCGATTTGGTGGGGCGCCCACGCTTTCTTTTTTGTCCTATTGGAATCATTTTTGCCTCTAAAGGCGGAGTTGTTAGTTTTAGCATAATCATCTTTTCGCATAACGCTAATTCGGCATAAAATTTTGCGCCCAATTTTCTTTCGCATATTTACTTTAGTCATAATAGTCTAAAACCATAAAATTATAAAGCATAATGGTTTATCGTATAACTATATTTAAGCATAATGTACGGAACGTTCACAAGTAAAACTCCTTAAATTTTAAAGCAATGCAATGCAAAAGTAATAATTAGTCAAGTCCCAATTTTGTTTCGATTTGCCAAGCCATATTTTTGTTTCAACTGGTCAAGCCAATAAAAAGTTCTGAATTATCAAATGTTTTTTTTTACATAAACACAATTTTCACGTGACCTACGGGAGTAGGGCAGCTAGTATTTCTGTTGTCTAATAAAAAAATAACCTCGAAATTCAGGACAATCGCTACGCTGCGCTTCGCGATTGTCTTAAATTTCTAATCTATCACGTGACCTACAGGATTAGGGCAAAAGTAAAAGGGTCCATATTGGGTCGCATAAAATTAAAATTCATAATTTCGAAATGCATATGACAATGACATTACACACTTTGATTTATCGTATTGGTTTCATTGCTCATCTCGGTATAATAATTACCTACTACTTCTGTAGTTTATGCCTTAAGATATTATGACTTTAAAATTTATGGATAACAAAGTTATGGTTAACACAATTAAGGCAATTGATAATTATGCCAAAAACCATTATGCGAAGTGGCTATTATGCAAAACATTTTATGCTATTCGATATTAGGACAGAAAATGTTATGCGAAAAAAGGGGCACTCGGCGCGCTTCGCCTCCCCGCGCCACGACCCGCGCTCCGCTTCTATCCTGCGGGTGCGCCTGCCGCCGTTTTCATTATATTATGATTTCCAAAACTAAAAAAAATATTCCCTAATATTTATTTACAGTATTCGTTTTAATATTTACAGCTACTCGTAAATCAGAGCCAGAAAGAGTTTTTTTAGATAGAAGCCTACAATAGCCATAATATATTATTTGTTATCCCACTGATAATATTAGTCACCATGTCATTATCTTTAGTACCCCACCTAGAATTTCAATCGCCCTATGTAAAAAAATTACTTCCATGAAGTCGCAGCCGTTATTTAGTTTTTATAAAACCATTACAATTGCAGGTTATCCAATATAATTAAAGCCAAATTATTTAAACATTGCTCAGTTATTTTTGTAGATGCCAATAGGTAATACCCCATTAATTTTTCATTCGCCTCGATAATAATAAGCCTTTTTATACAGTACTTTCAACTAGTCAAAAGAAATGTAATGAATCGATAACTAACAATGACTGTAATTCCGAAAATAGTTCATATAGAACACTTTTATGTATCAACGTAAACACATGCTACTACACACTACATCATGATTACTGTTATTGTACATATACACATACACACCACACACAATATGCTGAAGCACGAGCCTTATGGGTAGGCAGAACGGGCCATAAACCAACACGTCGGCCCAGTGCGGATCGATAGTTGTTAACGACTGCTAATGCAACCGGGACCAACGGCTTTATGTACCTTCCGAAGCACAGAAGAGCTCAAGATCACACATTTTTGGTCACCCATCCTATGACCAGCATTAGCGATGGTTGCTTAACCTTAACAATCGCAGACCGGGCGCGCTAACCACTGCGCCATCGAGCTCCTCTTCGATCGAGCGAGAGGTGCCATTGGCGCAATAATTACGTGAACACATGGCTTGATATATATTTTTCTATCTAACAATGCTCTTTCGTCTTGTTTATGTCCTATTGCAAGTAAACAGACAATTTTTTTCATTTATAAAATGTAACGGGACTACAAAGCACTTCCTAGAAATAACAACAGACGGAATTAGACGTCATACAGTTGGAAAGTAGGATAGGATTAGCGGGATTTTCCTAATCCTAAAGGTTGATCTTTCTGAGCTCTTACACCTTGCGAAGTAACATTACGCAGGTTATCAGGGCTGTTATTTGATAAAGAACACTAATTCGAATAAAAGTTGGTTCATAGAATTCACACATATTATTGTGTTATTTTATAAGCACATTGCGAGGAGAAGTGTGAGATTTTGTATACGGATTTTTGTAGAATTATCTTTCGGGATGAAAGATAATCATCATCAGCTCATTTTTTGTCCCAACTGCTGGGGCACGAGCCTTCCCTATGGATGGATAGGGAGAACGGGCCATAAACCACCACGCGAGCCCAGGGTGTAGGTAGGTGGTTGTTAACGACTGCTAATGCAGCCGGGACCAACGACTTTAAGTGCCTTCCAGAGCACGGAGGAGCTGAGAATTATAAATTTTTCGTCACTCATTCGATGACCGGCCTTTGCGAATGCTGCTTAACTTCAGCACTCGCAAATCGTTCGCATTACCTAACCACTGCACCATCAAGCTCCTCTCCTCCAGGAAGATAGGTACAATTTATGTATAAAAAAGAGTTTTTTTTTTGTTATTTCCGGTCTAATTTCGACTACTGACCAACCACTAGTAAATATAAATGAATCTATATTTAAGGAACGGTAACAAAATTTAAATGTTCCGTAGGTATAATTTTAAATTAAAAAATGGCCGAGATTTTTGTAAAATCCTACATCCCGGTCAAACGTTTAATGGCGCAATTTGTCAAACGGTAATCCTTGCGAGATAACTTTTTCAGTAATGAACGTCACGATATTATTTATGTTCCGATAAACAGATAAATTGTCAGTCGCTTATTGGAAAACTTATAAACGCGAAAGTAATTGCTCAACCATATCGACATCAAAATACAAAATGTCGACGCGGTTAAAAGCTATTAATATACGTTCTATTTTTTCAAAGATATTTAAAGTGTCATCGAGAGTGTGGAATAGCGTGAAATGATGACGTGACGAGTTTCCTGTGTTGACGAGGTAAGATATACACAAAGAACCTCAATCTATGCAATATCTTCATTTTAGATTATTTTTTACAAAAGCAACCATCACGTTACGCAAACCAAACTGCTTATCTGTAAACAGGTAAGCTGGAGCTTTCTTGGAGTTATAATAGTAGTTTATGCAACTGTCATATAATGAAGGGTATTAAAACACGAGTGTGAGTTTATGAAACGAGCGCAGCGAGTTTCATAATAGTAACGAGTGTTTTAATACCCGTGTTATATGCAGTTGCATACTCTACTTTATCTTCACTAGTTCAAACAACAAGAGTAAAAGCTGACAATAGTTTGTTTATAATAATTGTTCAAATTTTGGATGGTACAATTTTGAAAGTTAATGTTAATTATTGATCCAGCAGCTGTAGCGGTCGCGGGGCAAGCAGTAGAGCTCGTAGACGGAGTTGGAATATTTATAATTACTTCATTCGTCTTGTTTTCTATACTGTTCAAGATCGTATTTGAGAGTTGAATTTTATTCATTAAAGACTCATCAATGTAGCTTTCAGCCACAGTAGAAGACTTCTACCCCCCGTGTCGTTTCAGTGCGGTCAAATCACCACCGCTATCTATGAGAAGGGTCGCCGAGGTGCGCCGGAAGCAATGCCCCGTGTACAACGCTGGGTTAGGCAGATTCAAAAAACTTGCGATAGTTTTTCCCAGAGCACCAAATTTATTAATACCAGTTCTTTGATCGACGCACTTCCCCGATCTATAGCTCAAGAAAAAGGCAGGGTTTCGACAGGGGGTGGGTCGAAGTTCCATGTATTTTTTACATACGGCATAGCAGTTGCCCGTCACAACGAAAGAACGATCTATTTTCGTTTTTGTTTTCGAAACTTTCACCATGATTGTACTGTCGCCTATGTTAGAGACTTCATCGAACTGGATGTTGTATAGCTCTTGCCTTCGGCATGCCCCCATTATGCCGAAGATTAGTGCAACCTGTGACAATAAACGATATAATAAGCTTGAGGTACCTACATAGCCAAGGCAAAAACTATGATTTATGAAGTAGTAAAGTGTAGGTACCTACTACCTAATTTATACACAAAGCGCTTAAACGGAGTGTCTAGATAACTTGCGTGTGTAGTACGTAAGTACTAGGTAGATTAAATAACAGAACTAAAATACACTTACTTTTTTTCCTTGTGTCCTTCTGAACTGCGTTTCAGGAACGCTATGACTTTTGAATACTTCGTGATATCAATATTGTTGTAGATACTCAGTGTGGACTTGAGCATAGAATATTTAGCCCACATAGAAGATGGCTTGAATTTGTCGGAGAGGTCTTTGAGATACACAAGAATGACATTTTCAGAAAATGATGTAGTTTTCTTTTCGATCTTCCATGCCAAAAAGTTATTATATTCTTTTTCATATAATTTTCTAGATTTTTCTGGCAAAAGATTGTGAGTTACTTTTGTTGCCAATTCTAGAATATCCTATTCCTTCCTTAAAGGCCGGCAACGCATCTGTGATTCCTCTGGTTTTGCGGGTGTCCATGGGCGGCGGTGATTGCTTTCCATCAGGTGACCCGCCTGCTCGTTTGCCTCCTTCTAATATAAAAAAAAGGCGGACAAATATCATCGTCGCTGTCCATTTTTAACTTTTAATTTGTATTTTAAAAACAAAACACATTGCGAAACATTAAATTCACGCGTAAGTGTATTGTCACAGTGAACTTGCCGCCATTAAAATCTAACCAATGAGAGCGCAGCTGCGCGCGCAGGGCCAATCAGGAGCGAGCGCGCGCTGTTCTTTTTTTATTTAATTGGCACAAGATCTTACCAAAGAGTTTTGTGTATGTAAGTTTAGTAGTTTCGACGAAGTTTTCACGTATAACCCAACTGTTTTCAAAAGCCAGCCTAATATCAAAATTTTATACAACTTGTATGAGGATTTTGACATAAGGCTCGCCAGGTTAATTGGTCGCGTTTTATTGATGTTATAATGAGATTTTACGATATCGATGTGGATATTATACCATCATGTGAAATTGCTTAAATTGAGTGTTTTGTTGTCTGCGCTATAACAGTAGTAATTATAAGTCAAGTATTGGAAACATAAGTAGAATGTTACAACATTAGTGTAGATAAACAAACGTTATGTTACTAAAATCTACTACTAAATTACTTTCTATTTAGTTATCCCTTTCCTACTTCTTATTATATACCTACTTATTATGATGAAAGTTTTATATCAATCGAATAAGCCGTTTTTGCTTGAAAGCTGAGCTTGAATGTACGCAAAAAAATACAAACAACAACAATTTTCGATTAAATTTGTTTGAAAAGAGGTTGTTAACAATGCTAAGTTTCAAGTGAATCAAACCAAATGGAATTTTCCCTATACGACGCGATGTTACCTTACTCTTTGGACATATATTGAAAACCCGTGTAAAGCTACTTCTCAGAAATTCTGTTATGTTATTATCTTTTTAATTAGAAAATAAAACAAAAATCTAACTTTTCTAACAAAAACACCAATTAAATGACAAGAAAAGTTACATACACATGAAGTTACATTGACACACACACGTCAATGTCAATGTGTGTGCGTGTGTTAAGTATCAACATTGCAGCTTCATAGGACATGAAACAAAATGCAAACTTTACAGCTACTTAAATTTACAGGCTGCTCCATAGTTATTAATTGAAAAACATAAATTTTTCGGTAAACACTAGACCGATTGTTATAATACTTACTTCTCATATTAGTCAGAAATATCTTAATGAACGTGTAATGTTAATATTTGTCTAGAGACTAGGGACACCCTGTATAAACACTTTCAACCCCTGTCTTACCCACTTCAGAGTTGATTTAAGAAATTCTTTCTTATTGCTTGCCTAGGCTACAAAAGAAACCTATTGTCCAAATTTCGTAATCAAAGCTGGAGTTGTTTCAGTTCTGCGTTGATGAGTCAGACAATCAGGAGTTTTCTCTTTATAAAATTTATGTAGTGAAAATAATATTACATAAATTTTACTGATGTAATCGTCAATGTCGCGAAAACAAGCGTAAAACTGAACTTAGTTTTGGGCTCATTTTTCTGATCATGCTATGATCTGTTATATAATATCCACACTTAATTCCAATGCCACTTTATAATATACGATAAACAAGGTAGTAAATGTGTTTAATAATTAATAACCTTCACAGAAAATCATAAACGAAATGAGTGATTGGCATTTTCAGGTGTTTCCATTTTTGGTGAAGCTAAATAATAAATTGCCTCGTACACAAAGCTACAAAGCAGAGGGCCTGTTCGTTTACCATGATTGGAGGTAGACAATGGCGCGGCGCCGTGTGTTGCGTGCGTGCCGCCCGCTTCCTTCGGGAATAAAGGGATAATCAGTTAACTGCCTTCACCCATATTTCACCAGAATTTGTTACAGATAAAAATGTGTTTCTGAATTGAGCACACACACCTACCAAACGATATGAATAGGAGCGGAAAATTCATCAGGTATATTATTTCTATATTTCTATAGGTGGAAAGAATACAACCTTTCCATACCCTATTGGCAACTAAGTATCCCTTCCTAATTGTCCATAGATTTAGAACTAGGGTTATCTTTATTTTCCTTAGTTAGATGTCATTATTTTTTCAGAAAAAAGTTTAAGTTTTGTGATTATTCAAATGTCATTCAAATCGTATCCTGAGGCACCTTTCCTTCACATTTACAGATCCATTTAAGTTTAACGAATTTTAAACATGACATCAAACTTTGAAATGGGTTTTTACCTATATTAAAAGAAAGTTTAACGCTTTAATTTATGGTATTGTAAATATGTTTTATTTCACACGCTTCCATTAGAAAATTTAAAAACTCTCATTGTAATGGACAAATACTTAAATATACTATAAATAAATTACTACAGATCACTAGCGAATTCTGAGAGTCAAGGTTAATTTTAATTATCTTAACCTTGACTCTCAGTAACGTTCGAGCCGCATGTTGGTCTCAAAATATTATTCTGGCCGTCATCCATCCATCTTAGAACTTGCATACCGGCCTAATGAAATCTGTTTGTACAAACTTGTCATGTTTTACTGTAAAGAAATGCATACATTAAAAGCTGTTGGATCATCGCTCTAAATTTAATGTTGCCTGTTACATTTTTACGTTCGCTGCTCTGGAGTAGGACGTATATTAACTGCTTTAGCAATACTGAATTTTATGAGAGCCCATCAGAAGCACATGTGATACCGTTTTAGAACTGAAACATTTAATTTCGCGACTATATTGAATCACTTAAGAGTCACTGAGTCTTATACCATTTTGTCTTTTACACTACCTACTGTTAATTTGTAATATAATTAATAATTTAATTTTAGTTAAGCAATACTTTGTACTTATCTGTTAAAGACAAATAACGTTTTTTATTTATTTATAATTTACTATGACCAGTGATCGGATAATCGGATGCATATTTACCTAAAGTTATTTATTGGCTAGAAAATTATGGAAGCCGCTTTTTAAAACATATTTTTTAAAATATAAATCCCGGGATTCCAGAAAGTTCGAGAATACAAAACTATTCTGTAACTAACTTTCAACTTAGTCGTTTTATACGATACTGTCAGTTGAGCGCGGGAGTTTGTTGGTGATGCTGTTTTACGTTAATAAACAAGAATTTGTTTTCTTTCTAATTTCTTAGTCGTATATATCGTATTTATTATTCGTTTGAGATATGTTTTGAAACTTGAAAAAATAGTTGAAGAAATGAAAAATTTTTAGGAAGTTATTAAGTATTTCTAGAGATTTTTTCTTTAAAAAAGTGCTAACACCTCAACTTTATGTAAATATACATCCGATTATCCGATCACTACTTATGACACAAAAGATAGTACAAATAATTATAATCCTGTAATTCTAATGACGCCATATTGTAATTAGATCACCGTGAAAGTGACAGTATTTTTATGTTAAAGATCAGCGGACTTTCACGTTTTGTATGATATAGATATATATTATTATATATTAAAGGAGTTGGGTGACAATACATAGTTTCTATCAGATTTAGTCCAAGTTTTACTTTTTACGTATTCGTTTAACCCCCATTCATATTTAAAAAGTATAATTAGATTTATTTTCGCAAGTTTAAGGAAAATTATTTGAGACGACATTTGAGATCTTTGATCTTTGGGTCTTTAAGCTAAAGATAACAGGATTTACGGTAAATAAACACTTATATTAAGTCTTGATTAAATACTGAATAGTATAATATTCAATACATTAGTCATATTGTTATAAATAAATATATAAATTATTATAATAATTCTACCTTCTACGTCTTGAAGAGATTATTAAAACAACATAAAACTGTCTATATACTGTTTTAATTGTATGTAACTACATGTAGGTAGGTACTTATTGAACCTTTATTCTCATAAGTAACTGTTAACATAAAAGTTACATTATTTACTCTGGTTTAATGCTCTAAGTATTTACTTATTTTAGTTAAGGCAACGCATTGGAAATTTACGTGGTGGGGATCTTGATTTTTCCCAAAAATTACAAAACATATGAAAGTGATATTTGA
The DNA here is from genome assembly GCA_947562085.1 of Eudonia lacustrata. NCBI lineage: Eukaryota > Metazoa > Arthropoda > Insecta > Lepidoptera > Crambidae > Eudonia > Eudonia lacustrata. Next base: position 10,782,936 of record OX387316.1, on the reverse strand, counting down.
TGACATGATTTTTCATTTAATTGACTTTATTCTGCTAGTTGCAGAAATACGATTTGTTAACTTTTATAACAGAGAAAAAAATATCAAAGTAACCTCTTTTAAAACATAGATTTGCATTTTACAGGCAAACTAGACCGATTTAAATCTAAATTTTCTTAGTAGATTAATCTTAACAAATACTTCAATATGCTAGTTCGTTATTCTATTCTATTCTAGTTCGTTCGAAAGAAAAAAAAACACTTTTTCCTTTGGTACGGGGTGCAAACGCTCCGTATTAAAATAATTGTTTAGCGATGCGTCGCCTTAAAACGAGAAAGCGCTTTGTCTTTATCTCATGAAAAATGAAGATAAGGCCGAAGGTGGAAGCGTTCTTCACCTGAAACCCCTTAACTGCCTAGGATTCTCTATCTTATCACAAACTGTAAAAATAACTTACTTACTAACATTGTTGTAAGGGCGACAGGCAAGCTGACGGTAGCTAGCCAGAGCCAGACGGTCTTCAAACAGTCAAACTGAATTAATCGCTTTTGTGGACTTTACTTATTGTAATAAATTATAGTGTGTTTTGTAATAATTAAATAAACTAAACTAAACCAGGTATCTACTTACTGTATTACAACTGTACTAATGTAAAACTTACTTTTATTTACTACTAGTTATGTAGTAAAGTGTTCACGAACCCCGTTTTTGCCTCGTTTTATCATTCAAGTCACAAACCTGGAAATACATGTAACGGCAACCTTTAATTTGCATAATTTAATGCTTTGGGTACGAAATTGTATTATAAAACAGAACTCGGGAATAACAATAGGAACTCCTTTTACTGTGTAACCCCGCTTCAATACGAACAAACGTTAAAGAAATAATGAAGAGAAAGTTAACAAAAATCCTGGTTTGAGTTTCTGTCACATTTTATAGCGACTCCTTTGACTCCTTTTTATGACAGCTACACACGGCGGCAGATCAACCTACCCAAAACTGTCAAATTTCTACAATCAATTTTGAACTTTAACGTTTAGTTATAAGGATTAATATTCATTGGATAAATTTGACAGATTGGGTAGGTTAATCTACCGCCGTGTTTACACGATCATGTGGAACGGTGCAAGCTAAAGGGCTAAAAGAGAGAGATGATGATGATGATGATGGTTGGTTTTATTTCCAAAGTTTTATATATAAACTAGTTGACCGGCGGACTTGACAGTTCCCATGACAACAAAGCAAACAAAACGTTGACAGTTTCCATGACAACAAAACAAACAAATCATTCGTCCGCTTAAGAACACCCGTCTTCCATGATGTACCCCAATAGCAGCGCCACCTACCGGGTTCAATTGTAAATCTAAACCATTCTCGAATCCACTTGAACACACACAAAAAATTTCATCCAAATCGGTTCAGCCGTTTGAAGTAGTTCAATTTCATACACACGCACTGAAGATTTATTTATATAATTCATTGCAATTGATTCATCTTTTCCAAGGAATAAAACCTTTAAAAAACAAGCTTTTATTTAAATGCGCTAAAAAGAAAAAATATAAACTTTTACTTTAAACTTTTACTATCAACTTACTTTAACGTCACTCAATTTGTACTAAGAATTTATATGATATAAAAGCTTGTCGCGAGATTTACTTGTGTAGATAAACAAGTAAAATAATAACTTGATGTGATTGATTTTAACTATTAGTAAATACGAGTACCTACTTAAGTCTCGCGACAAGCTTTTATATCATATAAATTGTGTAAATGACGTTATAAGTTGATAGTTTAGGTAAAAGTTTTAAAGGAAAAGTTTTTTTTCTTGTTAGCGCATTTAAATAAAAGCTTGTCTTTAAAAAAGGTTTTTTACTTTTAATTTATTTTTACTTTTTAGTTATTGTACTTTCATTTGATACCCATATCAGGCAAGTAGGCAAGTATTAAGAACTTAGGTCGCCATATTGGATTTAGAGTGACGTCACTTTATTTTCGAGTATTAAATAAAATAAATTCTTTATTGTTCAAAGTGCAAATACAGAAAACTTAAATTCTATAATTGCCTACACTAGGAGACCTGAATTGTAGACAATTAAACCTTCCGATGTAACAAATTTTATCTGCATTTAGTGAACTAAGTTCTACACAAAAAAAAAATTAGTTATCTTAGAAATAAAAATAAATAATATTCTCAGCAAGCCCTTTCATTTGATATGATATTGTAGGAATGCATTAAAAATAATTATTCCGCAACCTTAGGTATGCCGCCATCTTGGATTTAGAATGACGTCACAAAATTAACCATGCATTGTCATCCGAACTGAACATGTATACAAAATTTCAGCTCAATCGGTTGAGGATATCTGCTTCAAAATTGAGTTGCAAGATTCCACCCGGACAAACATACATACATTGTAAGTTAAATAATAAAAAGCCTGCGTCCGACCGCAGTGGGCTCTCTAAAGTGTATTTTCAAATATTCCAAAAAAATCATCATCAATCTGTGGAATGAGCTGCCATCCGAGGTTTTCCCATTGAGCTACGACATGGACACTTTCAAACGGCGTGTAAAGACGTTTTTCTTTGAAGAAGAAGTAAATCTAGCAGTTATTATTAACAGTCCTGTTATCCCAACGAGAAAACCAATACGCTTTTGTTAAGAATGGGCATACGGTTCACAGTCTAACGGAGCTATTGGGATTGAACTACGGTTTTTCGCATTCATCATACAAGCATGTATCCGACTACCGACGAGAAATATGAAAGCATAATCCGTGGCGATGAATTAATCCACTCATCATTGGAAAGCATTACTAATTTATAAGTACAGCCCCTCTAGACAAATGGCAAAACGCTAATAGAATAGAAATCAAATAGAATGATTATTGTATGGGATTGACATAAGTCAACAATACGTGTAAATCAAGCTTATAGCTATCCCATACAATAATCTTTCTATTCTATTAGCGATTTGCCAATTGTCTAGGGGCTTAGATTAGTCTTAGACTCTTAGAGCATTAAAGGCATTAGTATATTATGCGTATAAAGCTCCATTTCTGATATTCAATTAGGAAAACTCTAAACAAAGAAATACACTCGTGGACAAATAATAAGGGTCAACGACAAAATCTTATGAATTTGTAAATTTATAATGTTACATGCATGAAACTAACTTTATATTAAAGAGAATTATAATATCGTATGACATAAAACCCTAAATGAGGTAAAACGTTTTTTGAAAAAATATTCTCAAAACTTCGAATTTGGTAATAAATTCAAATCACGCGTGTTTTACTTTTGCTTGTTTTTCACTTTTGTTTTCAATCTGTCTAATCAAAATGATAAAAGTCATCATCGTCTTTCACGGTCATTATTGAATTACAATCATGTCGCTAACGCCAGAAGAATGTACACGTGTCGTCACTATGCTAGAAGAAGGCAGAAGTCAGAAAAGTACAGCGAGAGTAACAGGCGTGTCACTTTATATGGCGCAAAGAGTCGTGCAACGTTTCCCAGAAACTGGGCTCAACATTAGAAGACCAGGAACCGGCAGACCGAGATGTACCTACTACGGCTCGAGAGGATCGATTTATTGTTACGACCATGCTCCGAAATCCTCACGGCAGTTGAAGTAATAAATAAATTTCGTGATACCGGAAGAGACGAGGTAAGAGAGTGGACTGTTAGGCGGCGGCTCCGAGAAGTAAGTCCCAAACTTGCAAGGGAAAATCGAGTAGCAAGATTACGTTATGCCCGCGAACATGCACAATGGGGAGACGAAGAATGGCCAAGAGTAATGTTTTCTGATGAATCTAGATTTATGCTCTATGCACAGGATGGGCGACGAAGATTTTACCGATGGCCAGGGGAACGGTTTATTCCAACTTGTTTAGAGAAAAAAGTACCATTCGGTGGTGGATCTGTTATGGTATGGGCTGGAATCTTTTCAGAGAGTCGCACGGAGTTAGTGCTAATAGAAAATGGTACGCTAACTAGTGCAAGATATGTAGAAGAGATCCTTAATGAGTATGTCGGCCCATACTTGATTAATATGGGTGAAAATTCCATATTAATGCATGACAATGCTAGCCCACATACAGCTCAAATTGTAAATGAGTATATTTAGGACGTTGGCATCAAATGCATGGACTGGCCCTCGAGAAGCCCGGATCTAAATCCGATTGAGCACGCTTGGGACGAGCTCGCAAGGCCTGTGAGAAACCGGAACCCCGCCCCAGCTACACATGATCTGAAACATGTGTAAGTGGAAGAATGGAACAATATCCCGCAACATCGCTTAACAAACTTATTAAACAGCATGCCCAATCGTCTGGCAGCTGTATGAAAAGTCCGTGGTGGCAATACGAAGTATTAATTTGGCTTTGTAGGAAGCCAGTGGGGGATATCACGTCGGGGTCACCACTGTAGGGGAGCCGATGGCATGGTAGAATGCCACATCGAGGAAGGCCAAAGGGAAGATCTTCCTCCGAGCTGGGTGGTATAGCTCGGGGACCGAAGTCCAACGGATGTTAGTTGGAGGTGCTATATATAGCGAAGGAGATGGTGAAACTTCGCTATCGCGATGCAGGCTTCCCATACTATTTATAGTCGTAGTATGGCGATGTCGTTGGCTTGCGTTTGTGGCGCCATCTGTTGACACGGTTGAGAAGGTGTTTGTTTCGTGTCGAATAATGTGCGGCGTATGCGGTAGATGGAGCCGCCACAGCTTCAAAGTTCGTTTTTATGTGGTGTGTCAGGGAATGTCTTATGTAATTTTAATAAATAAGAACAAATAACGTTTCCACCATTTAGTGTCGTTATTATTAACTATGAAATTATCTACAACATACAGTTTCATTCATGCTGCTAGCTCTATTATTATAAGAGAAATTTAAAAAAAATCGTACTGACCCGTATTATTTGTCCACGAGTGTATATTCCATAAAATTTCAAATTCCCTTTTTGCAACGTCCGTCGTTGTTCTAAAAATAAAAGTATTTATGCAAACGTAAAGCAATTTTAATCCTAGTTTTATGATTATTTTACATCATTAATCTGCTGTGAACTCGAGTATATTTCGACTAAAAATATCGCGGTAAAGCTCCGCTGATTTTATACAACTTTTTCAATTAAAGGAAGCGAGGAACTTTTAACTGTCCTTTCTAGTGAAATGGTCATTTTAATTTTGGAAACTACGCTATACTAAAATATAGGCTATATTTTATTTTCATAAAAAAATATTAGTATTTAGAATTATAGAAATTAACAAGGATGAAGTCGGCAATTTGCTAGTATTTTATAATAGAATTTAAAACAAGTAACTATATTGTTTATTGTAACACTTTTGAACTAATAATAATATATATATTAAGATGTACATTAATGTAGCACGCAAGTGCTAATTGTTGCACTTAAGCTGAATTAAACATGTATAAAAATACGGGAAGGCTGACGTAAGCACTGAATTTTTTCCGGTAGCATAATGGATAGTGCAGCCGCCCGAATTGCGGAAGACCCAGGTTCGATTCCTGGATGGGTCGGGTAGGCATTTAATTTTTTCACTGTATTTTTATACATATTTAAGTAGTCTTAGTAATCTTAGTTTGGAGTTTTGGTTGCACATAATAATATCATAATAATTGTATTATAACAGCTTTTTAAATAACAATAATATATTTTTCATCATTAATTAACCTAACTCAATAATTACTATCACAATACGGAGCATTTTACTGCCCGTTGAAAATTTACTTTCAGCCATGTTGGTTGAACGCAATTTAGGAGTTTAGTTGGCACGCTGCCTGGCCAGTTGATTAACTTCTAATTAGTAGCATAGCACATATCCGGTTTAAGCCATAAACACTTCAAAGTTCAAATTTTGCAACCCAATAAGCCTAAATTGCCTTAATTCTTCTACAGTGCCTTTTTTATGTATTCAACTAAGTAACTCACTTGATTATTGATTTTTTTCTCAAGCTTATAAAGTTTCATTCGTTCGAATCGACTTTTTGGTTTGAAAAATATTGAACTTTTAATTTTGTTTGGGATACATACCCAAATGTATAAGGGCTATATCTAGACGGTGAAGCCATTATAAAATAATATTTATAAACATTACTGATATTCATAAACGTTATTTTTTATAAAATAAACTACCATATCTTTCAAGTACATTTTTTTATACCTCTTATTTTTGTAAACCTTATTCAGAGTAACATTCTTTTTAAACACACCATATCAATCCGATAAGTTTTGAAAGTATGTTCCAACATAGTTCACAATCATAACTTAGTATTAAGTATAACATCAAGTGAAATTCAAAATAAGTTAAAACGGTATAGTGTCGTATTGTGATATGGCACTAATACTATTTCTACTTCTAAATTGTGTGTGTGTCTTACTTAATTGATTTAGGTACACAAAAATGTTTTTAGCGACGAATAAAACTACATCATAATCCCCGAACAAAACACCTAAATGTCTACCTTCGTCAAAACAAACAGTTAATTGATTCAAGGGATGGAAAAACGTGTAACGGTTGCTATTATTGAATCCTTGTTAAGATAACGCCCACGAGAAGTAGATACTCGCACGTAACACTAATAGACAGCATAATACTAAAATAATACAACGTACATAAACATAAATAGGATTACTCGTTAAGAGCTCGTGAGGCCCGCGTATGATTTAGAACATCAATTTTATAACACGCTAAAAGCGTAAGCCAACCCCTAAACCGTATCGCGTTGTCGGGGCATGGTTGTACAGTGGTTGTACTCAACATTTGCATATCTAACCGAGTCTGAGCTATGAAGTGTAAGTACGTTTATCTAACCTATTTTGAGGAAGACGGCTCACAAATACCTCCGAAATACTTTTCATCTTCATCATCGTTCATCGTTATTAGTCCCACACCTTATGCTGACACTGAGATGGTCTACTGACCTCAGTACCGCTCAGCTCCTCTCCACCTGGAGAGGAGCTAACGGAGGGAGGTAAGCGGAGTGGAGCTATGTGAAAATTACCCAATAGAGTTCCTCCATTTTAATGTCTCATTTGCGCTAAGGAACTCAATCTACTATTGGTTCATTTTCTATTCGAAAAAAATAATTAATTGCAGTTACTCCAAGGCTGACCATCCTAGAACCTCTTTTAAGGAAAAGCAATAACAATTGGAATTTTCTAAAATTGCAAGTTTCTAGCTTTATTCTAGCCCGTGAACCGAACATGAAAAAGGTTACTCTTATTCCCATCAAAAACCTCCTCCTACCTTGGTACCATCCCCATACAAGGCTGTAGAATAAAGAATACCATTGAAATCGGGTTAGCAACGACGCCACACACAGACACAAGCATTCAACTCATACAGCCTTCTTTTACGTTGGAGGTTAATGAATTACGTCGTACCAAACTACGAGTCATTATTGTCTTGCTACGAAACGTAAACGCGACGGACGTGACGTGTAATCGTGTACGTTATTGTTGGTCATAATAAACGTACGTACTGTCGAAGGTAAAGTACAGAACATATAAAATTCAACAGGGAATTTCTGAGGCAGTGCTCTTTTTTGAAGTACAAATTTCAGTTTTGATATAAATATTTTAATAATAATAATATAATCTTTATTCTCAGACCATATTGTTAGTATAACTTGTATAACTTGTAGATATAAATTTTGCGTTTGCTTTGTTATAATATAATATGATTTTGCTGCGACCTTCTTGTGCGAAGGATGAGTTAAATAAAAAGTGAAACGAGTAGTAGATTTCAACAAAAACTTACAAGCAATAATTTTATGTCTTCATCAAATCTGACATACTGATAATTTGGCATCGATCCCAATTACGAGTTATCATGAATGGGCAGTCCGTACAAGGAACTCTCTATTTATTTTATAATACGAGTATTATCATGTTGTTATCGAGATAATTTACTGTCCCATATTTCTGGGTTTTTTTTTACCTACCATGAAAACAACGGGGGAAAAAGAAAAGGGTTCCTCCCTTCTTTTTTTGTATTTATTTATTTATTTTATTTTGTAATTTGGGTATTTTTTCGTTATGAGAATTAAATCTCGTTTTTGTTATCGTGCTCGAATAGCATACAAAACTCGCACCAAGCATCTAGTACAAAACGCCCCACCCAAAGTCTACGCCGCAGTTAAAACTAATGTGACCATTACCGTACATCATTATTCTATGTTATACTCGTAATAAACCTTACACTAATAAAGATTTTTATTTATTTTAAAAAGGTTTTATACTGATATTACTAAATGTGCTGTTGTTTTAATAGTACTTATCTCATTTTATATCCTTCATAGTCTACTTTACCTGTGTGGTGCCATGGGGATAAAGAATTACACCACCCCATCTCTTCCCGTGGGTGTCGTAAAAGCCGACCATTCCATTCCAGAGGATGGGCAGCAGCATCTTTTTCATGTTACTTTCAACCTACTGGCGATTACCAACCCGCCTGCCAAGCCAATCGCCATTACGGTAAATAACCCTCATAATAATGCACACCAGCAAAAACCGGCCCCTAGTCCCCGGCAGCCCCGCTCGCCCTAGCTACGGTAGCAGCCAAGGCAGCGACGGGGCAGGGGGTGCTAAGAATCTTCGGCATAGACCTGGCGGTAGGCAGGTCTATGCCGAAGATTCTTATTCTTTGGCAGTAGCCAACGACAAGCTCTAGCCCTGGCAACATTTAACACGCGCACATTGCGCACTGACGAAAAGATTTACGAACTGGAGGAAGAATTGAGCAAGATACGGTGGGACATAGTTGGATTATCTGAAGTCTGAAGAAAGGGGGAGGACTCGATAATACTCAAGTGTGGTAACTTGCTCTATTTCCGGGAGGGCGTACAATGTCCCAAGGTGGTGTTGGGTTTATCGTCCACAAGTCCCTCGTGAACAACGTTGTCGAGACCGGGAGTGTATCGCCTAGGGTAGTGTACCTTATACTCAGAATAACCATACGGTATTCGTTGAAGGTCATACAGGTTTATACTCCTACTACGACACACTCTGACGGTGAGGTGGAAGCTACGTATGAGGACATCTCTAGAGCCATACAAGCTTCCAAAACGCATTACGCCGTTGTCATGGGATATTTTAACGCAAAAGTAGGCAAACGAAGCGGCGATGAGATGAGAGAGGGACGATTTGGGGTTGGTAACTGGAACTCCTGGGGCCAACTGCTAGCGGACTTTCTGGAAAAGGAGGGACTCTTTATGGTGAATTCCTTTTTCAGGAAGGCTGAACACCGCAAGTGGACCTGGATGAGTCCCGATGGTGCAACAAAAAACGAGATTGATTTTATTATGTCGACGAGGAAGCAAATATTCAATGATGTCACTGTGATTAATGCGATTAAAACTGGCAGCGATCACCGGTTGGTAAGAGGCACATTGAATATCAACGTTAAGCTGGAAAGACGTCGATTGATAAGGTCTACGCTCCGTCCTGCACCCATCCAAATCCAAAACCGCAAAAGCTTTCAGCTCGAATTGCAGAATCACTTCGAGTGCCTAAATGATTGCGAAAATGTGGACGAATACAGCAACAGGTTTGTGGAAACTGTCCAAACAGTTGGGTCCAAATTTTTAAAACCCACCCTACAAAAGGAACCAAAAAGTTCTTAGACCCTAAAACTAATGGAAGAGCAGCGCGCAATGGTTATGCTTTCCTCAGGAGATGCGTCTCAGTTTTGGCGGCTAAATAGGCAGATCTCGAAGTCTTTGACTCGCGACAGGCGCCAATTTAATACTAACCGTATTAAAGAGGTCATTGAGCGGAACAAAGGCTCAAAAGTGTTAGCTAGAGATCTGGGTATTGGGTAGTGCCAACTGACGACGCTGAAACCCGATGACGGCAGAACTGTCACGACCAGGTCCGATGTTATGAGAGAGGTCGAGAAGTTCCATGGACAGCTTTACACATCCACTCGGCCACCTGTACAAATCTTAGCTAAAGACCCTAGAGCTAAGTTAACCCGGCACTATACCGAAGACATCCTGGACATCAGCCTGTACGAGATTAGTATGGCTCTCAAATAGCTCAAGAACGGCAGGGCACCAAGTGCTGACGGAATTACAGCTGAGCTTCTGAAAGCAGGCGGAAGACCGGTACACTTCCGCCTGACTTCCACCGTAGCTCTTCAGAATCTGTTTAATTCCGTCATACTAGGGGGCAGAACGCCAGAGACGTGGCACGAAGGTATGGTGGTACTGTTCTTCAAAGAGGGCGACAAAACCCTGAAGAACTACAGGCCCATCTCACTTCTAAGCCACGTCTACAAGATGTTTTCGAGAGTCATAACAAATCGTCTTGCCTATCGAACAAGCCGGTTCCCGAAAAGGCTTTAGCACCATATACCTCATACATACGCTGCGGCAGGTTATACAGACGACCGAAGAGTATAACCAGACATTTTACTTAGCGTTTGTGGACTATGAAAAAGCCTTCGATTCTATTGAAACATGGGCCGTGCTACAGTTTCTCCAAGCGGTGCCAAATTGACTACCGGTACATCGAAGTGTTGAAGTGTTTGTATGAAAGCGCCACTATGTCAGTCCGTCTTCAGGACCAGAGCTCGAAACCTATCCAGCTGCAGCGAGGAGTGAGACAGGGAGATGTGTTATCTCCGAAACTGTGCACTACTACACTGGAAGATGTTTTCAAGCTTCTGGACTGGAAAGGACTCGGCATCAACGTCAACGGCGTATACATCACTCACTTTCGATTTGCTGACGATATCCCTATAAGACAACATAAATATAAAAAAACGTTTCACCAGCTCATTTACGTTTCCCTGTCTTAACAACCACGCGGGCGCATGCGGATTAGTGGTTGTTAACGACTGCTATTGCAGCTGCAACGGCTTTTCGTCCCTTCACGGAAGGCACGTAAACCACGGAAGCACGGAGGAGCTCAAGATCATACATTTTTGGTCACCCATCCAATGACCGACCTTTGTGAAAATTGCTTAACCTTAGCAACCGCAAACCGGGCGCGTTCACCACTGCGCCATCGATCTCGAAAAACGTTTGTTTCATATCTATTCTTGGGGTGTGGAAGAACAATAGTAGGTCGTGACCAAGCTTTAAGGCATTGTGCGCAATATAAGTCAGGTTGAGTCCCTAAGAGATTTATAGAGCGGTTATCGACGCCTGTTCCAAACTTCTATATTGTCTAGCTTTCTTATCTAAGAACGATAGACAATATGGAACTTAAATAAATTCAGAGTTGCCTTTGTCGACCAGACTGGCTTTAGAACTCTTGCCGAAAATAAATTGACGAGGTTTATTGCTCTTCTAACATTATATGTTTTGTAACTATGTAATAGTATAATAAAATTTGTAAAATAAATTTGTACTTTTATTTATGTTTTAATATACTTAAGTCTAATCCTAAAAACCAAGTATAGCACATGCCAAATAAGTGTAGCTGTAGAAAGTTGTTTAAAATTCTAAGAAACAAATTGTGCGAAAGATCGTCCACAAGACTAAAGGTTAACTTTGAGACCGTTAATCTGCCCTAGTTTAAAAAACTTATTATTTTTTTAATTCTTTTAAATACACGTTTATTCATTTCTACCTCAGCATTGATAAACAAAAAGCCATAATAAGTATAATCCCCATTACGAAGCGAGTGCTTTTGGTCAAAAGTGAGGTCCGAAATCAGTGTGAGTGAAATTTGATGCATTTCATCGTCGTGATCATAGCGAAAGTTTCTAGATCTATCAATATAATGGTGCTCCCATACAGCAGTTATACTATAACGCGATAATATTCTATATGTTACGTTTTGCTACAATCACCGGTAAAAGCTTACTGACATTATATAACATCATCATCATCATCATCATCATCTCAACCAAGAAACGTCCACTGCTGGACAGAGGCCTCCCCCCAGGATCTAGCTATAGGTATAACATAATATAACATTATTTCGGATCTGACTTTCAAGAAGAATATTAGTAGCTTTGCACTTTCTTATTATCATCTCTTGTTAAAAATATTGTAACAACATGGTAACAACTTCTAATAATCAATGTTTTGTGATAAAATGTTAATTGAACAATGCCTGAACAGTATTCAACTTCGAAACAGGAACAAACATGTTTGTACCACTCAATGGGTGCAGGCAAGGGCATTAACAAAGATATAATGGCTGCCTCGGCTGATAATTGGATTGCTGAAATAGAGAAATAGAGTGATGTCTCTTGCAGCCCTAATTTAATTTTGATAACAAAATTAAATTTTAAAAGCTTTCATTTATCTTTCTTTTTATTTTGTATTGGAAGTGGAAGACCTTTTTTATTAATTCTACTAAACTGACCGAATGTTCCGTTTAAAGCAATTAGCTTTAGTTATTCCTCCTATTCTATTATCTTTTAACAGTAAATTTTATGGATGCATTCGAAATCCATTCTGCGTCCAATTTGCATGTTAATTAATTGTCCTTATCGGGAATAGTCTAAGGATTTTCTATTGCTTCCATAAAACTTTATAGCTATACACAATATTATGAATAGTTTCATTTACTTAAAAAAAGCTGTGGATTCAGCTCTATATCTAACATAATATGATGAGATTAGGTATAGACATCCTTGATGATTTGTTAAGTTATCAGTCAAAACACAGTTGGAATGCTTTTCCAAAATAATAAATAAACTAGGCATATGTATTAATTGTAATAAAAAAACACATGCTGTAATATGGCTCTTCTACTCCTCCTGTGAGGAGGCTACAAAAAAATAAAAAAACGCTCCACACTTTACAAATAAGCTATTTTATTAAAATAAAATTAAACAATACAATTGTGTGGATTTACAAGGTTATTGAGTTCATCATCAGCCTATATTAGTCCACTGCTGGACATAGGCCTCCCCTAATGAGCGCCATAGCGCCCTGTCCTCGGCTTGACGCATCCAGCATCTGCCTGCAGTCTTTCGCAGGTCATCATCCCACCTGGCCGGAGGGCGCCCTACACTACGTTTACCGAGTCGTGGTCTCCACTCAAGAACACGTTTACCCCAGTGGTTGTCGGTTCTTCGCCAGATATGGCCGGCCCACTGCCACTTCAACTTGCTAATTCTTAGAGCTATGTCGATGACTTTGATTCTCTGTCGAATGTATTCGTTACGAATCCTATCCTTCAGAGAAACTCCGAGCATAGCTCTTTCCATAGCTCGCTGAGCGACTTTAAACTGGTGGACCAGCCCTACCGTGAGTGTCCACGTCTCAGCTCCGTAGGTCATGACAGGTAGGACGCACTGATTAAAAACTTTCGTTTTTAAGCATTGCGGTATGGATGACGAGAAGACTCGAAGTAGTTTAGTTTTTAGTTAGTAGTTTCCCAAACGCTGCCCAGCCCAGCTGGATCCTCCTCTTGGCCTCCTTCTCAAAATTGTTTTTACCTAATTGCAGAATCTGCCCGAGGTAAGTGTATTCGGAAACAATTTCAAGAAGGTGACCATGTACGACGACCGGTATCGGATCAATGTGGCCATTGATCATGACTTTGGTTTTATCCAAATTCATGCCAAGACCGATGCGTCGCGAGGCTGAAGCTAGGCCGTCCAGCATCTGGTTCAGCTCCTCTAGCGACTCCGCCATCAGAACTATGTCATCAGCGAATCGCAGGTGTGAGATGTAGTCACCGTTTATGTTAATGCCCTTTCCTTTCCAGTCCAGCGTCTTAAACATATCTTCCAACGCGCTTGTGAACAGTTTCGGGGATATGACATCCCCCTGTCTCACTCCTCTGCGCAATTGGATGGGTTTGGACTGCTGGCCCTGTACTTGGACACTCATGGTGGCGGATTCGTAAAGACATCTCAACACCTCGATATAACGACAGTCCACTTGGCATCGCTGTAAGGATTCCAGAACAGCCCAGGTTTCAACAGAGTCAAAGGCCTTCTCATAGTCCACAAAAGCCAGACACAGGGGCTGATTATATTCTTCAGACTTCTGTATAATCTGCCTCACTGTGTGAATGTGGTCTATGGTACCATATCCTCTGCGAAACCCGGCCTGTTCCGGTGGCTGGAACTCGTCGAGTCTCCTGGCGAGACGATTCGTGATCACTCGTGAGAAAAGCTTATAGACATGGCTCAGGAGCGAGATGGGCCTGTAATTTTAAGGAGAGTTTTATCTCCCTTCTTAAAAAAGAGCACCACCAAGCTCCCGCTCCACGCCTTTGGAGTTCTCCCACTGTGAAGGACTTATTGAGTTATCTTCTTGAAAATAAAAATATTGCAAAAACAATAAGGGTATCGTATAGAGAGTCCTGAGGTCAGTTTGGTCGACAAAAGTAACTACTTGGTAAAAAAAACAATAATAAAAAGAAGGGGAAAAATAAAAAGGGTTGGTTAGTAGGTAAGATATCTGTATCTGTATGTTAGGGATGGATCCTTGTTGTTAGCTCGTACAAAATACCTCTAATGGGTCTGGCTAGGGGCAGAAAGGTACGGAATGTGTCTTTGTAGCAGAAGAGTCCGGACTACGCTACTTCGTCAGCCTAGCTTCTTCTATATGCAACAAGCCTGTCCCTTACTTTCCAGCTCCAGCTTCAGTTTCTTGGTGGAGGCTGTGGCTCCGTCCAAGTGCCGTGAAGTGTAGTAGTAGTAAAAGAATAGGTAAGCGCTATTAAAAAATGTATAAACCCTAGAGGAGGTAATTTTCTTTCGAAATGTATCAATTCATCTAAAGCAAGGTCATAGAATTTGTAGTCTTTCTAATCTATACATATAATAAGAACGTAGGGATAAAAAAATCTGTAATTGCAAGATATAAAAAAAAAATTACACAGGTTGCCTTAAAATCACTTACGAAACACGATAGAATAGTTTAAAAAAAATTGTTTGTTTGTTTGTTTGTTTGTTTGTTTGTTTGAAGTCGATAAACTCGAGAACTACTGAACGGATTTTGATCCGGTTTTTACCGGAAAAATCCGGAAAATAATATAGGCTACATAAATACTAGAAAAATACAGGGTGTCTTACTTGTTGAATGTAACGGTGGTCACTTCGAACACCTTCTAAAATAAATAAAAGTATGTGAAAACAATGCATTTTGTTCATTTTAGACATCATGTTTCAAAGAGCAAATTCCTGCTTAAGACCTACACAATCGATATCTAAATAGAAATAGTGTAAGTTTATTTTTTTCAAAACAACCGGGTTCGATTCCCGAGCTGAGTACAGGTTTTTTTTTTAATGCATGAATGCAGTTTTTCTTCTTATTAAAATCGACGACATGGTTCCTAAGAACAGATCTTCGTATGTCTTATAGTTTCAGACTTTCCCATACTGACCGATTTAAATGAGACACCCTGTATAATAAGAACGTACGGATAAAAAAAAACTGTAATTGCAAGATATAAAAAAAAATACTTTAAAATCACTTACGGAACACGATAGAATAGTTTAAAAAGAAATTGTTTGTTTGTTTGTTTGTTTGTTTGAACACGATAAACTCGAGAACTACTGAACGGATTTTGATCCGGTTTTATCGAAATGCTAAGAAAATTCCGGAGAATAACATAGGCTACATAAATACTCGAAAATTGTTAAATTTAGATTTGGTCTAAACCGGGATTTAATCCTTGGTTGCTTGGCTATTGTTGTTTAATGAGTTTTACGGCTCTGGCATTTGAGGCTCTGGCTCTCTATTGCTATCGTGTTTTACGGCTCTGGGTTCTTTGCCCTTTTGAGCCTGTCATTGATAGTTGTTGCCATGAGAATACCGATTTTGATGCTGATAACACCAAAATGCTTAGAAAATTTCGGAGAATAACATACAAATCGAAAAATGTTAAACAAATTTTGATATACGTATTTACGCGACCAACTGTTAGATACGTTCGTTGAGTTATTATTTTAGAAAAGTTTTGTTACTCTCTAAGATTACCTACCCTTTATAAATCTGTGAGGCACCTAAGCGAACATTAGCACCGCAGTAGTAAAGCGACCGAAAATAAAAACAATCTTGAAATCACGCACATCATTAAACTTGGCTGTACATAGGTACACCTTTTGTTTCATTTTCCAAAATAACCAATATGACTATTTAGTCGCGCCTGCGCGCGGCACTTATTGCAGTTTTCTAATACACAGAAATGTTAAAAGTTAAAACATTACCTATATTTGGCGGTATAAACCTCTGTGCCGTTGCCCAAAATAATGTCTCTTTTTTTAGTTATGCATAGAAATGTTACCTACTCATTAAATTTGGCTGTATAAAACTTTGTAGGTATCATCATTAATAAATTCATTCTGCTTTGATTGATGATCTAAATAAATAAACTGTTGACTATGTTAAAACTATTGTTTTAACTTAATGTTTTTTAATTTTATTTGTAGCTATTCGAGATCGTTTCACACTGTTTTATTGACTGCGCCGTGTGTGTACAACTTTACATCGCAGCCTGTCCCCCGTAGCTACCGTTAAAGTCGAGCATGGAAGCGCGCATTGTTTTGATAATGTCGCAATGGGGAATTAAACACCGAGCTTTGGATGGAATGTCTCCCTGTTTGCATACGGGTCTTTCCTGTGTGCTCCATATTTTACTATCCTTTAATCACACTAATATTATAAATGCGAAAGTTTGTGTGTATGTTCGTATATTTGTTGCTACTTCACGCTGCAACGACGGCCGTTGCAGCGTATGCCGAATTTCATCCAAATCTATCCATATGGATTTGGATGAAATTCGGCATACAGATAACCTGGATTAACACATAGGATAGTTTTTATCCCGATATTCCTACGGGAATCACACTATAAATATACTAAAAACGACAATTTCATTTTCTAATAAAAAAATATTTGTTTGTTTTGTTGTCATGGAAACCAAAGAGAATTTAATCAAAAACACAAATGTTGAAAAAATTTCCACGAGCAGGGCCTGAACCTGCACCCTTCTGACATACCGGGTCAGGTGCTCTTCCAATTGAGCCATCGTGGCTCCAACCAGCCCGCCGAAACTATTCAACACTACTTACCTTTTTACTTTGAAAGCCAAAGGCGCCCATTCAATGTTAACAACCACCATCATCAACATCCGATCATAATATTTTTACAAATACCAAAGATCAGTTAAGAAGTAGGCAAGCTATTTATGCATATATATATTATTAATATATTATTAAGTTTATGCAATTATTAGTATTAGTATTACGAGTATGTGTATTATAAATACTTAAGTAAGTTTATTTTAGTTTTTGCAGGAGGTACACATTACTTCTACCATTAATCATAACGTTTCCAAAAGGAAAATATTTCTTAATAAATATTTTTTATTTATTTTTTGGCCTGCTGGAAACATTTCAGAACTGAAATAAGGAGCGCTCTTGTACTACATTCACCCGTAGAGCTTATTTTGCTACCCTTATATGTGTTTACATAAACTTGTAAATAAATAAATAAATAAATAAGAGCTACGCGATAGAAAGAGAGGCCACTTGTAGGTGAATATTACTGTAGGGAAAGGAGCGGTGTGCGACCTAAATTGCACTTTATTGTCGCTATTTATTTAAATCACTTTGCGAAGTGCATCTTCTGTACTTGTACTATTATGTATTCTGTGGCTGAGAGTCAGATTTTAGTTATTGTTCTGAAGTATGTTTCTGATAGTCTATTCATAATGTTTGTATGTGTCATACATAATATACGATTTCAAAATGAAAGCGACATAACTTATCTACAATCTACCTTACACATAAGCCTGTTTATGTTAGTATCATTTTACAATTTATTAGTTCCGAATACTTGCTTACTACACCACAGCTAGGGTTGGCTGGAAGAGATATCTACTAGAGATAAGCTCACCTTTGTATATGTCCTGTGTAACGTGTGTTTTTATGTAATATATTTGTGCCATAAAGGACTAATAATATAAAGAACATAAACTGTAATGGTCACTTATACATTAAAGTAATTATTAACAGAAGTACGAGACGTACTTGTAGGTCGTTCTGTGTCTGCTGTGTATGTGTCAGTAACTTCAGTCAACACGCATCCGTGATCATGGCACATGAAACTTTGCTGAAATATCCAATACTTATAGCCCATATAACACGGTAAGAATCCTGTTTAAAATTACTCTAACATATATAGAAATTGTGAAAGTAGCTTTAAGCTGTATTCTATCTTGCGCAATATCAGCACACGTAGCGTCACTTAGATCTATAACAACCCCACTTCAAATTCCAGCCTTTTGAGAACGTCACAAATCCAATCAGTGATCGATCCACGTGCGTCTTTCGCCGTTTTCCTTCCACACTCGTGTCGTGCAATAAAACTTTTTTGTCAATCTTCTTTCATTCATGAGCTGTAAGTAGGTGTTCAAACATTGCTATTTTCCTACCCACAAATAAACAGGGAATAAGCTCCGGGTTTGTGATCGCCAACCCGCATTTGGCAAGCGTGGTGATTAAGCCATTACCCATCAATTGTAGCGATGACTTGATTTCAATGATGGAGGCCTTTGCCCAGCAGTGGGACAATTATAGGCTGTTTACTTACTTAAGCTCCGAATAGTTATTCGATGTTTTGTCCCTGTTATTTAAACTTTATTTCAGATTATAGTAAAAAAGACAAAACACGGAAAAACGATATCTAACTTATTCTTTGTTTATTTGTAAGGCCCCATGGCTTTTGGGCTGGAAAGGGGGATGGAAGAATCAATAGTTTTGTCCCCTTTCTGGGGGTGAAGTGTCATTAGGAAGCACACACTGAGTAAAAAAAAGGTGTTCAAAACATATTTTCATGCTCTCGTGTTTCACATAACTTTCTCGTATTGCTACTTTGTCATCTATCAAATGACATCGTGATTTTATATACCCCCCAATATTCTGTATCGTGCCCATGAACTTTACACACACAGTTTCCTCAACGCCCTAATCTCATTGGCATTACATGCTTTCATTATTTTTCTTACTAAGCAAACATTGATTACCATAAGCCAACCCACGTTGTTAGAGTTGGGTTCTAGACATTGGACAACGTATGTAAATGGGATCGCTGTACTGTGGTCTAGTCGCTAGACCATCAGTTGCCACAGGTTCGATATCCAGTGGGGAGGGATCATGTTATTGTACTCGATTTTTGAGTTAGTGGACGTTTAATAACTTTCATTATAAGCAATTTACAGCCATTTAGACAAATGGTTGTGCCAAATTGGGAAGGTGCCGAAACGAAACTAACCCTATTAAGCTTGGTATGATATGTTTGTGCTAGGGTTTCTTTTAAATCCGCCTGGCTAGCTACCATACCATTTCATCACAAACCGTTACGTAAGAAAGTGTTAGTAGAATAATATAGCCAGATTATCAGTAGTTATTCCAGGCGAGTGCGCTCCCACCGACGCCGCCTTATCGTCAGTAACTACAATGAGATAAAAGCCAAAGGGCTTTCTTGTTGTAGAATGGAAAAAATTACAAAATCATAATCATAATATTTATTTAAATGTTTATTCACTGTCTTTACAGGCCGTTTTCCTTTAACTGTAAGGGTTAAGGCCCGCTGGCTTTGCTGCCCCATGCCAAATGTCTACCCTGAATAATAATTAGACATAATATTATATACGACCACCAAATATGCTAACAATGGACACAGTCGTGGGTAGTAAAAGTCAAATTGATGTCATGAGTTGAGTAACACAATAAGTGTTACCCATTATTTGAATGAATCAACAAAACATTATCTTTTATGTAAGTAAAATATTTCAATATTTAAACAAACTACTTTATAAGATTTAAAATTGCTTTTAAAAGTTGGTCTGTTTCGTTTTATTCTGTTCGCTTGTTCTTGATTGTCTCATTTCGTATTCACAATAATTACATTGTGTTGATTGGGACGTAATTTACAAAATCACTTTATCATTTAAAATAAGCGATCTGATAAAGTTACCAAGGGCTTGCTTCGTGATAATCTGTCCGTATTCAAAACTTTCTATAGTCTTAATCACATTACAACGTGCTGACTAACACTAGTCATAGCTAACTGTTTAGGTAGCAATATATTTATCAATAATTTATTTTGAAGTAGTTACTAGGGACATGCAGCCAATTAAAATTTTAACTTGGCCATCGACATACACGCCCCTTCCATGTTGCATGGCCTGGTTAGCCAGAATCGCATCGAAATACTATTTCACAGCTATGTGATCCGACATACGAATGTATTAGGAGCTATCAAGCTAAACTTAGCAAAGGCTCCATTTCTTGACCCTTATACTATTACATTCCCCGTGCCCGTGACTATGGCCCTGAAAAAAGGTTCGATCCGTCGGAATAAAATAATTGTAAGTAGAACCGTATAAAGTGATTCATTAATTAAATGTGCAATATTCTGGTAAACTTCAGATAGCAATAGTAGTTTTAACGTTCGAACATATTTGACAAAGTTCACATTGACTAAAAGTATTTATATTTTATCATAATAAGATCCATCTGAAATGCGGTTCATCTTTGCTAATGCATACAAGAAATGGCTAACATCAAAAATGAAAATTATCGTTTGCGTGACGTATAAGCCAGACGTTGATATAAGAGTATGGTCACAAAACAATCAAGATTTGTCGAAACATCCGGAGAACCGCGGAGCGTTCGAGCGTTTTCCCCGATGATTTGGCAAGTCGCCCCCGCCTATATTTAAATCGTAATCTCACCGAGGCAACGCTCTTCTAACACCCGAAATAAACGGTCCTGCAACGACAACCGCGACCGACTTCTAAACGGCAACAATGGTTTAATCAACTTGGATATTAATAGGAGGAGAAGCACAATGTCGCCGCGGCCCGCGTGAATGACTCGCTATCGCAATCACTTCATTTCGTAATTCGGGTGATTCAGAATTCTGGCTAATATTATACTCATATATCGGTATGTACCTGTATGGTCCGTGTGGAGTCGGACGCAAAGAATATCACCAACCCATCTATTCCCGTAGGTGTCGTAAAAGACGACTAAGGGAGCAAGGACATATCGAAAAGAATCCTAGGTCACCCGCGCGGTGGCGGATAAACCACCACTAAAATTCCCCATGAGGGTTGGTGTCAAGCAGGCGGCCGTACCTTAGCTTAGCTTAAAACAAACGTACATTTTGCGCCGATCTCAAAAATGTATTCACTGTTCATTACTTTTCTGTTATAATAATAATAATAAGATCTTTCTTAAGCACATGCATGAGGCAGTGGACCACAGTGCTTTGTCAACCAGGTAGTGTAGATAGCCTCTCTGGCTCGCAGGACTTCATAAGGATAGAGCGAGGCATATTCCAGGGTGACAGTCTGAGTCCTTTGTGGTTCTGCCTAGCACTGAATCCTCTCAGCACTTTGCTGAAGAATTGAGGACTAGGCTATCGACTTCGCAGAGAGGGTGAGATCATTTAAATATAAATAAATAAATAAACTTTCCTACACTTACACCAATTATCTAGCCCAAGAGAAGCTTCGTTATGAAACTCGTTAAATGGTTACTAGACAACGGATAAACATACTTAAAATACTTAAATACATACTTATTATACATAGAAAACACCCAGACCCGAGACAATTTAGAAAAACAATAATTTCTAAATTGACCCGACCGGGGATCGAACCCGGGACCTCAGAGATAGATAGCGACACCATGAAAACCGGTGTACAAACCACTCGACCAAGGAGGTCGTCAAACAACAATAGTTCAACAAATAGTTCTTGTAGTAACAAAACGGCCAAGCCACATATTTTGACTAAGGTGTAGAGTTTATGACAGGCACAGGATGTAACGGGTGGTAACTCGTCCTTCGGTACCTACCTGACGTTTCGTCCGAGTTGCACTTGCCGTGGTTACGAGTTGAGTCAGCAGGTATGCCTTGAATACCTATATTAAGTAGTTTGCGTAATTTGCGTTAAACCCTATTACATATTACCGCACCGGCACCACCTTAACCCACCTTAACTCATACGGTTCCCTAGCGGAAGAGGAAACTTTTATCTGTGACGCTATTAAAAGTTACAGCTTTGTCGTGAATAACTTAACTGCTAAGGGCACTAACTTACAGACATTTCCCCACCCTGGACTTTGTAAAAAACTAATTTAATTAAAACGTATCGGTAAGGTTTCTCCTAGCGTCACACTAATTTATTAGAAGGTCACAGAAAAGAAAGTAACTAAAATATTTATGGGCCGACACATTCAATTAACCGTATTACGTCGGTAAATATTTTGTGGAAAAGGTTTATATAATGTTTAATCAATTTTAAACGTTATGACCGTGGAGTAATTATTAACGGGTTTCTAACCATGTTTATTATTTGTAAATATGCGATAGATATTTCAGTAATTCCGTGATCATGGCGCATGCAACTATGCCGAAATATCAGATACTCACAAATAATAAACATGGTATGAATCACGTAAATAATTACTCTAGTGCAAGTGACCACGATACTTTAAATATGTAGTTATGATGACGTGGGTTTTTACGTTGTTTTTAATCTACACTGGCCTGCAAAACTAAGTAAGTACTACACTTTTAATATTTTTTTTTTCTAAACTATAGAAGTTAGAGATTTTTAAACAAAACACGTTTTGCAGCAATTTTTATCAGCTTTCTTTGAAACTAAAGTAAATTATACATTAGTATCATTTTTCCTTTTTGTTTCGAAAGTATATCTTGTGTACTTAAAAAGTTATTGCAATTTTAAAAGTGTGATTCTTAATTTTGCAGGCCAGTGTAATTTGTATATTTTATTAACTTGCTGTCGGTGTTACTACAAATTAACCTAACTCGAAATAAAATCATTAAGACCATAAAACCGTGAAAACAGTTATACCTACTTACATTTGTTTTTTATACACAAGAACGTCATAATCCACAAGACCAAACCATTGAATTAACCATTCATCAAGGACCAACTTTTAAACACTACTTGAAAAAGCTACTTGCTGGAGCGAGCAGCACAAAACCGGTCCTTGTGGAGATCCTTGGGGGAGGCCTTTGTCCAGCAGTGGACGTCTTTTGGCTGAGATGATGATGATGAAAAAGCAACGATTAGTCTCAATATGATGTATTGCCACTTAGGCAAAAATAATAAAATATCACTGATGTGTAACCTAATAATAGTGATTTAGTAACATTCAATGAATTTGAAATTAATTTGGTAAGTAAATTCTAGTGTCTGTTAACCTTTAACGAAAAAAATGTTTACTAAGCAACTATATATACTGCCTTCTGTAAGCTCTGCAAGCATATTTCCTATTCGTTTAAATAAAAATCTTTATAACACACTACCTACTAACAATACCATTACTTATTCTGTGACAATACCTAATTGAGTACGAGTATGTGATATTATTGTCATTGGTTGTCATACCATGCTTTGTAAGCAACTACAGCTTAGATTTAGATAAAGCCGCAGATAAGATAGTGTTCATCAGTGTTATCAACAAACCGAACATTAAATTGCAATCTGACGCTGTTTCTTTTTTATATAAAAATAAAACAACTTTGTAATAAATTACACTATAGTTAGGATACTATACATACCTATTTTGGGAAACTTCAGTAATCAACTTCATAAATCATGTCATGATTCAACATAAAGCTGTAAGGTTATTCTAGAAATCTCCGTCTTACTCTTGTAAGTTTTAAATATGCATAATGTATCATGTTTATAGTAGTACGGTAGTAGTATGTTTTCAAGGCACACACACTTACTCTCACTCTTGAACATTCCCCTATGTACATATATAGCTATTGAAGAACAGTGTTATTTTTCTTATCAATCGATATTATAAAATAACAACAGCTACGGAGGTACATATGACTTAGATTATTGATTATTGACTGAATGGGGCAAATGGGAAAATGGGGGGTAGGTAGGGTCATATCCTAACCATTCTGGCATTAAAAAAAATCCTGGTCATAAAAATCTTTATATAGGATTTTTAGTTGATTTTTTGAAATTTCGCCACTGTCGTAAGTACCTCTAAACTTTTTCTTTCTTATAGCTAGGCCAATTTTTTTTTCTTTATAAGAATCTTAGGCGATGGTAGGTTCTAAAAAAATGGTATTTGTTACAGGTTTTTGCTAAAAACAAAGTAGTGGTCTCCCAAACCTAAAAAAAAGTTAAAATAAAATTTAACGCTCAACTTTGCGTTGCATTTTTAAAAAAGTAAAGGTGATTCTATCACCAAAGGCTTCAGATTTTTTTGAAACATCTCTACACTGTAGGCTTTCTAATGGTATGTTATTTGTTTCGATATCATTTTCATAACCAAAGTTATTAATTTTTTTAAAGTAATTGGACGATTTCGATGAAATTCTATATTGGTTGCGAAATTTTTCAATGCAATTATGAAAATAATGTAACGACTTACTTTTAAGATGGTTACACAGAGCAGGTAGATTTTTTTTATTATTGCTTAGTTAAAATAGCTATCGGATGTTAATGACGGTAGTTGTTGACATTGAATGGGCGCCTTTGGCTTTCAAAGTAAAAAACTAAATAGTGTTGTATGAAAATATTGATGCAGTCAGAATAAGGAGTTTCAATTTGATATTGCAAGTGAAAATAGACTCTGACCCGAAGCTGACAGAGAACTTATTTGGCCGCTATGTTAATTTTACCCACAGTGGGTACGAGTGGTAGTGGCACAGTGGTGGTACTTGATTCTAGAGCTCTTCAAAGGTTTCATGATTTTCAAAACAACTCTACATTATTTTTAGAACTGCTTTAAAAGACTAACTGTTTTAAGTAAATAGCTTTATTTATAGCTAATAGTAGATATAGTTTATAGTTTTTTGTAAGTTTAATTTTAAGTAGTTTTATTATTATCTTGTTTTTGTCTTTGTTTGTAAATAAATTCGTAATTAAAATGTTTATTAATTGTGCAATCCTTGTCCTAAATAACGAAATTGTAAGAATCCGAATTTCTGGCTCAGAACCAATAGCCATCGGGCTAAAAACAATGTGAATAATGCACCGACACAAAAATTGCGGCCGGTGACGCTCTTAACAGTATCCGTCCCCGTTAACCCCCGGTCACGTCGGAACATCGTGAAAAACTTTTTATTCTATCTTGAAATATGTGATGCTTTAACTTGAATAACAACTACACATAAAAACCAGACAAGTGCGAGTCGGACTCGCCCACCGAGGGTTCCGTACAAAATGGGTATATTATATAAGTAGTTCAGGAATCGAGTCACGAACTTTTCCCGAAATTTAGTTTCCAAAACCTACAATTACTTATATTATACACTTAGGTAGGTAGGTCCCTATTTAGGATTGTGTTTAATTACAAAATTTAAAAAAAGGATTAAGAAGGTACGCATAACAGTGATTACACTGATATGCGTACCTACTTACTACAAACTGTTAGGTACTACATACACCAATGTTATTAGGTACCTACCTATACATATAAAAGAGGGAAAAGGCATTTCTTTTTTCATTCTTCGTCATAAATCAAAAACTATACATCATAAAAATAATAAAAAATCTGTTTAAGCTTGTGCAAATGAAGCCCTTTCATACGATACTCCACATGACACGGTTTTTTTGTGATTTAATTGAATATGTATAGTTTTGAGATTTTTACCTGTACTTGTAGTATAAGACGATATTACTTGCCAAACTTCATAGTTCTAGGTCAACGGCAAATACCCTATGAATTTTGATTTTTTTTTATTTTTTTTTACTGTTTATAGGCAGGCATTTGACTACACCTCACCTGATGTTAAGTGACGGTGCGGTCGAGGATGGAACATGCCTGCCTAGAAATAGCCTATTCACTCTAGCCTTGAAGAGGTCCAGATTATACCTTTCAGGAAACACATTCGCAGGCAGCGCGTTCCATTCCCTAGCTGTACGCACTAAGAAAGTTGAACCGAATCGGCTCGTGCGACAAGGTGGCATATCTACAACATAGGGATGGAACTCGCGCCTCGCGCTCCGATAGCGGAAAGTGGATGGTGGGATTAGGTCGTGCAACTCCTTCGCGCACTTCCCGAAATGAATCCTGTAGAAGACCGACAGACGAGCCACCTACGCCGATGTTCTAGATTTTGCAGCTTGGCGTCTATCAGGGCAGGGTCACCAATGATGATTCCCTCGAGTGTCGAAATATTTTTTGCGACATAAACAGCCGTATCTTTTTTTTTCGTTAACTTAGAAGTTTGATTTTTTCACAGATTACAAAGGGCCACAGACCTGAGTATATGGTTTTAATTTCAACTTGATACCTTAACGCGTCAGACAGACAGACAGACAGACAGACAGACAGACAGACGGACAGACGGACAGACGGACCAACGGACACACGGACAGACGGACAACAAAGTGATCCTATAAGGGTTCCGTTTTTTCCTTTTAAGGTACGGAACCCTAAAAAATAGAAAAATCTTGTGCATAAACGGAAATGTTTTTAAATCAGACAGTAAAACATATACTTACTCTTTTAAGTCAGCCCGCGACCACGACCGGTGCAACTCGGTCGAAAAGTCGGATATAAAGGTATGTATACGGTAGCAATACAAAGTTTGCGTTAAATCCCCGTTATAAAACCTTTGATTGATAAAAAAAAATATAGGGTAATGGCAACAGTGTTCGACACTTTAAGCCCCCAAAAAAGAAGTTAGATTTTTATTGAAACTAGTGGTCGTCCTAAGTCACCCAGTGGTCGAAATTCGACCGTAATTTTATTAAGGCTGCACGGATTGTATCCTAAGCAATGAAAAATTAAAAAAGATAGAATGTGAGTTTGGATTGGCATTGACAGATTTCGCCCGCGCGCCCCTCTTCCATTTTTGAAATTTTTTAAAAGAGTATATATGCGTGTGTATCAAATAATAATGTAATGCTTGTTTTATTGATTTAATGTATTTTTATGCATAATTTTTTTTAAATATTAACATTCTGCACTTCTTCTCTATTTAAACTATAAGTGTGTGAAATTTCAAACTCGTCCGTCCGCGCAATTTTCGTAAAAAGGGGTACAAAGTTTTTGCTTCACGTATTAATATATAGATTGTACGGGAAAGCAGGTGGTCTGCATTCAATGGTTGATTAATCCTAAATTCAGTTGCTGACTGACCTTAATTTTTTATGATTAAAGGAAAAGTGGTCGATCACTGGCATCTGTCAAACACTGGTGCACCTACCGTACATTCTTGAACAAATAGTGGTGTAAAGTTGTTGAAAATTTCTACGTGTAATGGCTTTTTGTCATAAAAATTAATAGTAAATAGTGTTAATAAATTTTCAAGGGTTGGAAAGAACCACGATAGCATAATTGGAAGTGCACCTGACAGACCCAGTATGTCAAGGGGTGCGAGTCCAACACCCGCTCGCGGAAATGTTCCAACACTTTTCCGGATTGTAATTTTTTTGCAAAAAAGTTCAACGAAGAAACAAGGTGCAACAAAGGAAACCTTATTAACCTAGATTAACTAGTCTTAGTCATATGACGTTAAAATTAGCATCCACTCGCCCGTTTCAAATTCAGTATGTCACAAGTCTTTATCGCGTTTCCCTGGTAAATTGCATTGTGTGTGGATTGTGGCGGATTGCGTTAGCCAGTTGCTCTATTTGAACTGAAGAAAGGACAAACAGACAAACACTCGATTTTGGTAGTCTTTGACGTAAAGGTGAGTCCACATTAAGCAATATGTTCTCTAATATGTAACAAAACTATAAGTAGATATCAGGTTGTTTTATTGTCACTTATCGTCCACATTTATAAAACATGCTGGATAACTATGCTTTATTACATGTTTTTTCATGTAGTCTGGACTCACCTTTGTGTACAAGGAATATTTAAAAGATCCTCGATTTTCTTGAACTAAGTATAGAGAAAATGTCACAACAAATAGTAGAATCACGGGAAATTTTGTCCGTTAGGTAAGTCCATAATACACACAGAGTAAAACAGAACTATTTTTATATACTATATACCCTCAATCAATCAGTATGACGGATTTGTTCCCATGTTGATAAACAATGCTTTTATAAAAAAATATTGCTTGAAACTTAGATGAATGATTGGTCTCACTGCGCTCGGCTTGAAAGTTTACAATGCCAGAGAAAGATTTCATTCGCATTTCAAGCAAAAGTCCTCAGACAGTGAATCCGAAAATAAAAAATGTAGATAGAGCTATTGTTTATTTGAGCAACTCTCAATTGAAATTGAAATGTTTAACATTTAGTGGACACCAGTTTAATTTCCAACATTTTCTTTTTTTTGTGCTTGGCCATCCACTTTCATTAACGATCAGGAAATAGTAGTTTGGCAACGCCAATCTCTCGAGAATTTTGCGGACGCAATATTATAGGATGCAAGGCACTATCTGTAATCTCGCTTGCGACTTAGCCCGCTTTAGTGAACACCCGTATACCATGATGGTATAAAAATATCATAGAACCCCTATTGCAGCGGTAGGTAGCTACTGGGTCCAATTGTAAATTGAAACAATCCAGAAACCCACAGAAAAAAAAAATTATGATAATATTAAAAATTACCACCACTCTTGGCTCACCATTTTTTATAAACTGTTATGTATGTTTATTTTTTGTGCAAAAAAGGATACCTACATATAATTAGGGTTAAACATAGTTCAGTCATATAATCTTACGAGAGTAAGTAAAACAATGAAAGTATGCTGTAAATTCAAAAACATGGTTGACTGGTATGGCCCTGTTACAATGTTATTACCTATAGCTAATATTTGTTTTTACTTTGTTTAGATTTAGGTATCGCGCTGTCATCAATTTGTGTCCAAAATATGGTATTTGTGTACTTCATGTTGTTTGTGTTAGTTATTTTCCTTACGCTATGCGCCATCACATCAACAATTTCGTAGTTCAACAAATATTTTTTTCATTCTTCAGAACTATTATTATTATATTTGTACCTATATTAAATTATTAACAGATGCAAATCAAACAAAATCGTCGATTTAATTTAAAATGCCCTTTACATATCAACTCATGCACTTTTGATCACTCAAAAATATTGATCAAAGTTGATGTGAGCTGCTATAAAATTTAAAAAAACAGGCGCTAATTCTTTATGCCGCGAGCGTGATTTGTATTTTTTTATGTGCTGTGCGCTCAAACATATTAAGAAATTAATTTATGGCTGACTTTATTATTATTTTTGTATGTTTTTTACGTTACATTCATAATAAATCAAGTTTCCTAAAACCAGCGATAGGCGCGCTCGCTGTTTTTCGTCGACTTGTAAATGTTAACGCCGGTCCCGACACTCACACTGATTATATATTATATTGTATTTGTATCTCGACTCTTTGAAATTCTCTTAGGCCGTTCTTTCTTATGATGCTTATACGTTTCCTAAAAAACGCTACCGTTTTTTCTTCTACTGTTACGCCGATATACTAAAACCTGGCTTCTTTATTATTAATTCATTTTAAAATGTGCCTTAGTTACAATTTTTCTTCGTTCGTGTAATTAACTATCACGATACTTTTCCAGCGTACCCTTAACCACTTTGCTAGCACTGTAAGCTACTGTAAGTGTGTGAAATAAATAAAGTGTCGCGCCACAGACATTAAAATTGCAATCTTTTACTGTTAAAGATGGGATTCTTGATTATTTTGTCTGAATTTAACAAATATACTAATATAATGAATTATTTAAAAATGTTTAGAACCTGCGAAATATTTCAAAAGTTAATGTAGGTACTTATTTTAAAAAAAAGCACCGCCTACAATTGCTTAGTGCCTACCCAAAGCAATTTCCCCAAGGAATTAGGGAGATTTTTCCTCGTGAATCCTTCACAATCCGAACACGCAGAGTGAGATATTCGGCATCTAAAACGATAAGCAGCGAACCCTATTTCTTTGAAACGGTTCGTCCGCACGCACGTCGTCGCTATGATCCCAACGGGTTATGCTTTACCCGTACGGAAAGGTATGATAAAGGTACCTATTTAAAGAGAGAAGTGTTTTTTTTTTACTAATCTAAAACAAACTTTTTTGGAACAAAATACTCTATAACCACATGAGTTGCTAAAACTTCGCAGTATATTTCACGTTTTGAGTTAACATTCAGTAGAGCAAACTATAGATACTGAAATAGTTACAATACGCATTATGTACCTGCTAGACCAGTTAAAATTATGTTTCTATTATTTTAGTTGGGCTTTATTATTTCTCACGTTGTGACATAAAACACCAATATTAAACAAACACTACCGAAAGAGATAGTAAATGTATGCATACCGTAGTATCAATAAAATAATAAAAAATAAAACATCGGAAAAAATATCATATCATCTGAAATCAGAGTCAAACAAAACTTACTTGTGTTCTGACTGCAACCGGCACGACGACGGTTTCCCGACGGTGATTCCGTAAATAATTAATTCAAATCACAAATAATAATAAAAATAAAAGAGCATCACAAAATAAAAATCACATCATTCGCGCGCGGACAGTTATCCGGCGACACTGAAAATAAGTTTTTCCGACGCAGCGATCGTCGAGTTTCGGCGCGCGGAGTGCCTGCGCTCGGTTGTAGCCCTCGCGACAGTACGCAAACGACTGGCGGCCCGTAGGCGGGCGGCGCTGCACACACAGACACATAATGATATTACATATAAATGCCAACCTTTATATCGCTAGACGTAGTATGCAATATCCGATCCGAAAACCGCAAGTTGTTGTTTAACTGTTAACCACACTTGTGCCTGAAAAATGGTTTTGTTTGTATAGCTTTTTTTTCTCGTCAAATAACAAAACAAAGTAGTAGTGGAGGTGCAGTTTAAAGAATTACATTAACTTTAACTAACTATCCTTATTCGTGGATTTTGTGAAGAAACAGTAAAATGTGCTATCTCTGCGCTGTCTCTGCGGTCGGTCGTAAACAGAATGCAACTTTTTATGTACTAGGTATGTGTAATAAAAATAGTATGATCCCTCAGCGAAGATTGTAATCAGTTAAGGGTTCTGTCATAAAAATGAAACTGTTATTTAAAATAAGTATACAAGTTTAAAAAAATATGATTACAACATCAAAAAAAACTTATTTTAGAGACAAGAAAAATGTTGTAATTTTTTTACCAAAGATCTTTGTAAGTGTTGACACCAATTGATTAAACATAAAGATGGAAAAACGTGGCAATAAACTAGTCGTTTGGCCTTTAGAATAGACACTGTTTAATTTATTTTTCACCTCACTTGCTCGAAACGGAATCAAGGTATCGCTGCTTCCTTGCTGGCATCCTATAAAATTTTAATGAATATCTGTTATTCTTTTGGCGACGAAAACTTTTAAGTCTCGAACACTGGTATGCCACTCCACTGCCATAAACTCAACATTTTAAAGGTAAAAATACTTAAAGAATATAGAAAAGGTTACTTACTTACTTCGCCAACATGCAGCTCTTGAGTCGCCGCCGTCGCCGCATGCTAGAGATGCTAAGCATTTTTATGTAAAGCTTTTTGAATTGGCGATCGATTTGTTGGTAGCGATAGGTATTTTCAATATAAAACTTAAATCGATCAGATGGTTGATTAAGTGCTCCCTACACGACTAAAGCAGACATCCCATTGCCCCCCCCCCCCCCCGCCCCGCCCTGCTCGGGCCTTCCCTTATGGGAGATTACGTCAAACCCAACTCACCTATTTCTCAAAACTTTAAGCGGATATACTAAGTATGTAGGTACCTGTGATTGATCGCACCTAGTTTAGTTTTAAAATTAATAAAACAAAACCCGACTGCTAAAACAACTATATACTAAAACAACTATATAAAAAACGATTATATACTCGTAAAAATCGGACTAACATAAAAAATAACTGCAAAAAGAAAAACTGAAAAAAAAAAACAAGCCCCACGATCCCAGATTCCATTTGAGCAATGTTGAATGCAACGTGAAATATATCCTTGTCTGATATCTGTCTTACTTAAATAATAAAATCTACAATAAATAAGTATTTATAAATACATTGAAAATTGATAGTTGTCGCAGACGGGGACAATCGCCAACCAAAGAGAGTGCGGATTTAATTGAGCTAGCCACGGCCGCTTGGTTGATTGTCCCCGTCTGCGACAATTATCAATATTCAATGTATTTAGAAATATTTCACGTTGCATTCAACATTGCTCAAATTGAATTCTGGGATCTTAGAGCTTGTTTTTTTCTTTTCAGTTTTTTCTCCTTGCGGTTATTTTTCATATAAGTAAGTAGTTGTTTTAGCAGTCGGGTTTTATTTTTATTTTAATAATTTATTGTTTTCTTAAGTTTACGCGAACACTACACATTGAAATGAAACAACTTTTACGGATCTACTCGCGTTTATTAATAAGTAAACATTAAATAAGTAATGTGTAAAATTAATAAATAATAAATAAGTATTTTACACATTACTTATTTAATGTTTATCATTATCAATAAACGCGAGTAGATCCGTAAAAGTTGTTTCATTTCAATGTGTAGTGTTCGCGTAAACTTTAGAAAACAATAAATTATTAAAATAAAAATAAAACCCGACTGCTAAAACAACTACTTACTTATATGAAAAATAACCGCAAGGAGAAAAAACTGAAAAGAAAAAAACAAGCTCTAAGATCCCAGAATTCAATTTGAGCAATGTTGAATGCAACGTGAAATATTTCTAAATCTACTCGCGTTTATTTTACACATTACTTATTTAATGATAAACATTAAATAAGTAATGTGTAAAATAAACGCGAGTAGATCCGTAAAAGTTGTTTTAATAATTTGTTTTATTTCAAACTTTTTCGTTTTGTAAAGTAAATAACCAAGTATTTCAAAACCTACATAAAATAATGATATTACAACGCCTTACTCTTGTAGATAGCGAAGTCATAGCGCATACACCCATTGGCGTAAAAACAAAACTCTTGACGTCTAAGTAGTACTTTTGACTGACAAGTTCTTTGAGTTTTTTTTTAAACATGGGAATCAAATTCCCGAATTAGCTAACCCGGCCAATGTTTTTTCTTTTTTTTTGAATTTTTTATAGCCTATGTCACTCCCACAGTCAAAACAAACACAACACCTCATATGTTAAAATCCACCATACCGTTTGGGCTGTTGGGCGTGCCAAAGAAACAGACATACATACATACATACATACATACATACATACATACATACATACATACATACATACATACATACATACATACATACATACATACATACATACATACATATATACATACATACATACACTCGAAAAACATAACCCTCCTTCTGATGCAATCAGGTAAAAATAATTATGCATGAGTAAGTATATTCATGCCTCGAGGAGCTCGATGGCGCAGTGGTAAACGCGCTTGGTCTGCGATTACGGAAGTTAAGCAACTTACGCAATCCCTGCCCAGACCCGAGGGTCTCGACAGGGATTCGGGAGAAGCTGGGGCCTACCCACTAAAAACCACTGTACATCCCCTTAACATGCCGCTAGGATGACTGGGATCTACGGTTTGGCAGTCACCAGTGTTCATCCTAGCGGAAGGTTTACCAATTATCAATCATCTATATATTAATGTGTGAAGCAAAAACTTTGCACCCCTTTTTACGAAAATTGCGCGGACGGAGGAGGGTGAAATTTCGCACACTTATAGTTTTTATATAGAGAAGCCGTACAGAATGTTAATATTTAAAAAAAATTATGCATAAAAAATACATTTAATCAATAAAACAAACATAACACACAGTACCATGTATTTGAAACACACGCATATTATAGTCTTTTCAAAAATTTCAAAAATGGAAGAGGAGCGATATCGGCATATCTGTCAATACCAATCCAAACTCACATTCTATCTTTTTTAATTTTTCATTGCTTAGGATTCAATCCGTGCAACCTTAATAAAATTACGGTCGAGTTTCGACCACTAGGCGACCACTAGTAGAAGATAAATCGGCTGCTCGCGCTATAATGGGTTCCATCGCGATATTTTAATTCCTACCTAGCGTAAAATTAGGTTACTTTTGGTTCAAGAGTAACATTTCAATCAAACAAATTTTAACCGCCTCTGTAGTCTAGTCATCAGTGTTATATAGTGTGTCGGTATAGTCACATGATGTATTGTATAGACACGCTGGGAATCGGGTTCGATTCCCAGTGTGACTATAAAAATTATTGTACGAGCACAATAATACTTTGTATCCCATACAATAGTACAAATGGGATACATTCCACCACCGAGGATTGGTTGGTGCCTTGGTGGTCGGTTGGTGTTGGCTTGTTTTAAGTCTTAGTTTCAATACATAATAGAAACCACGGTTTCATCATCATCATCTCAGCTAAAAGACGTCCACTGCTGGAGAAAGAACTCCCCCAAGGATCTACACAACGACCGGTTTTGTACTTTCCATTTAAAAAAAATTACACTGAAACCGCTCAAAAATGGCATACATATATTATTCGTTGACGAATCGAAATCGTAAGCCTGATGTGCCATTGAATGTTGAGCATATTTTCCAATCGTTTAGGTGTTGAGAAAAGGTGTTATATAAGCGCTGTCAAACGTGAAATATCGCTGATCACGTCGATTTGTAGAATGCCGATACCTTCCATCATCGCTTAACGTATTCGTGTAGCGCTGTATTGGGCTCAATATTATTTTGATGCGCAGTAAATGATCCTCTGAAATGTTACAAAAACTATTTATTGAAACGAAACACTTTTCAAAAATCTACGCACCCTTTATAGGGTTCGAAACGACCACTTAAAATAATATGTTAAATAAAAAACTCGATTAAATTCGTGTAAAGTGTTTCTTTGCGCCCAGGTATATGGACCGGGTTGTCGTACCTTTATTCTACGAGTACGGTGTCATAGTACATGTTTAGTGTATCATGTGATCATGTGTAGTAGCATTTGAAGATTGGGCTTGAGGGTTGATTGAGGTGAAGAATTTGCACCCCAAAAGTGTACATCATCATCATCATACACGTACATACCTACTTAAAACAATTTGATACAGTGCAGATGACTATAATGTATTTTTGTACGTCAATATAATTTGTCGTATTGATTTGTAACCAATTAACCGTTGACGTCTTGTACTTCCGATGTCGAGGAATGGCAAATTATGTAAACGTTCTAAGAAGCATACTTTCAATATCACGTGGGCGCTGAAAGTACGCAGAGGGCACCTACTTCCTTTTAATTATTACGGACTTGTTATTCAATTTGTGATAGAGTACGTATTAATTAAATTAGCAGTAAGTAGTAAGCTATTCAATAATCTGTTGTTGTAAGGTGTTAGTATACTTATTTATTTTCGTTTTATATATAATTACTTAAGCCTTTAGTCGGGCATTTCATTGGAAGCATTGGGCTGCACGGCTGCACCTAAAGTTAATTTTCGGTTACAGTATCAATATTCACTGTTTGTTGGGGTTAACTTCGGTGATTGCTTATAGCCATTTCGTATCACCCTAGCGGCACTTGAGGGGAAGTAAAGGAGTTTTTAGTGACTAATCTCCTTTTCCCCGGTGGGAGGTCGGAAGGAAAGTGCCACAACCATCTGCGTCTCTTTTATGTACAAATTTCGAATATGCGAAAAGAAAATAAGAGAATCCGATACGAATCGTATTGGATTCTCTTAAGCATCAACATTTGAACGAAGATAGTGTCTCAAGGTGTATCTCATTATTCGCGATCGTCGACAGTTTAGATAAACAGGCAATGTGTTTGAATGTGGCTAAAAGAAAGCTCCATTATCACTTTATTTTATTATATAATTATACCTAGACTATAAGAAGCTCACCGTGGTGGTTGGTTATGTTATTAAATTTATTAAAAACTTGATAGCGGTCAAATACGAAGTTCCCGAGGGCCAAATACAAAATCACGCCTTGCAAATGATGTAAAAGCACAACAAGCCCAGCAAATGTGTGATGCTGCAGAGTAAGTAAAACTGCAAGTTCTATATGTAGGTGGTACGCAAACTCTAAACGTTAAACTTATTGCTATGTATAGTTACATAGTTAAAAAAACTTTTAAAAAAAACTTTTTTTACTTTGTTTGCTTGTTGCCTGAATTAGTCGATCCCAGGCACACTCGACAAATGCCTATTAGAGACCCAATATGTGTAACAGAGGCTATTCAGCGGAAGAAAGCAAAACAAGGAAATAATTCAGCTTCTATAAAAAGAAAAAAGCTCCAGAGACAAATCAGCCATCTACCAGCACAGCTCAGTCGACAGCACCTAAAAGAAGAAAAACGGTCCCAGCAATTTGAATTAGATTTTAATATTTTATTTTTGTCATTGTAAAGTAGATTGAAACTGCCGATAGTAATTTTAACCATTGAAAAATTAAATGATTATCAGATGTAATCGCCTGAGACGTATTTTTGGCCATACCTAGCTCCGAGGATTTTGGAGGGATCTAGATGAGAATAGTGCCAAAAGTTGAGGAATTTATCGTGACACGTGTGAGCGTTTCAATTTTAAAAATCGGCTGATAACTTTTTTTGGAATTTTGAAAAATGTAAAAAAGTCGGGTTTTTTGGGGGGTGTTACTAGCTAAACACTAACCACTGTAAAAACGCTCTTAAAAACTGGCTACTTACCTTAAATTACAATGAAACAGAAGAACTCCTACACTTTATCTCGTAACTTTATTTAAACTACTTAACAGTGGTATACTTAAATAAAACTATATACAACCTTGTTTTTAGTTTGTACGAGAACCGAAACACGGGTCAAATATTTTCATTTAAAGAATCAGTACAAAAAAAAAAGTTAAAATTATATCTTGAAAACTCACGAAGTTACAAGCTTTTTGTGCTGTCCCGTTTGTGTGTTTTTAGTAGGGTATACTATAATTGAGATTTTGTAAATATTATTTGGTCAAAATGTAACATGGTATAAAAAATACTGAAATCGATTCTATTACTGATTCTGAACAAACAGTTTTCGAGTTTCGTATGGGCTGGAAATAACATTGTACATTACCGATCCTGTGTGTCCTGTGTGGTGCCGGGGATAAAGAATAGCACCACCCCAATTCTTCCCGTGGGTGTCATAAAAGCCGACTAAGGGACCATTCCAGAGGATGGGCAGCAGCATCTCTCTGAGGTTAACTCTCAGCTACTGCGATCGCCAACCCGCCTGCCAAGCGTGGCGATTATGGCAAATCCCCTCATAAATGCACACCACGAAACACCGGCCCCTAGTCCCCGGCGGTCCCGCTCGCCCTAGCTACGGTAGCGGCCAAGGCAGCGACGGGGCAGGGGGTGCTAAGAATCTCCGGCAGAGATCTGGCTACCGCCAACGACGAACTCTGGCCCTGGCAACATATAACACGCGCACATTGCGGACTGACGAAAAGATTTTGGAACTAGAGGAAGAATTGAGCAAGATACGGTGGGACATAGTTGGATTATCTGAAGTCCGAAGAGAGGGGGAGGACTCGATAATCCTCAAGTCTGGTAACTTACTCTATTTCCGGGAGGGCGAACAACTGTCCCAAGGAGGTGTCGGGTTCATCGTCCACAAGTCCCTCGTGAACAACGTTGTCGAGATCGGGAGTGTGTCGCCTAGGGTAGCGTACCTTATACTCAGAATAACCAAACGGTATTCGTTGAAGGTCATACATGTTTATGCTCCTACTACGACACACCCTGACGATGAGATGGAGGCTACGTATGAGGACATCTCTAGAGCCATACAAGCCTCCAAAACTCATTACACCGTTGTCATGGGAGATTTCAACGCAAAACTGGGCAAACGAAGCGGCGATGAGATGAGAGTGGGACGATTTGGGGTTGGTAATCGGAACTCACGGGGCCAACTGCTGGCGGACTTTCTGGAAAGGGAAGGACTCTTTATGATGAATTCCTTTTTCAGGAAGGCTGAACACCGCAAGTGGACCTGGATGAGTCCCGATGGTGCAACAAAAAACGAGATTGACTTTATTATGTCGACGAGGAAGCAAATATTCAATGATGTCACTGTGATCAATGCCTTTAAAACTGGCAGCGATCACCGGTTGGTAAGAGGCACATTGAATATCAACGTTAAGCTGGAAAGACGTCGATTGATAAGGTCCACGCTCCGTCCTGCACCCATCCAAATCCAAAACCCCGAAAGCTTTCAACTCGAATTGCAAAATCGCTTCGAGTGCCTAAACGATTGCGAAAATGTGGACGAATACAGCAACAGGTTTGTGGAAACTGTCCAAACAGTTGGGTCCAAGTTTTTTAAAACCCACCGTACAAAAGGAACCAAAAAGTTCTCAGACCATACTCTAAAACTAATGGAAGAGCGGCGCGCAATGGTTCTGCTTTCCTCAGGTGATGCGTCTCAGTTTCGGCGGCTAAATAGGCAGATCTCGAAGTCTATGACTCGCGACACGCGCCGATTTAATACTGACCGTATTAAAGAGGCCATTGAGCGGAACAAAGGCTCAAAAGTGTTCGCAAGAGATTTGGGTATTGGGCAGTGCCAACTGACGACGCTGAAAACCGATGACGGCAGAACTGTCACGACCAGGTCCGATGTTATGGGAGAGGTCGAGAAGTTCTATGGGCAGCTTTACACATCCACGCGGCCACCTGTACAAAGCTTAGCTAAAGACCCTAGAGCTAAGTTAACTCGGCACTATACCGAAGACATCCCGGACATCAGCCTGTACGAGATTAGTATGGCTCTCAAACAGCTCAAAAACGGCAGGGCACCAGGTGCTGACGGAATTACGGCCGAGCTTCTGAAAGCAGGCGGAAGACCGGTACTCGTAGCTCTTCAGAAGCTATTTAATTCCGTCGTACTAGGGGGCAGAACGCCAGAGACGTGGCACGAAGGTATGGTGGTACTGTTCTTCAAAAAGGGCGACAAAACCCTGCTGAAGAACTACAGGCCCATCTCACTTCTGAGCCACGTCTACAAGCTGTTTTCGAGAGTCATAACGAATCGTCTCGCACGTAGGTTTGATGACTTCCAGCCTATCGAACAAGCCGGTTTCCGAAAAGGATTCAGCACCATAGACCACATACATACGCTGCGGCAGGTTATACAGAAGACCGAGGAGTATAACCAGCCTCTTTGCTTAGCGTTTGTGGACTATGAAAAAGCCTTCGATTCGATTGAAACATGGGCCGTGCTACAGTCTCTCCAGCGGTGCCAAATTGACTACCGGTACATCGAAGTGTTGAAGTGTTTGTATGAAAGCGCCACTATGTCAGTCCGTCTTCAGGACCAGAACTCGAAACCTATCCAGTTGCAGCGAGGAGTGAGACAGGGAGATGTGATATCTCCGAAACTGTTCACTGCTGCACTGGAAGATGTTTTTCAAGCTTCTGGACTGGAAAGGACTCGGCATCAACGTCAACGGCATATACATCACTCACCTTCGATTTGCTGACGATATAGTGGTCATGGCTGAGACCCTGGAAGACCTCGGCACAATGCTCGGTGACCTCAACAGAGTCTCTCAACAAGTGGGTCTTAAAATGAACATGGAGAAGACGAAAGTTATGTCGAACTCACGTGTTGTACCCACTCCTCTGAAAGATGGGGACTCTGCCCTTGAAGTTGTGGACGATTATGTTTACCTGGGACAAACGGTCCAGCTAGGTAGGTCCAACTTCAGCAAAGAGGTCAATCGTCGAATCCAATTAGGCTGGGCAGCGTTCGGTAAGCTACGAAATATCTTTACGTCCAATATACCGCAGTGTCTCAAGACGAAAGTCTTTGACCAGTGTGTGTTGCCAGTGATGACATACGGGACTGAGACGTGGTCGCTCACTATGGGCCTCATAAAAAAGCACAAGGTCACTCAAAGAGCAATGGAGAGGGCTATGCTCGGGGTTTCTCTGCGTGATCGAATCAGAAATGAGGAGATCCGCAGAAGAACTAAGGTAACCGACATAGCCCGAAGAGTTGCAAAGCTTAAGTGGCAGTGGGCAGGGCACATTGCTCGCAGGACTGATGGCCGCTGGGGCGGGATAGTCCTGGAGTGGTGACCGCGTACCGGAAAGCGCAGTGTGGGCAGGCCTCCAACAAGGTGGACCGACGATCTGGTGAAGGTCGCGGGAAGCCGCTGGATGCAAGCAGCACAAAACCGGTCGTTGTGGAGATCCTTGGGGGAGGCCTTTCTCCAGCAGTGGACGTCTTTTGGCTGAGATGATGATGATGATGATGATGATTACCGATCCCAAGAAACTTTTTCGTAGGGCTGTTGGGTAGTTGGGTATTTTCGTCTTGATATCTATGTGTATGTAAGTTGGATACAACAGAAAAATCAACACAATGAAAATTTACACGCATTTACACTCACTCGCGGCTATATAACTATTGTTTTTTGTGACTATATTGTTTTTGTTTTTATTTATTTTTCTCAATTTTAGTTAAAATTGTATTTTTATTTTATTTTTATTTTTTATTTTTTTTTATACTTGCCATAAAACTGGAATATTTTTTGCTAGTACGTAAGAAAAATATCGTCTACACTTAGATTTATATATTATATAACTTGTTTGTCGGGGAGGTGGGAACCTGGTGTCCTGATGTACAGGCATTTCTTGCTTAGCTTAGGCACCAGTCTCCTACAGAGCTGCTAACTTGCACTTATAATAATTACAAAATGTAACTAGCAATAAAAATATGCTTTGTGGAGAGAAATTAAAAAAAAATGTATTGTATTTGTATTGTATTGTATTTGCCAACACTTATGCACACTCACGAACAATTAACGATTAATAATCCACCATTATTTCACATTAATATTCGACATAACACAAATTTTGGAAAATGAGACAAAACCGCAGACATGACGCTTCACTTTCCCGCCAAGAAGTCCCTAGGATATTTTTTTTTTTTTTTTTTACTAGGTGATGGCTTTGTGCGATTAGCACATTTAGCCAGTGTCAAAGTAATTTTTCTTACAAGTAATACATAAATAAACAATATTTCCTTAGATGATGATGATGAATGATATTAGAAATGGGAAGTGAGAAATGATATACCCCCCAACCCCTCGAGTATCTCAGTAAAGATGTGGGGCTTTACTAAGTCCTCACGCGAGCTTCTTGAGAGAATTTGAAAAGTAACGTTGCACTGTTTTGTTTCATTTGCCAACACTTATGCACGCTCACGAACACTTAACGGTTAATAATCCACCATTATTTCACATTAATATTCGACATAACACAAACTTTTAGAAAATAAAACAAAACCGCAGACATGACGCTTCACTTTCCCGCCAAGAAGTCTCCCCTAGGATAATTATATCTATGTAGGTATGTAATTTTTTTTTCACATAAAACATTTAAAACTTTTTGATTTTATTTATTCCTTCTTATGGTTGATGATGATGACATAGAGCAACACGGACCGGAGCCATACGCAGGCGTTCCCCTTTGTCAAAGTACAGACGCCTGCACTTCAACCTATCCAAAACTGTCAACATTCTTCAATACATTATCAACCATACTGTTACGGCATAAAGTTCAAAGTCTATTGCAGAAATTTGACAGTTTGTGGTAGGTTGATGTGCAGGCGTGTGTACAAGTCCACGCGGACCTATGCGTACAATAAAACTAGTTGCAGCCGCACTGCTCACTAGACCGAATCTAGTTGCGCGGTTGAAACGACGTCCTAGAAAAATGCCGAATTGTTCAGTTTTTTGCTGCAAAAAGAGATCTGCCACGTCCAATTTACAAAAAGGTGGCGTTACCTTTGATATGTAATTAATTTAGATCACATTATTACTATGTATTTCTCTTTATTCAAAAAAATACAATAATAAGCGGCCGTGTTGTTTCGGATTTGCTTACCAACTGAGGCAAGCGTGCCGTACAATATGTGGATCGGTCAAACGACAGATCCGAGTCTGTATCCAAGTTCACGCTGTCACTGAGCGATAGTGTTGTTATCATTTTCATCGATAAAAATGACAAAGGTAAAATCTATACAGCCACGTCTGTCATGCATTTATTCATTTTTAGATTAGGTAATGTTTTCTAATATAGTAAAATATATTTTAATATAGTATAATAATGATACGTATCTGTTAAAATTGATTCAAGTTAAATATAAAACTAATTAAATATTTTTTTCTAAAGTTTTCGCGAACACTACACGTTGAAATGAAACAACTTTTAACTACTCGCGTTTATTTTACGCGTTTTTTTTTCGCGTTTTTTTGTTTTGTGGAATGACATTTACTTCCTAGCAAATTCCTGCAAGTAGAGGGTGTTGCCATGGGTTCCCCTGTTTCGCCCGTCGTCGCCGATATCTTTATGGAAGACTTCGAGGAGAGTGCCCTGAGCACAGCACCGGCTAACCCTAGGTTTTACAAGCGGTACGTAGATGATACTTTCACTATCCTACCAACTGATAAAGTATCTGCTTTTCTAGATCATCTTAACTCCATACATCCAAAAATACAATTCACAATGGAGTTAGAGGCAGATAGTAAGCTAGCTTTTTTGGATATTTTAATCATTGGGAATCCGGACCATAGTTTGAGTCACACTGTGTATTGTAAAGTAACCCATACAGATATGTACCTCAATGGTGATTGTCACCACCATCCTAGCCAGTTGGCTACTGTAGGGAAATCTTTGTTTGAGAGAGCACGCGGCATCTGTGACACCCAACACCTGGATGCTGAGCTTCAGCATGTCAAGCACGTACTACAGGATAATAAACTGAAAGTACCACGGCTTTGTCACAGAAAACGCAATAAACCAACCACCGTCGAGCGCCAACCTGCTGTACTTCCATATATGAAAGGTGTCACTGACAAGATTGGACATATCTTAAAGCGAGCTTCAATCAACTCTTACTTCAAGCCGCCGAAAAAGATCAACCATTTTTTACGACCTGTCAAGTGCAACATACCCCTTCAAGATGCAGGCGTGTACAAACTGGACTGCGACTATGAGCTTTCTTATATCGGGCAAACAAAGAGAAGTGTAGGAACCCGCGTTAAAGATTTGATAAACCACAAATACTCGCTAGAGAACAACGATTCATCCCTAGGATGATACGCGAGGCTATTGAAATTAAAAAACATCCTAATTTTAATAGAGAAGATGGTTGGAATCTACCACCAGCCTGAGATCCCATCATACAAAATATTAAATCCAAGCCCCAA
This sequence comes from Eudonia lacustrata, assembly GCA_947562085.1. Taxonomy (NCBI): domain Eukaryota; kingdom Metazoa; phylum Arthropoda; class Insecta; order Lepidoptera; family Crambidae; genus Eudonia; species Eudonia lacustrata. The sequence continues at coordinate 10,739,840 of OX387316.1, read as the reverse complement.
CACCATAGTGCCAGACCAAAAGATACTGTAAGCTCTTTCTACGTAAAACGCAACGCACCTGATTAAATTTAAATGAGGGTATACAAGCTACCAACTAATTATGAGATGACCAACACCTCAATCTCCCTGTGACCACGGACCCTGCAAAGGGTCCGAAACGTCAGGATAAACATTAAATAAGTAATGTGTAAAATAAACACGAGTAGATCCGTAAAAGTTGTTCCTAATTAAATATATTACTAAATGACAACCTCCGTGGCCCAGTGGTGTACATAGTGGACTACTGACCTCGGGGTTGTGGGTTCGATTCCCACAGAAGACAAACATTTATTTGATAAACTTACCTAAGTTCATCACATAAATGTTGTTTGCCTTCGGTCTAAGCGTGTTTGTTTGTATGTATTATAAGTTTGTTTACAAAAAAAGTATAAGTATATGTATTTAATACTATTTATTTGACGACCTCCTTGGTCGAGTGGCTTGCCCGGTTTTCATGGTGTCGCCATCTCTGAGGTCCCGGGTTCGATCCCCGGTCGGATCAATTTAGACATACCTGTTTTTCTAAATTGTTTCGGGTCTGGGTATTTCCTATGTATAATAAGTATGTATTTAAGTAAATTAAGTATGTTTATCCGTTGTCTAGTTAACCATTTTAACAAGTTTCTTAAGGAAGCTTTTCTTGGGGTGATAATTAGTGTGAGTGTGGGAAACATTTATTAAACATTTATTTATTTATTTATATCCGTCGTCCGTCGACGTCGTCGTCGTCGTCGTCGTCGTTTATATCCATAGTACAAGCTTTGCTTAGTTTGGAACTAGATGACGCTGTATGTAGTGTCTAAAGATTTTATTATATAAGTAGTTTATGTTATTATTGTTTTGATACATTATATCTTTATTTCATTATATTATAAAAAGTCAGTTTACATGAGAAATTCAGCAGAAATGAAAATCAATTAATTTGTGCATAGTTTTGTCGTTAAAAACGACAAAACTTTGTTGTTAAAAACGGATTCTAGGTAAAACATCAACATTCGATAATCCTTTCATATTTCTTTATTTAATAACTTTTGTAACTTACCCATGTAAACTAACTTTTTGAACAGATTCTGAATGATATCGTAATAAATAAATCCTTTTTATAACATCTCACCTGTGTCCCACTTTTAAACCATTATCCTAACCGAGTTCTCGAACTTATCGATACATGCATATCGACAATGTCGCAGCCACGGCAGTCGCAACTTGTCAATGTAGCTGCCTCACCCCCCGCAAAAAATGACAGACAAATCTGTATCGGGAATAAACGCTATGGCTACTCCCCTCCGGTCCGCCGGTGGCCCGTGTTGCTCTATGGATGATGATGATACTATTAGGATATTATAATAGGCTAGTTGACTAAATTTCAATAACTGCTTAATACTTTAGCTTATTATGCCTTTTATCGAAAATAATGGTTTATTTATTTTTAATTGAGCATTTACATTATAAATTTCGCGTTTTAAAAAACCAATTTAAATTTGGCTCCAAAACGCACAAGACTATCATGGCGTCTTGAATGACGTCACGCCGTGCCAGACAAACCAAAGAGCACAAAAGTAACTTGTTGTTTACATATGGAAACTGAGTGATCGTGTCTTCGATAATAGTTAGTTTATAGCGTATAAAAATGAATTTCCCATATTATAAGTACTGTATAGTGCCCCAGTGTAATAGCACGACTATAAAAACGCCAATCAAGTTATTATTCTAAATAATAACTCATTTAGGTTATATGTTCCAAACAATGGAGAAATACGGAAAAAGTCAATGATATTTTATAAAGGTTATTGGAAAAAGTTGCTAAAACTTGCAAGAAGATCTCTTCTCCTTCTTCTTCTTCTTCTCATCATCTGATGCTCATAGTTTATCAATATCAGGTTCAAGAATGTATTTTTATGAAGATCATTTTGATGTAAGTATTTCACACAACACAGTCTATTACTTAAATTTGAACAAACTAGATGTGTTTTGTAGAATCTCTATTTTCCAAATAAATACATGAGTTCAGGTTAAGTTGTTTCACTTTTAGGATTAACGTTTTATTTTAGTTTTTTAATATTGTAATGTTACAAATAAACTCTTTTTATTATTCTAGTTGCCAAGTGATATGATTAATTATATGGATGGAGTATCACAAGTGACATGAAACCAGGTTGTATGCCAAGTAAATTTGGATATCAAGACAAGAAAACGAACATGCAGCAGTACAGACGACCATATATTCTAAAAAAAACAAAGAAAGATGATAATAGCAGTGTCTGAATGAATCAAAAGAAAGTTGTACTCCAAGTTCTCCTCTAGATACTTCTGATACAAGTTCAAGTATGTATAATAAATAACAAACAACATATTTAAAGTTTGAAATGGCAAATAGCCAGTTATTAGCATTAAAAGGCTATTTTGTTTTATTTCTTTTTCAGTTGAAACAGTTGGAGGAAATGTGCCAGAAATGTTATGTCAACAGTCAATAGATAAATCTGTTCAAGCATTTATAACCTACAAATTCAGATGTAAGGCTGTGCAAACCAATGTGAAATTGATAGATCAGGCATTATCATTGAAACCTTCTGTAACATCGAGGTCCACATACCCATTTAAAACTGTAACCGCTACAAAATCAAGTCCTTCTGTATCTGGTCTAAGCAAAATTGTAAAAAATATATTTATTTAAGAACATTCAGACAGTGATATTTCTTTATATTACCATCTGTAGCTGCCAATAGTCCCTCACTATCAATGGCTTCACTGCAAGTCAAATCATCTTCTGATTGTAGTGAATTAATCAAAGAAGACAAAAAAATAGAATCAACAAAGGCCATGTTGAATACAATTAAAAAAATTGAGAAAAAGCCAAGACTATACAGTCTGTAGTCTTACAATTAGTTGTTACCACTTAATTGATTTAATAAAAGATTGTATAAATATTCCCAAACCATATTTATTACTCTGTTTAAATAAAATAAGATTAGATAGTAAATTTAATCAGTTGTCAGATGATTATGGAATGACTCCATCGAGTCCATTAACACTCGCCACAAAGGAAGACTACATTTGCCACCCTCATGAATAAAAATGCTAAATCATAGCCCACATCATTATGGCTGTAAAAATATATAACAAATTACCGATGGAATTACATACTGAACCAAACTACAAAGTTTTTAATACAATTTATTGCTTTATTATACAATTTAATTCATAATATAATTAAGCTTTAATATCAATTTTATATAAATATAGGTATATATTTTTATAACATATTGGATTATATAGTTAATATAAGTATTATTTGTTATACCTATACAAGGTGACTAAGTAATAAGGACACTATAACATTGTAAACACCATCTATGTACCACTTAGTTTGCAAATAAAAGTTTGAGTCAAAGTATACCATTTTCTTTTTTAGTCTAAGGGTCTGTTTCACAATGTCTGATTAGGAGATACTTGGCAATTAAAGTGAAGTATTTGTATGGACTATCTGTCAAAGTAAAGGCTAATGGGAACTTGTAGATGGTGAAAAACGCCCTAAGCAAGATATTTAAAAAAAATATACCTATGATAGCCAGTGTCATGCGTCTTTTTACTGTGGAATTAGATAGTGCAATGATTAAAAGGTCCTTACCTATTTCATTCAGGCATAAGTATAATATGCAAAAGCTATCTAAGGCAGTAAATCAAGCTCTGACATGGTCAGAGAACAAAAAGCAAATACTATAATGTATTTAATATCCTGTACACCAAACTAACTAGTGAACTATACTTCTCCAGGATTCGGAGGAGAATCACTGACATATGTTTAGTTGAATTGTGTGATTTTATGAAGACTTTAAAAAGTGGTATGTGTGTTATGCATGATGGCAGATAGGGGCTTTAAACATGTAGAACAATATTTTTAAAAACCAGGTTTTACACTAGTAAGACCTCCAAGTGTTGATAATAAAATAAAACTAAGGAAAACTATAAGATTGTTTTTTTATTTCAAATATGTTAAAAATTTAAAATCATTTATTCAGTTTAGGCTACAAATAGCTCTTATGAACTTCATTATGCCATCAGTTCGCAAGTCTACTCTGGGCGGTAGACTTTATACTGAGAAGAACTGGCAAGAAACTCAGCAAGTATCAAGCTCTTTTCTCCCTTACAGCGTCAAAAATATTGGAAAATGCCCTATCCTATAAGGACACTTTCCATCACAAATAAAAACACAAAATATAAAGGACAATCACACATGTTAAAGAAAAACAAAAGAGAAAAATAATAATATTATCTAAGTTTGCAAATTTACATGAGTGAGTGACCAGTTAAAATTTTTACAATGTCATAGTACTATAAAAGGGCAAAAATTGTCTAAGAAAAAAAAACAAAGTTAATCTATAGTTAATAATAATAAAAATAATAGTATGCAAGAGCAGACCAGCCTCCAATTTTTTAGTTATATATTAGTTACTGTTCTAGTTCCAGACTTTGATAATATAACAATGGGTATACATTAATTTCCCAAAAGTTTAATAATTTATTATTAATCAAATTTTCAACATACTCAATATTGAATGGCACACTTAAAATCTCCACATTTTGATTTTCACTATAATCTGGGTAATTTCTCTTTTCTGTTAATACATCAAGCTGCATTTGTGCATAATATTTTTCAGTAGCTTTTCCATTTTTTATATAAATTTTAAATGTGTTAGCATTAACAGGACATTTAATCTCGATTATGCCATCTTCAAATTCGTCTGGGGAACCAGCAATCATTGGATATTTGGAATTTAATATCAGGCCACACTTATTTATCTTTTTCTTCATTTTTTTTACCACTGTTTTTCTTACCTCATTTTCTAGAAGACGGCCACGTTTCATAGAAGTAGTGTCTGGAATTTTACCACCTAATATGAGCGATAAAAGTGTACCATCAGTAGTTTACATCTGCTAACTTCAAAGGCTTTTGAAGCCGTAATTCAACCATACCTTAGTTCAAACCATAGGCTGCTCTTAGATTGTTCTCTTGTTCTTCAACTCTCTGTATTAATGAAGGTGATATGTGAACTTTTTATAAAAATGCATCAACACATTTCTCTTTGAAATTACATATCAGTTGATGCATGGAGAGAGCCTTTTCTTCGCTTTGACAATAAGTGGTTTGATATTTTAAAAGTTCCCAGTTATTAATTTTTTTCTTAAATACCTCTTCCAAAAACTTCATTGAAACAGATGAATTTGCTGGCAACATGGGCCTGCCCTCGGACAAGTCTTTTGCTGTCATATTTTAAGGCTACTACCGACTCTAGACAGCTTAGATTTTCACCAATGACATTCCACCGAAGTGCATGATGGTTCCTCACTTCTGTGATGAACCCACATAAGAAATGCTATTGCGTGTTTACATCCCCACTGTGAAGCTACGCAGTCTTGACATTGAACGGAGATAATAATATCATCTTCTTTCACCAACCAGTGTGCATCCATATAATATTGCATGAACCTTGTGTTCAGGACATGTTTTGCACTTTACAGTACAAAATTTACCGTCACATGGACATAACTTATGGCGTCACCTCCATATGAAGCTCGCGAAGACCTGAAATTATACAAGTTTGTTACTATTTTGCATACTTTGTAAATCTAACCTCAAAATTAATAGGTATCAATTATCTTGCAAAATGTACGTCAAAACAAAATGTTATTGTGTGCCGTACTGAAATATTACATAGCATTTAAGCTTAATAATTAATACTTTATAACATAACTTATGTTTACTTACAAGGAAGTTTTAACATTGCGAAATTCAGATGAGCAGAAGTCACTGTTCGACGCGAAAAATTTCCAAGCATAACGGCATCGATTCTGGACAAATTATTACTGTCGGCTTTGCTGAATCCAGATTCCATGGTGAGTTCTCTCAATTAGAACTAGCAAAAATTGTATCAACTTGATATTATTTGCTAAAAACCAAAATTTAGTAAGATAATTAACGATACTCGAACAACTCGAAACGTCAATGACATTGTCTGGCACGGCGTGACGTCACGGCTTTCTGATTGGTGTTCACTGTCACGTGACTAAAAGTTTATTTTTACGAAATTTATTTCTCTAAAATATTATTAATCTTTAACGCTTTTAACAATTAAAATTGTTTGTTGTCTTCTCCATGATATAATTAATCATTATAAACCCCTATCCATTAAATTCATTCATAGTGGACACAAGCCTATTATAGCAATAAAACGCATTCAACATTTTTGGTCAGAAACAAGACTCTGAGCATATACCTACAAAAAACATTACTCTGTGATAAATAAATACTCACATTCGCATGACAGGTAGCGCTGTTAAACGTCAAAATCTCAATAGTCATTTGCCTTTGCCTTACCCTTCACCATATGGACAAAAGAAAACTAAAAAAATGCTTCGCTGTCACTTGTTGTCAAGCAAGCACAATCTGTCATGTCAGTTTTGTATATTTTGCATTTTGTTTGTAGCGTTTGTGTTCAAGTTTACCTACCTGAAACAAAGATTTAGCAGATTTTATGAGTTTATCAATAGAAAAGTAATTGACGCTTTTCAAGAATCATGATTTGACTGCGTTGTTATAAAGAGTACAAACAAACTATAACCTTAATTTTCCGTGGCTTTTTTAATAGAAGAACTGGATCTTCATTTTAAAAAGTTAAACAAATCAAGTCGAAAACCACGGCGTCGAAAAAAACAGAAGATTCTGCCCATTCAGAAGCAGATAATCGATATAAGGTATTTAATTATTTGTTGTTTTGATATTCTTTACTAACATTCGCGCCATTATTTATGTAACTTTTCTATAGCTTACTGCTTACATTAAACATGGTTATTGTTGTTAAGATTGCGATAATTTGGTAAAATCTAGAATCTTACACCGTACTGGGCATATTTATCAATGTAAATATATTTAACCCTACTAGGTAGGTACTATAAACATTTTTTTTTACACTTCCAGATGCCAGCAGCCAGTTTTGGTTCTTTAGCACAACTGCCAGGGACTGGAGACTGTGGAATCAAAGATGTGTGGAACCACAATCTACATGAGGAATTTCAAATCATAAGACAGGTATTTAATATTATAAAACAATCAATCAGAAATGTTATATTCATCATCATCAGCCTATAAACATCCACTAATGGAGTCAAGTCTTGTCAAATGAACAAAAGCACTTTGGAAGATCAAGCCATAACCCACTATGTTGACCCTATGTGGGGCAGGCAGCCAGTTTTAATAATTGCCATCTTATCTAATACCTTTAAACAAGCAATTCTTATATATGTATAATCTGAATCTCGGAAAAGGCTCCAACGATTTTCATGAATTTTAGTATGCAGGGCGTTTGGGGGGCGATAAATCGATCTAGCTAGGTTTTATTTTTAGAAAACATTATAAAAATATAACGAGCAAAGCTCTGTCATCAAGGTACTGACTTAAAACAGGGACCAATAGCATACCTTCTGAAGCACCATGAAGCTTGAAATATTTTATTTCTCACACATCTAGTGGTCTGACATTGCAAAGGTTGCAATGCCATAGCACGAGATCTTATCCCAAACACAGAAGCCACTGAGCCATGAAACTCCCATTACTAAATTACAATATCAATTGATAAGATCATATTATAACTTAATTTTGACAGAATGTTTTAAAATTATGTTACAGAAACCTGCACATCAACCTATTCAAAACTGTCAAAATTCTTCAATACATTTTCAACCATGTCTAGGGTTGCCAACTATTTCTCAGGAAATTAAAGTAAATCTATCACTAACTAGTATAAAAAAAAGGATTTGTAGAAAAAATAAAGTATTTTCCAAATTTATTTATTTAAGCGTTGCGTTTCGTTACACTTCACCTGAGTCTGAGTATCATTCAGTAGTTCAGATATTAAGTCATCAGCTGGAAATAAAGTATGGAGATGGAAAATAACGTAGGATACGTTATTTTAAAGTATGGTTGGCAACCCTAACCATGTCACATAATCATAAAATTCAAAGTTTATTGAGGAATTTTGACAGTTTGTGGTAGGTTTATTGATTTGCAAATGTGTGTACATCAATTATTCTAACTAAAGTTCTCATAAAATAGGTTGTTCAAAAGTATCACTGGGTGGCAATGGACACTGAATTTCCTGGAGTGGTGGCTCGGCCAATTGGAGAGTTCAGATCCACTGCTGACTATCAGTACCAGCTTTTGAGGTAAGCTGTTGTTTTAATTAAATTCTTAAACTGAGGTTGTCGTCTCACATTGATTTCTTAAAAAATATATATTTTTGTTGTTTCAGATGTAATGTAGATCTCTTAAGAATAATTCAATTGGGTCTAACGTTTATGGATGAAAATGGGAAAACACCTCCAGGGTATACAACTTGGCAGTTCAACTTTAAATTTAACCTGCAGTAAGTCTGCTACAAATTAAAAGTAATGATTGTATGATAATGAAGAATTTGAAATTGATTTATCTATTTTCCTATTTTATTTTCATACCCAGCCCTTCCTGTCAATAATAGTCCTAATTCAAACCCTACTTCTCCACAATTCATTAAATAGTACAAGCAGCTAGAATGAAGAATAATTTGCCTGGATGCATTATATTTTATTTTTTGTCTATCATTTTTATTTGAAACTGAATACAGTATATTTATATGATTTGATTAAGTATTAGTAAAAAAAATCATCAGTATCTGTCCTACTTAATTATTAACTAGTAATATAATAAGTATTATGTATATAAATAGTTGCAGTATGTATGTATAATATAGGTATTGCCTAACTAAGAAGTTAGTTTAAGCTCACCTTTCTATATGTCTTGTGTAATATATATTTTTTGTCTGTTTAATAAAGTATTCATTAATAATAATCTATGCAATGCCATTTTCAAACATTCATAAATTTTCAGGGAAGATATGTATGCACAGGACTCCATCGATTTACTACAGAATTCAGGACTGCAATTCAGAAAGCATGAAGAAGATGGTATAGAGCCACTGGAATTTGCTGAATTACTCATGTCTTCAGGTGCTTAATTAAATTTATTTTTTCATATTAATAATTGTCCCATGTCCAATTGACCATAATAGTGTTATAGTAGTTCTGAACAAATCTGGTATATTTTATCAGCTTCAGGATTTATAATATTGACTATTGTTTTTTTACAGGCCTTGTTCTGATAGATAACATAAAATGGTTAAGTTTTCATTCTGGGTATGATTTTGGCTATTTGCTAAAATTATTAACTGACCAGAACTTGCCCCAGGATGAAAATGATTTCTTCGAGAGTTTGCGGATGTATTTCCCTACTGTCTATGATGTTAAGGTGAGGTTAATCTTTACTTAATATTATAAATGCGAAACTAACTCTGTCTGTCTGTGTGTTACGCATAGTGATGGGTCGCGAGAAAATTCTCCAAGTGAGAATATTCTCCAATCGGAAATATTCTAGAATTTTCCTTTTAATTGAGAATATTCTCAGATCAAGGAGAATTTAAGAGAATTTAAAATTGGATGAAGATTTTCGTATTTTTAGAAAAAACATGTATTCTTTTAGAGGTTTTGAACTACGATGGCAGTATTGTATAAAATAAGTAGGTATCTCAGTTTATTTAGCTAATAATTAGCACAGTACCATCGTTTTAGCCGATAACCTTGCGAGTAAAAAATGATTTTAAGTTTCCACCGCAATATTTTTTATGTACAAACGTTTTGTTTAGTCGCGCTAGTAGCGTAGCATGTCTGCGCTCTCTCCCCGCGCCCCGGCCCGCCAGCCACGCACTGCCGCCATTTTGTTTACATCAGTTAATTCCCTGCCGTCTATCAGCGAAAAAAAATTGTCTGATCTCTCATAATTGGAAAGTATTTAATAAGTTACAAACTTTTGCCAAGAAAACCGAGGAACCTAATCCAGGTTTGGGTACCTCCGCCATAAGAGAGACAGAACAGCATTTAAACTCTTCGTAGTTTCGTTCACACTGTGTATCGTAAAGTAACCCACTTCGAGTAGATGTTTTCGTATTTTAGATTACATGTTATTAAAATTTCTTGTCACGATTAGTCATTATCATTAAGGTTTTTTCATGTTGATTTTAAAGAATTTGAACTATTTAGAGTTGTTAAATCTTGAGATCTTAATTAAAGGTGATTGTTTGAAAATACTGATGTGACTATTTTATCGCCAAAATGAATTATTAAATTTTGCAGAATTTAAAAAGAACTTACGAGAATTTTTATTTGAAATATTCTCGAGAATATTCTCGCTTAGAAGAATTTAACCTCAGGAAAGACAATAATTTAAATTTTCCGTGTGAAATATTTGTAAATAAAGCAGAAATGCAATCACAGTTCCATTAATTTAATCAGATTATTGAGATAGTCATCCAATTTATAAATTCTCTTAAATTCTCTTCCAAAAGAATATTCTCGAGAACTTAACAGCAAAGTTCTCACTGAAAGAACATTCTCGGGAATTTCCCATCACTAGTTACGCAATCACGCCTAAACTACTAAACCGATTTAAATGAAATTTGGTACAGAGATATTCTAGAGCCTGAGAAAGGACATAGGCTACTTTTTAATGCAAAATAAGGGCTATTAGGGGACGAAAGTTTGTATGGAAATTACGTCATTTTTGAAGCTATAAGCTTGAAACTTATTTTTTAGGCTTTTGATTAGATACTTGGACGCCCAATGTAACCACAGTGCCATAGAACAATTGAATTTCTATTGTGTCTGGTTTAAGAACAACTAAGTCGTTCGATTTATATAAATACGACAAAATAATTCGCTTCAGAAATTAAAAATGCTGCCGAAAGTCACTATTCCACGCGGCGAAGTCGCGGGCACAGCTAGTTAAATATAAGTAAAAAACTTAATGCAAACTATATCTCCACTGCTTAATATTTCTCTAGATGACATAAACACGATACAGCAGCGCTATTCTCTAAGCAAAACAGCATCGAACTCGACGTTGAACTCGCTCATAACTTGCAAACGAATTTCAACCTACTTTTAAATAGAAATAAAGTCTACATTCGTTTGCAAGTTATGAGCGAGTTCAATGTCGAGGTCGACGCTGTTTTGCTTAGAGAATAGCACTGCAGATCAACCTGCATCAACCCATCTAAAACTGTCAAATTTCAATACAATGTCAACCATATGACTTAGCTATAGAGTTCAAAGTCTACTGAGGAAGTTTGACAGTTTGTGGTAGGTTGACGTGCAGACGTGTCAACATAAAATCTGTCATTTTCTTGATAGTTCAAGATGAGATTTATAATAACTTAAAAAATTTATAATTATAATATAATTGGGACATTATTTACAACAAGTTCTTTAAAGTAATTATTTGATTATCTTAATTAATGGCTTCGCGTTTAGCAAGCCAATTTCAAGTATTTTTTATTATTAAGGGTACAATCGTACGGTAGTTATAAATTAAAATGGAGTCTCACAACACGTGTTATTGCGGGAAGAACTCGGGTGAAACTCCTCTTCAAAGTAGCAATAACTGCAATTGACATTATTCTTTTTTATTTCTACCTGCTACAGTACCTGATGAAGTTATGCAAGAATTTGAAAGGAGGGTTACAAGAAGTGGCAGACCAACTTGAGTTGCGACGCGTCGGGCCCCAGCACCAAGCGGGCTCTGACTCTCATCTCACTGGCATGGCATTCTTTAAAATTAAGGAGGTAATCATTTTATTTTATGTTTTTTAACACGATAAATATTTGCGACAACTAATTAGGTTTACTGTTTATGATTATAGTCATATATAATTTTACAAAAATTAGATTGCGAACAATAGACTAGCATCCATTACCTACCGTAAGTTATACGAAAAGGTGTCGGACGACCCTGCACAAATAAAACTAATCTGGGGCCCGACCGCCTAACCGATCACTTTGACTTCGTGTGTGGTTTATGACGTCATCTTGTCGTTTCGTGCCGCCTAAGAAAGCAATATCGAAAGCTTATAGCCTTTAGCTTTTGATATTGCTTTCATAGGTGGTGCGAGGTGGCAAGATGACGTCATAAACTATACGCGTAGTCAAAGCGATCGGTTAGGCGGTCGGGGGGCAGGTCATACCTGACGTAGATGGTTCCTCGTCAGATTTGAAATAGCCGAAGCGCATTCTTCATCAAGTATTCGTAAAACTAGTGCCTTAAGAGAGTCGCCTCGTGGACACGTGTAATCCACTCCTTCCCACCCCAGATAGATTTGTCCAATAAGACAATACATTTTAACAATTCCAGATATTCTTCGACGACAACATCGAAAGTTCGAGTGGTCACCTTTACGGCTTGGGCGCGCCATTCTCCGTGAACGTGAACAACTTCCAGGACAACGGCGAGAACGGCAACTCCTCCTGATCCGGGGACTCCGGCGGATGAATGAGTGAGAGTGATCCATAGGCCGCGATTCAATTTGCAAAGAAACCTAAGGAAGTTGTTGACAGCAATACGATTTACAAATATTCAGAACAGTGCAAGCCTGAAAATTGTTTTGGTTGTACAAAAAATAATTTTACGGTAATATCAGCAGCACGGTCGGCAGCAAGCAGCATCGGTAATTACAGCAATTGTTTGGGTAAGGCTTTTGGGTTTATATAAAGGTACCTCCCCTGTCCATTTATTGTATTGGACTACATTGGTTTTGTGGTTGTAACATATTTAACAGTCAACCGGCCTGGAGCCAGACGTCTCTTGTTGAACCCTTAGTACCGCCAGTCAGTTTTACCATGATTCGATATTAACTTTGCAGGTGTAAATTATTACGCGCGTGTTCAACTGATACCTCCCAAGTTACTATCGGACAGTCTGTCATTTTGAGATAACATTTTTTTGCATTTCTAAACGCGGCCTTGAAGGCACAGCCCTACAGGAACATGTACGGTAACATACCATATCACATGCTATCCATTTCAGTTTTTAAACTGTAATTCGATTTAAACAAAGAATATTGTAGTATAGACGTGTGACATGGTTTTAATTTTGCATGTTAGTGTCTGTGGCTGTAGTATTATTGTGTAAGGTAGTATACAGTCAAGTTCATTAATATGTATACACTTTTGACAGTTAGTAACCTTTATTTACCTTGTAATAAAAATCAACATCTGTCAAAAGTGTATACATATTATTGAACTTGACTGTACATAAAATTATGAACAAACTAGACTTACGAGTTTCACCTGGAATTCTTTCAGTTAAAGTTTGTAAATAAAATCAAGGTCACATATTTTATAGATTTGTCGGATGTAGTCCGACATTGAATTGTGAAACAAATTGAAAGTACCTTTTTGGCGTTGTGTTGGAATAATGTTAATATAACTATGTCCATTTTCAATTTGACAAAATTAATAGTAAATTTATACTATATACCAATTTTGATGTGTCATGTATATCATTTTATTATATTTCTTCTCTATTACAATTTACAATGAAATAATGAAATATAGCAATGATGATGAAATTTTAATAGTACATGAATTTTATACACAATAAGTAGATTAAGGAATTATTTGTTTTTTAAGATTTTACGATATATTTTGTAATTTTCTTATGTTATAAGAATAGTTTGTATGTATTGCTTTGTAACATTCATAAAAAATAAATATAGAATAATTAGTGTTGCTTTTTATCTTATTTTACCCGCAATGTACTACTACACATCTGTACACAAACATGTCTACTTGTATAAACCAGATACTTACCTACATAACTTTATTTTTATCCTGAGATTACATTCTTTCTATTTGAATACAACTTGTTTGGAAAGGGTGTGAGGTATGGAAAGGAATGAAACAACCCATCATTAGAAGATAGTTTTATAATGAGTTACAAACTATCTTCAAAAACTTCAAAATAGCATCTAAAACAATGACTGTTCAGAGTACCTAGTGTGAGCTTTGTTTACTATCCGTATTCATTCGATTACGTTAACGAAAACGAAAACTAGTATGGCATTGAAGCAGCGCCTCCTGGCGACATACGAGAAGAGTTAACATTATGGCATACAAATTCTCGTTTTCGTTAACGTGATCGAATTGCGAATGAAACTCGCACTAGGCACTTGTAGACAAGTATTGGTAAAGTAAGTAAACAACGAATCGGTAGTTCTTCGCAAAATCAAAGATTAAATGGAGGACGAGAACTACGAGGAGGCTGTGTGGTACTATGAGCACAATGTTGCACAATTACATTAATTAGTGATGCCGATCGATAGGTCACTATCGATAGTGCGGCAATAGTGGAAATATTATTGATAACTTGCAGTAGTATCGACAGTCAGTCAGTAGTCGCTATCGATACTTTCTTCATCCATGACGAGTTTACTATCGATAGTATCGTCTTCTCATTAAATTCCATTTTTATTAATCAGTTTGTACACGAAAATCACACCTAATTCTTTGAGACACAAACAGAATTATTTGATCTCAGGTAATAATTTTATTGTTATTAAACCTTACGAAACTAACACTAAAATACTATCGATAGTCCAAAATTATTGATAGTAAACTCGTCCTGAATGAAAATAGTATCGATAGTAATCACGTCACCGATGAAAATAGTATCGATACTATTGTAAGTTATCAATAGTATTACCACATTTTGTACTATCGATAGTTTCGGTATCTCTAAAATTAATGAGTACTTGTGTCTTGTAAACAGCCTAAGTAATTTTGTCCCACTTGCTGGGCTCAAAGGCCTCCAACATTGAAATCAAGTTATCGCTCCAAATGATGGGTACTGATTGGCTAATTCACCACGCTTGCCAAATGCGGGTTGGTGATCACAAACTCGGGCTATGTATCGGAAACAATCCGAAAATACATATTTCTTTTGCCCGACCTGGGAATTGAACCCGGGACCTTGGTGTGGTATTGGGCCGAGCGCTATGCCACTCGGCCACCGAGGTGTTACTTGTGTCTTACTTTAGCATTATTTATTCTGTGCTTTAGCCGCCTCTGTAGTAGAGTGGTTACTGTAACCACTCTACCACAGAGAGAAAAACGATGGTGTAACGGTTACACCATCGGCAAATCCAAAGGGCCGCGGTATGATTCCAATCAGATATTTTTTTTTAATACTCCTTTCGGTCGGTAGGCCGATTCTACTAAATAACTGCAACTAAAATACTTACACTGCAGCGTCGCGTGTGTCAAAATGAGCAAATTTTGACGTTTCGGTATTCTGTTATGCAGCGCTGCTGCCGTAGTGTTGCAGGGACGGAGAAGTAACGCAAATAGGTATTCCACTAACAAAACTGCACTACACCTGCACGTTTACTGCAAAATAATCGTATTCCATTAAAATATTTTGACATTTGTGTAGTACTGACAGCAGTATTGGTGCAGTTTTTGTGCAGGTTTATTGAAGTAGATCGTGAGCACATTAGTTCTTTTAGTTTTATTGAACTAATGTTACAGTTTGCTAAATACGTAAAATGCTTATAATACGCTGTGCAAAAGTTGCTCACGATCTACTTCAATAAACTGTTTCTCAATACATCTATATGCCAAAAAAAACGTTTCCCAGAACATCCGAATTCGCTCCAAGATAACCGGTTAGAATGATGTTCTTGCGAGCGTAATCTTTAATATAGGTTAGGCCAGTATGTGTCAATTTTAGAAGTGATAATGATAAGACAGAGGATATATGCACGTATACATATTAATTACTTACCTTTTTCCGTGGCAAAAGTGGCAAGAGTTGAAGTATATCTAAAATAATTAATCTACCGAATGGAATTGTATTGGTTTTTAAGCTCCCATACATTTCAGAGCGATAGATTAATTTTAATTAGTTAGACTAGCAAAAAATAGTACCCATATTTGTTAGCGTACCCCGCGTAGGAAGGCGAGTGTGTGTTTTTGGGAGACTGATCTGAAAAACGGATCTTTTGGGAAAGACATATTTTAAGAAACAGGTAATTTAGGAACGAAGGTATATTTTGAGAAAAGGATAATTTAGGAAAATGTAATGATGGGAACGGATGTTTTGGGAAACGGATAGCATGTGCCGAAAGGTTGTATTGTACGCTAATCCGCTTTCATTCCAGTACTCTCTGTTGTTCCTCTCGCACTTTTATACCACATATTACACATTCATACATCATCTTTCATTCCCAGGCAGTGGGTGCTCTGCCTTTTTTATATCTCTGATAGAATTATCTACTTTATCTGTTTGTCTTGTTGGTTGCCCTAACAAACAAATAAATAAATAAATATACCTATTTCTTAAGACAAATAATATATTTATGGGCCAAATAAGTTTCCTTAGTGATGGTTATATTTTCCTTACAATATCTTATTTCTACAAATTGGTTTTTATCTTATTCTACCTGTTCTATCTTATATTAAACATTTCTTTTCCTTTTATTACGGGTGCTTATGCTACTTTACATTTTTACGTACTTATATTTTTATTTGGCTTATTATTTATAACATAAAATCTTTAAATTAATTGTTTGTTTTGAGCATTATTTATATATACACAGTATATAATTATATAACATTCTTACTTATTATACTAGGTTACATTCTTATTAACTACCGAGGTTTTATTTCTTTTTCGTACTATTGCTACAACTTTAATACAATATTTTATTAAAGTATCTCTATGTTCTCTCGCTATAAGAGCGGCAAAATTAGTTTGTTCAACCTTCACACCTGCTTGAATCTCCATATTTATCCTCTCCAGAGCGTGTATAGGGCACTCGGAGAGGATGTATGGAAGGGTTTCCTGTGTGTCGGGATCACAGGCGCACGATGGGCTGTCCTTGCACTTGAATCTGTTCAAGTATGCGAAGAACCCGCCGTGCCCCGGCAGGTAAATTTTGTATTGGGTTAGTTAAGTTTGTAGTTGGGCTGGTTCCAAGCTAGACGCTAGCTTATTTTTTATCGCAATTCATAATGTGATGGCTAAGTAAATTTTAAAACGCGGCCGCGCGCTTTTTTTTTATCAATCTAGCGGACCATAGCGTATGTTTAAAAGTCTTAAAACTTGAACCTGACCTTGTTATGAGAACCTGACAGTGTACAAGTGCTCAAAACTCAGAAGAATTTCTTCAGTTTTTATTCTGTGTCTGATAAGGTGGTCTAATTCACGTTTGTTGTTGTGCCCTCTTTTTGAGCGTAATTATTACAAACATAAAATAATTAGTCCCTATGTAGTTTAAGAAATAAGGACCTTTTTTAGTGTGTACGCTTGCATTACGATCAAGCTGACGTACACATGACCGTTATCGAACGACATTTACACACATTTAGTGCCATAATAGTGCACGCGCTATGCAAAATTTCATATGGATTGCTCTTATAGGAACGGAGATATTGAACAAAACTTGTAAATAACATTTCGAACTGGCGAATGGCGTCAAGAAAGTACATAAAATAGTGCTTACAGAAAGCGAACTGTTCTTTTTATAATTGTTATATTATTATGTATTAATTAATAGTGCGTGCATTTTTGACTGTGCCAGTACAAACAGTTAACGCGAATTCACTGTGGGACTATATAAAAAAATGTTTAGTTTGTTTAAAAATTATCTGTTAAAAGAAAGAACTAAAAAGTTAAAAATAATTTAATAAGATAATTGGTTTTTTTTTATAAATAAAAGCGTGTCACATTGTGATTACAAAAGAAAAATAATAAATTAACAGTCGTTAACAACCACCAATCCGCACTGGGCCCGCGTGGTGGTTTATGGCCCGTTCTATCTATCCGGAAAGCTCGTGCCCTAGCAGTGGGGTCACAAAATGAGCTGAGATGATGATGATGATGAGGTTTAATTATTTTTAAATTATTATTATTATTCTTTAAATTTTTTTTATCTTTTAATTTGGAAGTGCAACATTGTCTCGACGTCAACTTCTTGGCGGGAAAGTGAAGAGTCATGTCTGCGGTTTTGTTTTATTTTTTAAAATTTGTGTTATGTCGAATATTAATGTGAAATAATGGTGGATTATATTAACCGTTGTGTTCGTGAGTGTGCATGAGTGTTGGCAAATTAAACAAAACAGTGCAACGTCACTTTTCAAATTCTCTTAAGAAGTCGGCCCGAGGACTTAGTAAAGCCCCACATCTTTACTGAGATACTCAAGGGGTTGGGGGGTCTATCATTTCTCACTTCTTCTTTCTTTCATTCATCATCAATCATCATACATGAAGGAAAAATACTAATAAAATTAAGAAACTAATGACATGGCAGCATTGTCTATGACCTTAGCCGGTTCCTCAGTCAAGGAACGAACTACATTTAAAAAAAAAACTAAGTAACGTAAAATGTCAAAATAAAAAGCGAATTAATGTGGTATTTGGTTGGTTCGATTCGTTTTTTATTTTAGCATATATAGTCATCAATTATCTGTGCCTAAGCTTATTTATTAAACATTTAAAATTGATCTACCTCAAGTAATTAAACATAACGTGTTAACTTCTTCTTCAGACCTTCTGCTAAACAATAGTAAAACGAAGCAATCCAATGAAGGTTTGTATTTGAAGTTAACCTTTAAGCCTGGCCAAAGTTATAATTCTAAATATTTTATAATCCTTTTATATTAATAACATTAAATAAGTCGTCGCTTTTCAGATGCCTGCGGCGAGTTTTGGTTCCATTATGACCAACGTGTTGAAGGAAGAATGTTCCATTAAAAATGTCTGGAATCACAATCTTCATGAAGAATTCCATGTTATTAGACAGGTTAGAATTTGATATAGGTTTAACTTGACAACTACTTAACCGCTTACGCGGCCACCGTTTATGTGGTTAATGGTACTATGAAAGAAGTCTTTTGTTCATTTTATAGATAAACTTATTCCAACTTTTCCAATATAGGTTGTCCAACAGTATCACTGGGTGGCCATGGACACAGAATTTCCTGGAGTAGTGGCGAGACCCATAGGAGAGTTCAGATCTACAGCTGACTATCAATATCAACTGCTCAGGTAAAACTCCAATAACTTACTATGAACAAACTTTTTAAATTATCTTCACAAAATACTGCATATCATTTTTGTATGCAGAAAATTTATCCTATTATCTAAAATTGGAATTTTAACTTAATGATTTTGTAACCACAGATGTAATGTTGATCTTCTGAGAATCATTCAACTAGGACTGACTTTTATGGATGAGAGTGGTAAAACACCACCTGGATGCACCACATGGCAATTCAATTTTAAGTTTAATCTGCAGTAAGTAATTTTTTCTTAATTAACACAGCAAATTATTATATGAGGTTTCATAAACAAAGATGAATCATGGTGGATAGATCTTAAATCAGATCAGGCATAGTAAACTGCACCTAGCCATTTGTCAGGCTAATGAACTTTTAGAAGAAATTATTTCAATAATTGTTTTGTACATTATTATGGCTTATTATGAATGAGACTGGGGAAAGTGTTACCTGTGCTATTTACTTACTTGAACCCTCGTTTTGTGATGTTTATAACAAACACATTTATTCCAACCTTGCTATCACCAGTCCAAAAGCTACTCTGATGATCAGAAATATTATAAGGGAAAGGTATGATTAATCTAATCACAAGCTGTCACTATATTGTCATAACATGTTAATATCTTCTATCTACAGGGAAGACATGTATGCTCAAGATTCTATAGATTTGCTTCAAAACTCAGGACTCCAATTTAGAGAACATGAAGAGCATGGGATAGAACCTCTAGAGTTTGCTGAACTACTTTTGTCTTCCGGTAAATATTTTATTTTCAAGTTTTATACAACTGTCTTTTGTTTGATCATGAAAATTAGACTAGATTTTTAAAACATATAATTAAAACCATATGAGGCCTGTTATTGTAGACAATATTAGGCTTCATATAGCAATTTCTAAATACTTTTGTATTTAAAAAAACTATTATTTTATTTTGGTCAGTGTCAAACCAAACCAAGTCAAATCATGTTGATCACTTGTGGGCACTAAAGTTGTTAATGTAAATGTAATGAAAATTCCTTTTGCAGGTATTGTGCTTATGGATAACATTAACTGGCTGAGTTTCCACTCAGGGTATGATTTCGGGTACTTACTGAAATTACTGACTGATTCGAATTTACCTCAAGAGGAGAATGACTTCTTTGATAATCTTCGCATGTACTTCCCTATGGTATATGATGTCAAAGTGAGTATTTACATTACATGTTAACATACCATAACATCTTTTTATGAATTGTTATCACTGTAATAAAACATAGGTATATCAAAAGTCTTTCAAAAGCTTATTATCTGATTTTTATTGAGTTTGCAAATCCATCTATTTGCCTGATGCTTGTTTATTTTTTTATTACTAAGAATTTCACTCACTTTCAACTCTCCTCTTATTTAGTTACAAGTTATTCTTTGTTTGTTGTAGTATTTAATGAAGTTGTGCAAGAATCTGAAAGGTGGCCTACAAGAAGTTGCCGATCAGCTGGAACTGAGACGTGTGGGACCGCAGCATCAGGCAGGCTCTGACTCCCACCTAACGGGAATGGCTTTTTTCAAGATCAAAGAAGTGAGTTATTATTATTATTATAGAATTTCCACTTTTAAATTGTTATTCTGCATACACAATACTTTAATATTGGAACTGAAAAATGCACTTGAAAAATAGATTACTTTCTACACAGGTGGGACTGAATTCACAACCTTTTGCAATCTGCCAACTGAGCTATTAAAACTCGATTGTAGCCTTATCAATTTGCAATGTCTAGTTTCGATTAGATATAAATTGATTTTATAATAACCACTTTTTTATATGTAGCCCTTTAGCTGTTCTTATTGTACAATGTTGTTGTCTTATTTACAGATCTTTTTTGATGGCAATATTGAAAGTACAAGCGGTCACTTATATGGATTGGGGGCTCCGTTCTCTACTAATGTCAATAATTTCCAAGATAATGGTGAGAATGGCAACTCATCCTGATCGGCGGAGCTGTTGAGCGTGACGAGGCACACGCCGCAGCCGCGCGTGTTCCACCTCACTGAGTGAAGACAGCTCAAATGTGATTGTTATGTACCTGACTTGTGCAGAAAAACATTTCATTGTATCCAAGTGTTTGCCTGCACTTAAAAATGTTTTAACCTTATAGGTAATAAAGAAGAAATTATTGATTTTGAATATTATCTAATTATCCCAAGAACTGCTTAAGTTTAGCTATTATTTTGTAAGTTATAATATAAATCAAGAATGTAGAATGCTAAGTAACAGTTTCTTCCAAAGAATTAGCAATAGAATTTATTAATATAAAAAGTATGTAGGGACCTAAGAAGTTTGTATGTTTATTTTTAGTTTGACTAAAAGTAAGAGATAAAGCAGTATGTTGCCATTGAATCCTTTATGGTGTTGGAAATATTGCAAATAGTTAAACCGCTAGTTTGTATAATGTAACGCATTTAATATTATTACAGTAGGTTTGTGATGTAAGTACTACCGAGAAATGTTAATTAGTTAGTTAGACATAGTTTGTTGTCTAAAAAAAGTCGCAGTTGAAGACTATTGTAATGATGACATTTCTACAGTTTGCTACCGCTACTATAAATTCACGAATAAATATTAAAGAGCTTCATTGAATAAAACTGTTAGTTTTTTGTTATTGAAATATATTTCCATTCTGGTTTTCCTTCCATAACAGAGACAACCGCATAGGCGATCGGGATACGACCTTACGACTCATGCTGTAAGAACTGTCGGCCGCTTTGTTTGTCTTCCTGGTAGCTAGTGAACCAACCTGACTGCGCAAAAATATTATTTGGCAAATAATTGCCATGTGTTGTAGGGCAATTATTTGCCAAATATGGCAAATACGCGAATACAAATAGCCATGTGAAGTGCCACCATTATAACTATTCTTTAACACCAGTCAGTGCTTTAGTAGGTACCTATTATGTAAAATACTAATTGTACTACGTGATGGTTTGAAGAGATTGCCGAGGACAGTCTGTCATACTCATAGTAAAAGCTGCTGAGTTGAGGACTAAGTGACAGATACGTATGAAAGACGGAAGTAGCTAACTAAAGGAGGACGGGCATTATTGCCTAGGAACCATTAACAACATGCGATATATCATTGGAAAGGATTTTTTATGTACTTTAATTATTATTATGGCGGGAAGTACCAAATCACTGTGTGGCAAAAGTTATGGCACAATAAAGCAGACTTAAAACAAAACATTTTTTTTCAGAATTTCATTATAAAATGGTTTAACAAGCATTACGTTATTTTAAGTAGGTACTAAAACTCAAGTAGTCTGTGCAGACAAATACTAGTCGAATAAGCTTTATCAATATTAGTGTAAAATTACAAAATAATACATTATAGAAAACTTAAACCGATGAGTATTAATCGATCATCAATAGATCGATTGAAGTTAATTAGTCGGCCATATTGAACAGAACTGTCACTTGTAAAAAAAAGTGGGTATGTATGCATGTTTTGCTAATGGTAATAAATAAATAATACTTTGGCTTAGTTTATTGAACTGTGATTTTTGCTTTATTATTGTGTTATCGACCTTTGGCTTTTTTTATAGGATTCTGTGATTTTTGCTATATGTTATACTAGTAGCTAATGTTGTTTTACAAAAAAAAAACAAGAAATTGATGATAAACATAAAAATAAACACCTAATATTTTTAAGGAAGAGTTTGGCTTTAAGGGTGGGCCGACCAAAAAATGCCAAAAATGCAGTTACGGTTAAGTAACTATAATTGAAAATACTATCGTATTAAATGAACAAAATATATTTAGTATCATAGGGAACGTGTTTACAATTTGTCAGAACCATAAATTCATAACACGCTAGTTTTTTCTACAATATCATTTAAAGTTGGGCAAAGATCATGAAAACGAGTGGCGGCGTTTAGTAGATTTCTTATAGTTTATCTAAATTATTGTACCTCTGATTTTGTCTAAACAATCATCAATGGATAAACTACAAATTGCTAGACTACATTTTTGATTCATCAAGTGGTTATTTGAAGAAGCGCCCGGTGGGACGCCCCAGGTATCGCTGGATAGACCAGGTTGAGAAGGATCTTAGCCACCTCCAACGGCCGGACTGGCGAGAAGTGGCTGAGGACAGAGCAGAGTGGCGAAATCTCGTGTCGGAGGCCAAGATCCACTTCGGGTCCCTGAGCCAGCGCAGTAAGTAAGTGGTTATTTAAATAATATTTTTTTATTAAGCACCTTAAATTCCCCATACAAAATTAGTATGGCCGCGCGGCATCAAATAAATATGGACGACATTTCAAATAAAACATATGACACTTGTCACTTACGGACGGCGCACCCTTAATGAGTCTTAACTTTTTTTACACAGCAGCTTGAGACTTCCCACCATAACAATAATTAACCTTTTCACCGCCCAACTATCCTGCACGCGATGTCCCGCTGTACGCCAACGTATAAATGTATTTTAATAAAGTAAGTACAAAGAACTTCTATAGAAGTGCTGGCGTGGATGGCACGAAAATCTCGAACTTCTATAGAAGTTGTTGGCGGTAAAAAGGTTAAAGTACATTAAAAAATCTTTCCAATGATATATCGCATGTTGTTATTGGTTCCTAGATATGCTTCCATATATTTTTGCCTGTCCTCCTTTAGATTTTTACCAAAATAAAACTTCTATAGAGATTTTAGTCACTTTATTAGTTCTTTATAAAATGACCCAAACGGGACCGACAATGATTTTGATGAGCAGAGCTCCAATCAGGATGATTGAAAACGTAAATAATAATAATTATGCTCAATTGACAAACAACGATTTTGTTTGACTGGGAATGTTAATATTATCAGACCACTTTTAAGACTTGTTTATCTTAAAAACTAAAGTATAGGTACTCAAAATAAATTAATGATTGTTGCATTAATTTGTACTAAGGTTAAAACCACAATTATTACAAAAAATCAAACAAAGAAAAAACTGCAGCAAATTTTTATAAGAAGTCTCATTTAGAATCAAATTAAATAATAAGCAAATGATATTATTTTCTATTTAGTTATTTATTAATTTTTCGTGTGGCAATGTTAGCTGGGCCTCCCTTTGAAACGTCAGTTTCATTTCTTTTTCTTCTTTTGTTTTTGTGAGTTATCGGGAGTATTTTCTGCCTTTCGTTTTCCAGCGTTTGCGCCCTTGCCTGTCGCGTTCCCGCCAGGGGTGTTCTGATTGGCATTTCCACTCTTCTTTTTCTTTTCTGCACGTTCCTTCTCTTCAAGCTCTTGATTCTCTCTCTCAATCAGAGTGATCAGTGTGTTACACCTTGAAACAACAGAATGTCAATTAAACGTAATGTATATAAAGGTGATCTGTCTCTAAAAGAGATCACTCCGAACCAATATGAACTAAGGTAAAAAAAAGTCTACCATCATCGACACAATGGACCTTTACAAATACTACAATATACAGATGTAATTGGCAAATAAGACTAGCCCATTATTCTGTAAATATAAAAGGTATCACATAATGAGTCTTAAAAGCCTCGCCCAAACAAGGCGGCACGGTCATGGTCTGCCCGCGCGTTTATGTTACGCGGTGGCGGTAGCGATTATTTGATTCGATCAATAAATATGACATATCCATACACAGAAGAGATAGAGTATTCATCCATAGACACGAAGGGAGGCCAAAAAGGGTGGGGCGAACGGTCTGTAGATCGTGGCCTGCCTGCGCTCATTTGACATCTTTCATAATATATTGACTAGTGACTACCATACCCGACCGCGACTGCATACCACCTGTTTTTGCGAGGCTATAGGTAATCTATTCAAGCAATTCTATGCTTGATGGTAGGATTCTGTGTAGAATCCGACGGCGGCGAACACCCTAATAATTATATCTAACGCTAGGCAGAATTGCTGTTCCAGTTTGATATTACTAGGTCTAGACCTATCCTGTAATTTCAAAATGACAGGACATATAAACTGAAAAATACGCTAATTTGCCGGCTTATTATAAAACTATAATGAACTTCTAGCCACAATATAAAGCAAGCAAAATAGCAGTTTACCTGCGCTGCAGCTCGACCGCAGTACGCGACTTCAGGAACCAGTCGAAGCGGAACTGCGGCGCCGCGTGCACCGCCGCGCGCAACTCCTCGTAAACGTTCTCCTTGTCGAAACCTAGCTTGTGCAGCATGCACACCAGAAACCTACAACACAAAAGATACATAACATGCTTGCTAGTGACCTAATCAGCTCATTTTATGTCCCCACTGCTGGGGCACGAGCCTTCTATAGGGATGGATAGGGAGAACGGGCCATAAACCACCACGCGGGCCCGTAGGGTTGCCAGTTACAGGCATTTAATTTCCGGGACAATTAGAGGGCTACGAATTCGGTCGGTATAAAAATATATGAAAATAGATCTTTGTAAATCGATTTACTTGAAATGTTTTACAAACAGGCTTTTATTATATTAGGTAAAAACAAACTTAGATACCTATCTACCAAAAAAAACTAGTGGTAGGTATTGCTGCGTCGCACGTCGTCGCCGCCTTTACGTGTTGCATAGTGTTTAATTTCCATCTCCAGCTCATATACGTCCCCACTGCTGGGGCACGAGCCTTCCTTATGGATGGATAGGGCGAACGGGCCATAAACCACCACGCGGGCCCAGTGCGGGTTGGTGGTTTTTAACGACTGCTAATGCAGCCGGGACCAACAGCTTTACGTGCCTTCCGAAGCACGGAGGAGCTCGAGATGATACATTTTTGGTCACCCATCCGATGACCAGCCTTTGCGAAAATTGCTTAACCTTAGCAATCGCAGACCGGGCGCGTTAGCCACTGCGCCATCGAGCTCCTCTGTCGAGTGTTTAATTTATAGGTATATTATTAGTACGTATAACGTCTGTAAAGTATATAATTCTAGGGTTCACTACGCCAGTTCAAATCACGTTATACCTTGTTACACTTTAACTATGTCTACTGGTCGACCACTTATTTGAGCGAGTCTAAAAGTAAGTCTAAGAGTAAAACATTACAAGTAAAGCGATTTACAAAGATAATTAAATATCTATTTTCATATTTTTATACCAACCGAATTCGTAGCCCTCTAATTGTCCCGGAAATAAAATGCCTGTATCTGGCAACCCTATGGCCATGGCCTGTGGTATGTTTCCTTCCCAAACGCAACTGCTCATCTCCTAAAAGATACTGATTGAACATCATTAAATATTATATTCGCAAAGGGTTACGTTATTACCTGTCTTCTTCTTCCACATAGTTCTTGCCTTTGTTTGTGCCATAAGATATTCTTAGTTGGTGGAAAGGTGCTCTGTATCGCGCCATTTTCGCGTCTAATGCTTTCTTTATCGAGGCTCTCCTTTGTATTTTAGCTTCTCCTCTTTCAATTTGTCCCATAATCCTATCGACGTCTTGAAGCTCGTGGCATCTTTCCCAAAATACAGCTGAGTATTCCATTACCTGATGAAAGAAAAGTTTTACAATGGATGGATTCTATATAAAAATAATTACTAAATATATACCTACCTCTTCAGGAGTTTTGCCTTCAACATCCTTTGCAATATTTTCAATGTCATCTCTGCCATACTTCTCGTTTGCTTTGATGAACTGATTGAAATCTCGTTTGGTCCAGTTGGTGAATCCTACAAAAACAAAAGAAGTTTATGCTGGTTTCACTATAATACAAATTGAAAAAAGTGTAGAAAAATTTCCACTAGCGAGATTTGATGCCGGGGTGCACTACTATCGTAGTTCTGCCCAACCGGCCAAAATTAATCAATTACTTTGTAAACCAAAGGAGTCTTATTCAATATCAACAATTACGTGATCAACATCGATCGTAATTTTTTATAGATATTAAAGATCAGTACAGAATTAGGCATCAAAATTTGCGTAAAATTATCTACAACTATAGTCTATGTACATGGTATTAAGCAAATAAAAAATCTATTCTATTCTATAATGATTACTATGTTAGTTATATTACAATAAAATATTCAAAAGACCTTGAGTCAAGAGCTGTTCCTTTTCTTGTACTTCTTCTTCGGTAAGCGCTTCGGCGTCATCTATCTTACGCTGCTCTTCTCTTTGGATCTTCGCGGCGTCAGGACCTAGCTCAGGATTCCGTGGCACCTTGTAGCTAGAAGAAAAATTATAAAAAAATTAGCTATTTACTCTAAAATCGAAAATATAGCACCAACGCAGAGTAAAACTTACCCCAATGTCTTCCTGTAATGATATATTTCTTGATCGAGCAGTTCGAAGAGCCGCGGCGGGAAAAATTGGAAATCTTGAACGATCGGCTGTTTTGGCGGTCTTGGAGCCTGGGTAGCAAACAACAGCGAATCAGATATCAAAAACATTACGAGAGTAAACTAACTACACAATAAACAATAAATACTACGAAAATAAATATAAAAGCTTCATGAATGAAATCTACTATAAGAACACTGAATTTAGTGCAAAACTAACTACAGCTAATATTAGACCATTTCAAAAAAAGATTTTTTTTAAATTGCTTTATTTTTCAGTTCAAAGTTTTTTTTCAAATTGTAATTAGTTAATCATAAATATTAGACAAATAATATTATTGATATCAGTATAAAGAGCTAATAAATGTTATGCGTGAATGAAAACAATAAAAATGCTAACCACCACCATAAAAAATAGAAAACTGGCCTGCAGAATGTCCGCTTAGCTCTTTACACTTATTTACCTGTACCTTGGGCGCCTTGGGTTCGGACACGCGGAGTGCCTCTCTAAAGTAAGCATCCACAGCATAGTTTGCTTTACGTTCCCGCTTGGGTGGCTCTATCCAGCTGCCCATTGGTAAAATCTTCTGCTTTTCCCTGTAATCCTCACCTGACAAGGCAAACATAAATAAATTACATAGTTTTTTTCTACAGGTACAAACATAATATTGAAATGAGACACTATACAGTATACCTACCCGAAAGTGGATCTGTATAGTGCTTCATTTCAATATTAAATAGCAGGTAGTTTTACAGAAAAATCTGAATCGTAATATAACTATATATAATCAAATAAGAACAGTAATATAACAATCAATAAATACCTACAAATATGACCATGTTATGGATATTGTTTACATTTTCCCTGATTGTTGTCTTCAGCCAATTATTTTACTCCTGTTATGGTATGAAGGGTTAAATTTAACTAGTTTTTGTCACTTTATCTAAACAAAAATATTACCTTCAAATTGATATACCGAATCAGTTGTCGCTCCAGGCGTGTCCATTGAAAAGGCTCTTAGTGAAGACTCTCCCAGACTCTCTAACTTTTGTTTCAGTTCTTCAGTCTAAATTATAGATGTAAAAAAAAACAAAAATTATTAATGACCTTAAGCTTATATATTTATTAATTATAATATATATATAAGACATACCTTTGATTCTCCTTTAGCCAATATAGTGTCGATATCATCATCAGTGATTTCAGAATCTTTTGACGAAAAGACATGATTAGCACCATGCCTGATCATATTGAGCATTTCATCTTTATTTAACTGATTTTTGGTATCAACCAGACGGCCAGACTGAATAACCAACTTATCTAGACGCAGTTTCACTTCAGCACGTTCTACTATCTTCTCTTCAACAGTATTTTCCGTTATGAGACGGAATACTCGCACCTATATTAAGTTAGCTTTTTGTAGTAAGATACAAAAGAAATATATTACTGACAAAGTAAAAAGATATGAAAAAATGCAGTACCTGTTTCATTTGGCCAATGCGATGAGCTCTATCCATAGCTTGTAGATCCATCTGTGGGTTCCAGTCTGAGTCATAAATGATGACAACATCGGCAGAGGTTAAATTGATACCAAGACCACCAGCTCGTGTGGACAACATAAAGACAAACTTTTCACTACCTTCTGCATTATACTCTTCAATCTGCCTATTTCTGTCTTCATGGGGAGTCTGACCATCTAGACGGCAATACTAAAAAGATATAACGAAAATAAATAATTTACTACAATATATAGAACATTTTGTATAGTGATATCTCCAAACTTCAGTATGAAGACGACAATATATAAAACACTTATTCAACAATTTATTTGTTCATACTTTATATTGCCTCCAAAGGCAATAATCTTCTAATATATCTAACATCCTTGTCATCTGAGAGAATATAAGCACTCTTGACTCTTGTTCCTGTAGTTTTGGAAGTAGTTTGTCCAGGATAGCCAGTTTTCCACAGTTGTAGACCAGATGTTCATCAGTGGTGTAGGGAGGGCCTGGCTCAGCGCCATCAAACAGATATGGATGATTGCAACATTTACGCAACTGCATGAGAATGTTTTGTAAACGCATTTTTTCCACCTTTCCAGCACCATTTACTGTAAGTAATTTGTAATAAGTAAGAAATGATTATAAGAGGAGGGAGGTATCCCTATCAAAATTGACTATTGTGTTTCGTAATTTTTACATACCTACGTCAATATCTTTCATAAGCACCTTAGTATACCAATCTCTTTGCATTTTGCTCAAACCAACATAGACTTTAAGTTCCTTTTTCGGTTTTAGTTTCTTCTCAACTTCAGATTTCAAACGCCTAAGCAAGAAGGGCCTCAAAACAGCATGTAAACGTGACACTAATTGGTTGTCACCTAGAGCTGCATTGGTGTTAAACCAAGAATCAAAATCCTACAAACAAAACATGTTATTTAAAAAGAGATCCATCAATCAATCATAAGTACCTAACTTTTTTATATTATTGATTGATAAGTACTTACATCTGAACTGTTAAATACATCTGGCAAGAGGAAATTAAGCAGAGCCCATAGCTCATGCAAATTATTTTGTAGAGGGGTACCAGTCAAGAGCAATCGGTTCATACTCTTAAACTCTCTTAGTAATTCTGAAAGCTTTGATTTTTCATTCTTGATGCGGTGAGCTTCATCAATGACCATATAGCGCCATGTGAACTTCTTGAATACTGATCTCTCTCGAATAATCATTTCATATGAGGTTATACAAACATCCCAGTTCCCAGGCATAAGAGTTTCACGAATAAATGTATTCTATAAAATGGAAATCAATTACTTTATTTTTTTTACCTTTATTTAGGTAAAAAAAAACACATTCGCTCTCATTATTAGGACAATGCAAAATAAGAAAAAGCTTAAATGAGTGTACTTGGAATAAGAAGGTACTATTAAATGTAATTTATAATAATTTGTGAACTCCCCTAATATTGTACCTATTATATTGTGGACTTGTGCACATACCCTTGTTTCCTGATCACCAATAAGACAAACTGCTTTCAAAGATGGGCACCACTTCTTAAATTCATTCATCCAGTTGGTCAAAGTTGACTTTGGTACTATTACAATATGAGGTCCAGGAACATTCCTAAAAAACATTTTTAATGTTTAGATGTTGTTTAATGATTTTAACAAGTTCTTTTAGTCATTATATAATATATATCCATAAAGATTATAAGTAATTTTAGGCTTAATACATACTTGAAGTGCTTCATGTAACCTAGTAGAGAAATAGTTTGAAGGGTTTTTCCTAAACCCATTTCATCAGCCAGTATTCCATTAATTCCATTCTCATACAATGAGATCATCCAGTTGAGACCTCTCACTTGATAATCACGCATTTCACCATTTTTTATATAATGTGGAGAAGCCTCAAAACGGAAAATAGTTTTGGGTTTGATATTAGTTTCGGCAAGAAGTTCTTCATCCTCTTCTTGCTCGGTTTTACGATGTCGATGGCTGAAACAGAATCAGACAGTGTTTATAAAATAGCATACTTACTTAAAGGTACTTAAAATATAACTAACTCATACTTGGAATATGTTTACATAGGCTTACCATATGCCCCGGTTAGACCAGGACTGTCTCGGTTTCAAGCATTGGTCCCGGTGTCCCAGCCGGTTTGGTATTTTGTCCCGGTTAACCGTCGGAACGTGTATTATGAAAAACGAACGAACTAAATGCCCAGTCAGTCAGTACAATCAATCAGTCAGTTTAATCATGAAACACATTTGGTCGCATGACCGAAGTCGCATGCTAGAGTCGACAGTGCGAGCTTTACTTTACTGTAAATTAAACTTTAAAATTACATGCAGCGACTTTTATGAAAAAATTAAAAGTAATCATCAACTGTTGAAAACAAAAGTTTCACTCCAGCGAGCAGTACGAACGCAATGGCACAATGTCAATAATCAAGAAAGAAGTAACTCAAGTAACTCAGTAATTAATTAATAACTAAGGGCTGATTTTTCAATCGTCAGTTAAAGTTTATTCCTTAGATGAATGATTGGTCTCGCTGCGCTCGACTACCGACCGCCGGCGTACTTGTTAAATGCGGCAAAAAATACTATGCAATACGCGTTGCAACTATGCGTATACTGAATGTTTTGTAAAATTTTGGTCATAAACCGAAGTAAAATGCCAGTTTGCGTAGTTAAATTGTGTAAAAATTATACTACAAAAAATAAGAAGGATACCGTTCTTACACACACTACAATATTGAGTTGCCGCATTCACGGAGCTATTGTTTCTAGGTTTTTTTTAATAGTTAGCTCGGCAAATGACTCCATCCCACCTGATGTTAAGTGGAAATGGAGTGCAGACGCGAAGATAACTGGTGCAGCGTGGAAACAAACGTAGCATCAGTTAACTTCACTCTGCCGGCCCACAGGGTGCTTCTTCACGCCTCTCTTGAAGGACCCCATATCATAGGAAGGAGGGAAAACGTGTGCTGGTAGACTATTCCATCTTTTGGAGGTGCGACAAAGAAACGAGTCTCCAAATTTCTTTGTGCGCGATGGGATATTTGAGACAGTGAAGCGGTGATAGAACACGGATTCTGCGCTCATGCAGGAAGCCAGCGACCCAGTTGCAGAACTGAGCAGGCAGACCGTATGCTGGGAGCTTGGAGAGAAGAGCTTTGTGCCAGACCCGATCAAAAGCCTTGGCTATGTCAAGGCTAACAGCCACCGACTCACCACGCTTGTCAATAGCCTCACCTCAAAGATGTGCAACGTACGCTAGAAGATCACCCGTTGACCGTTTCGGCCGAAACCCGTATTGGCGATCGTGAATTATGGAGTGTTCTTCTAGGTAGTCGACAAGTTGTTTATTTAAAATGCGGTACTTTGCACAAAACTGAAGTTTCTCCTCTCTCCTTTTTTGGGGACCGGTTGCACATTAGCCTCTCTCCAAGATTCCGAACCTGAAGAGAGCGAGAAACGGTAAAGGAGCGTTAACACGGGGGACAACTCCGCTGCACACATTTTTAGGACTATTGGAGTGATGCCATCAGGGCCATTAGCTTTCCGGACATCGATTGACTGCAGCTCTGCACGGACGTCACACTGCCTGATTTTAAAATCGGGCATTGTGTGGCCACACACAGTAAGAATTTGTAGGTGGCTGTGCATTGCAGTTTGCAGTCATCGACTCGGGAGTTAGCCGCAAAGAGTTTGGCCAAGAGATCGACTTTCTCCTGCGGCTTGTGAGCTAGAGTTCCGTCAGGACATCTCAATGGTGGCAGCGAGGGTTGGCAGAAGTTCGATTGCACGGTTTTGGTCAGACGCCAGTAGTTACGGCTGTCCGTAAGATGCCTCAGTAGTTCTTGGCCGACTCGTGCAACGCGCTGGGCATCCGCTCGCTCTAATGTAAGCTCTTTTGCAGGACTTGGTGGCATTATTATAGGCTGCTTTCAGCGAGCGGGTTTCGGGATCCCCAAGAGCTTTACCCCTGATCCAAGTGCGGTATGCCGCCTGCTTGTTATCAACAGCGTTGGCATATTCGCGGTTGAACCATCGGTTGCGCCTGCCTTTGCTGATGAGATAAGAGGAATATAGTATTCCATCCCTAAAACTATCTCACCAGCAACTGCAGTCGCACTAGCTGTCGGGTTCTTCCCACTGAAGCAGCGCTGCCCCAAGGAACAGATGCGAAATAGTCCCGCTTACCATCCCAATCTGCCGACGAGTAGTGCCAAATCTGGCATTTCGATACCGAAGGCGGTAGCGGGGCAGAGGCACTTTACTAGATACCAAGCAGTGATCCGAAGATCCCAAAGGAGCTCGAACCTCCAC
Organism: Eudonia lacustrata; assembly: GCA_947562085.1. Taxonomy (NCBI): domain Eukaryota; kingdom Metazoa; phylum Arthropoda; class Insecta; order Lepidoptera; family Crambidae; genus Eudonia; species Eudonia lacustrata. The sequence continues at coordinate 10,706,740 of OX387316.1, read as the reverse complement.
TCGGTAGCCAGCTGGGCTACTCGTCAGCAGAAGGTCCAACAAAGAGGGCGCGTGACCGACTACGTCTGGGATCCTGGTGGGCTGGTTCACCAGTTGAGTCAGGTCGTGCGTGAGAGCGAATGCATGGGCTGTTCTACCAGCATGGTCAGTTTTGGAGGAACTTAACCACAACTCGTAGTAAGCATTGAAGTCCCCCAAAAACACCAATTCCACCGATGGAAACCGCTCCTGCGCATCATCTGCTACCCGACTAAGATGGTCCATAAGTCGAGTTGTCTCCATGTCGCCATTATGGGATCGGTAGACACAGACGTAGACACGGCTATGAGAGCCCAAGTCGACGTGTACCACAAGGAGGGAAAAGGAAGGGTCCTCTAGACAGCGCAGACGGCGACAGCAAACATCCTTTCGAACGAACAAGCAAACTCCGGCTTTGGCTTTGAAGGATTCTTCAAGCATAAAGCCCGGATAGTGCAGGTAGCTGGTGTCGGCCGGACAGATTATTTGCGTCTCCGTCAAAAACAACATTGCTGGCCGTGCCGTCTCAAGATGGTGGTTGACGGCATTGAGGTTTGCATGGAGTCCGCGGATGTTAGCGAACTCGACCTCAAACGGTATGGTTGTGGTGGGGGTGTGCACCGCTGTAGGACCAATTTTAATGTTAGGCGCTGTCATGGTGGAGAAAAGGAGGGGGCGTGAATCGAGGAAATGCTACCGCGATGCAAATATTCGAAGTGCAGCGGCCTGTTTCACGAGGGATCTGCCTACAGATGAGTATCATTTACCCGCCGAACGGAAGGGCCCCCGAACCCCCCCGGGAATGGCCGCCGGGACCCCACCTTCCGGTCACCAACCGGCACGACGGACCACCCCGAGATTATGCGTGGCATGGTGAGGCAGCCTCAAGAGCTGGTTAGGCTCGCTTGGGCCCCTGTACTGTGCCACGGACGGCCAGCGGGACAGCCGTTTCTACGGGTCTCCCTGGTCGGCGGGTTAACGAAGTCCTACTGGCACTAGTTTGACGGAAGCCTCCACAGACCAAATGCATCGCAGCAACATCTACTCGAGCTCTGGTTATACGCTGGCTGATCCTGAAACGCGACCAACAAGCGGTCACTTGACGGGACAAGCCCTACCACGCAGTGGAGCATATGGAAGCTCGAAAATTCGTTAGTCGCCTCTTACGACACCCACCGGAGGAGAGGGGCGGAGAATAGTATTCTTTCTCCGTCTTCGCACGGTTGGGCAATATTTAGTCGAGTGTAGCGAGGCCAATCATTCATCTAAGGTTTATTCATTGAATAATTTGACATAATGACAGATTCTATTTAAAAAATATTATGTATTATTATTATAAATATGTCAAAATGACATTCTTATTTTTTAGATAAGACTTAACTGAGGATTGAAAAATCAGCCCTAGAGCAATGTCATTTTCTTCTTCAGCGGCCTTTCGGTCTGTGAATACCTTTCCTTTACTTTATTTACATGTCGTATTTTTAATAACTAAATACCTAAAACATTGTTTGCACTAACGAAGAGTACAACAACTCGAATTTGCAGCTTCCGAGGAAAAACCCTCTCAAAATTTTGAACTATGTTTTTCTTGTATCTCATGAACTACTAAACGTATCTACATGATACTTGTACCAATTGAAAGAAGAACAAATAAAGAGCCAGTTCAAATATACTTAAATTGAATATATGAAGCATAAGGCCTGAAATCGTGGAAATAGTGTTCATAATTAGGAATGTTTAAATGATCAACCTATCATTACTAGTCATAAATACAATAACTACATAACTTATTGTATTCATCGTCAGCAAACTTACATATTGCAAACACTTAAATAATTTCAATATTATCGGCATGTGACGATGCACAGCATCTGTGAGAGTGCGTGTACTTCCGTTCTACCAACTTCCTGTCTATAACTTCCGCCATATTGTTTTTATTGCTGCTAAATAGTAGCTCAACTGACTTACTTCTGTTTGGCGCCATTTTGTAGTCACCTTAGGAGCTCCTTGAGCGCAGCGTGCTCATAGCGTCGTTACTTTTCGTTCGTGCAACATCTTAATTTAGATACTCGGAAAAATTTTATTTTCGTTTTCAAGTTTTGCCTGTGCTATAGTGAAAATGAGCGATAGTGAAGCAAATGAGTGTTTCGATCGCTCGGGACGCACCGAGGGCGACGAAAGATCGTCGCAGCCGCGTGGGCCTAGTGATAGCAGACGCAGCTCGAAGCGTCGCCGTTCACATAGCAACAGCTCAGAGTCGTTGCCTAACGATTCCTCGGACAGTGAGGTAAAACGCAGAAGTTTTGGTAAGTCAAATACTAATATTAAAGAGCTTATGAACAAAGTGAAAGTGTTAACAGATGTATTGCTACAAAATGTAGTACTACCTTCTCAGTCAATTTTTAATGAAAACTTTATTGAAAATACGGCTAGTTCGACCGCAAAAGATGGCACGTCCATCACAACGCTACCGGCGGCACAAGGGCCGTTACCCGAACCGTTGCCGGGACCCAGCGGCTTAACAAAATCAGATTTTCAATTACATCGCCCTACGGTTGCTGTTGATACTAATGCGGTCGAACCCCGTCTTTTAAGCCTTGGTGTTGTAAATACAGTTTTGAAAGACCCGAAGATCCTGCCTGCTCACCCGGAGCATTTAAAACGTCTAGTTTTTACAAAAATTTGGGGATCAGTGTTGGAAAGATGTTCGATACACAGATTCGTTAAAAGCATATTGCGCCTCGCCTGGTTTCGTAGACCTTGAGGTTAACGATGAGCTTAGACAGTTTCTCAAAGTAAGGACTTCGTCGCAAACTCGGAAAAAATATTGGCAGCAATTTGTAATGGTCTTATTACCCAGCGCGAGCTTCTTAACGAGGCTTTACAACAGTTTATTAACTGGACAGCTTCTTCTCAATCAGTACTATCCGCTGATAGCATTTTCGACAAAATATCAGATCTTTTTCAACCTACCTCCAAATTTCACAAAACGAGTGAAGAGATAATGCAGATGATTTGTGGAAAAAGGGCCGAATATATTGAAAACCGCCGGGAGCTATCCTGAACGAAATACCTAACAAAAATCTTCGCGAGGGTCTGCGTAAGATACCTCCGAGTTCAAGGCACCTCTTCGACGAGGGTCTATTGTGTACTTACATACAAAATACGGGTGGAATGGAGAAATGGGTAAGACCTTGGTTCTCCGCGGATAGGGTGACCAGTAAGCCAAATCATACCAGCAAACTAAACAAACAGGGCTCTACCCGTGACTTCACTAACCAGCCCTTTCGTTCCAGAGACGAAGAGAGCAGGCCTAATAAGCCATTTGCAGGGTCCTCAAAGCAGCAGGATTCGAAGAGAGCGAAAAAGCCCTTTAAGAAAAACGGTCACCCCGGTAAGAAACACTTTGATAAATGACTATCAACTACATCAACCCAAGTTTTATGGAGGCTGCCTTCGAGCGTATCGGAGGCAGTGGCAGGCGCTTCGGGCTCCGCAGGCCCTTCTCGACATGATTACGGTAATGCGTCTGCCATTCACCTCCAAACCTGTGCTCGTGCGTCCGACGACCAGGGTTCTTCGTCGCTTCAAAACACCACAATCACCAGATATGTCCCAACAAATACACACACTGTTGGAACAAGGCGTTTTGGAGGTACCAGACCAGCGACAGGTCGGTCCCAGCTTCTTCTCGACCATGTTCCTGACGAAGAAGAGCGACGGATCGTTCAGACCCATTTTCAATCTGAAACACTTGAACGAGTCGATAATTCCAAAACCATTCAAACTGATCTCTCAGTTCCAGATACCTCAGTTTCTTCAAAAGGGCGATTGGATGGTGAAGCTGGACCTCTCATCAGCATACTTTCACGTGCCTATAGCCGAGGGTCACAGAAGGTTCCTTCGGCTGGTCTACGACCACCAGATGCAGAACCAGGTCCTTCAAATGACATGCCTACCCTTCGGCTTAACATGCGCGCCGAAGAATTTCGCCGCTCTAACCAACTGGGTGGCTCAGCACCTTCGAGATCAAGGTATGAGAATTGTGGTATACTTGGACGACTACTTGCTGGTAAACCAGGCTCGTCCTCTCCTGCAGGCTCAAGTGCAGATGGCTATAAAACTGTAGAGAGCCTAGGATGGACCATCAACTACGAAAAGTCTTTGACCGAACCCAGTCAAAAACTGGAATTTCTGGGTCTGACCTGGGACACAAACCTCGGAATCAAGGGCCTCCCAGAAAGAAAAGCGTACATAATAAAAACTATCTCCAAAAAAGCCATTCGCAAAGGAACGATGTCGCTCAGGGAGACACAAGTAGTCCGAGGCACTCTCAACTTCGCCAACTTTGTTATTCCCAGAGGGAGATTGCATTGTCGTCAACTGCAGCTGCACTCCCGACGGTTGCTGAGAGAGACTCCGCACAGTCAACACAGCATACCGGCACCAGTTGTAAGCGACTTAGAGTGGTGGATAGCTACCTTGAAAGATCATCAGGTAACGAGCAGCTTACATCCAACACTCATACAACACTTCCTTACAACAGATGCAGCAGACTACGGCTGGGGGGCTCAGATGGACGACCAAATAGTATCGGGCGGATGGACCTCCAGCCAGAGTCGATGGCATTGCAATCGCAAGGAGATGTTTGCCATCATAGCAGCGGTAAGCCACTTCAGATACGACATGTGATTTTACAGTCCGACAATCGAACCGTTGTAGCATACATCCGCAAGGAAGGCGGAACACGATCAACGCCTCTGCTCAACATGACGTACCGTTTATCTCCTAGACCGGTGGAAGATCATGATGACAGCGGAGTACCTCCCGGGCAGGTACAACGACGTAGCAGACAGACTGTCCCGGGGAAGACAACCAGCCGAGTGGCACCTGCTGCGACCAGCTGTGCAAGCAGCATTTCACAACTTTGAAGTTCCTCAGATCGATCTGTTTGCAACCAAACAAACCAGAGTTGTGGAAAGGTATGTAACAAAAGATTGTGGGATGGCTCAGCGCAGTTTTGCAACGCATTCAGCAGACAGTGGCAGTTTCAGCTGGCGTGGGTATTCCCACCACCGAGCCTTCTGCCCCGGGTGCTGCACCACCTGAACTCTGCGCAAGGAGTGTACTTGGTGGTGGCACCGATGTGGGAGAATGCGTTTTGGCTGCCAGATCTTCGCCGGCGTGCAATGTGCGAACCGTTCAAAGTCCAGAACTTAGCATCGGTTCTGATAGATCAGAGCACAGGGCTTCCACCGCCTCAGGTTCGAAACATGGAACTGTACATTTGGAAAATTGGGGGTGGGTTGACGTCACAGGAACCTGGACTGAAGCAGAGCGAACCTTGCTAGAATCGAGCTGGAGAGATTCTACTTTAAGGTCTTATAAGCCTGCGTGGGCCAGGTGGGTAAAATGGTGTGGAGAGAATAATCTGGACCATAAACATCCTGAAGGTGTAGGTTTGTATAGATTCTTGGCATATCTGTATCTTGAAGAAGGGTTAGCTTATCCAACAATTTTACTTCATAAATCGGTTGTATTGTCATTCGGAAAAACATTAAGTAATGAAAATTTAAATTCGCATTTCTTAGTAAAACATATTTTAAAAGCCATCTCTCTTCAGAAACCGAGAGCAGAGAAACCACCTGTCTGGGATCCAAGTGACCTGGTCGCTTGGCTACAAGGTAATTCACCATGTAATGACACATTGTTCGAAGCTTCACGCAGGTTAGCGTGTCTACTACTTCTAGCGTCGGGCCGACGGGTACATGACCTCACCTTGCTAAGAGTTTCCACAAGTCACTACACCGATGCCGGCGACCACATCATCCTAAGCCCAGTTTTTGGTTCTAAGACAGACACAGCTTCATATAGACAATCAGGTTGGAAATTGTTAAAACATAGTAATAATAATATCTGTCCCGTATTTTGGTTAAGAAAAGTTTTAGAACTTAGTGCACAGTGGCGAACACCCGAATGTAACAGTGCCCTATTTGTCACAATAAGAGGCGCCCCACAGGCCGCCTCACGTACCGTGATTGGAAACTGGATTAAAACAGTGTTAAAAGACGCAAGGATATCTGCGTCTGCGGGTTCTGTACGCTCGGCAGTGGCCTCTCTAAACTGGCACGAAAATTTCCCTATCGAAGATATCCTAAGTAGAGGTAATTGACAAAGTGAAAACACTTTTGCTAAATTTTATTGCAAACAAATTATCGGAAGAACACAATCACAAAATAATCTTTCAGTAAATTTTGAACCTATTTAGTACTATGATCATAAGTGTGTGAATGTTTATGATTATAATTAAAATTGATATTAAATCATAATTAATTATATAAAAAAGTAAATTTTTGATGATTGTTTCGGTGAGTATTATAATATTATAATATACACTGGTTTAATTATTTGAATGTTTTTCTGTTCCTTCAAGTTGTTCATGCCTTTATCTGCATCACATAGCGTCGTTAGCAGTCACCAGGAGGTATAAACACGTCTCTCACAGATGCTGTGCATCGTCACATGCCGATAATAGTGCAAGTTTTACATAACAATAAAACTTGTATTATTGAGCAGAGACGATGCACAGCATCCATTTAAGGGCTCCTGGTAAGAGACTTCTATGAGCACGCTGCGCTCAAGGAGCTCCTAAGGTGACTACAAAATGGCACCAAACAGAAGTAAATCAGTTGAGCTACTATTTAGCAGCAATAAAAACAATATGGCGGAAGTTGTAGACAGGAAGTTGGTAGAACGCAAGTAGACGCACTCTCACAGATGCTGTGCATCGTCTCTGCTCAATAATACAAGTTTTATTGTTATTTAAAACTTGCACTATTTTCTAATGATAAATACAATAACTGATGTAGTTTTACACCACAAGTATGATTATTGTATTATTGATTAGTAAAATTGTAATGAAGTCTTAGTTATTGCATTATTGCTTACTGAAAAATCAGGTTCCTTAAGTATTCATAAAAATTTAATCAGAGAGAGTTATAGATCTCGATTCCCTGATTCCGAATATATATAACTCAAAATCAATAAGAGTAGCTTAGTGTGTTTTTGTTCAGCCTTCATTAATTTATTTTTTTTCGTATCTCGCTCCAAACCTTGGTTGGTTTGGAGCTCCAAAATTATGGTAAGCCTATGTTTACATCATCTTAGTAACCCAAAATGCTCTTCAAAACAGGTAGCTAATAGTGGCATAAATAACCTTTTTCATAGAAGTAAGTATATTAAAATCAGTGAAAGTACTCACTCTCCAGCTCCTCCTGAAGTATCGAGGTCTTTATTCTTTTTAGGTCTTCCAGCTTTTGGCTTAGGAGGACTGCTTGATTTAGGAGTGTTGGTCATAAAATGAGAAAATATCTCAGTTTGCTTGAGCAAAAAATCGAACCTTTTGGAGCGATCAGTCTCAATTTTACTTTCGAAGTCGCCTTCTTTGCCTCTCGAGGAGGTAGTGTCACTCGAAGAACCATTCTAGAGAACCAAGAAAAAGTAATTTTAATTCGAAAATCTGATAGCATTTCGAAGCCGTGAAGAAATAAATCAACGGTTCATTATTACCGAATTCTCTCCCACGTCTGCAACGTCCACAACTTCTTCAGTTTGAGACATCTTTACAAAATTATTAGATATCCTTTACAATGTTGTTTATTTCAATAATTTAGTGAACATTACGAAAACTTGTAAAAAATTGAAATTATTTTACCGGGCGCGAAAATCACATATCCACTGAAAATGGCGTCGGCTGACTGTAGACAATAAAGAAATAAAAAAACTATCATAGTGATGCTGCCGATAGTGTTGCTAACGTTCTTGAGCATATCAATATCGATTTATTTTTTTTAAGTACAGGATAAAAATGGTCATTATTTCTTAGGCCGGCAATACACGTCAGATTTTTTCATCCGACAGTCCGGCCCGATTGTCTGATCAGACTGTCTGAAGGCACTCGTGCCATACATTTTGTTAGAATACCTATACACATCCGATCCGATAGTCGGATCGGACGTCCGAGTCGGCAACAGCGCCAACTGGCGCCAAGGCGTTTACGATTTTATTGCCGGTCCGATTGTCTGAAGGTGCGGAACGGACTACTAATAATATTCGTCTATGCAGTTACATGGTAATAAACTCAGTCACACTGTGTTCTGTACATATCGATTTTGCCACTTTATTTCTCCTGCTGGTGAGTTGAAATATTCTGTAAATCTGTCACGGACACTCCTTCCTTGGTTAGTGGATCTATGTTGTGAACACTTGTATGGACTATCCTCAAAATAATGCACCAAAGTATCTTCAAAATTATAACCATCTCTAGCTCGCACGTAGTTGTGTAAAACACAAGCTGTTTTTGTAACCAGCATTGCAAAATCCGGCGCAATGGTCATATTGGCTTGAAATATCCTCCATTTATTTGATAGTATACCAAAAGCACATTCAACTACACGTCTAGCTCTACTGAGCCGGTAGTTAAAAATTCGTCGTTGTGTATTTGTAGTCAAAGAACTTCTCGGGTAAGGTCTCATAAAATTAGTATTTAGGGAAAAGGCTTCATCGCCCAAAAATACATGCGGGAGCTTTAATCCTTCAGCGTTCGGCAATTCTGTAAGACCTGGTATATTGAGTTGATTTTGATTTAGCATTTTCGCAAAAGTCCAGTTATTAAAAATATTGCTATCACTATCTTTACCATAGGCGCCGACGTCTATTGCCAAAAATCTATAGTCTGAATCTACAACAGCCAATAATACAATAGAATAGAAAGTCTTGTAATTATAGAAGTTAGAGCCACTATATTGAGGGCAGATCAGACGGATATGTTTACCGTCTACTGCCCCCAGGCAATTCGGAAAATTTGTCCTTTTATAAAAATTTGCTGAAATTTCAATCCATCGTTGTTTAGATGAGGGTGGCTTCATTTCCAACGGTTGGAGTACATCCCATATAGCTTCACATGTATCTTTGACTATTCCAGATATTGTACAATTTCCCATCAAGTAATCATACTTTAACTCTTCAAAATTTCTGCCGGTCGCGAGGAATCTGAAAAGAAAAAAAACAGTTTCAATATTTTCAGGTGCCGATGTAAAAAAGAAATGGAATAATGTGAGAGATTGTTATCGGAGAGAACAGAACAAAATTAAAAACACACCCACTGGGTCCGTTGCAAAAAAAACAAAACAATACGTCTATGCTGATTTAATGACGTTCCTATCCCCTATTCTAGAAAAGAAAAACCACACAGGTAATTATGCCGATGAAGAAAACACCCAGATCTTCAGAAGACCAAGGTACAGAAAATAATCAAAATATAAGTAATACTCAGGATCTGGAAAATTCTTCAGTAATAGAAAAAAGCACACCAAAATTAATAAAAAGGAAAAGGATGTACCTACTCAAATATTAAAACTCATAAAAGAAAAAAGAAATGAACAAACTGTTGAACATGAGGATGACGATGCTAAATACTTACTAAGCTTTCGCACTGAACTGAAGGCAATGACAAGAACTCAAAAAATTGATTTTAAAATCGGAATGTTGCAATTGCTACGTAAAATTACTGATCCGCAACAGGGCCGCAATACACAATCTACGTGTTCATCAAGACCACAATCCCACCACTCTCGAACGTCGTCTTTTCGCAGCCCTAGCCCCTCAATTTCAAACTTCTCTTCCTATTCTCCTTCTCCTATCACCTACGACCGTCAGATATTAAATGCGCCAAGTACTGCTTCTTACTCCCCAAATATAAATACTGTGCGCACAACAGGATCCGTTCCACTGTTTTTAGTACACCCAAAGCCACAGCAAGAAATCCCTAATCAAATTGGAGTATACCACCTTCCAAGTACTTCAACTATGAACGCAACAGGAACTGTTCCATTGAATGTAACCTCGACTCCTGCACAACAACTAGAGTCACCATATGAAAACGATGAAGAGTATATCGATGATGATATGTCCGAATATCTCAAATTTAAAAACTAAGGCTTATAACTAATCTGTAAACTTTTTAATTAAATATCAATAAATACACACTTTAATGCCATTTACATCAGATAGCTATTATGAAGGCTATTCGGACAGAAAAAAAACTTAAAACTCACAAATTGTAACAATCTTTCATACACACACATTACCTTCAGGTTAAATTATTTATCTGCCAGAATCGTCTTCATTTTTAGTTACTTTTTATTGTTATCTTACCTTAGAGTAATAGCCAACTTTTCTTCAGCAGGAATAGCCGGTCTCATTGACGTATCTCGTTTTGTTAATCTTTCTTTTATCAAGTTCAAAAGTTCGTAATAGGAGTTTATACTCATTCTATAAAAATCAAAAAACTTTTCGGGATATCTCAGTAATTTTGGATGTTTTAAGTAGAAATGACTGTCGGTAAGTCTTGTCAGATTGATTGGGTGAATCCAATAGCGACGTTTTTTCTTCTTTTGCGCTAACACGAGCAAATATGCAATAAGTAACAGTAATTCGTCGTCCATCTTTTCTTTTGCTCCGTATGCAAGCAAGCACCCACAGCTCGAGAACGACTGAGTTCAGAAAAAGTCTGGCGCAAGAATCGGATGTGTATCGAGTAAATACGATCAGAGAGTCTGATCAGACAATCGGAAACCAAATCTGACGTGTATTGGCAGCGAAAGAGAAAGAGCAACTATTTATTTTATGTGCACATATTTTAGGGCTCTATTTGCGCTCTATTAAGGGGTGTAAGTTAGGCCCTATGTGTACGCTACCATAATGGACACCGGGAGAGTAGCAAGCAGCTGTAAGGGTTAAGTCCATGTGTTCTGTGCTGTGTTCCAAAAGAAATTGACAGTACCATACACAAACATAACCTCTTTGTTTTTCCTATTAACATATTAATTTAGTTTAGTTTTAAAGTTAAATTTTCCCGCTGCGTTTCTATTACATTTCTAAACTAAAATTTATTAATTATAATGTCTTCGTGTGTAAAAATGTTAAGGACTTTATATCATATATCTTATAGAAATCAAGTGATTATAAGTGGATTAAAAAACTCTTACAGGAGTTTAAATTGCAGCACAATACTCCGAATTAAAATGTTCATGGAACATGAAAACAGACATGCCTTTAGTATCATGGAAAGTAAAGGATATGTGAGCAATATTTACTCTGGTATAAAAGAGGATCGATCTCCATCAAAAGAACAATTTGAAATGATTTTGAATGATAACTGGTCTAAAAAATCCCCTACACAGATCTTTGAAGCATTTTCATTACTAGGAATATACGCAAACAGAAATAGTATGTGTATTTCAAACAAAATATTTGATTCATTCATAGACTGTCTTACAGAAAACATTAAACATGCTACAGATCAAGAGCTAAAGAATTTATTTCATTTTTTATCAAAGTGGCCTGAAACTGAATCAATTCGGACAAGAAATTACATTGAAGTTTGGGTTGCACTGGATGATGAATGTTTGAACAGATTAAAGGGGTGGTCTTTTGATGAATTACTTTCCTTTTTAGCTTTATTTTATAAGTTGAATGTTACCAGAGTAAGTGATTTTTCTTTAAAAGCTTTGAATAAAATATCAACAAAATCAAAACAATTAAAACCTGGGCAGCTAGTGCAAACAGTGTTCTTTGTAGGAATAATGCGCAAATCACCATTTGACATGCATAATGTAGAACTGCATTTGGATAAACTGTTTTCAGAGTTTACACTAGACGAGTTAGCCATTATGTCCATGGGCTTCTTTAAAAGTAAAACACCAATACGCAGTTATGATTTAATAAACAAAATTATATCTAAAGTTCTTGAGAACTCAAAGGTAATTCATGAAGTTTCATTAGCTGCACTATTAAAAATCATTAGGTATTCATTGAAAATGAACTCTGTTAATATAATAGATAAATTGCTGGACACATTACAATATGAAATACCTAGATTATCAACAATGTGTAATGTTCATTTGGCATTGACTGGTATGGCAACATTAACATTGCATAAGGATTGTTTGGAGAAGATTGCAGAATCTACTATTGCAAATATTTCTAACACTCGACTAAAAGACATGGAGAGATTAGTACTAACATATGGGACATTTAATTTTATACCAGATACAAAGGAAAACTTAATAGAAAAGATTTTAGAAGAGTTGAGAAAGCCTGAACGAACAAATGAAATACAAAAACATGGTAGATCATTTGCATGTTGCATTGCTTACCTAGGCCATTTAGGAATATATCCTATTGATTTAATGAGTAAAGTTCTTAGTAAAGAATTTTTGATAAAGACCTACGGCAAACAAGTATTAACATATGGCAGAGAAGTGTTATCCATACATAACACTGCTTTATTATTTTGCTCAGAAGCTGAAATGAATCGTCTCACTGATAAACAAGCTATAGTACTAGCTAAAAAGTATACAGACTTTGTACCGTGTGACAGTTACAGTAAACAGTATAACAACAGTGAAAAAATGGTACTTGATGTCATGAGGACTCTAAAAGATATTAGAGGTGGTGAGGATTATGTTGCAGGTGACCATATTGTCACCCATCATCAAAAAGGAGGTATGTCAGTTCTAAATAGAGATCTATGATCTATTATATTACATTCTATTAAATTACAATATATGCGTGCAGTATGCCTCGCGATAGCCGAGGTGTCGATGGACATCTCTGACCCATCCCATAGAGCCAGCAAAAGACTCTCGGAGCAGGAGGATGTACAGCCGCTGGCTAAATTGGCACCATCCGATTCCATAATTGGCTTGTTCATACATCCCAATCTGAAAGTGGGCAGAAAATACCCTAACAAGGACGAGGGCCCTTTCCTCGTTCACGTTTCTGGTGTTGAGTCTAACCCGTCTGCTGGCACTACCCTGAACCCAATCAAGCTTGGCCAGGTTATGCTAAATTCCCGCGTGCAGGATATTTCACGGAGGAGGGATTATGAAAGTAGGTAGAAACCGAATCAGCGTTCAATTTAAATCACCAGCGGCAGCTATCTCAATTCTATCCACCCCCTTCTAGTCGCTAATCACTATGAGGGTGTGATTCCCAAATTTAATATCAGGTATTGTGAGAGGTTTCCCTCTGATCTCTCCCTGGCGGACTTCGTCAAGGATGCTGAGGTGCCCTCCGGCTGTGGTGAAATTCCCAAAGCTAGATGACTGAATCGGAAGGTTTACAAAGAAGGTGGCATAGAATGGGTCGCCACGGGAACTGTGGTGCTTACATTCAGTGGCCAAGTACTGCCCCCTAAAATATTTTGTTGTTACACTGCCATGCCTGTGGAGACATATCAGCTCCCTATAATCCAATGCCATAATTGCTGCTTTGGTCATGTTGCAAATCAATATTGATCTAGGCCAAAATGTTTTAAATGCGCCCAAGAACACAATGGGAAAAGTTGTACTACCCCAGAGTCTTTAGCTCTGTGCCTGTTTTGCTCGGGTAATCACTTTGCTACGAGTCAAGCCTGCCCCGAGCAAATTCGGCAAATGTCCATCAAAAGCACAATGTCCCAAGAAAATATATCCTACCCGCAAGCCTGTGAAAGATTCCCTCCCATTTCAAAAACCTACTCAGATGCTGCCCATAGTAACCCAGCCCAAAACCCATCAATCCCTTCCCCTTCATCCCCTCCCAACCATTCCTATAGGAAAACAATTTCTATCCCAAGATCTCCCCGTTGCCCCTTATCACAAGGTTATGACCGTTTGGCTCACCAATCAATTATTTCCGAACGTGACCCCCCTCCCCCGAGCAATGGAATCGCCCTCCAGTCCCAAGGGCCCCCTCCTCCTCCTTTCTCCCAATCCTCGTCTAGTGACAATCTTCTGGATGTTTTGCTGTCCCTTTCGATTAACATGTTCATCAAGATGAATGACTTCCCTCTACCGCCCAACGTCGCCGATAAACTGTCCGAATTTTTAAACATTATTAAAATTCCATTTCATCCAATGGAATAGCCACAGTCTACGCCCAAAACGACACGAAAGTTAGCTTGGTTGCATTGTATGTTCCTGTTGCCTTTGCCATTTCCGAGACTTGGTTAGTCCCGGGATCCCGGTTTCGGGTCCCTGGGTATTCCTGCCTCCGGGATGACAGAGGCGATGGCTATGCAGGAGCCGCCCTTCTTATTAAATCTTCTGTCACATTTACCCGTCTTACTCTCCCACCCACTCCATCTGGCATCAACGCGGTTGCTGCGAAAACATGGATATATCAGTTCTTTCCATCTACATTGCGGACCCCCACTTTTTTAAAATATCTGACTTCGACCCCATATTTTCCTCCCTTTCCGGCTCTTTCCTTATCCTAGGCGACTTTAACTGTCACCACTTATGTGGGGAAGTGAGATTACGACGACCCAGCTTGCGATTTGGTGGATCTTATGGAGGATAAAAACATCTGCCTCCTCAATGATAGCTCTTCAACTCGCAGGACGGCCCCAGGCCAAAATGCCAGCTCGGTTGATCTTTCCCTCTGCTCCCCCAATTTCGGCACTCTTCTTACTTGGTCTGTTTTGTATGACTTACGGTAGTGATCACCTCCCTATTTTAATTTCCTGTCCCACCTCCTTTTCTCAACCCAAAACCCCACCAAGTTCTCGTATATTCCTCCTTTCTAAGGCAGATTGGGACCAATTTGCCAGAGATTATGACGCTTTCGTCAATGAATTCCCAGTGGTGTCGCAAGATAACGCACTAGATTGTCACGAGAAATTAGTGACCTCCCTCAAAGCTGCCGCAGACCCCTTTGTTTAGAAGGGATATTTTTGTCTGTGCTCCTGCCCTGTGCTATGCTGCCCAGTTAGACTAGAGCAGGGCGGACATGGAGACTTTCTTTGCTTAACTAACTAAAAAAGCAAGTCAGAAACAGCAAACAGCATCTCCATGGGCCTATATTTACTACTTCTTCTTTTTCTTCTTCTTTAGCCTGCCTCCCTTTGCACGCCATTTCCCTCTGTTGGTAGCCATTCCAAACCAGTTCTTTCCAGCGACTCTTATCTATATCGTCTCTCCATCGAGCCGGTTGGCGTCCTACGTATCCACGTCCGGTTCTTGGTCGTCATGTTAGGACCTTGTGCGACCATCGTCCGTCGTTACGTCTGCATATATATCCCGCCCAATTCCACTACGCGCTTTGCTACGACGTCGGTTAGTCATGTACGCCTGCGGATTTCGGCACTTCTTATTTGGTCCCGAAGTGAGATCCCTAGCATCGCGCGTTCCATATAGCTCTTTGTGTCATTTGCAAGCAATGTACTATTTCTTTCGTAAGAGTCCACGTTTCAGCACCATATGTCAAAGTTGGGAGAACATACTGATCGAACACCTGGCGCAAGCGCCATAAAAGAAATTTTCCTATTAATATTGTGTCTAGTTTACCAAATGCAGCCCACCCCAGCCCAATTCGACGGTCCATCTCCTTTTGATAAGTAGCTTTCTGGAGTGAAAGAGCCAAGAGGCTGTCCAAGATATATGTACTCCGCTACGATGTCAATACGGTTACCGTTCACAAGGATGAACTCAGTAGCTGTGGTTTGGTTGCACATAATCTGTGTTTTAGGCCGATTTCGAGGGAGACTGCTTACAAGTTCTCCAGCACGTACTCTAACTCTTCAAGCTTTTCAGCAAAGCAATAAGCTTATATCGTTCCTAATATTACAACTTGCGCGCTTCTGTGTTTTACCTGCGCTGCTTTTGATGTGTATTGGAGCCTTAAGTGTCGTTCTGAATATGTACCTCAATATTCAGTACTAATGTTATGTTTCAGATGCTATTGTATGCAACGACGACAGTGGATCACCAGTTCCGGTGAAGGAACATTTTAACCCATCGAAATTCGGTCTTCTGAGAAGACCACCCGACGATAACAGTTGGGTTGCACTCGTGATTGCTACCAGGAACGCTTTAATTCATAACACATACGAACCAACAGGACCATATCTAGCAAAAATAAGAGAAATCGAAACATTAGGCTTTTCTGCTGCATTGGTAAGTATAGATTGTGGATTGAAGATGTACATGAATATAATAATCTCTAAATCCATTTAATGGACCTTTACTTATTATCGTTTTTAAAAAAAATCACAATTTTCTATTCAGTAACATTTTCTTTACTTTAAATACAGTTTAAGTATTTTAGCTTTTCGCTAAATTACGCTACGAAGAGAGCAACGTTTTCTTTTAAAATAATAAAAAATATGGTTGAGTCGACTTATCTTACAAGTATATTTTTTTATAAATGTAAAAGTCCTGCCTGAGGTCAGTTAAAACTTGTCCCGCCTCTGTGTCGCACCAGGCACTAGTTATACTAAAAACCGCTTTTCCATAAGATCATTTAGTACCTATGATAAGAGCTATCAACAGTTTGATATTTTTTCTTTAAGTTCTTATAAATTCAAAAGTCTATTTATAACGAAGACGACGAAAAGATGAAAGAGGGAAATGGATGTTCGCAGGTGAACCGAGTGAACGACAGTTTAGAATAAATTAGAATAAAATAACTTTTTTATTGTACACATAAAAAAAATACATGATAACAAAGAATTTAAAATTAAAATTGGAGTCGTACAAAGGGCGGCCTTATCACCTAAAGCGATATCTTCCAGGCAACCTAGGGATGGAGAGTTTACTCGTTCACCTGAGAATATTTATTTGCTTATTTAATTATTTACTTTTTTGTGGTTTTTATTTTATTTTAATTTTTTCTCAGTAAAATAATAATTAAATTTTGTTATCGTTCGACCATGATTGTCTGAGTTTCTGGTTTAATGTTTGTATTTCTTTTACAGTGGATACTTTGTTAGCTTATATACAAACCTAATACTTTATATCTACTAGTGTTATATTAAGCTGTTTGTTTCCCTTAAACCAATAAAATAAAAAAATAAAAATAAATTATAGACCAGTAATTTGGGAGGAAACTTATTAGTTAACAATTACCTAATAACGTTGAAGCCAAGCTTTATTTCCGTAATTGATCAGTTATTTGCCGTGTGGTGTTAGACGCAAAGAATAGCACCAACCCATCTCTTCCCGTGGGTGTCGTAAAACGACTAAGGGAGTTTAAGACCCCGTGCATATCGAAAAGCACCCTAGGTCACCCGCGCGGTGGCGGATAAACCACCACTAGAATTCCCAAGGAGGGTTTGTGTCAGGCAGGCGGCTACCGTAAATACTTTGCCAAATCCTTAGCAAAAGTGTACGAGGAAAAAACTAACATTTTGCGCCAACCCCAAGTAATATGGGACCAGGACATGAAGAAGAAGATCAGTTATTTGGCTAAAGAGGACTGAAATATAACTTGTCATGTTGTTTTAAGTGGTTTAGTATCACGGCCCTACCCGTACTACGGTATTACCTACTGATTTTTTTTATTTTTATTAAATTCTAAATACTTCTTTTTCAGGTAATAGCTCCAAAGTTCAGTTTGTTGGAAACAAGAGAAGCAAAGGCAAATTATTTAAATAATTTAATTATAGATGCAATAAAAAGTAAATCTAAGTCAAAAATAACAGTGTAAAAACTAAAAATACATTAAATTATTTAAAATAAAATTATGTATTAAAAATGTTAAAACTTTATTTTAATAGGCACCTCTAAAAACGTTATTTTAATAGGCCGTTCGCTGCGTCAAGCGGGCACACAGTGTATGCTAATTCATAGAGCAGCGCTGCATGAGACGGGTCGTCCTCGTCCGTCGCACGTGGCGCGGGTTATTTAGATGAAACAGCACCCCGCGCGGACGCCCGCGCCGCCGTGCGCCCCCTTGACGCAGCGAACACACTTGTTTGGTGGCAGGTATTCATAGTCAATAAATCTAATCTGCCGATGATAAATGGGTAAACTAAAATAAAGTTACCACTATTAAGTAAACTAAAATAAGATCGCACACGCAATTTGAACTAATAAAACTAATATAATATTAGACGGAAATTTAAAAAACTTTTTAATTTATTAAAACGTATTTTCATAACATTACTCTGTTCCGTGAACTGTATGTAATCTACAATATATACCGACTTCTAGGGACCTAGTTATGTGGGCAATACTGGCCGCTAAATTTTAAATATCATATTGATGCCGGCTGTCACTCATGTCACAGAAAAAGTATGTAATACTTGCTTTTTCAACTCACAGTCAGTTTCAACAACACCAGTTATATCTACAGCTTCATGACCGAACACTGGTGCCATTACCTACTCTACTCTACTAGGCTTAGTAAGTAGTCATTTTGATAACGTGTTTAACCCTATTCTTGGCATAGTGGATTATTTGAGACACATAACTTACAAAAAAAATCGAGTACCTAGTGAAAAAAAAACACATTTGATATTTGATTCCCAGCGGGGGGTACATGTTTGTGTACTCGGTTTGGTTGGTGGTAGGGCTTGTTTGTCCGCCTGGCTAGCTACCACCATCTTATCTAAACATGTCGCCATAACATCAATGTTTGTAGCATTGTTGTGTTCCGGCAGCTAGAGATAAGACAGCCTGTACCTCACTAGTTGAGGATCCCGGGTGAAGTGCGCTTTCATCATTGGCCTTATCATCACTTAACATCAGGTGAGATCAAGGCACTGTACTTACCCGTTAATATATAAAAATAAAAAAAATATAATTCCACAAAAAGAAAACTGCCAAGTATAGGGTTAAACTTATTCGCTCGATTTATTAGGCTCATCGCTCGCTGATGAACAGCTCCCACATTGCACCCAATGTTCGGATTGGTCCCAACAGCCGAAATATTCTGGTTTCAAATAAAACAGGTCATTATTTTCGATACGTCCAAGTCCTGGGATAGGTATAGGACGCTGTTGGTCTTCTGTCTCTCTATTCGTTCCCAAATAAACATATTTATCAGTCCACCGTCTACGTGTCTGCAATGTTTTTAAATATCAATATGGTAATAATTATAATTCATATCACATAATTAACGACGAAAACCGAATCAACGACTTAAAAACTACATATTCTCATTATGTGCGTTAACGAAGAAGCTAGATGATGATATTTCTGAGCACGGTGATGGTTAATGTTAATGGTATCAGCAAAAATTAACATAAGAAACGAACCATATAAGATGACTCTGTTAAACGTTGAGTATCAGTTTTTTGTTTAGTAAATGGCCACACTTTGATTTCGTCATTTAACTCAAAAACATAGAAGCACCACAGTTTCCATATAATCTTAAAATAAAATTGGAATTAAGCCTATACTATACACTAGAAAGGCAAAAATCTTTGAAATATAATCCTCGCTACCCATGGATATGGGTATTGGTTGAATCAACACGCTTGCCAAATGCGGGTCGGTGATCGATCATAAACCCTGGGCGTGAAATCTGAAACAAAATGTAATTTTGCCCGAATACCTGGGAATTGAACCCGCTACCCGGCTATGCTACTCGGTCGTAGAGACGTATCAAAATAAAATTGACGGGCATAGTATATTAAATAGATATATTAGTTAAGTATACGACTAGTATAAATAAAAGATAGACTAAGTTTTGGTTTTATTTGAATTGATTGTGCAATTACTGCACTAATGCACTAATCAAAATATTTAGAAGAAACCAAAGGAACACCGATATGTTAACTGCGTTATCTTAAGTAGGTACAGTCATGAACTAATGACCATAACATGTAAACAATGTAACTCTTAATACAATGGATTAAGAGTCAAAACTAGTTAAAAGTGTTTACATGTTAATGCTCGTGGCTGTACTTTAGTGCATAAATGATTTACGGCAATTTGACAACAATTTAATGCCTAAGCAATTTTATTATGGCATACTAATGTAAGTACCTATACAGGGTTATTTGTAAAATATCAACAACCTCGCAAGACTAGGTAGCTAACATCATAAACAACAACATTTGTTCTACGACTTTTGATAATTCGACACATTTTACTTTCATACAAAAATAAATATCAATTTAATTTTACGTCTGAATGTTCTTATCTCTGTGCGCATCGCATCGCGAATTCGCGAGGGTCGTGCGCGTCGCGTCGCCTTTTCCTATGTGAATGGAACATAGACTTACAAAATGTCACGACAGTAGAATAAAAGCTTGGAAAATAATTTTTAATGAATGTATTGAGTTATGATAAAACTCGTAGAACAAATGTTGTTGTCTATGATGTTAGCTATCTATACGTTCGAGGATCTTGATATTTTTTCAAATAACCCTGTATAAACATAATATATGACAGTGATGATAAACTATTGATTTGCCCCTTGCGAGATTCAAACCAACCGCGGGTTTAATAGCACGAGACTGGCTAACCACTAACGAACAAAATAGTTAAATTCTTTAATTCCTTACCTTCCTTTTATTCAACTCCCCCAATTCAAAATATTTCGTATTTATTTTGAGATGACATACTTTTAAACATTGCCTGCGACTGTTTTTAAATATGCTTAATTTCACATCGGAAAGTGGATACAACTGTGGTGGTATACGCCGAACCCCACTTTGTAACGACATATTATTGATTAAAATGTTTTCTGGTGTTAATGCTGAAAATATGACACAATGTTACAATCACCTTTTTTCATAGGATAATTTTGATCATACTTTTATGTTTCCATGATAATAAAAGAAATTCCTATATCTAAAACATGGACCATTTTTGGGTCAGTATTATTTTCCATGCATTTCATAATTATGTCTTTTGAAATACACTTTATTAAGATTTTCTTTATAAAAACTACTTTTCGTTCCTGCTAGTACCTACTATTTGGGTAAAAAAAATCTTACGAAGTTTGCATGATTTTGGGCGTAGTGCGTAGTGCGCCTCTAACTTAGGTCTTGATCTTCATCAAGTGAATTGAAGACCAAGTGTATCCCCGTAGACATACAAACAAAACATACAAATACAAGGCTTTGTTTTTATATCTAGATATTTCGGTAGACAAGCTTTGAACATTTTTCAATCACTTCTTTCTAAGTCTGACTGTCTGATAGAGATAGCTTCAAAGCGTGATAAGACCGGCTAATTGTTCTACGTTAATTCAAAGTGGTATTGTAATAAAACTATCTTCTTTCTATGGTTGTGCAACGCAAAAAACTACCTTAGGTCCTAAATTAACACATTCTAAATTATTACTATAATAAAATGATTCTGCTTTATAAGAACTGCGCCTTATGGACGTTCATCACCACAATGCATTAAGCGGTATTGCGGTTAAAAATCAGTAGTTACCAGTAATTTTACGCCAATTTAGGTAGGAGTATATAATCTACGGTCATGCATTAAGGACCGGTTTCTAACAAAACAAAGTGGAGAAGATAATGTGTCGACAATAACAGTAGAATAACGCTAGTACAGAGGAGCTGTGATGTAAGAAACAAAATCCCATTAGTGATCTGCCTACCTACGTCTCTTCGGAGACGTCGGACGAAGATGTGCAGATTTTGTTTTGTTAGAAACAGGACCTAAGCCTCCCAAATAACTGGTATCCTTTAGAACTAACTAAGATGTACTTAATTACCTATCAGCTTTTGAAAGAGTTGCTTTAAACTTTAGAGTAGGTAGGTAAATAGCTAACCAAGATTCGTTGAACTGATACGATCTCCCCTTCTCGTAGTTTCTTGAAATGGACTTGAAACAAGTATTCTATTCTGATAATTATAGTTCTGTGTTACTCTGTATGACATGCTTCGCTTCTAAGAGACAAATAAGAGTAATCGAGTAAATCAGAAACAGTCAAAACAGTAATAAAGGCAGGTATTCCAAGCACAGGAACATTCTGTGCTCTGTTTTTCATTAAATCAAGTTCGTGTCACATGTCATGTCTCTACCAAGCCATAGTATTGCATTCTCTTTGCAGAAAATCTCAGAATAATAACTAAATTATTGTTCTGAGCAGAAAATAGCCACCTTAGTATTTTTTTGTTCTGAGGTAAAAGGCCTCAGAATAATAAATAATAGTTCTGAGTAAAAAGCTAAAATGTAACAACAAAACCATCCTACGTGCCTAGCTACGCTAAGTAGGTAACTATCGCAGTGGCTTATGGCACCACGAAGCTATAGATGTGGCATGATCTTCGGCATAATGAATGATGTGACACCAGTGTTTGACACAATACATGCTAATAGATTGATTTTAGACTCAGAACAATAACTAATTATTATTCTAAGGATTTAGAGCCATTTTGTAACACGTGAACATTTGAGTAAATACCATAAAGTTATAGTAAATACCCGAACAGAGTCCAAGCTTCTTCATAGCGCGCAAAAACGAAACGAAAGTCTTCCCTCAGTGCGTCCTACGTCCAACTTAGCACTTTCGGTGCTAGATTTAGCCCTATTTTCATGAGTCTAGCACGAAACAACAGCATGCAGCACCTAGCACTAAATCTAGCACTAAATAGTAGGTACTCATCCACTCCAACATCAGGAGACACTTGGGTGTCCAAAAAGTATTTTGCATCTTACGTCAGGAGACACTTGAGTGTCCTATGGGCAAGTGATGGAAAAACGTTCTAAGTGATTCTAAAAAGCACCGTGGTGCCTTTGTCGTTCGTATTTAGGGACAGGGCACAAAATGTAGATATTTTTAATAAACTAAAGAATAAAATGAACTTGAGGCTCTTTAAAATCGATTATTCATATCCGAACAGGGCTTAATATTTTTAACAAGACTTGCATACATACCAAATTCCCCGAGATATTATTAATAAAATAGGCAAAATAGAAATGTACACATTTCAATTAAAAAAGTCGGGTGAAAGTCATCGTAAGCAACCATCGACTTCAACGGCGGCAGTACAAGGAGAAGAAAACACGGCAGCGGATACAGATGACAGTGAAGATGACTGCATATAGATTTAAAATAATTATTACAGCTACATTTTACTTATAATTTTTATTTTATTTTACATTATGTCATTTTATTAATTATATTATTATTATAATTTTATTTCAAGTCCGAAAAAACTAGCACTGCTTTTGAAAATCCATATTTATCTAGCACTTTTTCAGATGTCATTTAGCACCTATTTGTGGTATTGTGTTGGCAACCCTGCTCTCGCGGCGCGTCAGTGAAACGTCGTCGGTGAGAGGTCACACGCCCATAACCGTGCTATGGTAATAGTGTACCTACCTGTCGCAGCGCGCTCTATAGAAGCTTGGACTCTGTTCGGGTATTTACTCATGTGACGTGAACTTTACACATTATCTCAAAATCACAATATCTTTTATTACAGAGAGCCGTTAGCGGCGATTTAAAAGTATATTCTACTGGTGATTACTAAGCATAAGATAAATAGATGTCTTTAAATTTTTACTTTTTTTTTTACTTTTTTTTTAAGTGCTAAAAGCTGCACTGAAGCTAAATTAAATATTTATAAAATTTATAAAATAGTGAAAAATTTATACGCCTACTACCCGACCCATCCAGCCTTCCCAGCCTTACGCCAGCCTTCCCGGTAGCATAGCGGCACAGTTATAGCGGTCAGTGCAGCCGCCCGGATTGCGGAAGACCCAGGTTCGATTCCTGGCTGGGTCAGGTAGGCGTTTATTTTTTTTACAGTATTCTATAAATTTTATAAATATTTAATTTAGCTTCAGTGCAGCAATTAGCACTTGAAAAAAAAATGTAAAAATTTACTATAGCGTTGTGTTATCAAATCTGCAAAGATGAATCTGCATAGCCATCGGTTGCAATTACCGTTGGATAGATGGCGCGCTGTGCGGCTATTAGCACTCAAAGAACTAAAAAGCAGTGACAAAATTCAGCGTTTACACGTCAGCCTTCCCGGTAGCATAGCGGTCAGTGCAGCCGCCCGGATTGCGGAAACCCAGGTTCGATTCCTGTATGGGTCGGGTAGGCGTTTAATTTTTTCACTATTTTATTAATTTTATAAATATTTCGATGTCTTTAATTCAAAGATTAAGAGCGTTTACGCCGCACACTAGCGCCACTAATGAAAAAAAAAACATATCTACTAATTAGAGATAGAAAATCAAATTATGCTCAACAAACTATTTGAATGAAGTAATTTAGCATTTTTACGTCACCTGATGAACACCTCACATGTTATGGTTTAGTTAAATAAGACGTTACGGCCACTTTTAACCATAACGCCATATTTAACTAAACCATAACATTTCAGGTGTTCATTAGGTGACGTAAAAATGCTAAATTACTTCATTCAGATAGTTTGTTGAGCATAATTTGATTTTCTATCTCTAATTAGTAGATATGTTTTTTTTTTCATTAGCGGCGCTAGTGTGCGGCGTAAACGCTCTTAACTACTTTCTTTCGAGGGTGTACCTAGTATAGTCAACAACGAAAGTAAAATTACTTTAGCTACTAAATCTGATTATTGTTTCGTTGCTGAACTATAATTTAATCTGTGCAAAAAAAAACAGTTCTAACTGTAAACATAAAAGAAACTGAAATCAAATCGGCAATAAAAACAAAGACATTTCAGTTAATTAATAATTATATTTGACTTAGACAATTCATACATTCAAGATATACATTTATAACCACAATATGACGAGCCACGGGCATTTGTACCTATCGCAAACACACACACACACACAACATGGAATGTATAAATAAAAATAATATTTTATAATTCGACTTAAATTCAACGCAACTTCAAGAAGAATGAAACGTGGCTGGCACTGTAACGTGTATCTTCCATTATATTACTGAAATATCTTTCGAACTTTGGTAGAAATCTTTAATGCTGATAAATTCAATCGCATTCGCATTCGCATTCTACAAGTTTATTTTCAATAAATTCAGTTGAATCTTATTCTTTTTCGGTTAGGTAGGTCTTCTGGCTTCTTTGATTATCTATCGACCAGCATCAGCCTGCAAGCAAGAATCAATGTTAGTTAAGATTATCAATAATCGCTTACATACATGTTTTGCACATTAACTGCCACCATCTACATACATCTCATTGATATTTTATCTATTCTTTTAAAACCGTCACCATATTTTTAGATATCATTGATTGTGATTCAATAAATTAACACAATCTAGTAAGTAAACGCCCATCACTAATGGTTAAAGTTTCCTACAAGTGCTAAGTGAATTGGATAGGTATTTCATGCACATTCGTGTAGATTATGTTTTGTGTCGTCGATTGTTTCGATGAAATTGCATATTATTTAAAATCAAAAAGATATTTAACATGAATCATACTCAATTTCAATCTAAATCGCACATTTAGATAACATGAGTCTTGAGTTTCATAACTTTGGGTATAGTTACTGAAGGTGGCAGTGGGAGAACATTGTTGCCATATCTGGCGTGAAAATTTTTATCTATGGAAGCATCACTATCTTCGTTCATGGCCCTAGCGTAATATCTTTTAGATATGCCGTTGTCCTGAAAAACATTTATTTATTATCAGATTTAAGCACAATACAATCATGATTATTATTTGAATTGCTCAATATATGATATTACTAACCATAGCTTCAGTCTTCTTGCGTAAATTGGATCTAGATAGAGTAAGTGCCAACTCAGATTGTAGTCTGTTAGTGATGGGCACGTCGTTGGTGCCAGTGTGTCCGTCGGGCTTGTCGCCGTTGAGGAAGTCCAGCTTGATCGGCTCCCGCCGGCCGCCGCCGCCGCCGCTGCCGTACTCCCCGATTGTCACGGACACAGGGCGCGCAATCTTCTTCATGGTCGCAGTTCCATTAGGAGCTCTCATGAAATAATTAGATGGCGGCTTCGGTGCCACATTCACGGGATTCCTCAGTCTGTACGACTCGAGCGACTCAAGTTCAGCTTTCTCATCTTTTCCATTGAGCTTCGAATGCACAGAATCTGATTTATTGTTATAGTCCGGTGTGGGCGTTCTCGTTAGCGTGCCATTTCGAAGATTGGAAGCCTTTAAAATGTCCCGGTTAATGAGTTTCGTGATCGACTCGTGATTTGCTACTGCTTTGGATTGTCCGTTCTGTTGTCCATTTGTGCTTGGCATCTGTAACATGAATAATTAAGGAAATTAGAGAGTTAAATGAGTTTTAAGCGTCGCTAATGCGTCGGTTGTTAAGAGTCGTGCGTACCGGCGGCGGGGGCGGCGGGTTGTCGGTGGCTTCTCGCTTTGGTGGCGCGTGGTTAGTCACTACTTCCGCCGGCTCGAACGACGCCTTCCTCAGCGGCAGTGTCTGTTGACGATCCTACGACAAAGGAAACAATATTTTAAATTTTTTTATGGAAAAACAGCTTAAATACATTTGGAAACAGTCTTCCAAGTTTTTGACTTTTTTGAAATAAAGGTAAATCGAAGAGATCTACAATTTTTATAAACGCAAAATCATTGCATTGAAAAATTGCATTCGTTTTAATTGCATAAAAACAACGCAAAGTCAAAAATAAAACATAATTAATTGTGCAGTTCCGATATTTAGGACTTAGGAGCTACGCAGACAAAGCAACTTCAGTTAAAGAAACTGTCAACTATTTAAAAGTTTTCGAGGAACTAGCCATTTGGCAGAACTAGTATACATATTTAAAGTTACTCGTTGCAGCAACTGAAAACTGTTGTCGATCATCGAAACTCGCTACTAGAGTTGCTACGTCTGCGTAGTTTATTTAGGTTATTCGGAAGCAGCTAGTTGCGAGTTGCCTGTTGCCGCAACACGGAGATCAAAGTTGCTCTGTTTGCGGAGCGCCTTAGTGTACCTATGATTTTTGTAGTATGTTATAACATCTATGCTATGTGATAAGTGGCCTTGTAATTTAACCGTGTGGTTAACCCGCGGCGGTATTTAATAGAAGTCAATTTTTTTTTTAACATTGCCAGTTTAACAATTAAAATTAAATGCATTAAATCTATATAAATGAATTTACAATAAGATAAAATATTACTAGAAAAAATCAACCAGCCTCAGGAAGCTCGAGTGGGAATCGAACCCACGACCTTTGGAGAACCGGTCCATTGCTCTGACCGCAGAGCTATCGAGGCCCTAGAAGACTCGTTGAGTTTTTCTAGTAGTTTGTGATTTACGCCACAGATTAGATATATGTATTTTACGCTGGCAAGTCAGCGGTATTACAATCTACATTCAATTTACAATCTTAAATGTTGAACCTGATTTGAATTTTTACGTGTTTATATTTTTTTGTGGTGAGTGTTTTAGAATTAATTTTAAATATTTATTTTTATACAAATAATATTTCTTTCAAATTATACTTTTCATACAGGTAGTGGCGTCATAGTTTACGAATGACGAATGGGTTGAAAAACAAAGTTGACGAATGGCGTCTAGCTAGATGAATAAGAAGAATCCTGAAACTGCGATCGAATTACTCTTTTTGTTCTTTTTGGTTTAATTTATCTTCCTTCTCTATTGTTGTAAAAGGATAAAATCGTTTTAGTAGATTGGCTTATGCTGGCGATTTCCTACATCTACTTATCAGTTTAAATCTCCTCAAAATTAATAAATGAAATATTATTTGAAGTCAGCTAACATTAACTGTTTTATTATGTCAATGAAATGGTTAAGTAGGTACATAATTGTTATGGCTTAGAAAATTGCTATGGCATTTATTCAATTAACGTACACAAGTATAAATTACGTATATGTGAGTACCGGTGTATTTTTTGTGTAGGTAAATGTGGTAGGTGATTAAGTCCCTTGCTAACACAAATCTTCTAAAAATAATTGGATGTGGGTCGCTAAATATGTTTTGCTATCTATCGCAACTTAATTTACCTATATCTACAAATACATCATATATCAATACAATAAAAAAACTAACGCTAACGTTGAATTTTTTATCGGGGTTACCCTTTTATGGCTACAGAGGCCCACATTTCTTTTTTAGTTCAGAATGACTGTCTGTGTGGTTTGCTTTTTCCGTTGTTTAAGTATCACGCGAAATCTACCGGATTAATTAAACTTAAAATAGTGATGAGCTTTAACAGAGTTTTAGAAAACATGTCGGAAAGTTTTATCTTCGAATGTACATTTTTCCCACTACTTAGGGGATTAAATTTGTATAAACATTACGATTTTAAAGATCTATTGAAAAAGGTATATTTTGTGATATTTAGGTACTTTCCAACAAAGAGGAGATCTTCTCATGTGTTAGATGTTATTGTTTATGCTCATTTTCATAGGGGTGTGTAAATATTGTAAGTTTATAACACTGAGATGGATGTCAAATCAGATACCGCAGCAGCATGCAAAAACAAAACTCGCACAGTTCGCTGAGTGTTACCTACGAACGAAAGTGCGTTCGTTCGATTGTCCTTTTTAACGAAACAACAAATAGACTACTCCATTTAAATACAAAAAATGCTATTCAATGTTTGAGTACACTTAACTTTAAGATGTCATAGGCTACTTCAAAAACTAATATCGTAGTAATTAACAAGTTCTTCGTTTTTATTGACCAATTTATCTGCCCTTTAATATCCAGTACTGTATATCCGTGATAAGGGCATCTGTAATAAATGATAAGGGCGCATGCAACTTTGCCGAAATATCGGATACTCGACAACAACAGATGACGTGGTATTAACCTCGATAATATATTTCTAATATTGTTGACCATCATTGTATAAAAAGTATGATTCATTAATTACTATGTATTACCATTAAGCTAGATTAGATGGTCCTAACAATTTGTCATCAAAGAACAATACGTAGTGAATTGAATAACACAAAACTGTATTGTAGCACTATGTTGATATTATATAAGTCTCATAACATGCATTCTTATTAATACTTATTCTTAGGCGTGTGTTTACGTTTACCGATATACGTTTAGCTAACAAAGTGTTCGCATAAGCGCATAATCCACATTAACATTGACTGCACGTCATATGCATGCATGATATCATAATATGTTGTTCTACTGAATACACAAAAGGTCGACAGTACACGCAACTGGTCTACCTTAAAGCTTAGTTTAGAGGAAAATACTCCTTAAAACCAACTCAAGCCACGACTAGATCTAAAGATAATTAAAAAAGATATTCCTCAACCATCTTTTGATATGGACCTCCAACAAAATTTAAAAAAACACCTAAGTATCCGTTCCTTATTTTACTAGGTACCTACTTCAAAAACTGTTATTATTTATTTCTAGCCACAAAATGTTGAACCTGCGTGGTGGTTTATGGCCCGTTCTCCCTATCCATCCATCCATAGGGAAGGCTCGTGCCCCAGCAGTGGGTACATAAAAATGAGCTGATGATGATGATGAGATAAATTATTACTACAGCAAATGTCTTTCTTTCTTAATTGTTTTTAGATCAGAAACTTACTGTAAAAGCTATATATATACGATACCAGAATAGAGTTTGCGAAAGCGTCTGTCTTTGAGGATATCCACAGTGGACCCATAGGTAGGTAAATGAGTTTACGCCATGTAAGTTCTCAATTGCGAAAGTTGGTTAATAAAACATTGAAAGTAGATAATAATCGTAATTGAGAGTGTAAGCTCAGGAGCACGAGAATATTGAATGAAAGGTAACACAGTGTCTGGTAAGGTAGTAGTCAGGTTGTCAGCATATTTTGAACGAGCAATTAGTGCCAATATTGTTACTGGCGATTTAATCAGAGAGTTGAAGCAGACATAAAAACAATTATACTTAAATCTAAAATAAACTGTCTAACATAATTACAAAATTTCTATAAGACAGAACCTAGCAAAAACGAGTTTAATTGGTATAGTTCACTCTCACTAATTTCTAACATACTAAAGCATCCAATCTTGTGATAAAATACAGCTTAGGTAAAAGTAGCATCGGGTGGCCGAACAGATAGATGCTCAAGTTGACCGATCCGGGTCCAAACCAATCTGAGAATCTAGTAGGGAAAGAAGCATGTGTAATGTCACACGGCTTGAGGAACCCTTTAAGTTTCTCGACGCCCCCAAAAAAGTCTAGTGAGGTCTAGCTGAATAGGCCGTATGAGGCCAGCAGCACACTCCCAAAAGAATGCTAGGGTTGAATGCGAGTAATTGTGGTTCAAAGCAAACCACTGACGTGAGCTCACGTTTTATAAGTACCTAGATCAACTGGATGATCAATGTGGTAATAGAGCTTTAGGCGACGCACCGCTAAACTTATCAATCTAATACGGAGCGTTTGCGCCCCGTACCATACATAAGATACATACATAAAAAAACTGTTTTTTTCCTTCAAATTAAAACTACAAATTATTTAAAAAAATGAACTAGCATATTGAAGTGTGTGTTAAGACTAAATCTCCTTAAAAAAAATAGATGCTTAAATCGGTCTGGTTTGCCTGTAAAATGCAAATCTATGTTTTAAAAGAGGTTACTTTGATATTTTTTTCTCTGTTATAAAAGTTGACAAATCGTGTTTCTGCAACTAGCAAAACGAAGTCAATTAAATGAAAAATCATGTCATCAAATATCACTTTCATATGTTTTGTAATTGTTGGGAAAAATCAAGATCCCGCAACGTAAATTTCCAATGCGTAATACAAAACTTTTAAAAAAAGGATCGCCCATGTCCAAAATAAGGGCGTTGGTAATATAACTAATATTTCAAAAGGTTTTGTTTTCCAAAAATGATAAATAAACGACATTTTATTATTTTTAAAGTTACTAATATTATTTTTAACATAAATTAACGCGGATTCAAAATCAATCAGTATAGGTATATTCTATCCTTTCTTTTTCTGATGTATAAGGAATAATATACGACAGGCCTCAGTTAACAACCTATGTACGCCCCATATTTTTTACTAGACGTCATCACCATCATCATCATCATCTCAGCCAAAAAGTCCACTGCTGGACAACGGCCTCCCTCAAGGATAAATCATTTTGAGGGGAATTTGCCATAATCGCCACGCTAGACGACATCGTTAGGGTAATAATAATTTATTTCTACCAAACCTTATTATATTTAAAACATCTTCAAGTTGATGGTAAACAAATAATACCTATGTAACCGGAAGTTCATTCAAAATATGAGCGAACATCAATGTTAAGGATAAATAAAAAAACATACGTAAGTAATATGGGTAGAATAAATTAGTGGCGAACTCGAGTCCAATCAGTCACGTCACGCGTCTAGGAATATTATTCATGCTAAGGTTTCTCTGTACACTAAGATACGTTTTATTGATAAAAGCAAAAAGAATTTTATCCAACTTGTAATGTCAAAGTACCTACCTACATTTCTTATTTTATTATCGATCGTAGCTACTAGTGAAGATCTATGCAGATAACTTATCCAAATATCACTGGGTTTACATAATGTATTTTTGTTAGTCTACCTACACATTGCAATTTTGATATTACATGGTGTATGCGTACGACATTTATTAAATAAGCCGTTTAACTGGTACACTTGTTGCTGATGCTTCGCTCCAATAATAATATAGGACCAAACAAAACTAGAAAGTCAACTTACTTCGTAGCATTGAATAACCACTAAAGGTTTTGATTTATTATTACTCTTCATCTTGTTAATCATCACTGTATCTGTACAAAGGTCGCGGTCAGGTGTATTTTTGATATTTATTCTAGCTGAGCAATGTCACTCGGGTGCCTTTGGAATCTATTCCACTGGAGCACAGCGAACCGCACAAATCACACACAGCTTAACAATAACGTAGGCATTTCAATGGTGCCTGAAAAACAAATGAAGGTCGCGCGATAATTTTTCCAAAGCGCGGAAAGTTATTATCGCGATCGGCGCGCCCACGCTGTGCACGACACGCGGAGTACGAAGCGAGGTGGTCGACTGAGCGCGGCGCTCGCCGCCGCCGCCGGCGACACCGGGCGGCGACGCAAGCGCATATCTGTCCACGGCCCTCCGCGCCCGCGCTGCTGCCGTTATCAGTGCAAGGCGGCATCATGCGGAATCATTGCGCGCCTCCAACCGTATACCATACAGCCGACCAACGTACCTAATGAAAAATGCAATCTCGGCTAACCGCGTCCGCAGCGTCTACCGTTCGAATTTTGTAAGCAATAGCAGCAAGCAGCATCAGTAATCTCGATAACAATTGTTTTGTAGATCACGAAATGTAATATAAAAAATCCCTATTCTGTTGAGATGTGATGATTGTCGTTTATAAAAACTTCACAGGGCATGAACCCCTTGTAAAAAGACAATGGGCGCTTTTGGTGCCTTTTTTGAAAATGCTTGCGCACGAACAAACTTTGTTATAGGTATGTGTAGCAGGCATCCATGGAAATAATATTTTATAATAACGTAGTAGTAACTAATAACGTAGCCATTGAAATATAAGCCCAGTGCAGTAAGTACTGTTGAGTGCAAAATCTTTTGTAAATAACTTGTAACACGCAGTAGGTATGTTAATCTTGGTTGTTATGGAACAATTTATGTTAGCCTGACAAATATATTATTGCTACAATGTACTTCTGTGCCTCAAATATTATTGGATTCGATTGACCGCATTCGATTGACCGCAACCTTTTCCACTATCGTGCATCAGATAAGATAAAAGAAAAAAACAATGCGTACCTATACTGAATGTAGCTCATAACTCAACGGTTGACTCAAAAACATTATATCCATCTATCTTATTATCTAAAAGCTTAGCTATATTATATATCCATCTATCATATCCAAATGCTTAACTTTGTTATAACAAGTTTTTTTTCGATTACTTAGGTAATACTTGTATTATAGATAGTTACTAAATGTTACCTGTAATTCTTAACAAAAATACGATGCATCATACTAATTGCAGTAATTAACGTAACATTTTAAACTTTGTTGGAAACAATCTTTAATGGCAGACGGTTCTTAGGACCCATTATGGCCAATTAAAGTAACTAGCCGGCTTAAGCAATCTTTCACGAATATCCCTAAAGTCTACATATACTATATAGGTACAAGTAAAGACTTAAACTAATTGGTCATTAAAAATCCTACTTTACAATTAAGTTTCCTCAGGCTCGTGCAAAAATAATCATACGAATGCCTATGAAATAGATGTAGCTGTTTACTCTGTTAAAGCATACCTATTTTACTTATTAACCTTTTCACCGCCCAACTATCCTGCACGCGATGTCCCGCTGTACGCCAACGTATAAATGTATTTTAATAAAGTAGGTACAAAGAAGAACTTCTATAGAAGTGCTGGCGTGGACGGCACGAAAATCTCGAACTTCTATAGAAGTTGTTGGCGGTAAAAAGGTTAATTTATTAAAATATAAAAGTGGATCTATCTATACTATTAACAAAGAGGTAAACTTGGTGAGTTTGTTTGTTTGTTTGCGAAGGGTAATCTCTGCACTGATCCTATTCCAAAATTTCTTTCACTGATATAATGCTACATTCCTTGCGGGTAACATACCTAGGCTATATTTTATTTTGATAAAAGGGGCTTTTTTAAATCTCATAGCCACGCGGACGATGTCGCGGATAAAATGCTAGCAGGATATATATTAAATCGTAATATTGCTTAGTTAAGGGTTTCTACAGTTTCTTACAATTTGAAAGAAAAAAAATCCACGACCGCAATTCGTAAAAGGATGCAAGTTCGAATTCCGTTCCCCAAATTGTAAGTTGTTTGCAAAAAAAATCCATTAACTTTAAACTATAAGTTTGTACAATTGTTAACTTAAGCAGATAATTTAAGTAATAAATACAATTAGTTAAACAAAGTTTAGGTAAGAGTAATGGCATCTGGCATTTGAAGATGTGAAGCATTTTAAACGTTGGATGATCCTGACCGTTTGGACGCAGAAATAATAAATAACAAATTGTAACTTAACAAAATACAATTTAACGTCTAACTAACTTTCCTTAGATAGTTCCACTGGTTTAAGGCATAAGATACAAGCGCACTTACCTTTCAAGATGTGAAGTGAGCTTGCATATTTGGCCTAATCGTTACTTTCAGGTGAGATTAAACCAAATGGTTTCCAGTTTGTGTATTAAAAACATAAATACATTAGAAATAAATAGGGGTGCGCCGTGTGCCTCCCATAGTGTAATGAGATGTTAAATATTTATTAAATAATTTATGTACACACAGGATAAAGGTACAGTTACAATAAGTAAAACATGAAAAGATGTGAAGGGCGCAAATACAAAGGCTGTGCTTTTATCAGGATGAAGTTTCTTCCAACAGAATCCATAAAAAAGGATGTTGACAAATAATAGTAGATCTACTACTATTACCTAGATAACAATTGTTGGTTATTTCATCGTGATTATTCCACACGAACCATTTACCTATGCACACTACTTCAAAGTACGTACATCCGTTTGATTGTGTTACTTTATGTAATCACGCAGTAACCATTCGTGCCAAACGGCCAAAGCGGTGGCGTATTAATTTCATAACAATTCTACATAATTGTCTCTTTGCAAAATGTTATGTAATTGAGGAAATAGTGCATATACGAAATAAAAGTGTTCGAAGTTACGTTGGGTAGCGGAACTTATGTAGGTATGTCGCAGTGATGTTATATTTTAACTAGGAAAATCGTAAACTATGGAAAGGTGTGCAGTTTTCCTAAGAGTATAGCAGATTCTTTTACAGTATTACTTTTAAGGGTTTTTTGGGGTGTGTAATGTTTCAATATAAATATTATTAATATAACATTTAAATCGTATAATAAACGTTAAAACTCCTTTCATTTTGTTTCTATAATAAACTCTCCATGGCAAAGTTATGTAGCCAGCAAACATAATTAATAAAGACATTTCGTTTCTGTTTCATGTGCACCTAACGCTCGCCGCTTTGCTCCTCGGAACCTCCCTTGGACCGAAATTTATGTTATTGCATGTTGATTATATTAAATCTTTAAAATGATATGCTTTGAACCTTGCAAATTATAAGAAACGAAAGTATATGGTTTGATTATTATAGCATGAGAGTTAAATACGAAATGTTATTAGTTAGATCATGTGTATGTCATGACAAAATTAAATATTATACGAATTGTTTATTATAGAAAATGTATTTGTACCAAGTAAAAATTATACCAATATCTTTTAATATTATAATGTCCATATTAAATTATTGGAAATAAAGTTGTTTGATTACTGTTCTACCGATCTACGCGTAGCGGAGGAAACAAACACATAATGAGACAACTTCTTCATACTTTACATTTCCCTAGTGATTTATAATTTGACAGCTTTGACAATGAAACTAAACCACTTTTACGGATCTACTCGCGTTTATTTTACGATTACTGTATTATCCTGACGTTTCAATCGTATCAATATTATAATAATAAATATCACAACGCAACAAATTGTCGTGAAAAACTTGTCAAATATGCTATAAAAAACATAAAATTGTCATGACATATTGACATATTTGTAGAATTGTACGACATTCCTGACAGGAGCGTTACCCTCTGTCGCGAAATCATATTTTGAACTTTGAAGGTGTAAGAATGTGTTTATTACAAAAAAAATTGGTACTTACGTCGAGCAGTGAGAGTAGTGATGATGAATACTTGGACCAAATAC
The DNA here is from genome assembly GCA_947562085.1 of Eudonia lacustrata. Classification (NCBI taxonomy): domain Eukaryota; kingdom Metazoa; phylum Arthropoda; class Insecta; order Lepidoptera; family Crambidae; genus Eudonia; species Eudonia lacustrata. Next base: position 10,671,279 of record OX387316.1, on the reverse strand, counting down.
AAACGAGGAGGTAACGACGATCATTTAAAAGCAGAATTAATTTCTCATTCCATTTTACACGCGATCAAAACGAACAATCGAAGATGCACCAGTGATTGATTTATCTTTTACTTTAGTAATATTTTTTTCTATTTTACCCTCTTTTAGCAACCCTCTTTTTACAACAAAATAATTTGAAAATATGTCAAAAGTCGACATAATTGTCACGACAATCCGACAATTGTCACCGACAATATTATTACGTTCCCTAAAATATGGTTGAGCGAAGCGATGGCTGATTCATACGTCATGCTCGTGAACGGGTGCCGCCTGTGGAGGCTGGTCTGCTCTTGCATACTTATCTTATTTTTAGTATTATTAATTATAGTTTGACTTTGTTTTACCTAAACAATTTTTGACTTTTACTAGAGTACTGTAGTGGTGCTGTATGACATTGTGGAAATTGAAACCTTTACATAATTATCTGATGTATATTTGTTAACTTACAAATGTTTATATAATTTTTAACGCAAATTTTGTTGCGAACAAATTACTCTTATTTTTCAACATTTGTGTTTTTGTTAACTTACATTTTTTAATTTGTTGTTGTAATTGTCTTATATATATTTTTTGTGTTTATTTGTAATGGAAAGTGTTCTGCTATGATATTGCATTTTCCAATATTTTTGACGCTGTAAGGGAGAAAAGAGCTGGACACTTGCTGAGTTTCTTGCCGGTTCTTCTCAGTACAAGATCTCCCGCCCAGAGTAGATTTACGAACCGATGGCATAATGACATTCACAAGAGCTACTTGTAGCCTAAACTGAATAAATGATTTTGAATTTTGAATTTTGAATTTTGACAATTGACAATTGTCAGAAATAATTTGACTGTGGTTTTTTGACATATGTCAAGTTTTATTAAACGCTTTTTCAATGACAAATATGTCAAGATTTCACCTGTCGATTTTTGACATATTTGTAACTTTTATTAAACAGCCTAAGCGCGACAATTCTACAATTTTGTCGTTTTTTTACATATATGTCGAATTGTCAGCTTTATTAAACGAGGCCCCGATGGCATAATGACGTTCATAAGAGCTATTGTTTGTAGCCTAAACTGAATAAATGATTTTAATTTTTATTTTTTTTCAAATTTAGTGTGAATAGAAAATACATATAGGATAGTGGCACCAGTGTTCTACACTTTATCCCTTAACAAGGCCGAGCAGGTTGTAATTTTTCATTGGTTTTAAATCTTATGGAGAGTGAAATAAGGTTCAATTGAATGCGGTCGCTATGTGATCACTGCCTGGCCTAGTGTTCGACAAAATTTTCGTCGCCAAAAAAGAACATAGATTTTCATAGATTTTTTTCGGGATGATAGCTAGAAACAGGTTGACTGCATTTAACTGTTGCTAAAGTAAAAGTTAAGGGTGCGCCCGCCCGCCCTCCGTCCGTAAGTGACAAGTGTCATGTATTTCATTTGAAATGTCTTCGTCCATATTTATTTGATGCCGCGCGGCCATACTAATTTTGTACGATATTAACGTGTTAATTTGAAAAATAATAATTTTAAAAACCGCCCGAAAAATCGTAAAGGTGAGACGTACGATTTGTAGTTAAGTTGATTGGTGATTGTTTAGGCATAATTAGAGGTATAACAATTTAGATAAACTATAAGGTACTTAACAATCAACAAAACGCCTGCCGCCACACTTAAAATGATATTGTAGAAAAAACTATAGTGTTATTATGAATTTATTGGTCGGACTAATTGTAAACACGTTCCCTTGATACTAAATATATATTTTGTTTATGTAACACGATAGTTTTTTCAACATATATTAACTTAACCGTGACTACTTTGGCTTTTTCTGGTCGGCGCACCCTTAAATCAGTTGCTAACCTCTATTTTTAGTGATTAAAGGAAAAAAATTGCGATCGCTGGTTCTTGTTGAATGAACACTGGACCATTTTAAAGCACGTTGAAATTTGATTTATGTAATTATACAAATCGGTGGAATCCCGGCATTGTTTGGTTGTTTGTTGTTTTAGCGACACAGCTAAAAGATACCCAAACATCATTGTTTTACACGAAACAAAAGCTTATACAGGAAACAATAGACAATAAATTATTTTTTCCATGAAATGTTTTGGTTGCAGGAATCCACAATATCCATAACAATAACACTCCTAGGTGAGTTCTAGAGATTGTGGAAGAAATGGAACTACGACAGCAGTGGGACAATAGGTATACGTAAAAAGCGCATCTGCATACAAGCATAAGGGATGCAAATAGTGCGTGATCCACTGGATTCAAGTTAGGAAATCAGAGAATGCCATTTGTTTATTTATTAAAGAAATAAAACAACAGAGCGTTTTTCTAATTAGTATTACTTACAACGTAAACTTTATTTCATCGGCGTATGTAGATACTTTAGTAAATGAAAAAGATAATTATGTAAACAGATAGGTACTGTTTAGATGTGACTAGATTTTTTTCTATCGATAATAATTCTGCGTTTTGGAAACAATAACATTGTAGCAAAACATGTAAGTAGGTATGTTATTATAACACATAATTTTTTTGGCGTTGTATGTTGTCTACTTTTTATATAAACCATGCTTAACCGAATATCATTTTGCAGTTTAAAGTTTAAGATCTGAGGGCCTAGTGTGAGTTTCATTCGCTATTCGATCACGTTAACGAAAACGAGAATTTGTATGGCAAAATTTTAACTCTTCTCGTATGTCGCCAGGAGGCGCTGCTTCAATGCGATACTAATTTTCGTTTTCGTAAACGTAATCAAATGAATACGGATAGTAAACAAAACTCACACTAGGCACCCAGTGATTAAAGTCTGTATTTGCGAGACCTTATTTTTTTTTTTGAGAGAGTTTCTTGTGTGCGTCTGATGGCACTTTTAGCTTCACCGGGCTTTCTGGGGGCGGCGAGAAACTAAAGGGTTCTTCAAGCCGTGTGAAACGAAGCACCGTCAGATGTTTTCTAGAGGAAACGGCATCACGCGCTAGTGCGTGTCCCGGTGCCCTACTAGATTCTCCGAGGGGTTCGGATCAGATCGGATTTGCGTGATCGGTATGTCCGAGCTAACACCCCTCTTATTTTTATTTATCTATCGTATATACGTGAAGCAAAAACTTTGTACCTACCCCTTTTTTACGAAAATTGCGCGGACGGAGGAGTATGAAATTTCGCACACTTTATAGTTTATATAGAGAAGGTTATCCGAATGTTAATATTTTTTTAAAATTATGAATAAAAATGCATTAAATCAATAAAACAAACATTACACACACTACCATGTATTTGACACACACGCATATATACTCTTTTCAAAAATTTCATAACTGGAAGAGGAGCGGCCGAAATCTTCAATGCCAATCCAAACTTACATTCTATCTTTTTTAATTTTTCATTGGTTAGGATACTACAATCCGTGCAGCCTTAATAAAATTACGGTCGTATTTCGGCCACTGGGCGACCACAGTTTTCCATAAATAACCTTTTAATTTATTTTCTCGCGAATTACTCTTTTGTAAAACAAATAATCTTTAGACCTCATTTTGAAAACCATTCTTAAGCAATGATAGGACTATTCCTTGTAATCTTTGTTTTAAGGTATTATAGCTAAACAATACGAATATTGGCGTATTACTAAATAAATACCTAACATCTTAACACTAACAAAACAACAACAAACGGCTGACTACCGCTTGCAGCGGCCGCGTCACTGCTGCCAAGGTCGCAACGCTTAGCAACACAGTTCCGAGACTTGGTAAATCTGTGCCAGTATTGTTTTAACTTACGAGTATTGTATTGTAGATTTAGGTTATCCGCGACCCCTGTATGACTTTGAAAAGTTAGCAAACCTTTCTAAGAAGATTTCCCTATTTATATATTACTAGCTGTGCTCGCGACTTCGTCCGCGTGGAATAGTGACTTTCGGCAGCATTTTTAATTTTTTAGGCTCTTGTTCCCGTTTTTGCAACATTTTACACTGATGCTTTGCTCCTATTAGTCGCAGCGTAATGTTATATAGCCTAAAGCCTTCCTCGATAAATGAACTATCCAACACAAAAATAATTTTTCAATTTGAACCAGTAGTTCCTGAGATTAGCGCGTTCAAACAAACAAACTCTTCAGCTTTATAATATTATTATGAACATAGATATAGATATCTATATCGATTTATAAACCTATATAGATTACCCGCGTCTCTTCGTCCGCGTGGATTTGAGAATTTAACTAAATGTTGTTTTTATTAAATTAAACAATAGCCTGTAACATAGGCAAGCAAGGAATGTAGCATTATTATATCAGTATAAGAATTTTTGGAATTGGACCAGTAGTTCCAGAGATTAGCCCCGACATACAAAACAATAACCCAAACAAAGTCACAAACGCTACTTCTTTATTAGTATAGGTCCTTACCTATGAAATTGGAGTTTTTTTCTCACTCATTAATAGGTGTATTACTTCTAAAAATCAATACCAGTTGTTAATATTATTATACACCTTTAATTAGGACTATGTTACAGGCATCAGTAATAACAATGATTATTAATTTTGTGTCTTTATCGCCCAATTTTTTTTTTAAATTGACTAACTTTTTAGTTCGCGGAATTGTCCTTCTGTTTCATTGTAGCTTTGAACGGACTTGAATTTTTTTTCTTTTTAATGTCTGCTATATTTAGCTAGTGAAACAAACACACTACTCTACAATTTTTATAGTGTTCAAATAAATAGATGCTAAGAAAATTCCCTGTGTGGTGCCGGGGATAAAGAATTGCACAACCCCATCTCTTCCCGTGGGTGTCGTAAAAGCCGACTAAGGGACCATTCCAAAGGGTGGGCAGCAGCATCTCTCTGAGGTTAAGCCTCAATTTACTGCGATCGCCAACCCGCCAGTCAAGCGTGGCGATTACGGCAAATATCCCTCATATCCTTAGGGGAGGCCTTTGTCCAGCAGTGGACGTCTTTTGGCTGAGATGATGATGAAGAAAATTAAAAAAAACGTTAGTATGAAAAATAAAATTTTATAAAAAATCTTCATACAAAACTCTAATTTCATAGGTGAGGACCTAACAGTATAGATATAGATAGATAGCTCTTTCCCGCGACTTCGTGTGCGTGTTTTACGTATTTATCCGTACACTAATATTTATCAAAATAAAATATAACTTATGCCCACCCTGAAAGTCGATACTAAATATTAATGAAAGATTTTTTGAAATCGGATGAGTAGTTTTAATGATTACCTTAGGAGGTAATCATTAAAACTACTCATCGTAGCGCCGTAGGCGGCACTGCGCAAACGTGGACACTTTTGAAAATGAAAAAAATTAAAATGAAAATAAATTTATTTAGGACAGAACAGTTTAAAAAAGAAAAAAAGAAAAACATAGGAGTCCCAAAACGGTTCCGACTCAGCAAGAGCTAGCCTTAAGGTTAGCGCTGATCTTCCGTCGGAACCGGTTTAAGTGATGCTGCGATAGCAACATAACCGTAACACACAAAAATAAAAAAAATAAAAAAAATTGTGTCTTGTGTGGGATACAAGCTACCAGTGAATATGAAATCAGCCCTCCCTGCGCAGACGTAGACACTTTTTGTGTCCGTTACTTCCACCACCACTGATACAGCAACTCGGTTTCCTTGTATGGTGTGCCGTGTCGGTAACAAAAAGTGTCTACGTTTGCGCAACGCCTACATCTAAACTTACAAACTCTACGTCTTTATAATATAAGTATAGATATGGATTGTATAAAATTTTAAATTATACCTAATTTACCTAAAATGTACTTAAAACGTATATAAACAAAAGACAGCGCTAAAACAATTTGAAAAAAGTATCCACGAGTGGAATATCTACAAACTTGGCGTAGGTACTCAATGGCGTGGACAATGCTGACAATATTTGCACGAGTCGATCACATTTACAACCACGATAGCCTTGTAGTACTTACCTGACCTAAAATTGAAGAGGGTGCGATATTTAGTATTTATTAAAAATCATCCGCAATAAAATTACTAATATTTACGTATATTTATTCTCGAGGAGCTCGATGGCGCAGTGGTTAACGCGCTCGGTTTGCGATTGCTGAAGTTATGCAACTTTCGCAAAGGCCGGTCATTGGATGGGTGACCAAAAATTGATCATCTCGAGCTCCTCCGAGCTTCGGAAGGCACGTTAAGCTGTTGGTCCCGGCTGCATTAGCAGTCGTTAACAACCACCAATCTGCACTGGGCCCGCGTGGTGGTTTATGGCCCATTCTCCCTATCCATCCATAGGGAACCCTTTGTGAACTAACATTAATTCATGACCCTGTAGATCACGAAGCAGCTCAAGGGAACCGCACTTTGGAAAACACCGGCCTTTGGTTAACTATGAATAAGTGAATAGGCAATCTCTAACGACCACTTAGAATCGAATTATACAGTATTGCAACAAGCGTTTTGTAATATCTTAACAGTTCAATAAACAAGTGGAATAAATCAATGTTGTATTGTTCCGGTTGTATCTATTATAATAAAAACAGTAAAAGAATACTAACCAGTGATTCATCATCATCATCACCATCATCATCATCATCATCATCATCATCATCATCATCACCATCATCATCATCATCATCACCATCATCATCATCATCATCACCATCATCATCATCGTCATCATCGTCATCATCATCATCATCATCATCATCATCATCATCATCATCATCATCATCATCATCATCATCATCATCAGCCTATACTAGTCCACTGCTGGACATAGGCCTCTCCAAGTGATTATGTGCAGATAATGGAGCGTAATCGCGATAAATGTTAGTAAAATTAATAAGTAACTTATTTCTTCAGTTTTATTTAACAGGTTGACCACTGCCGGGCCCAGACACAATAGAAATTCAATTGTTTGTCGGTCAAATGGCGCTTAAAGTCTTAAAAACACCAAAAAAAGAAAAACAGAACCAACAAATGAGGATGATGATTATTAGATAAGATAGCAACTATAATAAAGTCATTCTTAAATAAATAAAATAAAATATTAAATAAATAGAGCGTCGGTTACTCAATAGGAAGAGCAATCGCCCGGATTGCTCTCCCGCCCTGTATAGACGAACGAACCGAGAGCATGTGACATCCATAAGAGCTACTAGTAGCCTAAGCTGAATTTGAATTTTGCGATAAGTCGTATATTCGAGACCCACCTCAGACAGTGACCTTATCCAGTGGTATAACAAAGTCAATAATTAGATTGTATTTAACGATAACATTACCACGAAGATTACAAATATTTCACACTAGCTGTGCTCGCGACTTCGTCCGCGTGGAATAGTGACTTTCGGCAGCATTTTTAATTTTTTAGGCTCTTTTCCCGTTTTTGCAACATTTTTCACTGATGCTTCGCTCCTATTGGTTGCAGCGTGATGTTATATAGCCTAAAGCCTTCCTCGATAAATGGACTATCCAACACAAAAAGAATTATTCAATTCGAACCAGTAGTTCCTGAGATTAGCGCGTTCAAACAAACAAACAAACAAACAAACAAACTCTTCAGCTTTATAATATTAGTATAGATTAGATGCGGCCAGCGCGCACGGTGTCGCTGGCGGACTGTTGCACTTGCGTTATCTTTAATCAATTTTACGGTGTTTTTTGTTTTTTTTTACAATTACTCGCATTTGTTGTAACACAATATTGTGTATCCATAGATTTTGTCAAGTATCGATAGATAATTAGTAGATCATTAATGAAAACTATCTTCAAGGTACAAATGGTTTATATGATAGAGATGACAAGGATGGATGAAAAAAAAGAAGTCAATGTCTATAGATCATCAACCAAAACTAATAACATGGGGGTGCCTCAGGGGAGCATTCTGGGTCCATTACTTTTCTTATTGTATATCAACGATTTACCGGATGTGACAAATTATGAATGCATTCTTTTTGCGGACGATGTCAGTATAATTATACCAATCGAAAATAATAAAGATTATAACCAAGAAATTAACTTATGTATAAATAAAATAGATGATTGGTTACACCAAAATAACTTAAAATTAAACTTAAAAAAAACCACTTATATACAATTTGTAAATAAGAATGGAAGGAAGAAATTACTAAATGTATCAGTTAGAAATCAAATAATAAATGAGTCCAATGAAACAAAATTTCTTGGAATCACTCTGGATGACAAATGCACTTGGACAAATCATATCACCCATATTTGTGGCAAATTGCATTCCTTCTCTTATGCACTATGGCGTCTTGCTAAGATTAGTAACGAGTCAACCGCTGTTCAAGCCTACCATGGCTATGTAGGCTCATTACTTAGGTATGGGGTAATTCAAGTCAAATCGGGCAAGCTTTAATCGCCCAAAAAGCATGTTTAACAACTTCGCTGTCCAAAAACTAAAACAATAGATTAATCAATTGTTATGTATCACATGTGACTCATGGGACAGGGAAGTTGTTAAGAGCAATTTGTGACGTTGATATCATGACCTCCTGTACCATGACCATTATTTAAAAGGCTGAGAATTTTGACCGTTGTATCTATGTATATTTATGAGATCTGTGTTTTTGTTCGATTGCATCCAGAATTGTTTGGAAAATCATCACGGGTTAACAGTAGATACCCTAATAAGCTGGCAATGCCATTAATAACAACGACGTCATATGCAAGAAACAGTTACATAATGGCAGTAAAAGTTTTCAATGGGCTACCTGAAGAGCTTAAGATGCTACCAGTAACCATGTTCAAAGCCAAACTTAAAAAACGACTCATTGAAAAATGTTTTTATTCTCTAAACGAATGCTTCAACTGTTGAAATTAAATTTGCTATTTTGAATTGAATATTATTGAATTACCTATATATTGAATTGAATTGAATATTATAAATAACTTAAATTTCATATGTACTAGTTTGAAAATGTTTTAATTTTTTATTTTAATTTTATTTTTTGCGTACCAGTTTCTGGTGAAATGTGTGGACTTCAATGTATTTACTATAACACCACTTATGTACCATGTTTTATGCGAATAAAAAGTCTTTGTCTTTGTCTTTTGTCTTTATGGATATACATTTTTAAGAATTTTAGAGGGCTAGTTATCCGAAAGCTCTTTAATGTAGAGCTATTTATGCGTCTATCATCTGTTTTTCCGTATCGTTTATCTACTATTGTCTTGATTAATATAGATACGAGCTTTCGTAAAGTGATGCCTAGAAACTTAAAAAGAAATTGGTTGATGAGATGAAGAAAAAACCTCCCAGTTTCTTGCCAACTCTACTCGCTTGATGGCTTTCCTAAAATCTGAATTGGTATTGGTAATATGATTCAGTAGTAAGTTTATGTATGATTATGAAGAAATACACCGAGACATTTTAGTGGTTGTTTTCCCACAGGTGGGTAGATCAGACCATGAAACTGAACAACTTTCCCCAAGAAACATAATAGGTCAAAAAACGAGATATTTTTTCACTTTTCTATACAAAGCCTCTATTGACCGAGCATGGTTTGTATGGGAGTTTCAAAGTCAAAGTCAAATCATTTTTATTTTCGTTTGACATAAGCCTTCACGGGCACTTATTGACGTCAAAACTATAAATAAAAAAAACTAAAAAAATTGTTTAGACAAAACTAATGAATCTACCACCAGTTCGGATTTTGGGAGAGCCTTCGACCGAGAAGAACTGGCAAGAAACTCAGGAGGTTTATTTCTTTTTCTCCATCTTTTCAACAAAATTTTTGTTATTTATTTTATTATTTATATAGTAATTTTAATAGTTTTTAAAGCCAATAAGTGCTATAAAGGTTTATATTGAATATATTTTGCTATTTAACAAGATACCACTGCATAGAATGAGTCCTGCTTTTGATTTGAGGTCTTTTTGTAATTGTTTGTAGACAATATCCGTACTACGTTCTACAGTTAAATCGAAGGAAAAACTTCATTTTAATTTATTTAGAGTACCGCATAATAACTAATAACTAGGCATGAGTTCGATATATCAAAACGTAACCATAATAACGAATATGAGCCCCTTATATCGATATTGAAAACTTCATAACCGATATAAGAAAACTAAAACTACATAATGAGGACGCGATATGATAAAACGCAAAACTCTATACCGTTACTGTAACCAATATACCTAACCTAACCATATCCAAGGATAACTAAAACTTACTACCTACTACTTACTAAATGATCTGATAATCGCATCTTCCATTTCTAACTAAGCATAATTATATTAACGGTGTAACCGAGACGAAGTGAATATTCACCACTTACTTCAATTCGATGTGCGATGTTGTTTAATTTGGCGTTGCTATAAAGATAGACGACGTCTTTTGGCTGAGATGATGATGATGATGATGATAAAGATAGTCATAGTATCGACATCTGAAAACGGTTATGTAACCGTTATCATAGAAAACCGAAAATGCCCATGTCTACTAACCACATGAAAACATACATTATGTACGAATTTACGGTGCTCAATAGTTGCAGATTGGATGTCATTACTCCCTCATGGCTTGCTTGCAACAATCGCAAAACTTGTAGTCTGTATTAAATCGGTTGCCTCTCCACTGCTATTTAAGACACTTTAAGCCTTCGGTCCTGGCTGCTTTCAAAATATTGTAAAAAAACTATGTCAAAAGTCCGAAGGGGCTTGAAAATAATTAAAAAAGGGTAATCTAGCAGTTGATAACTCATAAACAAATAGAACTTGCCAGTAGTATGGAGACTAACAACCCTTCTGGATCAAAGCAGCAAAGTCTTGCATTGCTTTGTTCTGGATCAAAGGCTATGCGATACAAAATACTTTGCAAACATGTCGTCAAGACTACGCTGACTATTGTGTGAAGTGTTACATTCTATCATTGATTAATTTTTATATTTGATGTTATTGTATCTTAACTGTAGAATAGGAAGACGAAGACCGCTTGCCATCAGGCGGACCGTATGCTAGTTGACAGAATCAGGCGAATAAAAATAAAAAGGACCAGGGGGGTAACCACGACCTTTTGTAGCATTATTATTGCAGTTGTGAAAACGAGACGCGTGTAGCGGCGACGGCGAGTATCTCAGAATAATAACTAAAGCTATAGAAACCGGACTAAAATAGCAACACTCATTCATCAGTTCTTACTATTTTAACTAATGAACCTAAGTGATGTATTGGAAAGAGATCGATTGTCCCTTTTCTTTCGTTATTTCGAAGGTGTCACCAGATTTGTGACGTCATATTTGAGGTAATGTAGTGAGTGACTTTATAAAGGACTCAAAGATTTTTTTTGATCACCGATTATCTGATGACCGTTTGACATAACAATATAAAAAATAAAAACTAAGTGTCAACCGTTTGTCGCACTCCAACCTCCTTTTCTAGCCATAAGATAGAACGGAACTAAACATAGTTGCACGATTTTTATTTTAGCCATCCTTCTATAGCTTTAGTTATTGTTCTGAGGCGAGTATACTCGCGTCTCTTTTCCACAACTAATAAATACGATAAGATAAGATAGGGTAAGAGCTCATAGTCAGGGGGTAGGTTTTGACACGATCATAAACAAATTACTATGGTCACATCAACAACAATATATGCTACAAAAAAGTATTCAACAATTTACGTCTACACGATTACAGCTTAATTATGCATAGGCGCTTGCTTGTAATTCTAGTGGCAACAATACCTATGTGACAAAATTGTAGCGCAAACATATGGGTACAACTTAACATGTGCAGCTAAGTATATCGTCGCTTAAGTACTTACATCGCGGAAGTAATAAAGTAATTTTCAGTTAAATTCAAAATAATTCAAAATCATTCATTCAGTTTAGTTTACAAATAGCTCTTATGAACGTCATTTATGCCATCTCATAGCCAAATAATTCATTGGATAGAAAATCGAAAGGTGCATAATATTTTGTGACCAATCAAAAACGATGTTTGAAGTCAAAAGCAATACTTTATTTCTTTAACAACTGACGCTAAGAAAACAACAGTTTTTTTTGTCCCTATTGAGTTGTGCGGTCTTTAAACTTAAGCGACGATACTTTTTTGTTCTTAATAAATACTTAATAACTTACCAAGCTGTCGCAGTCAGACCCAGGGTTGTCCCGGGCAGGCTCCTCTTTCTCTTGGCCCGAGAACATTTTCCTGTGCACTTTCTTGAACTCGTCCATCAACGCGTCATGCTGCTTCCTTACGTCGTTGTCTACAGGCTTCGGCGATGGCTTTTTCGCTGGAGTCGGTGCTACTTTAACTTCTGGGTTGGGGGTTTTCTTGTTCTGTGGGGAACACCATTTTGTTAAAACAGAAATTATACGGTTTAATGATACCATCGTTTAACTGTCTTAAAAGGCAATGTACTGGAAACTGTTACCAAATTTAAATATCTCGGTCGTTACTTCACATCTGACTTGAACTACCTAGAAGAGGTGAAATGTAGAATTGGTCAAACTAATGCTACTTATCACAAAATGTCCAAAGTCCTGTGCGATCCCAAAATAAAATTTTGTAAAAGACGCCGCTTTATGAGATGCTACGTTTGGTCTACGCTTTTATATGGCTTGCGAAACGTGGGTCTTGCTGAAAGAAATATGTGACCAGTTGCAAGCGTTTGAGATGTGGACTCTACGCAAGATGTTCAAGATAAGTATCAGTTACCTTTGCTGTTGAAAGGTAACTGATGATTGGTCAAGTTTCAAAATATGAAATCAGTATAAAAATCAAAACTTTTTAAACGCATATCGAAAAACCTTCGAGTGTCTACTAGTACCTGCAGACTTTGACTGTAGTTATATAGGAAATACCGACTTACACTATAGAAACTTAATTTTTAAATCTAGTAAACATAATCTACTTTTGCTGTTGACTGTACCATGGACTAGTTTCACCTCTAACGCCAAGGTACTTGAGAAAGCCAACTGCAGAAGAGAGCTGATCTCTACAGTCATGAGACGCAAGGTCGCCTTTTTCGGACATGCACATGCAGAGAGGATTCTTATACGAGTTCCCACGGCTAATCCTCGAAGGCAAAATTCCGGGAAACAGAGCTCCGGGACGTCCGCGACGCAAATGGCTGGACGATATCAAAAAGTGGACAGGACTTAGTTATCGCCAATTAAAACAAGCTATATGGGATCGCAGAAAATTTTGTATACTGATCTCCAAACTTCAGTACGAAGATGGCACTAAATGATGATGACGATCGTTTATCTTAACTGTTAAAAGTTAAAGTTGTGTGGATAAGACTTCAACGCGCTTTAAAATGATTAATGAACATTTGTTGATTTAATACATACAAGACCCTTGATAATGGAATACAAGATCTTTACTGTTAATATCAGAATAATTGTAATGTTTAAGTAATAGTCAAGTTTATATTGGTTGATGATAGGCCATGTACTAAGTCTGCCTGGTTAACTTCAACAATCTTATCGAAGGCTGTCGCTCAATTTATATATTGTAGTGCATTCTAATAACACTGGTATAAGATAACCTGTCCCTGAGAAGGATTCTAGCTGACGTGCGCTTTCATACCTTATTGTCGCTTACCAGCAATTGAGATGAAGGCGCTTCTTGTTGTGGTATACTATATGTCGCAGTATGTGTACGTGACCTACACCAGTAGGGAAGGTACCTAATTATGTCAATTTTAATTACTTTATTACGTCATCATCATCATCATCGGCTCATTTTTATGTTCCCACTGCTGGGGCACGAGCCTTCCCTATGGAAGGATAGGGAGAACGGGCCATAAACCACCTCGCGGGCCCAATTGGTGGTTGTTATCGACTTAACGTGCCGCCGGCCGTGCAGCCGGGACCAACGGCTTAACGTGCCTTCCGAAGCACAGAGGAGCTCGAGATGATAAATTTTTGGTCACCCATCCGATGACCGGCCTTTGCGAAAGTTGCTTAACCTCAGCACTCGCAGACCGGGCGCGTTAACCACTGCGCCATCGAGCTCCTCCTCTTTTAATACGTATTATTGCTAAAAAATCAATACTTTTAGCAATTAAAGTCAATACAAGTTTTTGGAATAAAAATAAAAACCAATTTATTGTTTTATTTTATTCTATGGTAGATTTATATGACTGTAAGATAGTAATGAATCGCTTCCGTATAATTATGTTACGGTATATAATTATATGGGATATAACTATATTACGGCATTATCTATCATACTGCGACATATATACAAATTCACCATTATAAATTATTGCATTGTCTGAACACTTACCAGTTTTCTCCTTTGTATCTCTTCGGCAATGGCACTCGATAATGTAGCTGAACTCGAAATACTACTGGTATCAATCAAATCTTTCTTAGGCGGTGGTGGATAGTTGCAGTTGTTGTTCGCGCAAGACACCGCGCTCGTGTGATGCACTTCCACTACTATAGTTTTCTTTTCGTTTTCTCTAGTGTGATTGGCGTTAAAATTATTATTATTATTATTATTTCTAGGTGATTGGTCGTAACTACATTGTATGGTGGCGCCGTCTTCAGTGAGGTTAATGATAGTTCTATTTGAAGGGCTGGTGATGAAGTCCTTCTTGGTTTTGTTGCGTGAGCAGTGCTTGTTTTCGAAGGAGTGCGGGTTGTTGGGTATGCTAGGGCAGTCATAGTCGGGCTCGATGTCGGAGGGGGCGTCGAAGTTGTGCATGTCGTTGTTCTTCCACTCGTACTCCAAGCTATCGCGCGTCCTCCTCTTCAACCTGTTCAGTGTCAACCTGCAACAACGTCTCTGTACATTTTGTAATAAGTCTTAAGATAGTGCAACTGATTTGTAATATAGTCTGCACAGATATAAGAAAAAGCTTTTAAATTTTTACTTTTTATTTTTCAAGTGCTAATTGCTGCACTGAAGCTAAATTAAATATTTATAAAATTTACAAAATACAGTGAAAAAAATAGGTAATAGGTAGGCGTTTAATTTTTTCACTGTATTTTGTAAATTTTATAAATATTTAAAAGCTTTTATTTAAAAAAAAAGGTCAAATTTTATTGCTCTGTGATAAGTCTAAGAATAAGAATTGACATTGTAATGATTGCTTGCCATAATTTTATTTGGGGGATTGATTATATAAAAAATAGTTTATTAACGGCAGAAGTCTTAGTGTTACATACACTAGACATTGTTAATCTAGTATAGTATTAGATATAATTATCTTATTGTTTTCTAAAGTTTACGCGATACTACACATTATTATATCATGAATGCATGCCCGTGGTGGAAGGGAGTCTCCTTGTAAAGGGTTCGCAATTCAGCGACACCGTCAAGAATGTCCCGGGAAAATAACTAATAAAATTAATTCCACTGCTCTTTTACCCAGTCAAAGACACTTTTAATATTTAAATAGTAAGTAAGTAGTTATCACTCGGTGCTTGCCGTTTTTGGATAAGGAAGGCTGTACTAAGTTTCTTAGACTCACGTGATGAGACGTCCACAGCTGGACAAAAACCTCCCCCAAGGATCTCCACAACAACCTTATTTTGTGTTCGTCTTTCCACCTTATTGGAGGCTTACGGAGCTGCACGGAAAAAAGATAGGTACCTATCAGCGCGATCCGCAGCTTCTTCAGCGACGCTAGCCAGTCGCCTGCGTAAGGCCGCGGGAGGAGCAAGCAATGCCGGGGGTGGGGGCGCAGGGCTCCTCTCGCCTGCCGCTGAAGACGCCGAACTGTTGTACCCAGAGCTCTCCGGAGACACCAGCTCGGTACCTGCACCCTCACGCACCACCAGCTCGAGGCGACCCACCGCTTTCATTGCTGTTATTGCCTGCAAATTAATAACTAAATATGAGACAACTATAAAAGTTTTCAATCTTTTAAGGTAGTTATTACAAATCTTCGAACGCCCGACGAACGAACGAACTTCCTTTAAATTGGCAGGAAATGGGGGAGATCTTTGTTCAACAGTGGGACATGGATTAGTAAAAATAACAATTACTTGACTATGGCGAACCTTGACAGATTTAGTGAAATGATTTTGTAATCGTTGTACTACTTTTTGAAAGTGGGAACATGAAGGGGCAAGACATTCAAGTTTATGTCAATCAAGCATTACATAATTTGAGAATAAATCCGATTTGGCACAAGACCAGAAATAACGTTAACGCTTTAAGTTTATTTTATACGCTCTATTTACCTCATTAAACGTGACGTTGGCAAAGTCCTGACCGTTGCAGGACATGATCTGGTCGCCGGGCCGCAGACCTGCCTCCTGGGCAATTCCTCCCTCCCGAACGAACTGCACGAAGATGCCGGGTTTCCATTCGGGACCTTTGCAGATTCTGTAAGATAACAGTATTTTAAAAATGTGGTGATTACTCTGCACATTATTCTTAAATAAAATAACTTTACATTTCTGATTTCTACACCAAGATTTTACTCTATATTTTTATATATTGAGTGGTTAATTGGGCTTACGGTTAATTTTATCTTAGAAACACTTAACACATTAACGTTGATGCTCGCGGCTTAGTTAATTGTCTCCATAAACTCATAGTCGATCAATATCTGTCCCACCGCTGGGCTCAGGCCTCTCCACGAACACAGCGAGATTGAACCATTACCTACCGCGCTGCCCCAATGAGGGTTTGTGGGTTTAAACAACTGTTGACATCAACAGCGACCATCGGTCCCTCTTGATCCATTAGGTCATTGGGCCTAAGCTGCCTTCTCAAGCTCGAAAGAGGTTGTGATGATCTGCAAGAGTTTACCATGCAGCAGCAGGATAACTTGGCGTGGTCTTACTCGCATCCCAACTTTGTACACGGTGGCACTAGGATCGACAGGCGCATGTCAGGTAGCCGCTGTTTCATGCATGGTACAGGGTCAGTAATGAGGTCTTGTCAGACTCTAGCTACGCATACTCCGACATAAACTGTCATGACAAACACTCGTGCGTTTCGGATAACTTGGCGCAGACTTACCCACAACCCAGTTTGGCACGCGGTGGCACTAGGATCGACAGGCGCATGTCGGCCAGTCGCTCTGTGTCGTGGCACAGGGTCGGCGAGGAGGACACGTCAGACCCTAGCGACGCTCGCTCCGACACAAACTGCCATGACAAACACTCGTGCGATTTGCTATAACAAACAATGCGTACCTTTACCATTTTTGTCCACTTGTAAATATTAAAGATAAACAGAACAGAAAAGCCTTTAGACATTTAACGAGAGAAACAATGTTTGAACAGTACTTTTCAATACTTAGGTACAAGCAGATTGCAGATTAACACAGAAGGTATTTAGCAACTAAATAATAAATAATCACCACAAAAGAAACAATAGAACAAACGCGGAAAAACTTAAAAAAGTATTTAAAAGTTAGGTAAACTATGAATCGAGGGGTAAACAACACTCGCGAGCAATAAACCGGAATCGCTTTACCGCGGGATGTTCTAGGCTAATTTTTAAAGTTTCTATGCAATGAACTATATGTTGTAGTATATGATTTCAAATTTAATAAGCTTTCAACTTCTTTCAATGTCACAGAGAAAGATTATTTCCCTTACGTTATGAAACGTAAAAACAAAAACATAAATTTTTACAACAAAATTCTGTTTTGTTTTGGAGTCCTGAAACACTATATATAAAAAGTGAGCATCCCTGAAAATTCGTCATCAGTCTAATATTTTACGTCACTGAGAACACTGAATCTGAAAGAAAATGGAAACCACACCTGCAGAAGTTGCTCAAATCGTCATCTTAATCCAGCAAGGATGGTCTCAGTGTAATTTTGCTCGACATCTTCATTTAAGCCAGTCTTGTGTCTCGAAGGTGTACAGAAGGTTCAGGGAGACTGGAAACTTTGTCCGGAGACCAGGATTTGGAAGACAGCGTTGCACTTCGGTGAGAGATGACCGATTCATTGTCACCACTTCTCTCCGAAATCAACACCTAACCGGCGTGGACGTCCAACGGCAGCTCAGAGAAGTTAGAGAGAGGGCTGTTAGCGAGTGGACAGTGAGGCGAAGACCTAAAGAAGCGAATTTGACCCCAAGAAGGCCAGCGACGGAGCCCAAATAAGTCCACCGAGAAGCTTGGCTTCAGTTTGCTCGCGATCACTTAGATTGGGATATAGAGCAATGGAGTCGAGTCGAGTCTGTTCTCGGAAACAAGGATGTGTCTGCATGATAGCGACCATCGACAGAGAGTCTATAGAAGACCGGGGGAGCGATTTGCACAATGCTGTTTTGTGGAAACAGAGGCATACGGGGGCGGGTCTTGTATGATATGGGTGGGGATTTCTATAGAAGCAAAAACGGAGCTGGTATTCGTACCTGTGGTGGTCGGGAGGGGGCCTACTGCAAAAAGATACATCAACGACATTCTGCTAGGCCATGTGCTCCCGTACGCCGAATTTAATGCCCGATAACGCCCGCTGCCTATTGAACATGTGTGGGACGAGCTGAAAAGACGGGTACGAGGAAGATATCCAGCTCTGGCGACGATAGAAAATCTGAAAACTGCTTTGGTCGAAGAGTGGCAGGGAATTCCACAAGATTCCGACAGGAAACTCATTCGGTCAACGAGAAACCGTTTACAGGCAGTCGTTAGGGCCAGGGGGGGTAATACAAAGTATTGAAGGGGGTATAAAATACACATTGTAAATAAAAAAACATATCTTTTCTTAATACTCCGTATTCATTTAGACATCAACAACTTCAACCTTTTGCAACCATTCCCTATATTTAGGTAGGAAATTTTATTTATTTAAATATTTTTGATAACATTTGAAAGCATATAAAATTACCTTTCAAATGATATACTACAATCTATAATATTCATTGCATAAAAATGGTAGAAACTTGTCCTTAG
Organism: Eudonia lacustrata; assembly: GCA_947562085.1. Taxonomy (NCBI): domain Eukaryota; kingdom Metazoa; phylum Arthropoda; class Insecta; order Lepidoptera; family Crambidae; genus Eudonia; species Eudonia lacustrata. The sequence continues at coordinate 10,652,430 of OX387316.1, read as the reverse complement.
CAATCCGCGATGAAGTGATTCCGGTTTATTACTCGCGAGTGTAGTTAAACTGTAAACGTAGGTAGGTAGCTACTTACTCTTTGACAGGTAACATTCCGACATCTGAAACAAAAAGAAAAGTCAAGTCATGGCATTTGAGAATTAGGTACCTATTTAGGTACCAAGAAGGACGCAGGTCTTTTCTGAGAGATGATAAAGAAATTAGATAAATCTTATTTTACAATAAAATATTTTTTTGTTGATCCACTCGCACTTCTACATATTTTATTCTAACGTTTATACAAATTATTCAAATGCCAAAAAATATTTGGATAATAAATCATAAGGAATCCCCGCGCTCGTCTTAGACGAAAAAGTATATACTTGCGGTAATTCTTCGAAGATCACAAAACTTAAACACATATTTTTATTAAACATTTATTTACGTATTCTTTTACATACAAAATCATAATCATTATGGGAAAGAAAGTGTACTGGGAAACCTACTAAAACTTCGTACATCATTTCTTAGAATTAAAACTGTATTATGCAGGTAAGGTTAATATTTCTATTAGTTAACTTAAGCTACTTATCAGTTTTATTTGCTATGTTTTATAAAAAGTCTTTGTCTTTGTCTTTGTCTTTGCACGAATTTTATAATGTTCCAATCTATATCTATTATATAAATCTGTAGGTTCTGTCTGTACATGCAATTTTTCTGACAAATTTTGGGATAAATATTCGTTCTATGGCTCACTGACACCAATTCTACGATTTTTGAAATTTTTGTCTGTATGTCCTCTTATAACTCAAGAAAGACTTGACCGCACAGCGAAGCGGATACTATAAAGCTCCATGCGGTCACCGGTGACCGACGAACAATGAAAATTCTGTTGTGTCTGTCTTTAATACAGTCAACTTATATAGTTACCATTGAAACATACTATTAGAAATATTTTACATATTCGAATATAACATTGATTTTTCTCTTCTTCCTTTACTCTAGACCTGTTCCTTGTAACAGGGTCACATGTGATTGCTATCTTGCATGATGTTAAGCGATGATGCAGTCAATGATATAACACGTTTACACAAATGGTTTCACCATGAACGCGCCAAGGTCATTTGGTTAACTCGTTCGATAAGACAGATCCCTTTTTTCTTTTATTCATTTCCTTTAATACCTTTCCTCAAAAATGGAGTAAACTTAATGGGAATATAAAAGTATTTAAAACCAAAGTCAACGATCTAGCTAATTAGCGAATTAAAAAGTTTGTGGGCAGGGCACATAGCGCGTAAAACAGTTGGCAGTTTTGGCTGAAAAGTGCTGGAGTGCAAGGAAGCAAGGATTTTCGGAGGATTTCAGTGGATGTAAATTGCCTGCCAAAAACCGACTATTCGCAGTAGATATGGAGGAGTCTAGCAGTCATCTCAGCTGTCAATGAAGATGATGGTAAAATATACTTATTTGTCGCATTTGTAATGCTTTGAACTATTTCGTCTTTGTTTTTTCAAATAGAAGAAATACCTTTCTCTGGTGCAATTGTCATAAATTGTATCTCGATTCAAGACTTAATAAAAAACCGGCCAAGTGCGAGTCGGACTCGCGCACGAAGGGTTCCGTATCATTATCTATAAAAACACCAAAAAAATCACGTTTGTTGTATGGGAGCTCCATTAAATATTTATTTTATTCTGTTTTTTAGTATTTGTTGTTATAGCGTCAACAAAAATACATTATCTGTGAAAATTTCAACTGTCTAACTATCACGGTTCATGAGATACAGCCTGGTGACAGACGGACAGACGGACGGACAGCGGAGTCTTAGTATAAGGGTTCCCGTTTTACCCTTTGAGTACGGAACCCTAAAAAACGTGGTCACTATCCATTACTTAGTTAACTACATTGAAACTGTAGCTTATATTACCCAGTAAACTAGAAACATTAGTTATAGACAGATCTGTGACCTCAAGGGCCTTTTGCACAGGCAAGCTTCCATAGATCCAATTCGTTACGGAAAAACAAAAATAAACTTGTTACTATTGTAGAACTGTCAGGTAGTGAGACTTTCCATTTCGTTTGTAGAACTTTACGCAACGACACTGTCGGAGACCGACTTTGAGCCAGGTTGCCCACGCGCTTTCTCGATTATCGCACTTAAAAAATCGGCGCCGACAATCGCACAGCCTTCATATAATGGCGTAACTTCAGTAAGTTAGTAGATTAATTAGCATAATGATATTTACAACTACAATGTGTCCGATGCGACACCTACGTAACCGAGAGAGCCGATTAGTTACGCAACTTATTGTTCTTTATTCCCTTTTGTTAGAGAGAACCGTGTACCAAGTTACACTCTACCAAGAATCCGTTATCAGTTTCGACTTAACTTCCTCTAAATCACCGCTAAAGTTCAACTTTGTATTATTTATTGTGTTGCTACATTCTAAAATAAACCCTATCGTTGTGGCTAAAATGTCAAATGGTAACATCTACAAGGAGTGTCAGTATCATTGTCATTGAATATGACTTTCTGGAGTCAAAAGTGTCGTCTTAGAGCTGACATAGGTACAGATTTTGGTAGGTTTCAATTGGATTTAGAATGCTTTATTTTTGAGTTTCTTGTAGAGCTCGCAAAAGTATTTTTTTTTTACAACTACAACAAAATGTTAAATGCATGGTTGTGCTCATAAGCTATCCTCGTGTTTAGACTATCTCCAGTCAACATCAGGTGGAGTGTAGTGTTAGAATTATGAGTGTACTTATAGGTTTTAACTATCCTGAATATATTTAGCCTCAAAACATATAAAAGTACTCGAAATAACCATCAACTTTTTATCATATAACACTAAACAGATAGCGTTATGTAGGAATAGATGCGTCATGCAGTGATAATGATGTTAATACTAGCTTATTTGTTACAAAATCATAGGTACTCATGTGGTCGACACAGACACAGTCGAAAAAGTACCACTAATATGGTCAGAATAATAACAAAACTGTAACTGGGTCGTGTATCGACATTGCAGTTATATCGATGAACTTAGGCGAGCTTTTATATGTTTTCTGATTCAAGGCCTTGCTGATTGAAGGTGCTGTATGCCACTAGATTTCGTACAAAATTTTCCTACATATAAATAAAAAGAGAAGTACTGAAAACTGAAGAACGATCCAAACTTAAAACACTAAAATTTTGCAGGTAGTCTTTCGTGAGGTAGGCAAAAATATAATAGGATATTATTCTCTCGGAATATCGGAATATAAACTTTCACATAGTTGCTACTCTCATGACTGTCAATAATTTATCAATTATGGTCATCATTCATGTAGTGTTAAGATATTTGTAATACATACGTCTGACTTTAATCTTGAGCCGCGTCTGCGAGGCGAGGTAGTGCACCAGCTCCGAGTGCACCGCGTCATCTACCTGATAACCATTCACGCTCACCAGCTGGTCGCCAATCTGAAACAGTACAACAACAAACAATGAACAATGGAAAACAAACACGATGTTTTCAAACTGCTAGTTTATATAATATTGCAAGTTTGACAACTGTCGGATCATTAAATGCGTCGTCACCAGCTCATTTTATGTCCCCACTGCTGAGGCACGAGCCTTCCCTATGGATGGATAGGGAGAACGGGCCATGAACCACCACGCGGGCCCAGTGCGGATTGGTGGTTATTACCGACTGCTTATGCAGCCCGGACTTACGGCTTTACTTGCCTTACGAAGCACGGAGGAGTTCGAGATTTTTGGTCACTCATCCGATGACCGGCCTTAGCAATCACAGACTGGGCGCGTTAACCTCTATGCTATCGAGCTCTTCAGTAAATGCGTGTTTGAAGTAAATTTACAACTGACACCGGGTCGAATGGGTGACCAGAGTCGAATACCACAAGCACGTCTCGGAAGGCACGTTAAGCCTTTGGGCGCAAATGGTGTTGTAAGGCGGCAGTCGTTTAAAGTATTGGGTTACCATGGTGATTGTAGTCCAACCCACATGCCCATGTGCTGTTCCTCGTGTGGGAAGGCCCAGCGCTAGGATATCATCATCATTATAGATCATTATAGGCCGATGATTATATATTAGTTCTACTAACTAGATTGGCATATTAGCGATGCTGCTGGTCTTCTTATCATCAATTTTCTTTGTAAGTAGGTTAGTAGATATTCTATCACAACTACATACATTGCGTGATTTCGCAAGCCAAGCCTATTTATTTATCATAAATTACATGTGTATGTATATGTTAATATACGAGTATTAATGGAATATTTGGACAAAGATTCTGTGAATGAAAAATATCAGTAAATTTGTATTTCATCATAGGATTGTCGATCCATCCCATCCATCTTGATGACGAAATGCAACCTTACTGATATTTCTTATTCACAGAAACTTGGTCCAAACTGATAGAATAGTTTCTTGGCACAAGCCAAAAAACTATTCCATCCAACTAAATATACTATGAACAATCATAGTATACTTATTCCCGTTTACACTAAACTTAGGCGACACTTAAATTCATGCGTAATTATTTAAGTCATTCCTAAACGACAAAATGGATTGCACTAACGCTATGTCATTCCTAAACTCGCTAAGACATACCTAATGTTTATGACACCGATTGAGTAACGCCTAAGGTTTATGAACGTCCGAAATCCTACTTTATTATAACTTAATTCGATCAAATTTTGTTTGTTTTTTGAACTTCTGATTATAACCAGTGCACCATGAACGGTGAAGTCCTACATTTAATAGATTTCTTGGAAAACATCAATTATTATAATGAAAGACACGCTAGGTCACGCATTATCAGACCGAGCCAAATTGGTTTATGGAATACGACGAGCTAGATTTTTTCAAAAGGTATCGAATTTTAAAAAGTACAGCCTTGTATTTTCTAGACCAAATCGACCAGGACCTGGAGTTTAGCAGTAATAGGTTAGTAATTCAGGGCATTATGTATATTATAAAATAACATGTGGATGTTATTTCCTAAACGGTAAGTACGTCTACCAATTTGGTGTAATCCGCGGGTGTAATTTATATACTTATACTTAAACGACAGTCCGTTTTATTTTAGGAAGTGCAGTGTAGCTCCAATAAATCAGTTTCTAATAACTTTGAGGTTCTATGCAACAGGCTCTCATCAAATAGCATTTGGAGATATGCATGGAGTGCATGTCTCCATTGTGCCGAGGATAATAGCAAGAGTTTCCTCTGCTATTGTAGCCCTCAGGGATAGATATATTAAAATACCTTCATCTCTTGACGAAATTGAAAACCAACAAAGAGATTTTTACGCCATTGCCAGTTTCCCCTATGTTATTGGAACAATTGACTGCACTCACGTAAAAATACAGTCACCAGGTATGGTACTAAAAAACTATTAAATAGGTACTTTTATGTCTACAATTTATATAGATACCTACATATTATCAAATAAAATCAGGTGGAGATGATGCTGAGCTATTCTGAAACAGAAAAGGCTATTTTTCTATCAATTGCCAGACAATTTCACAGCTTCTTGATGACAAGAAACTAAATGAATTAATTTTAATTCATTTAAATCGGAGGAAAGGAAGACGTGTTGTGCTTTAAACTGCTTTATAGTAAATGTAGTGATTAAATTCTCTTTGCTAGGTTATGTCTGATCTGTCTGCCTGACCCGTTGACAAGCGTGCTTTATCCTCTAAATAAAGAAGTCTTAACTTTGATTATGTCTCTTTTTGACACATGCGCTAATACCATGAGAAGAAAAGAACAAAAAATACAAACGTATATTTTGTCGGATTATAGCAAGTTTATTAGTTCATTCGCTCGGTTAGGCAACTCATACGCTAGGAATAACTTAAGATATTTCATTTGGTGCAAATAACTTTTAAAGATTGGCGTTGCTTAAACTTAGGTATCTCTTTATTAGAAGTCGCCTTATTGACGTTTAGTGCAAATGGGCATTAGTTTATCCTCAGAATAATAACTAAAGCTATAGAAACCGGACTAAAATAGCAACACTCATTCATCAGTTCGTACTATTTTAACTAATGAATCTAAGTGATGTATTGGAAAGAGATCGATTGTCCCTTTTCTCTCGTTATTTCGAAGGTGTCACCAGATTTGTGACGTCATATTTGAGGTAATGTAGTGAGTGACTTTATAAAGGACTCAAAGATTTTTTTTGATCACCGATTATCTGATGACCGTTTGACATAACAATACAAAAAATAAAAACTAAGTGTCAACCATTTGTCGCACTCCAACCTCCTTTTCTAGATAGAACGGAACTAAACATAGTTGCACGATTTTTATTTTAACCATCCTTCTATAGCTTTATTTATTGTTCTGAGAGTTTATCAAACTAAAACGTAGTACCTAAGTCAATCTTAAACTAATTCAATGAGATACAACAAACGATGTCAAATCACTTTGAGCTAATAATTAGCATTACATCCATTCATGGCGTTGATGCTGCCATTAGAGTCACAGCCCGATGCGTTTCATACAAACTGGGGTATCACCACCGACGATATTATAATTAATGAATGGAGCTCGTGGGAAGATGCTATCAAGAATCACTCATGCGTAGCGTAGTAAAAGCAAATCTGGCTACAACATCAATAACAGAAACTCAAAACAAATTAGATTTGTAAATTAAAAAACCAAAAGAATCAAAAGCGACCATAATAGTAATCAAATCAATGTCATAAGGTTAAATAAATACCTATACATATTAAATTAACCAACTTGAAACCTCTTTGCTTCGAAAGGTACATAAGTAAAGCCGTTGGTTCCAGTTTGAGATCTCAGCCGTTATAATCCACCAACTCACATTGGGCCAGCGTAGTGGGTTTAGGCCCGATTTCTCAGTGTGCTATTGTAAATGTGGAAAGGCTTAAGCCCATCGGGACCTTGAGTTAAACGTTTATAGACTGATGATGATGATTTAAGGAAATTGGTCAGTATAGGAAACTATACGTAACAAATAAAGAAATTAACTCAAATTTTGTAGACGGGTGGCCCAAACACCAACCACCAGGTTGTCTAACTAATCTACACAGGGATCAGGAAATCACTGTATGCAATGCCAGTTTATTAAATTAAACAATTAAAAACGAACAATTCTTGTATATTATTATACTCTATATTTATTTTCTTTCTTAAAACTAGATTTTTACAATATTTTATTATAAAAACAATAAAACATTATAAAAACCTAATCCTAGAGTACCGCCAGCAGCGAGGCAGGGCCCAAGCTACCGGTGGTCAGGGCTGCAGAGTGAGGAACCTCCTGACAATACGTGCTGTGCCTTTTGCATCTGACCCTTGACCCAACCTTTCAGCGAGAGACTCTCTAGGTGTTGATCGAGGCTCTTAGCTAAAAGACCGTTTGCCGAAACGACTATCGGATACAATAATGGTTGAATCCACATCCCACATGGCGGTAACCTCGTGAGCCAAGTCAAGGTACTTACTGAGCTTGTCCTTCTCGACTTTCACGAGGTTCTCATCATGAGGTCATCAACCAGTATTGCCCGGCGCTGGGATCGGTCGACCACCACGATATCAGGCTTATTGGCGACAATAGTCCTGTCCGTAATGATAGAGCGATCCCAGTAGAGCGTTGCATAACCATTTTCGAGTACTGGCGCAGGTGCGTACATATAGTACGGCACCTCCGATTCAACAAGGCCATATCCAAGAGCAAGTTGCTGGTGAATTATTCTGGCTACTTGGTTGTGTCTGTGCAAATTGTAATTATTATTATTGTAATTGTATATTATTATTATTATTATTAAGCCACAAATTAATAAATGTTTATATAATTTTTAACGCAAATTTTGTTGCGAACAAAACCACAATAGCTCAATTGGATGAGCACCTGACCCGGTATGTCAGAAGGGTGCAGGTTCAAACCCTGCTCGTGGAAATTTTTTCAACATTTGTGTTTTCACAAATGAATAGTTATAAAGCATGCAATTTATGTATTAATAAATTAAAATAAAATTCAATTAAATATTTCGTATAAAATTTTGTCTAAATTAATTTAATACTTGAGTTATTATTTTTCTTTATTTATTAAGGACCTCTCCATAGAGTGAAGTCCATCAAATTGTGGGAATAATCGAAAGAATTCGGATAGGAAACAAAACTGACACTAGGCACTCAGGTGACAAACGATTACGCCATAACAAGTTCTCGTTTTCGTTAACATGATCGAATGGTGAATAAACCTAGCACTAGGCACAGTGGCATTAAAACCTGACAAAGATGCATGATACAGTAAAATTGCAGTTATTATTTCTTTATGGTTGCCCAATGCCACACGCTGGTAGTGGTGCTGCCATGCTCCGTGACGCAACGAGGCCGGCCAGAGAATGCCCAGAGACGCTTGGGAGTGTTGCACTGCATTTGGTAGGAGTTATGTTGGTTATCTGTGAGGTTATCGCTTAACACCGTCGATTGTTTCATCGAGACTACGCTACTACCTAACGCCTTCAGAACTAGGCTTAATCTATTTATTATTAATTTATGCAATCGCAATGAGCCTAGCACTACATTCTTTAGATTCTCAACGAATTTGTCAAGCTGCAGAATAGGAATTTATGTAAAATCTTACCTAAACGAGTCTGGAAACCCTGGCCTACTTATGATGTAGCTGCTTGTTTTGGGTTAGTTTAAGACAAAAATTACTAAAGAGTTTATCTATATGGTATGCAATTTCAAAGATTGTTTTAATAATAAAGATTGTCAAGCGAAGTTCTTATTATGCATCAATTCGAGATCTTCTTTCCACATTTGAAATGAATCTAAAGTGATCTAGAATTCTGATCTTCAATGCTCTAATGAAAATTGATGATGTATTCAAAAGTGACGTGCACTGCGTGCATGTAACGGTCTGTGGTATATGAATGGTGTGACGTCACGCTCACGCGTCGACACGTCAAGTGGACTGCGTGGCGGCGGCCGGCGGCGGCGCGCGCAGGCGCAAGGCGATGGCACGACGCGCGATGCGGCGCGGCGGGTGCGGCGGTCGGCGGTGACAAGGCAACACTTTCTTCACGTTCGGCTCGGACGCGGGCGCAGCAAGCCGGACAGGTCGGCTCGTGCCCCACATATCGGGCAACTTTCGATCGAACTTTCGTTCTGTCCGTGTCCAAGTCGTCTTTTTTCGAGTGACGCACGCGAACGCCAGACTCCGTGACGCCCATCTCTTCGAAATAAGTCACTTTCCTTAACAAACTGCCATAATTAATGCTCCGCAAGATGCCGACAAAGCGGTTACATGCATTTCGGTACCTTACCATTCTCAAGCAAATGCAAAATGCTGACGAAATTCATGAAAGTTTTACCAGCAACACTCAACCTCCCTTTTTGCAACATAATAATAGCTTAATAAAGGTTCTTTCGTATTTAGCTTATGACGTTGTAAATAATTATTAGATTAGTACAAAATTCGGATAATTATATATAATGATAATTATGATAATGATATTATAATAAAGTAAGATTGAAAACATGAAAAAGTAGGGAAATCCATAAATTTAAAAAGGCTTAAATATTCGACAATTGCATTTATATTTATTTAAAAACAATACTGCTCTCTATTGTGTTAAATAAAATATGGTAAATGTCATGTGAATGTTACAGCTAAACACACTACCCATGTTTCATATTTGCACGTAATCGATGACTCATAGTGCGATAACCGTGCGTCGGTTGTTCAGTCAGAATGTTTGTTTAGCTACAGACCACCTACCTGCGCGGCGCAACAGTAATTATCTCTCAGGTACTAAGTTTTCCAAAGAGGAAAAATTTTGCATTTGCATTCATACTTTTTAGATGTGACTCCGAGTTTTTAACCTATTGCATTAGAGGACAAAGGAAAGTAAACAGTAGTTAAATCGACACAAATAGAAAATAGGTTCTATGTATGCTTAGGTAAGTATTATACATTATAAGGAATCTTGCAAGCTATTTACTAGTATATGCGTAAGATTTCAGGATCGCACTAGCACTTTTCCTTTTTAGCACACGTTACGTTACGAGGGACGCAATCATTCAACGAAACTAAAGAGACATGCGAGACGAGAAAGTCGCAAGTCAACCAAACTGCTGCAGGTTCGCCGCATGTTTGACGACTAAGTCCGCAAAAAGTACAGCCCATTCCTAAATAATAATATGTGTCTCGCACCGTTTTACATAGACCGCTTCCTATAGCACGCACGGAATATACACTTTAAGATCTTTTCGCTGCCGTATATATCAATCTCAGGGATTTCACTTCCCGTGCAAATGCTAGTTAGCAAAGGCAAATGATTAACCGTAATTATTTGTAGCGGAGTGGTTGCGATTTCACCATAAATTACTATCTATGACGAGGTTCAATGATCCTCGCCCGACACCTGTCGAAATTGCTGAGTAACAATGAAATCCACTCTCCGTAAGTGGCACACTTTGATAAAACGCATTCTGTTGTGGTGGAGCTGAGCTAAGAGTTTGTCAAATCGCTTTAGTTTTTGTACAGCCATCGACGAAGTCATTGGACTCTGGGTACAGTTTCAAGCTATAAAGTTTACAGCGCTTCGACTTCCCAGGATTATCTGCGATCGTCTCAAAATACTCCATTGTGATGTTTGAACAACGGCGGATGTACTGCCGACTCGTGAATTTTTCGTAACTGCTTTGTTAGGGAAGTAATCGTGTGAATTAAATCAGAAACACTAACAAATTAATGCATGCATTCTACTTTTAACTACCTAATTATAAAGTTAATCTATTGTAATACGCACCAAATTTTTCATGTGCTCCGTAGCTGAGGTATATTCTTTTCGTAGAAAGTTGCATTTCACTATTTGAGACTTCAAAACAATATCCGTTGAATGTGTGTCAAAATTACACAATTGCAGAGAGCATTGTTTAAAATGCCTATCATTACTAAACTGATCAGTCTAACGAGATCGGATGGCCGTTCCAGCAAGTACCGACTCGTACATGAACTTGTCTTATCGATTGCCATTACCACCTATTATTCAACGCGACAGCACGAGTCCACGAGCGCCTCCAACGCAATCTGAACAAAGTGTTGACCCACTTGCTTTTGACACAGTGATCATCAATAGAGCCCCAGATTGAGTTATGCCAAAGAAAACAATAACAGTGGAGTTATATAAATGACCTAACTAAAAGAATGCCGACACGTCTTGCGACAGTTTAACCTCGAATGTAGGTAGGCATGTAATTACATCGCAGAAGCAATTAAAAGTAGCCCAGTAAGTTAATTGTCCACAGATGAGGCGTTCGCACGCGCCCAGCGTTGGATAAGTAGCCAGGAACTGTGGGAATCTGTGCAATAGGTTACGACGACAAAAACTGTCAACAACAAAGATTCAATCTTCCCTTATGGTCATGTATGTACGTATAGAACAAACGCACTAACAAAACAATACAATAATGTCTTATTGCTCAATAGCCGTGTAAAAAGAGCAACCGCTCGAGCACAATGTACCAATTTAAGTTATACAACGGACGTAGAAGGCTACCTCTGGCAGGTGCCGTGTGTGCGGGTAAGTGTGTGCTGTGTGAAAATAAACGTTCCGTCTCATTTACAATGCTCATTCCACGGTCTTCCGATTTCTTGTTACTAGGTAACTATCGAAAGTTTTTTACTTACATTCAATTAATTTCAATTGAATTCAATTCATTTATTCCTGAACAAAATCATTTGTGTTGGAAATACATACATGCAAAGTAAGAAAATATAAGAATAAAACAATATTAATAATTATAACTAATTAAAATTCAGTAAAAATAAATGTCAAAAATATTCTTTACCAGTTACTAAAAGAAGATTCTATTTATATACAATCTTTGATTATGTTGAATAATAATAAGGTGATCTAGTGTATACTAGACAAACGCGTGGTGGTGGTGGTAGGTGTTAAAAAAATACTTTACATAATTTCAAATGCAAATTATGTAAGTAATTTATTATGTATATTTTACTAAAAGAAAATTTAGTAGAGTTCGTCACCCCTTAAATATAAATAAAGTTCTCAAATTAAAAAGATCAGGAAAAGATTGCGTTAATGAATGGTTGTTACTTATTTTGTAATAGTTGGAACAGACGTTTTAGTTTTAAAAGACTAGATCAATCGGAACACTGCTTCTCAACAAAAAGTTTATATTGTAGGCAATTTTGTTCATGTTACTACGTTCGAGTGAAGGTATTCCGTTAGACTGATTTAATCCATTACTTTTAAATTTGTTAAGTTCCCGGAAGATATTGGAAGAAGTCAAGATCTTCTGTTAACAAAGACATAATAAAAGTTGAGGGGAACTTCTGGCTTAGCGCAGCATAGCAAGATATCTAAAATTCTAAGGGTCTTACGAAAAAACAAAGAATAAGTTCCGAATTGTTATTACGTGTTTTGTATCTTTTACTCTAATTTAAAATGACGTTTACATGACAGGATCAAAACACGGAATAACTATTCGGACCTTATTCTTTGTTTATTTGTAATGCACTAAAAATAAAAAATAAATAAAATACTTACTCCTTTGTTTATCCCATATGCGTTCCCATCCCTATATCAATCATCGATCAATCATCCGATTGCGATGAAACTTTGGTTAAATATTTAGCGGTAAATTTTAACATTATTCGGGCAACCAATTGGTCGGCAAGTAGGTTAATTATAATTTGATTTCATTAATGTTAGTTTGAAATATGCTTGATCAATTATTACATTTTCTTTTCTTTCTTTTTTTTCTTAAAGTTTCCCGAGTTGGTAAAACTAACCCTTATTGGTAAGCAACTTTCGCAACGTCATCAAATAAGTAATTAAAAATTTATCAACTCGAGCTGATCGGTTGCAAAGGCACATAAAGCCGTTGGTCCCGGCTGCACTAGCAGTTGGTAACAACCACTACACTGCACTGGACCAGCGTGGTGGTTTATGGCCCATTCATTCATAGGGAATAAGGCTCGTGCAGCACTACGGACATAAAATGAGCTGGTAAAGATGGTGAAAAACAACCCGGGATAAAGGTGTTCATGCGAACAAAGCCGGTAATCTTTATATATTAAATCTTCTGTGCGTGTGTATGTTATTGAACTCCTTCTAAACGGCTGGACCGATTTGAAATAAAATTTTCTGTGTGTGTTCAAGTAGATTCGAGAATGGTTTAGATTTACAGTTGGACCCGGTAGGTGGCGCTGCTATAGAGGTCCATCATGGGATACGGGTGTTCATAAGCGGATGAATGATTTGTTTGTTTTGTTGTCATGGAAACTGTCAAAGCGATACGAAGTCCGCCGGTCAGCTAGTAATCAATAAAAATAGTGATATAGTACCTTTAACCCCTGCAAATGCGCCTCGGAGTTGAAGTCGACCCTGGACACGAAGAACCCGGTCGCATACTCTCTGCCACCGCGCAACGAGAACCCGAAGGCGGGTGCGGAGCGGCGCGGGCGCAGCAGCCGCACGACGCGCACGCGCCGCTCCGCCGCTGGACCGCCCGCCGCCCGCGCCGACCCTGTCGTCGACGCTGTTGACGTCGAGTACATTGCTGATCTGTCAATAAAGAAAATAAGATCCAAATAAAATACTGTTTTCATCTTCTTAAATAAAAGACGTACGCCATAGAAAATATTCAGCAAGCATTTCCTTAACAAGCTGTAATGCACTGCCATTCGATATTACGATATGTAGCAAACTTTAATGTTCTCCCAAATAGGATATTTCTGAAAGTTTAGCGCCAATAACAACATTTACCATGTCCGTTTACTACGTTTGAATTTCACAAATTAAAAAAGAAAATATAGCTCTTTGTAAACTATTACTAGGTATATATTGTTTTTTCAAACCCTATGGACCATACAAAACAATTCCCTTAATATTTTATAGGGAGTGGAATCACGCAAGCATGTCCCCGTAAATTATATTCTCTGACGCATTCGAGTTGGATCATGGATCACGAGAGGGAAAACCCGAAGGCGCCACAAAAGGTTAGGATCTTGGCTTATGCTTATCTTTCTTCTGTGGCTTAGGTTGGCTCTGTCATCGCCTTTACATGAAGGCGCAAAATCTACCCCTTGGGAAAATCAAAAATATTGTTTCTTAAACTTAAATGCACTTTCTGCGATTCAGAACAATCTAGTTACATTCATTTTACAGACACCAAACCAGTACTGCAAATAAAAATATATTGACAGTTAGGCTATAAATAGTTTGAGAACATGTAAATTTTGATAATTAAAATTTTAATAATTACTAGTGGTTCAGAACTTTCGCTACCGATTAAATAACACAGTATTGTATAACATTTGAATGGTTGACTCGCGAGAAATCATGCATTTATTAAAGAATACAATCACGAAACTTTTGCGATACAACAATAATCAATTCAAAACGCCACATATTGTCAAAAATACTTAGATACTTACTTAACTATACATTAATTTACGATTTGCCTATATGTATGATGTAAAAGTGTTTAGGAAAAATCAAGTACTAACATTTTGTGCATATTAGACGTTTTTTATAGATCACCAAAAAGACATTTACCTACTACCTATGACTACTTAGATTAAATCTCTTTAATCACCTACGAAAATTAGTTCACATAATATTTTGCCCAATGTTCAAAAATTCTCTCTTAAATGAAAGCTTCTCTTTTCCTCTCCTCAAGAGTATTTGGGATACAACTAACAATAATTCTACACTTTTACACTTCTCTTTGATATTAGTAAAATGATAAAATTTACGATATATCCCTCATCTCTAAAGTCATCCATGACATAATATATCAAACCTGACAAATAATTATTGTTTCTTTTTTCAGTATTAAAAACTACATGGCTTCATCTGTAACTGTCTGTAATCTGTAGAAGTCTTAAAAGGGGTTAAATCTCAGAACAATAATAGCTTTAGTTATTATTCTGAGGGTTAAATGGTTAAATGCATTACCGCTTCATGGATAAATGGGAAAAAGTCGCAAAACTCGCTGCTTTCGCTTGACTCGTTCACTTTCGGTGCGGTTATGATAATTTATCTTACTGAAAAAATACAGTTATTTGTTGGGTGCAAATAACTGAGTACCTAGGTACTAGGCGTCTGCGAATTGTGCCTAGTGCCTTGTGAAAATGCCTACCCAGAAAAACGATATTTCTACTGTTATGATGCAGCAATGTAGGATGGTAGACATGCAGATGATCCTGATAAGCGCTGGGCTTAACATACAGCGCTATAACGTAGCTGTAAGACATTGAATAAGGTTGCTTTATGGGATGCGGGTTTGAATCCAGATCGTGTAAATTTTTTCAACACTTTTTCAAATTGTAATTTGTTCGCAAAAAAAATTTGCGTTATCACTTATCACACTAATATTATAAATGCGTAAGTTTGTGTGTATGTTCTTAGATTAATAATGTATGTTCGTATATTTGTTGCTTCTTCACGCTGCAACGGATAGATGGATTTGGATGAAATTCGGTATACAGATAGTTTATAACCTGGACTAACTTATAGGATAGTTTTTATCCTGATATTCCCACGGGAATCACACTATAAATATACTAAAAACGACCATTTCATTTTCCAATAAAAAATTATTTGTTTGTTTTGTTGTCATGGAAACCAAAGAGAATTTAATCACTTGATGGAAACTGTCAAAGCGGTACGAAGTCCGGCGCCGGGTCCACTGGTATTACATTACATATAGGTAACCATAATCATTACTACCTAAGTTATTTATAACAACCTGCCATAACAATTATTGTTAGAAATCCTATTTCAAAGAAGCGTACAACGGTTCCCTTGACATTATCACCTCCATACCTTCGAATACAAATGTCAGAACCAAAACTATGAATAGGCTAAGATGTTTATAGTTGTGTTAGCTTAAGACCTTTGGTTCATTTATTATTTTACTTCAAATAAAATATAACAGCGATGGCTAATCAGTAGGTTAAATCGGTTATCTATACATTATTATGTAAAGAGAAAACTTCTAACCCCTTTTTAAGCACATAAAAAATATAAATTATTTGTATAATAAGTGTAACATTACATTCTATTAACATTGTTTATTTTGTGTGATAAGGTCGAATTACTTGTTACTAAGATTTGATCCTCTATTTTTAATGTAAAAATATATATTTTTGTATATCTATGATTTGAATCCAAAACCTTTTGCGTTTTGGCACACGGATAGGACACCTGGGAAGCTCACATAAAGCTGGGTGATAAATCAAATGACTGATGTAAACTTTTCGATTTAAATGTATAAAATATGAAGTGCGTGATATGTTTGCTGAAAAAATTACATATATTTAAATAAAACGAAACTTTGGAAGAAAACGTAATACAAACTTTTCAAACTTTTTTGCTCGTAGTACATATATTATACTTTTATTTATTTATTACAAAAAAGTCTTGTAAACTTACTTGTTTAATAATTTAATAAACAAAAGTACTTACTGACTTAACTTTTAAGTTCATCATCATCAGCAGCCTATACTAGTCCACTGCTGGACATAGGCCTCTCCAAGTGCACTTTTAACTTGCGTGTGCGTAAATACATTGCCATTCCGTTTAATCATTGAAGTCTATGTAAATATGTTTATTTTTTTTTAATTCACAATGCCAGTCGCAGGTAGCTTGAGTGGGAATCGAATCCACGGCCCTTGGATTACCGGTCCAATGCTCTGACAGCTGAGCTACCGAGACCCCAGAATGGATGATAGAGTTTTTCTAAAAAAAAAATATCTTTATTTTGAAAGTAAAAGAAATCAGTTTAATTTATTGTAAGAGCTGTGAATTTAAAATAAAACATAAAATAAGATACAACAGAAAAGTCATAACAAGATAGTAATCAATCATCACAACGTAGTTATCACATCAGTGATTGTAAATATCATTGCATGTGTGTATCGCATATTACTCGTAGTTATGTTTGAGGACAGTAAAAATATTAAGTGATTAACTGATTTCTTAGCAACATTCTGACGTAGGACCTCGGTCCAGTTTAGAAGTGGCACTATTTGTTGTGTAATATTATAAATTACTCGTCATCTTTACTTACTTAAGCTCACTGACCTTGTAATCTAAATGTAAGCGCTAATGAGATGACATGCACATTGACATACGATTTATTATATTTTTTTCTGAGCTTAACTAAACATATATTATTAAGGGTCTTACAAATAAACAAAGAATAAGCCCCGAATAGTAGTATGTAGTATTCGAATAATAGTAGTATTCCATGTTTTGTTTCTTTTACTCTAATTTGAAATGACATTTACATGACAGGAACAAAACACGGAATAACTATTCGGACCTTATTCTTTGTTTATTTGTAAGGAGCTTAGTGTTAGGTGGCTTGTGCCATGGCTTAGGAGTTTTTATAGCCCCTTTTTTCTTCCATTGTAGCGATGACTTTTTTCTTATTTTTAAATTATTTTGATTTTATTTCGAAATATATACAAAACTATACTATAAAACTAATAGGTAACACAAAAGCCAATAACATCAAAACAAAAAGCTATACATTGAAATGAAACAACTTTTACGGATCTACTCGCGTTTATTTTACACATTACTTAATGTTTATCCTGACGTTTCGAACCCTTTGCAGGGTCCGTGGTCACAGGGAGACTGAGGTGTTGGTCGTCTCATAATTAGTTGGTAGCTTGTATACCCTCATTTAAATTTAATCAGGTGCGTTCCGTTTTACGCAGAAAGAGCTTACAGTATCTGGCAGTATGGTGTTGGGGCTGGGATTTAATATTTTGTATGATGGGATCCCAGGCTGGTGGTAGATTCCAACCATATTCTCTATTGAAATTGGATGTTTTTTAATTTCAATAGCCTAGCGTACAATTCTAGGGATGAATCGTTGTTCTCTAGCGAGTATTTGTGTTTTATCAAACCTGATGTAATGGTTGGGCCCCTCTAAGGAATGTTCGCAAAAAAGCTATAGTAAATCCTCATAAATCAGTATGATCTTCGATTTTTTTAGACTTGTATAATTTATTATCAAACTGCAACTATTGTCTTTTATTCAAGAATTACAAAATTGATGAAGATTTAAAATGAGGCTGTATTCATTTTTCTATTAATTTTGATAAAGCAGTCCCATAGACTATTCACAAATTACTTTCGTAACACATTAAGTAAGTTTCAACTTGTTAAGCTATAAAAAGTTCGTGCAAGTTTTCTTTACCTAGCTATTAAATTACGCCTGTAAAAAGTATATTCGCACATTTTTGCTGTTTCATAAGTAACGTTGCATGCCAGATAGGTAACAAGTTATATACGGTAGAAACAAATCATTAGCACCATCCATCCGATTGCGCAATTCAAAAACGAAAAAAAAGCTATTGGTATAAATCTTTATAAAAACCAAAGGCTGTCACTGTTGGTCCGCATTAATCAGCGCCTTTCTATTTGTTACATAAATACTTATCGAAAAGTTGGCATGTCCTAGTTTGATAGAAGGTGCAAAGAAGTCGGGCGGGTGAAGGGGCGAGGGATGGAGGCTCCCAGTGCAACGACCTCGCTGCGCCCGCGCAACCTCCTGGCTGCGCGACTTTGTTCGCTCATTGACACTACATGCTGTTCGAGCACTCTGTGTGACTTTATCCTCACTCGGGAAGGGATCAAATATAAGACTTATGAAACAGACAGCTTGCCAATAATTAAATCGTATTTCTGTTCAAAACACTGGACTTAAACTATTACAATAGAAATTCATTCCTTTTTTTCAGAGTTATAAAATAGTTTTAATGTCGGTATTAAGGAAACTATTTAAATGTTGTGAACAATATATATAAATAATATTAATAACGCATTGACCTTCCAAGGATTATTTTGTTATCGGTATCGCGATGAGATAATTTGCACGTCGACTTTAAAGATTTATCAACGGGATTTCTATTTATCCTTCTACCTATACATATTTTAACTTCATAATTTAGCGTAATATCAGACGTACTGAAGTGAAAGTAACAACAGAGAACGTCTTAAAGGGTACACTTGCCTTGCCACAAAATGTTTTGGCACGTAACGTTTAATACGGAACTTCGCCGCGCTCAAAAGGAATGCTGGCGAATAGTTTGATTGTTGTCACTCCGCTCCATCGTCACTGGGGGGCTTCACATGCCCCGCAGACACTTTGCGCAACTATTCCAAATTACTGTTATGCATTCGCGTCATTATTGTAATGAAGTCTCACGTAAACAACCGAAAAGCTTTTTTGCATGACGAGATAACGGCCGTTTTGACTTTCTAAATATTATTGTATAGGTACGAGATGAGATTCCTTTATGGTTCTCGTATGATAGCTTTAGTTAAATTTTTCAATAGTAGGTTCATTGATATTTAACTTTTTTAACTGCCATGGTCACTCAGTATCAGAGTAATCATTAACGGGATAATTACATCCGTGATACTGATCGTAGCGCATGCATAACTGTGCCGAAATATCGGATACATAATAAAAGCAACAAAAAAATGCTATTAATAATTACTTTAATGTTCAATTAATACTTTTTCTACGTGCACTGCCGCTGGTGTTTATTATCAGAATCAAAATCTGTCGTGACAACCGTTCTTCGACCTATGTCACTCGTCATAAATTTATGGCTATATTTGCAACATAATTTAATTATTGAACTCTCTTATATCTTCCAGTAGGTATATACATATCGTATCTGTAGCTTCGTACTATATATATACACAAACAAAGTTGCTTCCTTCTATTGACTAATTATCATATAATCATGTTATCGCCGCAAAATTGCGTGCGTATACGGACGCAAGTGAAATCAAGTCTCTTCTAGCATCGGGTTACATACAGCTGTGAACGTATGAGCCTGTACACGCTCCTAATTGCTATAAAACAATAAATACCACAAGCTAGTTTCGCGGCACATGATTATTCTGTGCCGTATCGGAGCGCAGTTCGCGGCGCCCGCGCAGGTGGCGCGCGCTCGAGCGTGAATCCCCGCTACTGCGCAGCCCCGGTCAACAACTGTTCCCCGTTTTTTCTTGCATAGGCGAGACCAACGCCCTCAACGAATAATTTACCTTAAACTAACACAACTAAAGCACACCTGTTTAAAAATCACTTTAACCCTGATTGGAGAGCTAAAACAAAACCAGTTTCCACGTTTTGAGGTAAACACATCATTCTAGATTTGACGATTGTTATAGAGATAAACTTAAACTTAGCAACCGAGTTTTATGTTTGTTATACCTACTCCAGCTTAGCGAGTCGTCATCGTCAGTGTAACGGATCAATATTGCTATGATACAAACACAAAACTTTCGGGGAACGGTTTATTGTTGAAGGGATTCCTAATTTCCGGCTAAGCGAGGGAAGCCTGCACGACACGCCACCAAACAACGTATTTTGTTACACATTCCACCCTCAAAATAATGGATTGGATAAAAGGCCGGTAAAATATCACTAGCCGAGCTTCGTTTATTCGAAATTACCATAATGCAAAGCAGTTGTAAAACGAAAAAGGATTTATGTTGTGCTACTTTGGCCAATGTTTAACAGCGTCGGAGTGGAGCGGAGCTATCTTGCGGACTAGGAATGCTGTAAGATAATGACCGACGGGCGAACCGGCCGGAGCGACTCCTCGCCAATTAACCGGCCGCGACCTCCGCCTAGCCGCATGCCGCATGCCGCCGCCGATACTATTCATAGATACTTGCATGCCCTACAACGCCAGCACTTAGCCCACCTGGCGCAATAACCTGAGGGCTCGCATAAACGGCCGATAGTTAACTATGTGCGTAGTTATGTAAAAATTTTCTTACTATAGTAACATCAAGCAGCTTAGGGTTTTCTAGTCCTATCTAATACTATTTAGTGATGTTTCATAACAAACTTAACAAGTAGCTGGTTGATATAAAAACATGAAAAAAATTATAAAATTATGAGATAAACATGTACTACTTATAAATGGAAAAATATTCGCATTTTTCATTCGAAATTATGCACTTTTTAATTCAAACATACTTAAGATTGCTCAACTTATGCAAAAGCTGCTTTCTCTCAAATCGTAATCGAAAATGTTTGATAATAGATAAAATAAGATAATCTAAACCTAGCATAGAAACTTGTAAGTATAAAACTGTTCTTAATTCTTTCGCTTTGCTTTGTAGGATAGGTATTAAAATCTCGTCTTCTAATAAAAAAAATATCTCGCATATGGCGGAGTTTTCTTTTAAATATTTGTAATAATTTAACTATAGGTAACTCTATAATCATATGTTAAAAAATATATCATGCCATTGAAATGAAACAACTTTTACTTATTAAATACACTGGGCCGCAAAAATTCCGGGTCGCTTATAAAAAGTGTGATAGTTTCTTAATTACACAACACAAACTAGTGAAACTGTAGTATGTTATAGATGACTGACTTATACATAAAAGAAAATACATAACACGTTTGTAAACTGTATAATTTTATTTAAGTACTAAAAATACAAAAAAAATCACTTCTAACTTTTGACAATAAAAATATACAACACAGTTAATCTGCAAAATGAAAGCTTTTCTGTAAATTTAATATCTTGTATTTCCTCCACGAGCCCGTATCGCTTCATTAAGACGATGTGGCATGCTGGAAATCAAATTTCTAATACGGTTTTGGTCTATGTTTGACCATTCTTCTACTAGCGTACTTCTTAACTCACGTAAGTTAGCTGCAGCTGGAGAGCGTTGTTTAACGCATCTCCCGAGCTCGTCCCATAAATGCTCAATGGGATTTAAGTCTGGGCTTCGAGCTGGCCACTCCATGCGGGTGATACCGACGTCTTGAATATACGCGTTGACCAAATGTGCTGTATGTGGTCGCGCATTATCGTCCATAAAAATGGAATTTGCGCCCATATTCACCAAGAAAGGACCAGCATGCTCATTTAAAATCTCCTCTACATATCTGGGAGCTGTCAGAGAACCGTTTTCTATAATTACTAACTCCGTACGATCCTCTGAAGATATCCCAGCCCAAACCATTATTGATCCTCCACCGAATGGCACCTTTTCCTCAAAACACGCTTGAAGATAACGTTCATTTGGTCGCCTATATACTCTTCGTCTCCCATCGTGTGCGAATAAATAAAATCTTGACTCATCGGAAAACATAACCCTGGACCAATCTTCATCTGTCCATCGGACGTGTTCTCGAGCAAACCGCAACCTGGCAACTCGATGTTCTCTGAGCAATTTAGGGCCATTTGCTGGCTTATAAGGCTTTATATCAGCTTCCCGAAGTCGCCGCCGGATCGTGTCAGAGCTTACATTGTTGTGGTGAATTTCTTGAAGGCTATTTCGGACCTGAACAGCCGTGAGATGTCGATTTCTTAACATAGTGCTCACGATGAATCGGTCTTCTCGTGTAGTTGTACACCTTGGCCTGCCATTCCCTGGTCTCCTGATGTTCATACCGGTCTCTTGAAATCGCTGGAGTACTCTTTGCACCGTGGATAAAGATACACCTACTGTTCTAGCAGTACTCCGCTGACTCCTTCCTTCTTGTACCATGGTGATAATTCGTGTACATTCTTCAGTAGATAACGACATGTTGGTGCATGGTTGATGCACAAAATACTGTGACCAGCCAAAAAAACTGTTTATGATGACAACTCGGTTTGAAACAAAAGCAAGAAAATTTTCTATTCCAAAAATTAGAATTTTGATATTTTTCAAAAATCGGAAATTCTTTTTTTGATGCTGTAACTTGAACAAATGCAATGCTCTTTTGATATGTATAATAAGCGTCACAAATCTGCCTATAACATATTATTTATACGAAGGATCTATGTAAATAACTTTGGGAGATATCGCGGTTTTTCTAAATAACCCGTTATTTTTGCTGTCCAGTGTATTTAAATAAGTAATATGTAAAATAAACGCGAGTATATCCGTAAAAGTTGTTTCATTTCAATGTGTAGTATTCGCGTAAACTTTAGAAAACAATATATATCATGCCGACAAAAAATAGTTTGAAAACTTCTTCAAAATTGGTATTAGGAAGAAATAGAAACTCGACGTTGTAATAATGGACGAGTGATGGGATGGGAAGATTCGAAGCGGAATCCGCTCGGCGAGCTTGCGCAATCGGACACCTCATACACCTGCGGCGCTGTTGGCTGCGTTCTCCAATTTGCACGATCGCAATCATCCTCTATAAAGGCTATTAAACAAATTATGTTCCCGCAATCCCATAATCTAAACATATCCTTTCTCTCTCTTAGTACCGACTATACAGGTGTCTCATTTAAATCGGTCAGTATGGGAAAGTCTGAAACTATAAGACATACGAAGATCTGTTCTTAGGAACCATGTCATCGATTTTAATAAGAAGAAAAACTACATTCATACATTTTTTTTAAAAACCTGCACTCAGCTCTGGAATCGAACACGGTTGTTTTGAAAAAAAATAACTTACATTATTTCTATTTAGATATCAATTGTGTAGGTCATAAGTAGTAAATACAATATTCAACACGTTTAGGTAACGATCTTACAATTACAAAACCAGCAAAGAGGTACAAACAAACAACCATAGAGACAATTTTACATGCCTGAACTTGTTGAATGTAACGGTGGTCACTTCGAACACCTACTAAAATAAATTAAAGTATGTGAAAACAATGCATTTTATTCATTTTAGACATCATGTTTCATAGAGCTTTTAACTACTTAAGACCTACACAATCGATATCTAAATAGAAATAGAGTAAGTTTATTTCTTTCAGGTTTTTTTAATGTATGAATGCAGTTTTTCTTCTTATTAAAATCGATGACATGGTTTCTAACCACAGATCTTTGTATATCTTATAGTTTCAGACTTTCCCATACTGACCGATTTAAATGAGACACCTGTAGACTCGGGCAAGCCAGGACGGGACCGCTGTACATCGTATTTACTTTGTTTATTATAACTCAATCGCCCCGGAGAATCTAGTAAAGTATGAGATGATGCTCAGAACATCGACCACTAGCCTCTGGTGTTTTATCGGTTGTTTTGACCGATAAAACACCAGGCTTTAGAAACCACCAAGTTTCTCGTCGCCCTCTTGCCCCGGTCACGCTATTAAAACCATAGGCCAAGCTAAATTTCTCTCCATAAAGTAATAAAGTATACATTAAACCATCAATGTCCAGTAGCTTCGCTCAGAAGTGTTCAGCTGCTAAGCGCGCAAAACTATTGAAAAGGAAAATTACGATTCTAGTTGAAAACATTCTGTATAGCACTTATCAAAGTTATGCAATGACGAATTGAATGAAATAAACTATTTACTTATTTATACGCATGACGAAGACTATTCACACAATCAAACCATACTATTACTATTATGTACATACGTATGCAGGGGCTGCATCACGTCCAGGCATGTCCAGGTCATCGTCAAATCATTTTTGGCTGCTGTTAACGCGTGAATTAGCTGATATTAGCACAAATAACTAACCAATTTAAAGAAGAAAAAAACGAAATATATACTTTAACACTTTTATCCTCGTAATAGGGAAGTATAGTAAAAATTTGATTTGATATGAAAAGCCATACCTTAGATTACGTATTTTAAACAACCAACAACCCTGAATGTGACTTGTTTGCGGATGGATGGCCGGATATATTGTTAGAATGTTTGCGTTGTTGTGAAAGAGACGATTGAATGGTGTTCAATATATATTTTTATTAAGATTATTCTCTGTGAAATTGTTTTAAGAGCGTTTACGCCGCACACTAGCGCCGCCAATGAAAAAAAAATCATATCTAGTAATTAGAGATAGAAAATCGAATTATGCTCAACAAACTATCTGAATGAAGTAATTTAGCATTAAAAATGCTATGCTATCATATGCTATGCTGTCAGGTGTCCATTAGGTGACGTAAAACGTCACCTAATGGACACCTGACATGTTATGGTTTAGTTAAATATGGCGTTATAGTTAAAAGTGGCCGTAACGTCTTATTTAACTAAATCATAACATTTGAGGTGTTCATTAGGTGACGTAAAAATGCTAAATTACTTCATTATTGTTGAGCATAATTTGATTTTCTATCTCTAATTACTAGATATGTTTTTTTTTCATTAGTGGCGCTAGTGTGCGGCGTAAACGCTCTTAATAATATTCTTTAATTATTGTAATTAGTGTGTCTGAAATACTTAAAGTAAAAAAATAATAAATAAATAACCAAAGGTAAACCATTTCATAATTTCAGAAGTGTCGGACCGAATATAACGCGAGAGAAAACATTTGGTGGTAAACTTTGAAAAATTGCAAGCAAGCAACATTTTACTACTACTAATAATTTAAACACTGCCAAAAGAGTTTATTTCTACTTCAGTTATTTGTTAATTACCCAACGACGCACCCATATGTACGAGTTTACTGCTTAATTAATGCATTAGAGGTATTATTAAGAAGTTATGCACTTTTCCACAATAAAAAGAAAAATGTGCAAATTTAATCCACTTTTGTTTATTCCGCATATAGCATGTTGTCACCTCTCACGCAATACCAAGGAAAGAGTTTGTTGCTAATTATATTAGTCTTTTGTTTCTACTAATTTCACCAACGAAACTTATGAGAGAAACGTAAACAAAGAGGAAAGCTGGTAAGTATGAAACACGAGAACAACACAGCATATGAGCATATAAGATGGCAAAAGAAATCGTTTGAAAAAGCTGGAGATTCCATGAATGGATGGAAAGTGAGCTGGCGGACGAGACTGCCGCAGTTTCTGTTCGCACGCTCCCATAAATGCAACGGGTTTTATTTTCTAAATGAACGTAAGTACGAATGTAATCAGGGGCCTATACATGTAAGTAAAGAAAACGTTTCGTCCTTGGGTAGATTTCACATAACTTGATGTTAATTATTCAACTTTCCGACAGCGAAAAGGATGTCTTCATTTACAGCCTTCCTTTAAGTAAATTAATTTAATAATCGTAATTTCCTCAACGGTTAGATATTTTTGTGTTTATGAAATGTGATGTAATTTTTATGAGTGTTGTATGTAATTAATTAACCGTTTTGATATAGGTATGAGCTTGTTAAGTAATCGGTAAAGGTCATTGGGCGTTTTCCGACCCGGTTGGTAAAGTTTAGCGGACATAAATAGAAAGGTATAATAATAACTTCTTGCTTTTGTTGAATGAAAAGTATTAATTTGCATGAAAATTATTAAAAAAAGAACACAAATTAAGACCATCACCAGCCTATTGCTATCCCCCATTCCTGGTCAATCTCAATAAATTTTTCAAAGTCCTACTTTACCTAAGATTAACATGTAAAAACTATTGTATTGTCTAGTGTCTGCATGATATCATAAACTATCGTTATCCTTCAATGTTGTTTTATTATCTCCTCGTAGCCCTCGTGGCGTAGGTATAAAGCAGATTGGTGGGTATCAACGACTGTCATTTTACGACAATATGAGTTATAGAGTGTCGTTAAATAAGAGATGACAGGACTATTATTAATGCTTTATATATTTGATCACCAATCCTGGAATCAGGCATAGTAAACATTACTTAGCTTTCATGATTGCAATAATTAAATAAAATTCCGGAAATCCCAAAGAACTATAAGACATTTAGATTGAAATTGGTGTTTCCTCGTCTTTAAGTGGTCCATATTATTTTCTCGTGAATTTTAACTCCGATATATATCAACTATAGTGAATAAAAGAAACGCAAAAACTGAGCATTAGGTGAACATAAAATAATAAAGTGTAAGTATATCAAAAATATCCTAAAGAATGTACCTTTATATTACTATGTAAAAAACGTTATTTTTTACTTAACAAAACTAAAGTCCACCAACAGGAAATGAGACTGGTTTTATATCTGTAAGAGACTAACTGTCCGTGTCCTGTCGAAGAGAACGACTTATATTATAGTTTAAAAATCAGGAAAATCATTTGAATACTAGGCAAATCTGCATGCATGTTTTCATGCATTACTTAGTTATATGTTTTATTCTCTCCTCCGAACAATAACTAAAATATTATTTTCTGTATTTTCTATATTAAAATATTATATTAGGATTTTTTTACGTTCTTGACATTGACATATCGGCACAGATCAAGTAGTTAATAATTACTTACATATCAGTATGGAATTATATATCATTAGTCCATGATATCGGGAAGACACTTAACATTTTATAGGACACAACATTGTACGAGTAGATTCAGAACCATAATTCAAAGTAAAACATGGTTTTCTCATGTTTAATTCCAGATGTATATCGAAAATCTACAGACAATCATAGTTTTGAATTTAATTTGGGCAGAACATGTAAACAGTTGATAGTGGAATAAATTTTTCAGCGTTTTACTAATTTTAGTTAGGTACCCATATTTTCCGTGTTTCATTAAGTAATTGATTATTCAAATCAAATCAAGTCAAAATATTTAATCAGTTTCAAATTAAAGTAATAAACAAAAATAAAATACCTATAAAATAAAGAAGCGAGACTGAAAAGGACCCCACTCAGCACATGTTGCAGCATGAACATCACCTGCAACGTTGATATTCTGCGGAGCCCTCACATCTCACCACGTCTTTTAAATACAACCTTAGTTTTGTAAATCTACAAAATGTGTAAACTATGAATGAGCGCAAAGTAAGAAAAATGTGGAGCATGTGGATTATTCTTATTAGGACACAGGGTAACACTATCAAATTATCAATTTAACCTTTTCACCGCCCAACTATCCTGCACGCGATGTCCCGCTGTACGCCAACGTATAAATGTATTTTAATAAAGTAGGTACAAAGAAGAACTTCTATAGAAGTGCTGGCGTGGACGGCACGAAAATCTCGAACTTCTATAGAAGTTGTTGGCGGTAAAAAGGTTAAAGGAAAATTCGTGAAAATAGGCATAGGCACTCTTATGTATAAAATCAAAAATAAATTTAAATACCTTTTGATTTCTGAGGTCTAATGTAAGCTTTTCTTGATACCAACTTGTAAATCAGTTTTGTATCGCAATCAAAAAACATGATAAGGGGCAAGTGCTTATCACTAACCTCCTTTTAGTCCTGTTAGGTACTGTTAAAACTCATTGAAATACGTTGACATTGAGGAGGCCTTACTTGTAATATGTTTAAATCACTACAATGGGAAAAATATAATACTTAACTTTTGAATAAAAGACAGAAAGAAGTGGTTTTTGACGAGATGTATCTGATAATATATTTAATCAAGCTGCTTGAAATCGATTGATATTAGATAAGCATCTCTTGTTTATTTTGTTAGTTCGTTGCTAGATTATAGGTATATAACTCTTGTGTGAGAAGATAGTGCCAGTAGGCATATTTTTCAGTATTTCTTTGGGTAACTTTTATATTAAGTAATTAACTGAAAAATTATGAAAAAATATATAAAAGCTTACAAATATCTTTTGTACCTATACCTATGTTTGTATCCCTAATCAGATATTCATTCAGGACTAGAGTTTTCACCAATTACAAAAAATTTGAAGGTACATGTTTCACCATAACTCAACACTTTACTTATCGGACCAGTTTCATTAAACTTCTACAGTGGAAATAATAACATTTTTACGATCATACTTTCCAATCGATCAATAGGTACTTAATCGAATAGAACTAGTAACATAACAGCATACATATTTTTTTCTTAAATAATACATTTATCTATAATGAATGAATGAATAATACATAGAAAATGCCCAAGAGCTTCAACAACTTGGTGCCTATAATGTCATTATGCCTTATCTGCAGCCAAGTTAGTGTCATAACTATTGTTATAGAAACCAAACGCACAACAAAAACAATCAACTAGGAACCTAAGTAAATAAAATAAAATAAAAACCTAAATATTTTAACTTACCTTACAAAATCTCAGAATGCACAAAACGTTACTTTTCACTGGTTTGAATTTACAAAACTTAATTATCGATCAAATCGAGATAACATTATAACAGTTTCGGTGTTCGCTGAACGTTCCGTATCACAAACTTTTTCGATTATTTTTACATTTCACAAGTTCACACAAAAAAATCACGAGATTTGTTGACGGGCTGCGGTTTTGGCAGTTGGTTCACGGTTGGTTTGTTGTAGCAGTGTCAGTGCACGGCCCCGCTATACCGGTTTTAGTAATTAAAACGTCCCGAGAGCTCACAGACCGCAAGCGTGCGCCCGCTGCGGAGCACCGACGCGAATGGTAAAATAAAACCAGCCGAAGAAAGTTCGACGTCATTGGCACTCTATAAACATACCTGTAGCGGTTAAATTCTATGTTAATCACATACCATATCGATGTATAAAAACGTGTGTATGTTTAAGCTGTATTTTGTGTATCTTTTAAATGAATTTCGCTATAAAAACTGCAAAACTTGTATGGAATGCAAGAATTTATACGTTCAAGGAGACCGTATACCTACCTCAGAAACAAATAAAGTATTTCATGATCAGTTTTGAACAGACACATGAGTATTTATGAATGACTAGCTTTTGCTCGTGGCTTTGCACACGTGGGCTACACGCCTTGTGATTGTTTTTAATAAAAGCCAAACTTAATTAAGGTAAGTACCGGTAGGATAATCTTGAAACCCTTCATCGTTTCTTACCAGGCCTAATACTGAAACTCATAGATTAAACTTTAAAAATGACAGACTTCCCCGTACAAACTTTCCTCCCCTATTTCATCTTTTTAGGGGATGTTGATCGAAAAATGCTAAAACACGTCATTCTTTATTTTTAATAAATAATTTAAATATCGATTTAAATAATACTTAAAAATAACGATTTCTTCAATAAAACTTCATCCCTTTTTTCCTCCTTTAGGTAAAGGAAAAAATACAAAATTCCTGAGACACGGCATTCATACATAAAAATTGGTAGAGTAAATCTTTACCAATTTGTATGTATTTTACTTTAAAACTGACGGACTTTCATACAAACTTTCACCCCCTATTTGACAGCTTTTGGGGGATGATTTCCGTAATATTTTTTCTTAGTGGCTGGTTACGTCACTCATTAACCTACAGTTCAAATTTCATTTAATTAGTTTCAGCGTTTTCTGCTCGGCAATGATGAATCAGTCAGTCAGGACAAGTCATTATACGTATATAGAAGAGGGTGATATTAAAACAACAAGTAACCACATTTTGAACGTATTTTATTAATAGCACAACAACACTAAAACTAACACCCTCAGCATTTATCACATCATGACCATTACCATTCCTATGCCCATCGTACCTCGCCATTTCATGTGTTGTATTTTAAATAATTTATCAAAGATATGCTGCCGTCCATCTCTAAAATATCACCCAAAAATACAGCCTTCTATAACACTCTAGAACATTTCATACTTTTGGCATCGTTTATGCATACTGATATTTACAATAAACATCTATGTAACATCGATTTTTAATCAATAATTTTCTAAAATACATCAAGTTTAACAACAATATCGCTAATCAATTAGGCGAGCTTTAATTGTCTCGTAGAAACATACGTATCGGCGAGATAGTTATTCTATCAATATCCATATTGCTCTGTATCGGTGCGTGCTCACCTGCCGTGCATGGTATCGTCACCATCTAGTGCATGCGACGTGCGGAGCGCCCACCCATCGCTTCGAACGCCAGGCGACGCGGCGCACCGCGGCCGCCACGCACCGATCACTACACATTGTACACTACTTACACTTCAACTCTTAATCTCAATTATTGTACGGGGAACTAATTACGGACTCTTCTCCTATTTGAAAGCAAATAGGTACTATGTATTAAATATTCGTATAAATTGTAAGTTTTTTTATAAAATAATTATCTACAGGTTAAACATGACAGTCATATCAAAATAAACTTATCTAAAAAAATAAGAAACCAATCGTTTAGGTATAATGATCTTCTTAATCTCTAGAAATCTATTTTTTAATAAAACCTCTAAACGACACATGTCTAATTTTCTTACTTGATTTGATACTGATACACTTTTAGATAAATGTACAGTAATCATCACAATATCTATTTCAACAAGTAGGTATGTATATCTTTGAAGGTATATTAAATATAACTAACTGTATGTTTGCTTGATATGATGTTCACTGTACCTTTATTTTCATTTTTATTTCTTATATACACATTTCAATCTCTTGTATCCTTACTAGATAAGATTTAAATTGAACATATTGTTAAAATTTTGACACAATGAAGGTGTAACTCCTACAAAACACGTAGTTTTAATAGAATTAATGTAAGTCATAGAAAGATCGTGGATTTGGACAATTGTTATTGGTTAAATGCCTACTTTATATTCTTGAAGATCAATACAGCGTGCGTGCGACCAAACACACATGCCTACGAATTCTAACTATTTAATGTAACAAAACATGCTACATAGTAGATTATCAAGTATGTGGGTACCCTACGTTTCACATAAGACTAAATAGGTAAATGTAATGGGACAAATTTATCATAATATCCCTAGAAAATTAATATCTCCAAATTTTGATCTAATACACTCATTCCTTAGAGAACAATATAATTTAATATTATATTCAACATAGCTTTTTTTCTCATGAAAAAGAATTTACAAATACAACTATTAACTTTTCTTGTAAAATATAGATAATAAATAGGTAACGATAATAGTAATCAAATATTATTTATTATCATTTTAAAACAAGTATATATTGCTGAAGTTTCATTTAGAAAATGTTGATAATCCATTGATACTTTTTACTAGGTCTGTCAGGTATTCATTATATTAATATGTAATCTGTAAATTTTATAGTAATCAAAACAAAATTGTATTTGCAATGGAGAGCAAAACACTATTTTTTATAAACTTAAATAAAACCACATCAGCTAAAGAAGTACTATGAAAGTTTAAAATTGAGCGAATCGATTTGGCGATACACATTAGTGTCTTCCTGGCATTATAATGTTTGCGCAAAATCAGACGGATTTATTGTAAATTGGACGTGCCTACTTCACTGTGTACTACTTGTGCATGACCTTAGAGAGTTTAGTATTTAAGTTAGTGTGTTGTTACTGGTTTTTCTCATCTCATCACAATTAGTGAATATTCTGGAGTTCTATTAAGGTTCGCGCACATTATGTCGGGCCGCAGCGCATCGCAAAATGTTAGTGACAGGCCGGGTTGACGGATTTTGAATACAGTGTAGTGTACTGCCAGACGTCCAGTCCAAGCCAATCCGCTTGCTATAGGACACTGTGTCGGAGCGCAGCGGGGTGGGGCGGGCCGCATCACACGCACGCAACCAAAATCCGCGGCGGAATATGCGGCCCGTTGCGCCCCGACATAGTGTGCGATAGTTCATTTAAAATACATACGAGCGATTTGAGCGGATTTTTGCGCTGCGGCCCGCCTCATGTTTTAACCGATGCATTGCAAAACATCGATGCATAGTCTCGATGTATTGCATCGAAAATAAACATCGATGTATTTTTTAAGTGGACACCCCTAGTACACTGTATTCAAAATCCGTCAACCCGGCCTGTCACTAACATTTTGCGCTGCGCTGCGGCCCGCTGCGGCCAGACATAATGTGCTATGTAAGCATTTTGCGATGCGCTGCGACCCGCCCCGCCCCGCTGCGGCCCAACATAATGTGCGCGAACCTTTACTTTACGCCAAGATCTACGTAGTTAGTAAGTATTCCAATTATATTCAAACTAATACACGGGAATTTAAGAGTTTCTATTTCAGGATAAAAGGAAGTTTCTCGAAGAGAGCACGTGGAAGAAACATTTGTGCTTTGGCTGATTGATTACTTACGTACACACATAGATTGGTATCTATTTAATTAAAGTCTACTTAACATATACTGCACTTAATTATAGAAGTGGTGATAATACTCTATATAAAATTGTAGGCTTACTAATATTTTAAACCAATAAGGGTTACAGATTTTACCGAGTAAAGATAATTTAAAAATTAATAATATTATATTATCTGTCGCTACCCTGCGTGTTTCATTTAATATTCTCTCATTATTTTTAAAAATGTTTAGAGAAGAATAAGTATAGAAATCTTTGATTTCGAGATTGATACCTTCAATTTAAACAATAATTATATAAATTGACACTGTGTGAGATGAAGAACATCATCACTAAATGATTTCTAAAATAGTATATGAAAAATATTATGTCTTTCCTAGCACCACTACCTACCATCGCTTCATCGCACCGACGAAATTCTTTCCACTATAGATGCCTCACAATACCATTTTTATAATAATTTTCTTTCTTGGGTATTTTGATATATTTGACATAACCAAGTTTGATAAGGTGAGACACATTTTTATAAACAATTTAGTCCATTTATATAGGTTAATATATAACATAAATTATTTAAGATATAAATATTCGAAATATAATTTTATAAATTTCAATTCCATGTGACCATTTCATGAGCAAATATCACTTGGTATAATATAACTGTCTAAACATAATTAAATATTTTTCTTCTTTTAAACACTCTTAAAATTTCATTATTCAACATCATGTCATTCCGATAAGACAGTGCTTTTTATAAGTATTTACAATTTTAAATATTAAACTTTTTTGAAATTTAAAAAAATAATTTCAAGTTTGGAATTAACAGTGGAAATATAAGGCTGCCTATCTAACTATATAATAACTATATTTTTTTTTCGGACTCCTAAAGAGAAAATAATGATTTTTAGAAAAAAATATCATAATAGTTTTTATTAAATAACAACGTTGATTCTGGAGCCCTTAAAATAAATCTAGTATAAGTTATTTACTTAAATCAAATTATTTTATTGTAATTGGCAGTTAGAAAACATTTAAATGTAGTAGTTAATTGGAAAAGCTGAAATAGAATATAGATGATTCAGAATGTAATCAGTTTCTTTGTGCCAATTAAATGTTTTCTATTCTATTACGAGTATAGGTATATTTAAAACCATTATGCTACGGTAACATAAAACAGATCCAAGTATCCATGTCAAATGCTTATTTTAAAATAATATATTTTAAAACTTTACACCACATAAAATAAGTTATTATTACTAAGGATTGAGCCAAGGGTTTACCTTTTTTATGTTAAAAGGAGGCAAAAGAGCAGGCGGGTTATCTGATGGAAAGTAATCACCGCCGCCCATGGACACCCGCAAAACCAAAGTAATCGCAGATGAGTTGCCGGCCTTGAGGAAGGAGTAGGATCTTGAGGAGGGAGTAGGAATTGGGAGGGAAGAGGGGTGGGAGATGGGCCTCCGGTACTTTCACTCACCGGACGAAACACAACAGCAACGAGTGCCATTGTTTCACGCCGATATTCTGTGAGAGGGTGGTATCACGCCGGGCGAGCCGGCCCATTTCGTGCTGCAACGCAGTGTGGCTCTACCACTCAGAAAATTTAAATTATTTATGCCTCAAGTAAACTTAAAAGTATTTTTTACTTTTTTAATTTCTCCTTTTTGGTTTCGCTACGTTGTGTCTGGTTATGTACTGCAGATGGTTTTTGATTGGTTGATGAAGAAGTCGTTGGAGTTGTTGGAGATTTAACGCTTGTTTGACCTTTAGGTGGACCTGCTTGTGTGATGTTTGTTTTAGTTGTGGATGGCTGTACTGTTTCAGACGATGTTACATTTGTACGAGGTTTTGATTTACTAGTCGTGGTTTTAGATAAAGTACTTGTTAATTTACCAGTTGCTACTGGAACTTGTGAATTAGTGGTAGTTTGTGGTATTTTTGTAGAAGTATTTACAGCAGATTTTATTGTTGGTGTAACCATATGAGACGTTGAAGTCGTTGTCTTCACTGTATTTGCACCACTTACACGTGGCGTAGTATCTATAGTATTATTGTCGTAAATGTTATTCGAAACAATCCCTGCCAATGTCACTAAATTACTGGATGGTTTTGTAGCCGATGAACCAACTGCATGAACTGCATTGGAGGAGGTTATCGTGCTAGTTGGTGTCGATATAATAACGGGAGATTTATAGGATGTCGTTGATGGTGATATTCCCATTGTTTTAGATGTAGATACATTTGGTTTTGAGCTACTAGTAACTGATTCTATTGTTTTTGGTTTCGTTGCAGATTTATCAGACTGTGCAAAATTTGTATTGTGTTTTATTTGAATTTCTCCTTTTGGCTGTGAAGTTACAGTTGTTTTTATAGCAATATGTAAAAGAGGTTTTGGTGACAATCCTGAAACAGTAGATATTTTAGTCACTTGGGGCTTGGATATCATTGCACTACTTGCTTTTACAGAAGAAATAGCACTTGACGGTCCACCTACGACTGTCGATGTCGGTTTTCCGACTGTGTAACTAAACGTAGTTGTAGGATTTACTTGAGATGTAATTGACATTGTCTTAGTATTTACAGACAGTGGTGAAGTTATATTAGCACCTTCTATTGTAATATCTCTTGTAGATGCTAAAGGTTTTCCAGTTGACGATGTCATAACAGCAGATTTGGCTGTGGATGCATGAACAGATGCTGGTGTATTTGTTGAAACTGCAGTTGATACAATAACACTTTTGGTTGCGGATAATGTTGGTTCTGCCGCCGCTGCAGTAGAATAAGTAGTTTTAGAAACTGCGTTTGTGGCTATGTTGTTCTTATCTCTGGTAGCTATGTTAACTGCCGCTGTTGTTATTAAATTCCTCGTTTTCGATGGTTCTGAATGTAAACTAGAGATTGGTTCAGTCATTATATCTCCATTGTCTTTTAAAGTTTTTTGGCGCTGCAACTGTTTATTACCAGCAGAATAGTCAGTTTTGGTACTTTTGTCGCTTGGGGTAGCGATGGAAAAATCTTTTGCAGGTGCAGTATTTTTCACATTATCTGTAGGCCTTGAAAGATTCGATTCAATATTTTTATTAACATCCATCTTCATAACAGAAGATGAAGCTTTATTTGTATTACTACATGGTATTTTTGAGTCATGTAGCAATCCGGCACGTGTTGTTTTCGTATCATTTATTATTGTCGATGATGACGATGTTTTTGGCACAGTTTCGTTTTGTGACTTATTTTCGGCTACTTTGGGTAGGGATGATATTCCTTGTGACAGTTTTGATTCAACTGTCGTACTTGACTTGTTCAAAGTATTTTGAACATTATTTTCTTGTTTAGTTTTATCATATGAAACTTCTTTTGAAACTGGCGCTAAACTGTAGGTCGTGGTCGATGCTAATTCTTTTGGTTCAATTTGAATTACTGTGTTAAGTTCAGAGTCAGAGTTTTTATTTTTTATTGCAGACGACGTTCCTGTTCCTTCAACAGTTGACAATATTGGAACTGGTGTCACTTGAACTGGTTCCAGGTGCTTGTTCGTGCCATCAGTATGAATTTTTGCAGTAGTGAATATTAACGATCCTGTATTATAACTGCCTGGTTTATTGCATTCTATTTCCACTAAAACTTGAGTTTTCGGTGTAATTACTTTTTTTATGCCTTCAGGGTTACCAAACACGTTAGTATTCATATGATTACGAATAGTACTGGATTCATATCCGAAAGACTTGTGGTGTTCTTTCGAGCCATTTGCCAAAATATCTGATTTGTTAGAAAAACTAGATGTTGTAGATTTTTCAACGCTGTCATTGGATAATAGCATGTTTTTATCATCGCTTTTGTCCATTTTAATTTCATTCTTCGTTTTTGACAGTAAGTACTTGTTGGCAGTTTGACTTAAGCTTTCGCTTTTTTCCTTTTGTAAAAGAGGCTCTCCCACACCGTCATCAGATTCGTTACTGAAATTCTGTACCTTTCTTTTTATAGAACTTCGTTTCATTTTTGCTATGCCTGAAGATTTTTTTATTTCGTTTTCTACACTGCTTGTTATAGACGTCGCATCCCCACCGTCGTAAGATGTCTGAAAAAAGAAGTTAATTAAATTATCTGCTTGGTGATTACATTTCGATCAATAATAGTAACTAGATAAAGGATCTGGAACAAAAAGGCATGAAAATGGCCGCTTTTGTACATTTATAAATATCTAAATATCTTATATCTAGTAAAAAAGGTTTAACATCATCAACCGCTTATTATATGAAAAGTTTGTAGTTTAGTTTCTCGGACTGTTTTTGAAGCACTTATCAGGAATCTAGTACTATTTATTGATCGAAGTGATTATACCACTAACTCTGGGAAACTGGGGAATCATGCATTCCCTACAATGACATACATTAGAACAATCAGATGAAAAAAATACAAAGAAATGGGGGTCATGTGCTGCGCTCGCGCAGATCGGTGCAGCAGCACCGGCGAAGACAGCTCCGTCTCTTTATGCAGCCCGCTCAAACACTTGCCATACGTATAAGTAGGCACTGACCTTGCGCATGGCGACCAGCGGGTGCGTGTGCGGGGGTCATGCGCCGCGCTCGCGCAGCACCGGTCGGCCGTGCAGCAGCAGCACCGGCGGCGACAGCTCCGTTTCTTTACGCAGCCCGCTCAAACACATGCCGGATGACGCCGATGGACCCCACTCGTCGGTAGGGCGAGCTAGCACACGTGCTTTCTGAAATTATTTAGTAATATGCTTGTTACAAAACTTTATCATTCTTTTTAATTTTTGACTAGGTCAGCATTTTCAAGTGTAAAATACTGCAAAATCATATACATATAAGTCACCAAATCCAATGTCAACAAGTATGTTTAATGCTATAGATAGTTAATATACGTGTATAGGTAAGCTATCTTATTATTAAATTAATGTATCGCAAATATTTTTGCGAACAAAGTTTTTGAAAAAAAATTGTGTCACGAAAGTACGGGTTTGACTTCGAGAGTTTCAGTAATATCTGATATAGGCTTCCTATTCGAAAGCAACTTAAAAAGTAACAATCGACAACGCAAAACGACTTTTGCAAAAGCCCCCGTAACAGCAGTCGAGTTAGTTATATCTAAGGATGTCATATTAGCGTGTCAAGGATGGCCATAGAATGGCAAAACTATATTAAACAATGTAACACCTCCATGATGGTGAGGTCGTCGGGTCCGCTGCAGATCTGGTCGACCGCCATGACCACCACCACCACCACGGGCAGCACGCCCAGCGTCCAGCCCACCGCGTCCGCCCACATCGGGTACACGTAGTGGCCGTACGACGCGGGCTTGTACTCGATCCAGTTGAACACCAGGATAAACTGGAAGGAAAGTATGGAAAGACCTTTTAAGAAAGAAAGAAAGAAGAAAAAAAAACATTTACTCAATATACAAGTAAGTCTTCGCAGGCAATTAATAACGTCAAAAAATATTACAAATTTATCCACCACCAGTTTGGATTTCGGGAGAGCCTTCAACCGAGATTAGATTGATGATAATCATGGGTAAATTATATTTATTCAAAGTGTACTTTAAAAAAAATAACAAATTCAATCCGATATAAGTATATGATTTCATGCATACCGAATCTCCGAAGCGAAAGCATTGTTTGTTTAGAAAGCGTTTTTTAATACGGGGAGTCGCATTATTACAAACATCGGAATTCATAATTTGTGGCCTAGCTACCTTATTATTACATGTACAACAAACACGGGAAGAATAACAACCGAAACTTCAGGGTTGGTAACACGCGCATGATACCCTTGGACCCTTGGTGTTGCAAGCTTCTATGGACTGTGGTGGCTGCCTTCCATCAAGCAGGCTGCAAACTAGTTTTTTTTCGTGCGGTTACCACATTTAGCCAGTGTCAAAGTATTTTTCTTACAATTTATATAAATGAGCATTATTTTCTTTGTTAGTAGATGATTATAAAATAAAAATGAGTAGCATAAATGATATTCCCCCAACCCCATGAGTAGGTATCAGTAACGATGTGGGCTTTACTGAGACATCCCGCGGACATCTTGAGAGAATTTGGAAACTGAAGTTGCTTTATTTTGTTTCATTTGACACTTATATTGGTCATAACCTCATAATAATTATTGTTCTGAGGACATAACACAAGTTATAGAAGATCAAACAAAACCGCAGACATGGCTCTTCACTTTCCCGCCAAGAAGTTAGTTTGCTGAGTTATTCGTCAACTCGCACACTTTAAACTCGCACAGGTGTGCGAGATGGCACCTTTTGATTTTACCTATTATTTGTGTCGTCAACTCGCACAACAGTTAAAATCTGAGGTAGTCATGTACAGTCAATTAAAAAAAAATTGGTAAAAGTTATAATCCTTAAATTTTTAATACTAAACAGTTATGATTAAGCACAAAATAAAACAAAAAATATGAAAAGTATTATAATCAATAATATCACACAAGCATTTGGCTTCTTCTTATCTAAATAAAATAAAAATGAACGTAAGAAACGTGTAAAAAAACTTACTACGTAATATATATCCACAATATCACATATTATATGTTTATAAAAAAATATAATTTGAATATAAAAATCAAAGATCAAAATTGAAATATAAATTATCAATCACGGGCAGGGTTAATTAGTGTAGGTACATATTGTGTCCTCTACAAAGCGGGCAGGGCGGTCTCGGCCCACCGGGTGAGACCCGTGAGGGAGACCCAGCGGAGCCGGCCAGCCAGCACCAAGCAGCGACTTCCATGTAGGGAAAGGGGTGGGGGCGGATAGTCATTCGATGTGGTGTTATATTTTAACTAAAATTACCTACTAACAAACATAAAATTATATAACTACTAATTCCTAGTATCAATCAACAATATCACAAAAGTATTTCACTGTTTTTTTCTTAAAAGTTAAAGTTATAATTTACTTATAAAAAATTACAGATGAAAATTGTTTGTTTAAAATTTAAGTTATAAATTAACATCATACATAGCATTATAATATAATCATATAAAAATACAATAAATATAAAAACATCAATTATGAAAAACGCAACGCGAATTTCTAAAATATACCTAATATAATAATATAAAATTACAAAAATTACCATATAGGTTATAGTGAAAAATCAGTCTTCAAAAATCTAAATTTTAAAATCGTACATCAATCATATTTTATATCAAACAACAAGCTGCTGGATACATAGTTCCACACAAATTTTTAGTGGTATTGATATGCTTATCGATATCACATGTTTATTTTGTTTTTGTTGTGATATTAGAACTTTTTAAATACAACGTTTGATAATAATCATCTTCTTGTAATAATAAAGACAAAAAATGTGCAATACTTTTTGATAAACAACAAACAATGAATTTTATTTTAACCATGTATCTACGAAATAATCAGTAAATTTAACGATTCTTTCATCATTTGAACATAACGACTTAATGTATAACCAACCACTGTCAATATATTCCCTGGGTATATGTGCGAAAACAGTACACATTTTTATGTGTTTTCGAGCCAGTGCAGATTTCGTGATACCTTATTGGTCAGCTTTTCGCCACAAACTTCTTGAAAAGTGAAAGAAACAGTCATTTATGCAAGATTCCAGAAATATATCTTGCGGAGTCGCAGCGCAGCGCAGCGCAGGCCGGCACGGCGCCGGCCGGCGCCCCCGCCCCATACTTATTTTGAGTAGCAAACAGTTAAATATTTTCAAGTTGTTACATTAATTTTGTTTTAAATTTATTATTCGACTGTACTTAGTACGTATGTGCGAGTTGACGACACAAATAATAGGTAAAATCAAATGGTGCCATCTCGCACATTTGTGTGAGTTTAAAGTGTGCGAGTTGACGAATAACTCAGTTTGCTGGCTCAGTTCTACAAAAAAAGTTGTTATTGACATATAAAGGTGAATGGATAGTTCTCCCTATTCATCCATAGGGAAGGCTTGTGTGAACAGTGGGGACATAAAATAAGCTGATGATGATGATGATGATGAAAGGTGAATGAGCTACA
The DNA here is from genome assembly GCA_947562085.1 of Eudonia lacustrata. NCBI lineage: Eukaryota > Metazoa > Arthropoda > Insecta > Lepidoptera > Crambidae > Eudonia > Eudonia lacustrata. The sequence goes on along the minus strand of OX387316.1, from coordinate 10,611,588 downwards.
AACCACGAGAGCAGCAGGTGTGATGACTCGCCACATAGCGCTCCAGAAGATGACCCACAGCTTGGACTGCTTTCCGATCATGCTCTGTATGTCGCGGCAGAACTTCTCTGCACCGTAGATCCACGCGATCAGTATGCACTCGCCGATAGCGATAATCAGCACTGACCAGTTCGCCGCATACTTGTCCATCAATTGCAGCCAATACATACCACTCTGAAATATAGAAAAAATTAAGAATTTTTCATTGAGTTGCTTAAACAATATCTTTAGTTGAAAAAGAATTTATTTAAATTGTTTTATTTTTGTACCAAATATCTATATAAATAAAAATCAAATGCTGTTCATTAGTCTCGCTAAAACTTAAAAACAGCTTGACTGATTTGAATAATTCTTTTTTGTTTTGTTTCCTCTAATACCAGGATGGTTTAAAAGAAGAAAAAAAGAAGGAAATTTCAAAAACACGGCTGAGAAATCAAATAATAAAAATATGGTAATTTTGTATGGGAATCGCTACTTTGGATTACTCTTAATAGATATCGTTTGTGGCACATATTTATTAAAACATAGACAGGACAACGTCTGTCGGGTCAGCTAGTAAATAATAAATTAAAACAATCGAACCGTATAAGAGAGACAAAATGCTCAGCCGATGTGCGATCGCTATATAATTCACGTTTATTATTTAATTTTATTTAAATTACTAAATATTACTACCGTATAATTAGTAATTTAAATCTAATCTAATTATTAATCTTATTTTACTTACATTCGTTGTGAAGATTAAACCACCCAAATAGCCAAACACAGCTACCGTAAATACCACCCAAACTTTCTTATGCCTAAAGTTTGGGAATCTATCAAGAATGGCTGTTGTAACTGTTTCCATTAGAGCAAACTGAAAACAATAATAAAATTTTAGATAAAGTTATTTGTATACGTTGAAGCTCGCCATAACGAAAAGTAAAATGATGCTATTTTAGGGTTGGGTGGGGAGTAAGAAGTGCAAATATTATTTAAAGGAAAATTTTTCTCTAAGTAAATCAGAATCTGACCATTATAAAACACATAACAGCAACATACTGGAGCTTTGCGTTTGGTCTAGCTCGCGCGTTGCTGCCCACGAGACCTAGGTTATAGCTGGGAAGTAGCTGGGCAAATAGTATAATGGTGGTAGATATCCAGATGAATTCTGTTTGGAAACCCTCACACCGGCTATCTGTGCCACCAATGACTCGGAGAGAAAATAATTATACTACTAGCTAGCTGTACTTATATTTACGAGTATACTGAAACTAAAAGATTATAACTTTTATATTTAGATCTAAATCAAGTAAACATGATAACCAAAATGATCGATGTTCACGTGGTAAACCCCTACATCACTCTGACCGAGATATGGCTGAATGCCAGTGAATTGATGCAGAAGGATTTAATGACAACTAGTAGACTATACCATGCTGTATTTGCACAGTTGAATTTAGAATTTTAAATTTTGTATCTAATTAAAAAGCAATTAAAGGCAAACATTTGCCTTTAATTCATAAAAAATCAAACTTATTTCAGTAAACATACATACATAGTTTGCTACAAGCTCATAGACTCACTGAATATAAGTTTTAGTTGGTTTATGATGCGCTTATGTTGCGCGTATGTTGTAATAAGTGTAACTGCAAAAGTAAATTAATAAATTATTGTGCTGAAGATTTATTACCTGAGAGTCAAGTCCAAGAGTAAGCAGCATGACAAAAAAGAGTATAGACCAAAGTGGTGACACCGGGAGCCTGGTCACCACTTCTGGGTACACGATGAAAGCAAGCCCTGCACCCTGGTCCACCACTCGGTCCACTTCCACTTCCAGCTCATGTGCTAGGAATCCGATCACAGAGAATATGACCAGACCAGCGAAGAAAGATGTTGCTATGTTAGATACGGCGACTATCAAAGAGTCTCTGAAAAAAAAATGTATTTTCGGTTCAATAAATAATTAAAAATAAAATCACTCGTTATTGATTTTGCGGTAAGTAAAGCCAATTAATCTAAGTCTAGATAACTTACTTAATGTTTAATTTTTAATGATATTCGTTTACAACATTGATGCAGTGTTTATTAGCAGTTAATATAATAAAAGAAGTTGCATACTAACATGTAACAGTTATTGGAGAATTTATTATATGAAGACAGTGTTATTAAACCGCCCCAAGCCGGACTCAATGCAAAAAATATTTGCACAGCTGCATCACCCCATACCTAAAAAATATAAAAGTTTTCATTTGGTTTTATGTTCATTAAATATTGTGTTTGCTTATTTTCACAAACAGTACCTATTTATGTATATCAAAATGAAACGCTTTGTTGTGGATCTACTTGCATTAAATTACATATTATTTTTTCTTAAGATTTAAACCCTTTGCAGGGTCCGTAAAGAGACACAGATTACCTAATTCCGTTTCAAGTGACTCGCTTAAATAATGTTGTGCCACCCTAAATAAATCATTTAATAAGTATTACCTGAGCGTTAGCCAACTGGCTGAAATCTGGTGTTAGGTAAAATAGAATACCCGTTGAGGCTCCAGGAAGCGTCACTCCTCGGAAAAATAAGATAACAAGCACGACGTATGGAAACAGAGCTGTAAAATAAACCACCTGAAAAAAAGAAAATATAATAGATATCTTCGCCAGATCTCAAATATAAACACGTCCTTTATTTTTCTTTTTCAGAACATGAACCAACCTTTCCAGATGATTGAACTCCTTTGCACAAACACAAGAAGACAATAATCCAAGCGGCCAATAAGCACAGAGCCATTCCCCATCGAATTTGACCAGTTTCTTCAATACCAGAAGATAATCCGAGTACTTGATTTCTATTAAGAAAAAACACAAATAATCACTTTCACATACAACACATTGAATGTGAACATGTAAGTTTTGAATGTAATAATAAAATACTTACGTAAAATATTCTTCGGCAGGTGGTCGCCTTAGAGCTACGTCGGCCAAGGCAGCTATGTTATGGAGAGCGACGTAAGTTTGATTCAGGCACTGTCGCAAATAATATGTTCCGTTCCTTGCTTCACATTCATCTGCTTCTTCATAAGAATAACAGTCTGAAAGGAGAGATCGTATCACACGATAATTTTATTTATATGCGCTAATTTGTTGCCGACCGCTCTGCTACATATGTTGCTACGACGTAGCAATACGTCTATGAATGTTTCATGAACAATTTATATGTAAGTTTTTTTTATGTTACATCTATCTACTTACGTGAGAGCCATACACTTATCTTGAGCCCACAGTTGGAGGACATCTTTTATTTATAGGTCTTTAGTTTTTAATATTCTAATTATTTTTCTGTTTTATTTTTTCAAGTTTAGTTATTTAACGTTTTATTTTGTTGTGTATTTATGAATTAATTAAATAACTAAACGTTACATGTTTTCACATTTCATAATATTATCTAAAGCTTACGCAAGTCATTTCTACTTACGTTGTGTGCTCCATTCGGCATCACAATTCTGCCAGGGTAACTGATAAAAAATGCTTGCGAAAGACACGACCATGTAGTATATGGTCCAAGCTATGATGAGATTGTAGTAAAGCATGACGATACAGGAGACGATCACCATCCCGTAGCCAAGGCCTTGGAACAGAGGGCAGAACTTGTTGTAGACAGCGACCGGGCCCAGGGCAGCGTATTGACCAAATGATAGTTCCATAAACATGAGCGGTAGCCCTGCTATGATGAGCATCACCGTGAACGGAATAAGAAATGCACCTGAAAAAGGAAAAATAATGTCAATTACTTATAATCACAATCATTATTATAAATCTTTATTGCCCCATTTGGTTTGCATGATGTTAAAATGTATAACATAAAAAGTATAACGTCGACAACTAGACCCTGCAATGCAATTCAATTTAAGCACTATAAGCTCGATTCGAACTGCGTAGCCTTATTACTGTGTTGATAAAATGAAAACTCTTAATTTGAAAGCATCTTATTTAATCAAACGTGAGGGACGAACTTGCTCATTCATATTCATAAAATAAAATGTTGGCTTTAGTGTAAGGTACAAAAACATTCTATAATTTAAATACTTATAAAATTTATAAAATACAGTGAAAAAATGAAACGCCTAGCCGACCCAGCCAGGAATTGAACCTGAGTCTTCCACAATCCGGGCGGCTGCCAATTTTATAAATATTTAATTCAGCTTCAGTGCAGCAATTAGCACTTAAAAATAAAAAGTAAAATAATTAATGGAATCAGGCGTTATTTTGCGGAAATCCATAGTACAAAAAAAATGTAATTTAAATAATATGTAGTGTTAATTCCGCTAACTCCGCTAACTAGTTAGCGGAATTAACACTACATATTATTTAAATTACATTTTTTTTGAAAAAGTAAAATTCTTTATTTTGCTTTGGTCTATGCTTCTTCCTCAATAATAAATAACAAGGAAAGACACCAGTGAACATTAAAAAAGAAATGGCATTATATATCTATGTCTAATCAACATTTGCTTCACAATAAAATTGATACATAAGTTTAATTGTAATTTACGTTAATAAAACTACTCGTTCGTACGTTGTATACGGGACTGAGGCGTGGTCGCTTATTGTGGGCCTCATTATATTCGCACTCACACACTAAAGGCCCTGTCAGAATACCAGCGTCGTTGTGGTGGTGTTTGTTTCTCAGCACCGCAACGGCACAAGCTGAGGCAGGGTCCTACTTGGCCTTCACACACATTCATGCTTCCCTATTGTTGTTTAATTATTATTATCATTACTATTATATATTTTAAATGTTTTCATATTCACTGTTTCTTTTTTTTTTCTCTGTAATGTCTGTGTGGTCGTCAATAAAATAATTTCTTTCTTTCTTTCTTTCATTATGAAGGCTCAAGTCACTCAAAAAGCAATGAAGAGGGCTGTGTTCGGAGTTTCTCTGCAGAAACGAGAGATCCGCAGAAGAACAAAGGTAACCGACATAGCCCGAAGAGTTGCTAAGCTCAAGTGGCAGTGGCAGGGCACATCGCTCACAGGTCTGATGGCCGCAGGGGCGGAACAGTTCTCGAGTGGCGACCGCGTACCGTAAAACACAGAGTGGGCAATCCTCCAACAGGGTGGACCGACGATCTGGTACAGGTCGCGGGAAGCCGCTAGATGCGAGCAGCACAAAACCGGTCGTTGTAGAGAACCTTGGGGGAGGCCTTTGTCCAGCAGTGGACCTCTTTTGGCTTAGATGACGAAACTACTTATTGCACTAGCAGTACGATAGTAGTAGCATTTGATCATCATCAAATAACAATATGTGTGTATGGCTCACCCCCTCCATTGTTGTAGCAGAGGTACGGGAAACGCCACACGTTGCCTAATCCGACACTGTAACCGAGCAGAGACAAAAGGAAGTCGAAGCGACCCGTCCAGTTGCCGCGCGCCGGCTCTGTTTCCTCCACCACTGGCTCCGGGATCTCTTCATCCTTGTCCTGCGAACAAATCCAACGTCCAAAATCAATACATAGCTTTGTGATACGTGTCGGTCGTACCTTTAACTACGACGTTCGTAGCAGAACATGCAGTGACCAGTGGCGGTAGCCAAAGTAACATTAAGAAATCGATAGCGAAGTTCGAAAAGAATAACATGTATGGGATTGACATAAGATTGACCACATTTTATTCTTTTCGAACTTCGCTATCGTTTTCTTAATGTTACTTTGGCTAAGCCCACAGGGTGTCTAGTGCGAGTTTTGTTCGCGAAATGTGTAGGTATCGCATTTTTAATTATTGCAGCTTCCTGGGCCGTATTTCTCGAAACTTATTAGACTAGTAATATTAGTCCATGAACTAAAATTTTTTACATGTTTACTAGTGTACGTTTCTGGAAGCTACAGTAATAAAATATTGGTTATTAGTTACCAACTAATAAATATTAGCTAATATTATTAGAGTCCATTGGGTTTTGGTTTCATGAATAAAAAGAAAAAAAATACACTTATAAGTCTATTAGTCTCGGAAGGTTTGTAAAAAATATTAGTCGAAACTATTAGTGTATTTTACCAAACAAATTTATAAAATTTGGACCGATTCAGACGTTTCCGACGGTGTTCACCTTGGTGTTCTTAAACCTTCTTAGGTTTAATAATAATTCGCCATCGTCGAGTCTTTTTGAACAGACATGTACGAACTATTTGAATCCACGTTCCAGTTTGATTAGAGTTTCGTTTGACAAGCACAAAATGGAAGAGCTCATTGAAGTTATCGGGCCGGGGTTGCAACTGTTGACCGAGAGAAGTCATGCCCTGTCACCAAAACTAATCACTCTAGCTAGTTGCTCTACATTGGATGGGTACGGGAGCACAGTACCACGCAGTAGCTGATATGCATGGTGTATCAAAAGCAAGTATTTGTCGAGCTGTTAATCAATTGGTTCATTCATTCGGTAGTGCAAAACATTTTTCCGCATATATAGTCAAGTGGCCAGAAAATATGGAACGTGTTGTCGAAACATTCCACAGACTGGCATCCCCATGCCTATGGTTGCTGGATGTTTAGATGGCACATTAGTGCCTATTGACACAATAATTGTGCTATTGATGCTACTGTACTGAAAATGAAACCACTCGATAAATTGTTTGGTAGTTTGCAGTCCCGATCTACATTTTTATTATTTTTATGCTAATTGGCCGGGGGCAGTGCACGACTCGAGAGTTCTATGCAACATTGCTCTATGTCGTAGAATGGAAGAAAATATATAATAAATTATAGCAACAATCAGCTTTTACCGCCAATGTGCAAACGTCAAAAGAAATAAAGAAAACGAATACAAAAGTGGCGGGAATTCTTCCCGCTTTTTTTAATAGGTAAGAAGGCATGGGTAGTAGTTGCATTCAGCCAAGTCAGACTAATATTTTTTATAAGTCTACGTTACCAGTCTAATCGTTTTTTTTTTGAGTATCAGAAAATATCAGAACTCGTAAATTTTTCACTAATAACTAATAAACTAGTAAACTAATACTTTCGAGAAATAGGGCCCTGGGCCGTATTTCTCCGTATTCTAATAGTTTCGACTAATATTTTTTACAAACCTTCCGAGACTTTATTAGGCTTTATTAGTGTATTTTAGTAGTGTATTTTTTTTTCTTTTTATTCATGAAATTAAAGCCCAATTGACTCTAATAATATTATCTAATATTTATTAGTTGGTAACTAATAACTAATATTTTATTACTGTAGCTTCCAGAAACGTACACTAGTAAACTTGTAAAAAATATTAGTTCATGGACTAATATTATTAGTCTAATAAGTTTCGAGAAATAGGGCCCTGGTGGAAACCGAAGAGAGTTAATAAAATATTACCACGCAAAATCTTGTTTTCGTTAACGTTAGAATGACGTAAAGAACTCATTCGTTTTCCTTTTCGTATTTCATACCAACTTCAAAGATCAATATTTTTTTCAACCAATACGCTAGATGTAAAGAAACTGTATAGAATAGAGAGTTGTAACTAGTGAGTTAGTAGACAACTTTAAAAAAAGCTCATAATTTAAGTAAACGATTTAAAGTCCACTTGTCCAAGTAAACGACTTAAAGTCGACTTGTCCATGTGGAAAGTCTCAAATCGCGTAAATTAAGTTGAATAAACGTTATTTTAATGTTGTCTTCTAACTTATATCCATGTATTTCCCTCAAGCATAGAAAGCTTAATTAGAATTAATTTGATAAATATTAAACTTTTAATTTTGTTTGGAATATCGCAATGGAAATAAAGCTTTCAACTACAACTAGTGAGTCGCCCGCAAAACTTCGCGCTTATTCAACAGATTTTTTAGGAATTTCGAAACCTATGACAGGTTTCTTTATTTTTCTGCACATCTACGGCTGGAGCTCTTCAAAATGAGACCATAACCGATTTTTATGTGCAGCTATCGTCCCATAATCACTGGGACAAAAATCGGCTTACGCTATTAAGCCTTCGGTGATCGCAAATACCAGACACAATAGAATTTTATTGTTAGATAGCTTGCCGGCAAGCGCTCGGGGCTCAAAGGTATATATAATAATATATTTGTACGAGATTGACATTTCGATTGAATTGCGGAGAAAACTCGCGCTCAGTCAGTACTTGCAGGCACTCGAAAGTCTTCCTTATTGGTAGCAAAACCTACAAAATTAAATGTACATTAAGGTAACGTGATAACTTTTGAGCTAATCTGACCACGTTCCTTTTTATCTTGTGGGAATTCCTAAGCCCTGCTGTGGTATAGAGAGAAAAGTAAGTCTTTGAACACATTAGTACTTTGTCAAAGCAGCTAAATAATCTTTCAGGCGCTTGTCAACTTCCAGAAAAGTTATAATGACACGGTACATGGTGACAGCGACTTTCGTTGCCTTTCGTACGCTTATAGCATACTGATGATATATAGGGTGTTTGGTAGAGTGTTGTCAAAACGAAAGATACAGACGGGTTGAGGAGGCCATTGGCTACCTAGTTCGGGTCCAATAATTTGGATTTTGCTTTATCTTTATTTTAGCATAATGTTTTCGTTTTTTTTAAAATAATCTAAATTTATTCTTTAAACTTAAAAATATATAAGTATATAAATATATATTGGGTGCAGCCACAAAAATGTTATTTTTTTTAAATGTCAATGTTGTGTCGTTTTAGTAAAATTGTTATTTTATTTTAGTTCTCAGTAAGTCTGTGACCTTGCCTACAAACTCCCGGATTCAACTGCCGGTAGTTTGTTCTTGTGATGGATGAACGGATACCAATATTTGAGCTCAGGGGTTGGATCTATTCGTGTGTGTGTGTGTGTGTGTGTGTTCATCCGGTATCATTATATAAGTATGTATCTAGTATGTACAATGTTTTATTCAGCTCGCCGAGTGACAAAGCACTCGGTTTCATATGGGTAGGTCCTGAGTTCGATCCCGAGGTCGCGGTCGGTAAGTGGGTTAAAAGTGGTTTTAAAGGCAGGCAACGCATCTGTGATTTCTTTAGTTTTGCGGGTGTCCATAAGGCGTCGGTGATTGCTTTCCATAAGGTGACCTGCCTGCTGGTTTGCCTCCTTCTAATATTAAAAAAAATCGATTCAAAGATATGACAGATGTATGCATAGATGGGCAAACGTTTGCCAATTCCCATAAATTGTAGCGGCTTTTGCCCAGCAATGGGACGGTATATAGACAGTTCATCACATTCCTAATGCAAACCTATGTGTTTTTTTTTGTGAATGATGTATTGTGACCATGATATTAAGTTTAGATATATATGTTTATATGGTAATAAATTAATTTAAAAAAATAGACTTTTTTTGTCTCGCTAACATTTTTGTATTTGTGCGTAGTCAATCAATTAGAAAAGGGTATTCGCAGTATTAAAGACCTATCACTACCGGCTTTTCTGTCTTCTGTACACAGCACGCACACTTTAACAACTAAAATTATTCTTCCGTCCCTGGGCGGCGTTGAAGTGTCGTGCCTGTCGGAAGCCAGAATTGCCTGGTCTGCTATCTGCCCAAACTGCGACCTACCAGCCTTCCCTAACTCCCAAAGACACTGGGACGAGCCGCTTTGTAAGAGGACTTTCTCAGCGCTAATAGAGAGTGCTGTAAATGATACAGAACGAGCTCGTCTTCTTGCTGTTTCGGAGAGGGAAGCGGGCTTTTGGCTACACGCTATACCTTCACCCAACACAGGCACCTTTTTTATCGGCCCTACACTCACTTTGACAGTTTGCTTACGCCTGGGCATTAAAACAAATGAACCTCATCGTTGCCTTTGCGGGACTGGAGTGGATATTTTTGGGCACCACGGTCTTTCTTGCCTGCGAAGCGCTGGTCGTCTGTCGCGACACGCGAATCTAAACGACGTCATTTGAGAACTATCTTTCCGAGGGAATACCTCTTTGGCTGCTTCATTTAAAATAAATGCAAGTTAGTCAGCACATTTATTTTCATTGCCCGGGCTTATATCAGGAAGGGATGAAACTTTGCTGTCAACACTGTTTTTAAATTTTATCCAGTCACTGGAGGTCCTATCTGGTAGTCTATATTTTCTAGTTGATAACTTGCCAGAATGCTTAGGTTTATTAAAAGGAAAAGAAATTACTATATGATAGTGATCACTTTCATGTTTAGAAGAAAGAGCACACCAAGTTATTGATGCGGCTAAGTTGGGTGTGCTTATTGATAGGTCTACTGCGCTTATGTTTTGATTTGGGTCTGTCCGACGAGTGGGTTTACCATTATTTAATACGCACAAGTTACATGAGTCAAGAATATCTAATAAGTTATCCCCTAAACTAGTTGAAACTGAACTTCCCCATGATTGATGTTGAGAGTTGAAGTCCCCAAATACTAGAAATGGTCTTAGGAGTGTTGAAAATAGTTTCTTAATTTCACTTAAAATAGAAGAAGATGGGTGGGGAATATATAGAGATACAAAACAAATATTTTTAATACTAACTGCAATAATAGAGTAATCTTTATCATGAGTAGGTAAAATAATTTGTGAAAAAGGAAAAGAATTTTTGACTAGAAAGGCTACACCACCATAACCATCTGCTCTGTCTTCTCTAATTACATGATAACCATTAATTTTAAAAATACCAATGGGCTTTAACCAGGTTTCTTGAACTGCAAATAAAAATGGGCTATGTTTATTCAGTAAGTATATTATGTCAGATTTTTTACTTATGATGCTTCTGCAATTCCATTGGATTACTTGATCCATTGTAAGTTTGATTAGCAAGAGAGTTTTGAGTTTCTAGAGCAGCGTTGGACCGTAACACAATATTAAATTGGTTCAATAAATTTATAAAAGCTGTCACAAAGTCATTATGAAGTTATTATTGATAGCACAACCATCTCTAGGTGTTGGCACAGTATACTCTTTGATAAGGGCATTGTGAGCTAATTTATCATACCCCTTATTAATGATTGGGTGAGATTTAGGTTTCGAAAACACTGTTTTTTATAAGAAGTACTTGGATAAGGTCTATTGGCACTGAGGTGTTGGGGTATATTAAGGTTGACATTGTTTGTCCTAACAGGACTGGAAGACAATACATCAGCGTATGATTTGGAAATAGGTGGGTGAAATTTAGATGCTTCTGCATATGAGACACAGTTCTGTGCCATGTAAGTTTTGATTTGAGTCTGTCTATTATATTCACGGCATGACTTATTAATTGCAAAATGATAACCTGTACACAAACAGCATGAGGCGTTATCTTGTGTCACACCACATGATTCACCGGAGTGGTCTTGGCCACATTTGAAGCAACATGGTTTTGATCTGCAATTTAATTTGGTATGGCCAGAAAGGCAACAATTATAGCATTGTATTGTAGGAAATATGTACAGGTAAACCATTAATGCATTGTAGCAAATCAAAATTCTTTTTCATCCCCCCATCTCAGAAAGAGTAATTTTGCTCTTCGATATCTGAGTGCAAAATCCGTTTTTATCAGCTAGAGGTTAAAGTAAATTGAATTTAGAACATCGTGTGCACTAAGTTTGTGAATTCAAAACATCATTAAACCTATTTACTTCTACCTCCATGATGCCGAATTTATCATACAACCTTTTTTAATTTGTTAAAAACTCAGACTCGAAACCTTCTTGGTGTACTTTTTTTTTAATTTGCTTTGCGCGTGCCATTTTCTTTTCAAGTCCTATAATTAAAAATCTTAGGTTAAAAATATGAAACTTGAAAACAATTGAAAAATCTAAAATGAGTGAGTGTAGCGACGAGGAAGTTTATTTGACGCCAACGGAATTGACTGAAACTGTTAATAATGCGCAAATGAGCTTTCTCCCTGAACAATCACACGAGAAGTATTTGTGGCGACAGCTAAAGGAGCCAAAACTTTCTCAGAAAACGTTTTGCTGGCATATTTTATTGAGTTATCCAAGACCAAGAAATTAAGCACTCTATGGAGTACGTACGTTTAATGCTAAAAGCATCAATAAAGATGAAAAAAGACATACTTACATAGCAACACCTATCCTAAATTAGTGGCATTTTTAAAAAGAGCCTCATCTGCTCATCAACCAAAAAAATCAAGGCAATCCGATGAATCGGTACAACTTTTAACCTTTTCACCGCCAACAACTTCTATAGAAGTTCGAGATTATCGTGCCGCCCACGCCAGCACTTCTATAGAAGTTTTTCATTGTACCTACTTTATTAAAATACATGTACGATACATAAAACATTTGTTTCTTTTGTGATTTTGTAAGATGGACACAACTGAAGCCATATTTTTTTATTTTCCCAGGCAAAACAGGCTTTTTTGTGTTTTAAAATAAATAAAAACAAAAACGTCTCAAATATTTTTATGTCCCCCACGCCAACGACTTCATATCAAGTAGGCCAGTGATGTGACGCAAAAGCTGCATATATTACAATTCTCTGTATTTACTTTGATAAATTCCATCTAAATGTTCATAAATTCTATGATTTAAAATAAATTCCGGTCAGTAAATAACGTATTACACAATAAATTTTAAAATTAATGTACGTATCACATCACTTCATTCAAATTAATTAAGTTTACTGAGGACTTTCGATATTGCAACACCCATCTCTACGTAATGGCAAAATGGCAGTGCTAACAGCGCTACCGACTTCATTTCAAGTTAACCCGTGACGTCGTAAGCGCACAGGGGTCAAGGTCATCATGTCATAGTGCCGGGCGTTACAAACGAAACAAACGTGCGCATGTGTGTTTCTTTCCCGGTTCGGGTAATACCTAAACAGTGCAAAATGAGTGAATGTTATTCTGATGAGTTGTTGCGGATTTTAGGTGTGGAACCTGATTCAGAAACGTCTCCGATGACTGACTGAATGTTATTACTAGACTGTGACTATACTTTGTACCTGTGCGCAATTCCAAGCGTCTATCTATTTGTTTCTTTCTTCTTATTTTAGTAGGTAAATATATTTATTTATGACGTACAAAGGAAAGGTACTTACTCCATTGTCGTTCGTGCGTATATAAACAAGAAAGCGGCTACTAAAACACTATTCAAATGTTTATTGTAAAACAAAACGTACTCAAACGTACACAGAGAACGTCCACTCGATAACTCAGCGGTAGTTAAAAGTCTGTAAGCCAGCCACTTAACCAAAATACGCTGTATACTTATCAACATTAAAACTGACCGTGAACACATTAGGTACATAAAACGTCGATAGGTTATTTTAAGTTTAGACCAACAAAACTCTGTAATGAAAAAAAGCATAGACAACCCTTTTCCTTAAGAAATGTCTCGTGCTACGAGCGCCAAAGACTTGATATGAAGTCAACGGACGACGTTATGAAATGAATAGTGAAGTGCCTATTATAATATATCTCTAGCAAGTGTATGCATGTCTTTTTGTCTCTGATAATGCATACTCATTTTCTTACTAAAAATGTTCATAAAATGAAACAAACTACCATTATAATGTATCAGTGTTTATTTATAACAAACTTAAACTTACACATCTATTTTTTTTTTATCGATATGATGTTATCGCCATCCTTGCTTTCGTACTATAGAATCTGTTATACATTTATACGTTGGCGTACAGCGGGACATCGCGTGCAGGATAGATGGGCGGTGAAAAGGTTAAGTATGACAGAAATACTTACCTATCATAATGTAGTAGTTAATACCTAAACTGAACTGAACGGAGATGCAGTTTTGAGATTAATGTCAGGTTGAGAAGTAGGTAATTGGTGAGCAGTTTCTATCAAACAATTGCAGTCTGATGACCGCCCTTCCGATCCATGATGTTTGCGTCTTTTGTTGCAATGTTTACAAACTCGTGTATGAGTACGGCTACGTTTAAAGGTACGACTATAAGTAGATCCATCTGTTTCCATTCCTGATTCATTAATGGATTGAATTGTGACATAGTTACCAGCCGGGGAACAAAGCCCCCCGGGCCGGGGGGCTCATTCATTAATAATAATTATGGACTTACCAGATAATATGTACAAATAATTATATTACACAAAATAGACTATATTAAAACTATGCTACTCAACTGATCACTATATTTACAACGTATTAAAAGTAAGAAAAAGGTGAAACTTGAAAAAGCGCGCGCGCTCAGTTCAACCTTTCCCGCCCCTCAACACTTAAGTCTTACTTCTATATTTAACTTTTTAACCACAGACCTTAACCACATGATACACAGAGGCGGAAGCAAGTTTTAAGGGGCCTTTCGTCGACTCATACCGTGAGTGGTGCATACCACGGTATGAATCGCACCAAGACGCTTTTTGAACAAGCTGATAAAAACAGAAAATTACCACTGATTTTCTGTGCTTAAAATGTTCTCTTTAATATATTTGATTTTTAATACTATCAAGATGAAATGTTTTTGTTTTGTTTATACAATTTTTAACGTAAATTTTGTTGCGAACAAATTGCATAAACACAAATGTTGAAAAAATTTCCACGAGCAGGATTTGAACCTGCACCCTTCTGACATACCGTGTCAGGTGCTCTCCCAATTGACGATAGCTCAATAGCTTCAACATTTGTGTTTTTGTAACTATCCAGATGACTAAAAGCGATACAGTCCATCTGAAGGCATGAGTCACCTTAAACATGTGTAAAAACACATACAATAATTGTTATAAATATTTTAATTATTCTTCAAACCTTTATTGTTAAAATCTATTAAAATTTAAGAAGAAGCTATGTTTGGTCCTTACGCGACAACATTCTTTGATCTTAAATACGCCACAATATATAGTAAGGTTCATCTATACCTAAGAGGGTCGAAAGACATGGAAGATATTCGAAAAAAAGTTGGCTGGGGATACTTAGAATCGATAACAGAACACGTTCCATCGAACAGGTTTTAGAATTTTTATCTGTTTATCTGTTTAACTGTTTGCCTGTTTATTTAACCGCGCATCACGTGAAAATGGCTAAACGGATTTGGATTAAACTTTGCACGTAGACAGACCATGACTCGGACTAGGATATAGGATACTTTTTATCCCGGTAACAGGTTCCTGTGGGATATTGTAGTCTTCGCGAATGAAGTCGCGGGCGACAACTAGTCTTGAATATACTACATCATCATCATCCTAAAGGTACATCGCGTAACGTCATCTCGGGCCATAAGCTATCACGCTGGCCCTATGCAGGTTGGTGAGTTTGACTGACAGCCATTTTAAACCACAACCACAACTAATGGATTTACGAACCGTTCCGACTCAAGATGTTTTTTTGGTCACCCATCTAGTGGCCATCACCCGCCATTTCGAAATTACTTAACTTCCAAGATCACAACGCGAGCTCCTTAATATCTATCCTACTAAATATAAATTATTCAAAAGCTAAATGTTTCGATTAGTGCAGAAAGCCTGCTGGTACTCGTATAAAATGAGCATAAAGATAAGAATAGATAAGGATCATAACATATTAACAACGTGAAGGGCTTTATTACCCTCAGTGATTATAGTCACATTTTCAAATGAATGGTTACACAATAAAATGAAATGACATCGTTTAGCATATCCGTAAGGGTCACGTGACTACTGCCCTTATTTCGTATAACACAGGTGTAGGTGCGTATACATATGACCTTCGAAACACATTCCCTGCAGATAAATGATAATTGACGTTTATTATGCCTAATGAACCTAGAATTTTCCTTTGTGAATACCTGTATCGATTTTTATATACTTGTTTTCCTAGAGTTTTTATTAACTACGAGTATATGCTATCATGTAGAGTAGAGAGCGCTAAAATATGGAGAACATTCTGTTCGGTATCGCCGATGGCGGTCAATCAGCTGACGATACCGTGTGCTAATATTTAACTGGAAACATAAATGGATGGAAATTTAAAGCAGTATTTCGTTTTCATTGAAGACTTTTCTAGAAAAGTCCACCCTCATAATCGACACTATAACTAGGTTGCTAAGTATACTCATACTCACATCAGAGAATTTCACTTCCATCGGTGGTATGGTTTTGGTCACAGCCGGAATATTAGTCTTCGTGGACTTTCCCATGTTGTGCGGTGTGTTAATGATGATTTATTTTTGCGCAGCTGGTTGTTTAAGCATTTTAATTGCGATCACTACTGAGCCGATGAAGCAGGGCCGCAGCACCGCACAGCGCATCACACTCCCGGAGATTGAACCATTGCTACACGCGAATCACTCCCGTTACACATACCACGCAGCGGGAGTTAGAAATTAAACAGTAAAATAAATTAAGGAGCCGACGACTGAAATATACATTAAATCGAAAAATACAAAACGCAGGAACGCGCAGATGTCAAGTTTCGCATCGACCGAACTCTGAATGAACATGTAGGTCAATATCAAGCCTGCGCCTCCTCCGCACCCCTCTCCCTCACCTCAACCCGCTGTGAAATTCTCTCCAATGAACCTATACGTAAGACAGATTTTGTCCTGAAAACACTTGCGTTAAAGCTTTTTTAATTTATATTGAAATTACACAAGCTTTATTATTGACGTAGCACAGTAAAGCAGTTTCATAATGAGAACTATTTAATTGATGATAGTTTGTATTACCAGCTAGGTGTTCTATTAAACAAAGATAAATTAAAAAGGTTCCGGTTCCGTCAAACACGTTTACGTTAATCAAGATTAGATAACACCGCATGCATATCTACCTATCTAACGACCACTTGTTTTATTTTCATAATTACGAGTATAATATTTATGCCAAATAGTCGCTAGCTCGGTCGGAAACCTTTTTTTCTTTCCAAACCTATTAAAGATTATTTTATACACAAGAAATGCAAATAAATAATTAAGGACATAGGTACAGTTTTGCCAGCATTCTTGGGATCGTTCCCATGAGCCCACAGTTGGAGGACATCTTTTATTTATAGGTGTTTAGTTTTTAATTTTCTAATTATTTTTCTGTTTTATTTTTTCAAGTTAATTTATGTAATATTTCTTTTTGTAATTGTTAGTGTCAATTAAATGCAAGCTTTGCCTATTGTCTCTAGGTATTGGCATATGGTGGTATATATGTGAGTAAAGGTCTTGGATTTAGAACAAGCTATAATGTATTATATCACAATCCTACTCCTTTATCCATAACATTATTTATTACTTGCGACTCTTTTCAGAGAGACAGAAGGTCTCTTTACCGGAATACGCAATCAATTAGGATCAGGCTGTCTTCGCTAGGTCTCGGACCAATAAAAAGCGATAGATTTAAAAAGCGGTGCTTAAAATAAGCCCTACCTAATGCGAACCAAACTAAGTACAATGATTTCCTACCCTAATAAGCAATAAACCCGGACTAATAAGTCGGTTGCCTTGAATCATCATCATCATCATTAGGTGCCATCTTTATACTGAAGTTTGAAGATCAGACCAGTTTCATTTGCCTTGAATAGATTTACAAAATTATAAAATTTTCGTCAAAACCAATTTTGGCTAACTGTAGTTAGTTTAATTATAGTTTATTAACTTTAAGGTTTTCAAAGATGGTTCATTTAAGTCATTTATAATAAGGTTTAGCAGACAACTTATCACATAGTATTATCAGACCTACATAAAAAAAATAAAAAAATGTTCATTGCAAGGCGAGACGTGAGTACTAGGTAATGACATAGTCAGATATTTAGTTGATATAAGGCGGGAGGTTTGTAGAACGGTGATATTGATTACAGGACGGCGCGCGGCCGCTTACCCTGCTGCTGTGCTGTCGCTACACAGCTGCCCGATGCACAAAACTCATTTCCGACTTCACACTACACACTTATTGATGCTGTAGTTCCATATCTTTTTTTTATGCCTACGTTAATATATTTTGTTCATGTATAGTATCTACCTAGTGTATGGTTTGTATTGTGTTGTAATAGGAAGAGAGAGAGAGTCAGTGGACTAATTCTCACGCTATGATATAAATTACGGGGGCGTTTTCTCTCTCTTTATCAATTATTCTAGTTTTATGTCGTCATTTATTTTTTTAATATATAAATAAATCTTTCATTTTAAACCTTTATTGTGGAGTGATTGATGGAGATCAAAGGAACTAGACGGTGTTTTTATGTACATACTCGTATGTAATGGCGGGTCTACAGAGCGGAGTCATTTTCCAGCCTATCTATTGAAAAAAGTAAACATTTCGTAGCACACCTACCGGCCGTAGCAGCTACAGCGTAGATGCCACTTGTGCACGTGCACGAACAGAGCTGTGCTGTGGTGCGGTTTGTAGCATTATAGGAACATAGCGCTTAGACACTTTTTTGGACATGTTCGCCAGCGGTTAGTAAGTAGTTCGCTAATGTGTGTGTGGATCATTGCACGCGAGCTGTGCATTTCCTGCAAAAAAAAGAAAAAAAAGGCTCGCCCTTGACACTGCTCTACTTTTTTCTGCAGCGACGGAGCTCGAGGCGTATGAAAATGCACAAAATGGCTTCAATGTTGTAAATAATTGACTTAATCAACATTTGTTAATACTGAATGCTGATAAAACTAAATATATCACATTCTCGATGCGCAAATCAATTTTTACAACAAGAACAGCATTGTATGCTCATGGCTGTAATTTATACATACATGTCTTGCAATTGCCCTATCATTTGTAGTACTCGCAATTTAAAGTATCTTGGTATTATTGATGAGAATCTGTCATTCCGTTATCACATTGAAGCTTTAAGTAACAGAATGCGTAAGCTTATAGTTATGTTTGTATTTAAAAACTTCGTACGATTGCAGATACTAAACTAATAATGCAAGTTTACATCGCCTTGTGTCAGTCGATACTAACTTAATGCATCACTGCATGGGGTGGTACATATAAGTCCCTGTTACTAACTGTCGAAAGAGCCCAAAGAGCAATCCTGTAGGTGTCCACTTTCCGTCCTTTATCTATATCCTACTCATCTTTTATATGAATCCTGTAAAGTTTTAACAGTTCGGCAATTATTTATAAAAAGCACGATACTAAAACAGCACAAGGCTTTTCCTTACAGCACTGAAATCACTAATAAAAGGAGGAAGGGCATGGTTTGCACTTATCTCAAATGTACAAAATGCGCTTTCTCATCAAGGTTCTTTATATTCTTAGGACCCTTTCTGTACAATAGGATAAATGCTAAGTGTTATATTTATCCATTAAACACTATCAACTGCAAAAAGGTTGTACAGGAAGAACTACAAAAATTTACCTACGACTATACGAAGGGGTTATTGTTTATTTATTTCTGTGTGTATGTTTATGTGTGTGTGTGTATAACTTATTATTATTTTATTTATGTCTTTATATTAGATTATAATTTAGCGTATAAACTGTTATATTCATTTATGTTTTGATTTATATTAAACTTAGACTAAGCCCACATTCGCCTGAAAAACAGGGTTTACCTAGCTCAGGCAACAGCATTTAATTTATTTTAGATTATTAGTTTAGAGCTCTTTGTAAACAATAGATGTAAAGGTATATAAATAAAGATTTTATTTATTTACTTATTTATTTCTTCTTTTCCCCGACTCATCCATCACTTATTAACACCGGGGTAAATAATAGAAGGCAAAAAAAACCGATTTCAAAAAACAGGAAACTTAAAAAAGTAAAAGCAGATCTAAAAAGCAAGAAATAATATTGAAATCATATTATTAATTACCTAGATACGCATGTCCTTACCTATGAAATTGACGTTTTGTATGAAGATCTTTTATAAAAAAATATTTTTCATACTAACGTTTTTTTATATTTCTTAGCATCTATTTATTTATGTTAACACTATAAAAATTGTAGAGTAGTGTGTTTGTTTCACTAGCTAAATATAGAAGACGTTAAAAAGAAAAAAAATCAAGTCCCTTCAAATTTACAATGAAACAAAAAGACAATTCCGCAAACATAAAAAGAAGGTAGTCAAAAAAAAATTGGGCGATAAAGACACAAAATTAATAATCATTGTTATTACTGAAGCTCGGTCGGCGTATTGCCGGGAGACAAACGCCACCCGACGCTTGGCAGGCAGTATGTTTCTAGTTAACACCCGACGCCACGCGTCAGTCATTCGAGAACATTCCTGGTATTAAGATATTTTTTGTTACTTAGTTTTAATGTAAAATGTCGGACGAACAATTAATAGAACTAGTGAAACGATACTCAGCATTATATGATGTGAGTTCAGGCCAATACCGTGATCATGGTATTAAAAATAACGTTTGGGAAGAAATTGCAGAGCAATTGGATACTACGGGTGAGTTTTCAATATCTTATTGCATTTATTTTGTCGTTTACCACGGTTTATGACTAAATATCACAAAGATAGGTTATTTTAATGATTAGTGCTTGTTTTATTTAGACAGGATAATAACTAGGATTTTATTAGGATTAGGGTAGGTTGTCTTGGTTGGTCTAGTATCTGGCTCATAACATTAGACCACAAATCACAGTAGGTACTGGACATCTGTACCTGCAGTTGGCAAATTTAATAGGGTAGGTACATAGTGTAACCGATCATCCAAAAAATAGGTTTAGATTCATTGACATAATATACTTATAAGATTTATAAAAAAAAAATATTCAAAATATTTTTAGGGGTTAAATCTATTTGTTTGAAGATCAAATTTAGTTACAATTATTATAAGTACTTTGATGACAGAAAATGTTGTTGCCAATTAAATATGTATATGCTATATTTAAATTCAATTTATTATAAAATACACTTTTACACAGATTTACATGTTTTGTTTTCCTCTTCTTACCATATCTAGTTACCACGGAACTGCGCCATCGTTGAAATTAAAATATTGCTTAAATTTATTCCGAACAGAAGAAGCGTGTTGTGTAGAATTTCTGCGCAGAGAGTCCAAGTCCTCGAGAGCTATAGGCCCCGACGTCGCATCATTCTCCTCTTGTGTTCGACAACCTGATGGCAAATTATCAGTACCTAAAAAAATGTGTAAGCAACAACAAGTTGCTTAAATTATTTTGTCGACCATATCTGGTTGTACTTCCATTGGCTTAGCGTAAATGCGCCATCTTGCTCTTAAAATAGCGAAAGAATTTTCAACAACGCGTCTCGCACCACTTAGCCTATAATTGTATATTTTATTAGGCTCATTATTGCGAACATCACTTTTGCTGTATGGCCGCATTAAATAGGATTTTAAAGGGAAAGCTTCATCTGCCACTATTACATGTGGTAATGGTTCCAAACCAGAAGCTAAAGGCTTAACAGCGAGTATATTTAATTTGCGGTGTTCTTATGTCTCTCCAAGTGCAGACGTATTGTATATTCCACCGTCACTGTTCTTCCCATATGAGCCTACATCTACAACCAAGAACTTATATTTAGGATCCACTAATGCCATCAGTACTACTGAATTTTCTCCTTTGTGATTCCAATAATTTAAACCACCATTTATCGGGCAAATGATATTGGGCACAGCAATTGTTCAGCAAGTTCGAAACCCATCTTCAGATTTTTGCCACATCGACGTCGTTGGTTCTGGCATATTCATTGGGCCCAATCTATTCCAAATTGCTTCGCAGACATCGCGTACAATTTCTCGCACTGTGCTGAATCCCATTCGATAGCTGAATGCCAATGATCTAAATGAATTCCCTGTGGCTGTGGCTAAAAAATAAGTATGTTGTCCTTTTTTTCTAGTTGAGAAATGCAAAGAGCGATGGGGAAAATTAAGAAATTGCTACACCAATGCCCTCAAGAGACGCCATAAAAAGAGTGGCCAAGCTTCAACTAACATTGTACCATGGAAATATGAAGCACAGATGAAATTTTTATTGCCCGATGTTGAGGGCAGAAGAACGATCACGAACTTATCAACTAATGTAAATGACGATTCCACGCAAGTCTCGCAATTTCTTTCGTCAAACTCGGAAGAACCTGAATCACCTCGTGCTATCGCAATATATCCTACTCCAGCCTCTTCTTCAGTAAAGAGCTCTTTTTTAGTAAAAGCACCAACTCCAACCACTGCATTTCGCAGAACAATTAATCGAAAAGAAAATGACAACAGTTATATGAAAGGGATGGTTGATGTTATGAAATCTTCTCAAGAATCGCGACAAAAGAGAATGGCAGAGATGATGGATGAAACCGATCATTTCTTTCTGTCCATGAGCAAACAATTAAAAAAACTACCTAAGATGGACCAAACTAATATTAAATTTCAAATACACAAACTCATACACGATGCCGAAATAAGCATGATTAAAAAAACGAAGAACTATTGAGGACACCGCTGAGCGTGGCCTGGAACCGAACAATACAATATCCAAATAATTAATATCTGAATACAACAAATAATGGAACACCAAATGATACACAAATTTATAAAACGAATACTGATAATAATCAAGCTGTGAGTGAGAATGTAGTACTTCATGAAACAGATCCCAGTGTAGTCCGAAACCGAATAATAAAATATTCAAATACTTCATATCTAAACACAATTAACACTGGTACAGTAAATAAAGAAAATTACACAAATAATCATTATGGGAGTGAGAATGTAGTACTTCATGAAACAGATCCCAATGTAGTCCGAAACCGAATAAAAAAATATTCAAATACTTCATATCGAAACACAATTAACAATGGAACAGTATGATCAGTATGGGAGTGAGAATGCAGTACTTCATGAAACAGTGCCAACACCAAATAATACAGTAGAGGTAGAGGATGACACTCAAGAAATTGACAAAGAATTTGAAGAAACAAATCTGAAAGAATATTATATTAATTACAATAGGCACTAAGACCTTTATTCCTACCTGCCACCAATATATTTGTGGTGGTGGTACCGCTGGTGATAGTTGTAACTTTTTAGTCGGGAATATTTTAGTAGCATCTGCCACCAGTGGGGACAGAGCTTGTGGTGGCAGGTGAGACTAAAGGGTACTAAAACAAAATAAAATGCATAGTTAAAAAGGAAAATGTTCTGTACTTACCTGAGACACACTGCCAGTCTTTCTTTTGTGCTACTAATAGCTTTACGATAAGTTGTATCCTTCCTATAGATATCATTTTGAATAAAGTCATGTAAAACTTCAAATTGAGGTTTATTCATCCGAAAATATAAATAATACCTTTCACTATCTTGAAGCAATTTTCTATACATATAGGGTATGATATTCACCATACGTAACTCTCTCTTGATTTATTTCATGAATCCAGTTTCTTCTACGTCTAATAAAGGTGGAAACATATTATTAAAACGTGACGCCACGTCACGCCATCCGACGCGTGTCAGTACTAATCAATCCCATACATTTATTATGGTCAGTTGCACATAGAAAACACACCATGTGATGACACGCACTCCCACGCGGAAACATCCAGTCGATCTTGATCGGCGTGTTGCCAAGAGAGGGGGTACACACGCCACCCGACGCTTGGCACGCAGTGTGTTTCTAGTTAACACCCGACGCCACGCGTCAGTCATTCGAGAACATTCCTGGTATTAAGATATTTTTTGTCACTTACGTCCTTCTGGATACTATGACACTAACGAAGCGTGATGTAGCATCACGTAGCGTGTTAGTAATGTGTAAGACGAGCTTGAAGATTTACTGCAGATTTTGGTGTTATATTTTATACAGAAACATTTGAATAAAAAGAGACTTACGGTGGAAACATACTACTAAAACGCGACGTCGACACCCGATGTGCACCGTGCACATTACTAACACGCTACGTGATGCTACATCACGCTTCGTTAGTGTCATAGTATCCAGAAGGACGTAAGTGACAAAAAATATCTTAATACCAGGAATGTTCTCGAATGACTGACGCGTGGCGTCGGGTGTTAACTAGAAACACACTGCGTGCCAAGCGTCGGGTGGCGTGTGTACCCCCTCTCCCGGCAACACGCCGATCTAGATCGACTGGATTTTTCCGCGTGGGAGTGCGTGTTATCACATGGTGTGTTTTATATGTGCACCTGACCATAATAAATGTATGGGATTGATTACTACTGACACGCGTCGGATGGCAAGCCGTGGCGTCACGTTTTAATAGTATGTCTCCACCTTTAGTAGTGAGTTTCCACCTTTATTATCTTCTTTTATAATCAAATTCAGATCACGTCGTGTGCCATAGAGCTGCTATTGCAAGGAGTCCCGATCACCACAGTACACACAAGCACACAAGCGTTCGATACAACGCTTAGAGCATGCTCTAAGGATACAACGATATCATTATAATGTAGCGCCGGCCAGCCGTTTTGTAGAGCGAATGGAGCGGTCGCTCTAGGGGCCCGGTGTGATAGGGGGCGCCAAAATGCTATCAAAAAGAAATAATTTTGATGCTGTCTTTTGAGCAGACAGTGATATAGAGTTTTATTTTAATTCTCGCTCTACCCTGATCAAGGGCTAGGGCCGGCGCTAAGTACGAAACTTTATGATGTTAGCATAAGAATACGTCTAGGCTTTTGCTAATTTAGGAATGGCGAGTGACAAGGTGTATTTAAAAATATCAAGTTTAATATTTTCTTTATTTTATAACGCGTACATGCGAAAGTTAGATAGGTATATATGGATTTAAAGGTTTTCACGGCGAACTTTACAACGCTTAAAAGCTCTAAAAATATGGAATTATTCAAGAAAAAGAGCATAATGAATAATCAAACTAACTATAATGGCGTAACGACCCAAAGTGAGTCTTGGCCTCCGATAATAAGAGTCGCCATCTGGGTCGGTCCTGCGCCACCTGGTGCCAGTCATAATGAATAATCGATAATCGATAAATCACCACTAGGTATAACTGTTACAATCTGTTGTAGTTTTTGCAGCGAGGAAATCTGGAGGCGCAAATTCTGTGGCGCAAGTGAAGAATTCAGTGTTGCTGCCAAGTGCAAGTTATATTAAACATTCGATCATTGCAGAGCATTGGAGAGTAAAAATTTTGCCATACAAATTCTCGTTTTCTTTGACGTGATCGAATTGTTAATGAACTCGCACTAGCACTAGGCACTCTGTGACGTCAATAGTTATGTGGAAAGATACCTACTGTTGAGGTTTTTTTTATATTTACGGTAAGCATAGTGCCTTGATTTCACCTGATGTTAAGTGATGATAAGGCACTTCACCCGGGATCCTTAACTAGTGAGGCACTGGCTATCTTATCTCTAGCTGCCGAACAAAACATTGCTATAATCATTGATGTTATGGCGACATATTTAAATAAGATGGTGGTAGCTAGCCAGGCGGACAAACAAGTCCTACCACCAACCAAACCGCGTACCACAAACATATACACCCCGCTGGGAATCGAATCCGGGACCTCTGGGTCTAAACCGGTGGTCTTAACCACTAGACCACAGAGGCGGTTAACAAAATTTCGCTTTTCAAACACTGCATACTGGTATGAGTTAGGGTGTTATTTTTCGATGCTCAAGGTAAAAGAAGTATGCGATCCAGGACAAATGAATATTTTATATCGTTTACTTGAAAACGGCGTTTAATTTTGAAATGACAAAAAGTATAATGTAACGGCGACAATGATTTTTAATCGAGTGAATAATAAAAAGTGTGAACGTAGACGCGTAGTGAGTCTGTTGTGACGTTGCCGCGAAGCTCTTCGCAGGCCGCGTCGTTTACTCCTTGTGTGGATAGATGGCGCTAAGCGTTAACATAGGGTTATTTATCATTTTAACGAATAGGTACTATCATGTTAACGGCAGTAGTTCTTCAGTTTTGTGCATGTAATTTATTTATAACTAGTGGCCGCTCGCGGTTTCACCCGCGTGGTTCCCGGTTTCACCTGCGTGGTTCCCGTTCCCGTGGGAATATCTGGATAAAAAGTATCAAGTGTTATTCCCGGTTATAAGTATCTGTATGCCGAATTTCATCCAAATCCATTCAGTAGTTTTTACGTGAAAAAGTAACTAACATCCATACTTACAAACTTTCGCGTTTTTAATATTAGTAGGATTTCTATAGCATTAACGGTCGTTTCGCAACTTTTTCTATATCGCTCGACATATTTGTGTACCTCACCTGGTTCTGCTATATTGTATGAGTATTATGTATAATGATGTAGTAAACCATCTGGTGTGACCACGAGTCCGTCACGCTCTACTCGTATATACGGACCCACTGCTGGGCGAAGACCCTTTATTGAAATCATACGGTTGGTGATCACAATCCAATGTATTATCAGAAAACCAGAAACACCTCCCGAGCTGGAGAGTTGCTGTGGCTCATTTTGGCACGGCCACCATCACCAACTCGAAGTCTGAGTTTACAGATAATTAGTGGATAATTAGTGGCAATTAGTGGATAAATCTCAGAATTAGTGGGGCCATGGTTCAAAAGTTATAAGGGATACAAGGTGGCCGTGCCAAAATGAGGCTCATTTTGGCATGGCCACCTTTTATCTCTGAATCCACGGGTCGTAGCGAAGATCTGATTACACCAATAATTAGTGGATAATTAGTGGGAATTAGTGGTTAAATCTCAGAATTAGTGGGGCCATGGTTCAAAAGTTATAATGGATACAAGGTGGCCGTGCCAAAATGAGCGCTCATTTTGGCACGGCCACCTTGTATCTCTGAAACCACGGGTCGTAGCGAAGATCTAATTACACCAATAGTGGATAATTAGTGGGAATTAGTGGATAAATCTCAGAATTAGTGGGAGCTTCTATGAAAAATTATATCAATTTTTCATTTTCCCATAGTAGATGTACAATCGCGTACATGAAGCTTATTGATAATTTGAATTAACAACTTAAAATTGAAAGGTATAAAGAGTCTAGGTAAGAATCTAGGTATATAGAGTGCAAGTAAGTAAATGAGAGAGAATCGGATACATGTGTGGATATAATTGTACATGACATTAATTTAATGTCGGGAACCAAAAAAAAATAAACTAGTTAGTATATAAATGCATTTCTTTAAAAATATAAAGAGGCTCATTTGAATGCTTTAAAATTTAATTATTAACCGACTTCAAAGAAAAGATGAGGTTCTTTTTTACTATTGTATGTAGATAAACTATGTCCGTCGATATATCCATCAATTGTAGACCGATTTTCAAAATTCTTTTAATTCCATTACCGAGGTGGTCCCATTGTCACCAAGTCACGATCTTATGACGATGAAAAGCACATAAGTCAAACGATTATATGCATACATAATCGTTCGACTTATGTTCTTTAGTCTGCCGAACCTTTGTTTGTAGGCACACACAACGCGTTACTTATTTTTTTTTTCTAATGATATTAATGTACCTATTTGCGTCTGATTGATATGTCATCTTCCCATGTTGATTAGCTGGTGATGGGAGGTACCTAAAACTCCTCAACGGTAGAATTCTTTATAGCTTTATGATTGAGCGCTGTTCTAATGGCGAGTGGGCCATTAAAAAAAAAACATTTAGTGTTTAATCATCATCATCATCATCATCATCTCAGCCAAAAGACGTCCACTGCTGGACAAAGGCCTCCCCCAAGGATCTCCACAACGACCGGTTTTGTGCTGCTCGCATGTTAATGTTTAATAGATAAATCAAAAATTCCCCCATTACACTAAAAAGCAAAATTTAAAATAAAAGTTTAAAAACAGATTTTAAAAATGTAACTAAGATGTTAGAAATCATTTACTTAACTTACATACTTACACGATTCCAATATTTACAATAATCAGTAATTACAATAGTCAGTGCTAGTAATCTAAAACTAATTCATGATATGCTGGCACCGACTCATGTATTCGTGTTTTTATTCTGTTTGGTGCTTTGACTGTATTCTGTTACGCCTATATTAAGTACTTACTTATATTAAGTACTATCTATTTATTTAATTAAGTTCAGTTTTTTTTTTGATTAGGTATTTAATATAATGTGGCAACTACTATTATTATTATTCAGAGGTGGCAAAAGTGACCTGGCAACACCTTGTTGTACCTACATATTCATTCAAATTCACACAACATTTAGGATAGTGTCTACAATCATAATAAAATTGCACCTAGACAAACTTTTGTACGAACTAAGATATTTATTCACTGAGTAGTCTTTTTTCATCTTTTAAAACAAAGTACTTTACCACAACTTAACAAGAAAAACTACACGTTTACACAAGTGTGAATGACTTTATTTCGTACAGCACAAGGTTCACAATACCTCATACACAGATAAAGCAATCAAAACAATGAACTTCGCTACCCTTCTACTTTTTCAAAGACGTAACAGATGGTGCTGAATCAATTAATTTCATTGCCAAAATAACCTTTATAGTCTACAACTGAATGATCAATTTTGTATCAATGTTGACAATAAGTTCAAGTAATAACTAAATGCTTATGTGCGCGACTGCACGTTGTTTTTGTATGGAAAAAAGAAGTTGCTATAACTTTTGAACCATGGCCCACTAATTCTGAGATTTATCCACTAATTCCCACTAATTATCCACTTATTATTGGTGTAATCAGATCTTCGCTACGATCCGTGGTTTCAGAGATACAAGGTGGCCGTGCCAAAATGAGCGCTCATTTTGGCACGGCCACCTTGTATCCCTTATAACTTTTGAATCATGGCCCCACTAATTCTGAGATTTATCCACTAATTCCCACTAATTATCCACTAATTGTTGGTGTAATCAGATCTTCGCTACGACCCGTGGTTTCAGAGATACAAGGTGGCCGTGCCAAAATGAGCCTCATTTTGGCACGGCCACCTTGTATCCCTTATAACTTTTGAACCATGGCCCCACTAATTCTGAGATTTATCCACTAATTCCCACTAATTATCCACTAATTATCTGTAAACTCAGATTTCGGGTTGGTGATGGTGGCCGTGCCAAAATGAGCCACACGGAGAGTTGGACCCAGAACCTCCGGTTATGGGGCCGTGCGATTATCCACTCGGCCCCCGAGTCGATCTAATAAGAATAGTCTTCTGTTAACAAAGGACATAAAATAAAACTGGAATTAATACAACATCCGTCTATTAGTAAACATAAAATATAAAGATTCCACATTCCAATTACACTTCTTATGTAAAAATAGATTTAATAATAAAACATTTTGTAAAATTTGGAATGTATGTGGTCCCACATAGCCTTTTAAACATTAAAGGTTAACAGATTTGTACTTATCAATTAAAAAAAATACAAAAAACGTTCATGATTGTAACTAACTTTTGCATCTATAGCAAACATCTGCAAAATTTACTATCACTATTTACTTATATAAACTAATTTGCGCCGCCTCACAACCCTTTGATAAGATTTTCGAAACCGTTACTTTTTAGATAGGAGAGTCTTGATGAGTGATTCGAGTTTCCTAGTGTCCGCAGCAAACTTCCTAATACCATCGGATAGTTTGTCAGTAGCCATTTGGTCTTCATTGAGGTGCCAGCGGAACTGAGCCTCTGTCAGAGATATTTTCTCGATGTCGCTCTCGGCAGCTACTTTCGGGTCGAGAGCCTGAAAGAAAATGTCAATTGTAAAATACCCATTTTTTTATCAATATGACTTGGTACTGCTTTGGAACTATTATTCATTATTTCTAAGGAAAGTCGATATTGAAATAAGTTTTGTGGTGGCATCAAAGTAGTAGAGAATTTAGATGTATAGGTAATGTTTTTACAAGTCATATTTTTTAAAATAACCATATATAATAAATATTAAATTTATACCAACACTTATTTTGAATATGACATAACAACCTTATATTATGTCAGATATTATGTCAGTCATACCGGTATGAAGCAAATTTTATTACTTGCAATATTTGTAGCTTATCAACTATCTATATTAGTTTACGTAAACACCCGATTCCTTAGATAACCGTTTATGTATTAATTACTTATATATTAGACGCTATCGGTCTTTCTGCACCTTCATTGTTGTTGAGATAGACACTCATTGTAATTAAATTAATAAATTGTAAATCATCCGACGTTTTATTATATTAACATAGTAATATTTCTCATATCAATTAATGGTCACTTTCTTTATTTTATCAGAGTACTTTCTTTTTGACAGTGTAAACAAACCACTGTTCATCCCCTTCACGTGCCGCTAGGGTGACTGGGATCACCGGTTTGGCAATCACCAGTAGAACTTATCAGAGCCGCCGTAACATGAATGTTTGTAGCATTGTCGTGTTCCGGCCTCATTGGCCTTATCATCACTTAACATCAGGTGAGATCAAGGCATTGTGCATCCGTAAAATATTAAAAAAAAAAGAGTACGAGAGAGTGGTATGACATTTATTCACTATAGGCATTATTAGTTTATTATCATCATCAGCTCATTTTTATGTCCCCACTGCTGGGGCACGAGCCTTCCCTATGGATGAATAGGGGGAACGGGCCCTAAACCACCACGCGGGCCCAGTGCCGTGCGGTGGTTGTTAACGACTGCTAATGCAGCCGGGACCAACGGCTTAACGTGCCCTCCGAAGCGCGGAGGAGCTTGAGATGATAAGTTTTTGGTTACCCATCCGATGATCGGCTTTTGCGAAAGTTGCTTAACCTTAGCAATCGCAGAACGGGCTCGTGAACCACGGCGCCATCGAGCTCAACCTCCTCGTCCTATTAGTCTATTCTATAGGGCATTATATAAATAAATAAATAAATGTTTCCCACACTCACACCAATTATCTAGCCCCAAGAAAAGCTTCCTTAAGAAACTTAATAAATGGTTATCTAGACAACATATAAACATACTTAATATACTTAAATACATACTCATTATATGAATAAATAAATAAATGTTTCCCACACTCACACCAATTATCTAGCCCCAAGAAAAGCTTCCTTAAGAAATTACAAAAACAAAATGTTTAAAAAATTTCCACGAGCAGAATTTGAATTAGAATTGTGATTAGAGCACCTGACCCGGTATGACAGAAACATACTTAATATACTTAAATACATACTAAACACCCAGACCCGAAACAATTTAGAAAACAGGTATTTCTAAATTGATCCGACCAGGGATCGAACCTGGGACCTCAGAAATGGCGACACCATGAAAACCGGTGTGCAAGTCACTCGACCAAGGAGGTCGCAATGGAGGTCAACATTTTTTTTTTTTAAACTAAACTTACTCTCTTGAGGGGTTGGTCACTGGCGGCGAGGTCTTGTAGCAACTTAGGGCTGATAGTAAGCAGGTCACTTCCAGCCAACGCGCGGATCTCGCCCACGTTGCGGAATGACGCTCCCATCACCTGCGTCTTATACCCGAACTTCTTGTAGTAGTTATAGATGCGCCCCACCGACTGCACGCCAGGGTCATCCTTGCCTTCATACGTCTTCTTTGTGTGTTCCACGTACCTGATACAGATATTGTCGTCAGTATGTAATGTATGTAGTTTGATTTTTTTTTAAAAAGGTTTAGATCTTCCTCGTGTAGGTAGTTGAGATTAATGATTGTATCTGCTGTATTTTGAAAATAAAGAAATTTATTATTTATTATTATTTACGAGTATACTAGTGGTTGCTTGTATCTTATATAAGCAATGAAAAATTTCAAAAGATTGAATGTGAGTTTGGTTTAGCATTGACAGATTTCGGCCGCTCCTCTTCCATTTTTGAAATTTTTTAAGAGTAATAGGCGTGTGTGTCAAATACATATTATGCGTGCGTGTCAAATACATGGTAGTGTGTGTAATGTTTGTTATATTGATTTAATCTTAGATGAATGAAGGTCTCGCTGCGCTCGACTAGATACCGCCGGCGTACTTGTCAAATGCGAAAAAAATACTACGCCAAATTGGCGTACCCGAGCCAGTCACTCTGACAGCTTTGTGTGAGGTGTACGTACCGAATGTTTTAATTAATTTTGAGCATAATCCGAAGTAAAAGGACAGTTTGCGTAATCATATTGTGTAAAAATAATACTACAAGAAATAAGAAGGACACTGGGATCACATACCATCAGTAATTATCGTATAATTTTGAAATTTCAACATAAAATAACATGAACTATAAACGCCATTCAGTGTTGCCGCGTATACGAGAATCAAGTTCCCCGTGGTTGAGATTTTTATAATGTGGTGTTACCTATTTCATTTATCTTAACTAGCTATTTATTATTAGTACTTATTTGTTATTTATTATATACTTAACCTAGTTTTATATTAGTTAATGAGTATCTTTGTAATCTATACACATAAGGTGTAAAAATGTTTGCTAGGCTCGCGGTGATTTATTGGGACGGGTTCAAGACGATATTTCGACTTTGACACAAGCCATGTTATCGGTGCTATACATCAAGTTAATTTGATTCGGCTAGTAGTTGAGAAGTATTTACAAATTCGACTTCATTATATATCCAAAAGAGAAAATTTGCAAAAAAATGAAATTTCCAAAAGGCAAATGTATCGTAAACTTGAACAAGTTACTGGAATGTAATTTTTAATTATTAATAAAAATAGTAGATTTTTATAGTAGGTTAAACTAAATGTATACCTAAAATGTGTTTATTGTTTTATTCAAAATTTTTCTTTTCTACACGACTTTTAATTGTAAATTAACCTTCGTAAGACTGACTTTAAAGAGTTATTGTGAAGTTTTATTTAGTTCATAAATAAACGCACGGAATTAAACTAATAAATTAAAGCTCTACGATAATAAGCATCAAAGAATATATATTTTAAAGTGACAAACAAGACATGTAAAAAAACAACATTGCTAAGTAACACAGTAAAACCATAAAGTTAAGAAAGGAGGTCTTTCTTCACACCCGCATTACTTTTTAGAATGGAGTCTTGTAGTCCAATTCTGTGGCTTAGCATAGTTAGCCTTGGTCCGAAAAGGGGTTTAGTAAACATGTCTGCCAGTTGGAGATCAGTAGAAACTTGCTTAATAACGAAGTCACCATTCTGCAGACATTCTCGAATAAAGAAGTGCTTTATTTTTATGTGTTTCGTTCTTTTGTGAAACTCATAAGGTGGATTCTCAGAGAGCTTGATGGTAGACTCGTTATCGACGTAAATGACTGGCTTCTCAATCACACCTACTAATTCCTCTAGGAGTTCTTTTAGCCATAGAGCTTCTCTCGCAGCTTCAGTTAGAGCTACAAGTTCCGCCTCTGTTGACGAGATTGCAACTGTTGGTTGCTTCTGGCTTTTCCACATAATAGGGCCAGAGAACAGGAAAACCATTCCCGATGTTGAATGTCCCGTAGATGTGTCGCCACCAAAATCAGCGTCACTGAAACATATTAGCTTCTTCTCCCGGCTTTTAGCGAAAACAAGTCCATTGTTTATGGTACCCTTAAGGTATCTAAAAATTCGCTTGACTCTAATTGCATCAAGTTTTGTAGGTTTTTCTAAGTTTCTTGATGCCACACTCACCGCATAACTTATATCTGGCCTTGTAGCGACCATCAGGTACGCTAGAGCTCCGACGGCTTGACGATAGGGAAAGGAAGAATCTAAATCATCATCTTCTTCATCTCTGTCAGATTTTACTGCCGGGGTTGGAGTCGATTTACAGTTGGCCATTCCAAATTTTTCTAAAATCTTCGCAGTGTATGACTTTTGGTTAAGAGTTATTTTGCCTTCGCAGGTTTTATTTATTTCAAGTCCGAGGAAATACGAAGCCGGTTTTGTAGTTATTTTAAATCTGTTTTGTAACTCTTCTAAAAATTCTTTTCTAGACTTTACATTAATTGAAGCAACTAAACCGTTATCTACGTAAAGCGCAATCAAAACTTGTTTACGTAGGTAAAGGCAAGGGTCTTTAGCGCTTTGCTTGAAACCTGAACTTATTAGGTACTCTGATATGCAATCGTTCCAGCATAGTGGAGCCTGCTTTAAACAGGCTAGGCTAGGCTAGGCTTCTTTTCAGTTTACATACTTTATTAGTACCATCATCAAATCCTTCTGGTTGCTTCATATAGATTTCTTCTTTTACAGCTCCGTTCAGGAATGCTGTAGAAATATCGAATTGCTGCAGCACCAGGTCTTCTTGAGCGGCTATCCCCAAGACAGCTCTTATCGTACTTAGTCGGGCGACTGGACTGAACGTCTTCTGATAGTCAACTCCAGGTTTTTGTAAAAACCCTTTCACTACAAGTCTTGCCTTATAACGCTCGATAATACCATCAGGATTTCTTTTAATTTTGTAGACCCATTTGCAAGACAGAGGTTTTCGATTTTTAGGTTGGTCGACTAGTTCCCAGGTTTTCATTTCATTTAATGATTTCATTTCACTCTGCATGGCTTCTAACCATTTAGTTTTATCATTGCTGTTGATAGCAGTTTGAAATGTTTGAGGTTCTGTTTCGTTTTCGGTATTCATCGCTGCCAAAACATAGTCCTCAAGTCCTTTCGGAATTTTTATCTCCGACCTATTACGGAGATTGTATGGCCTCCGTTCCTCTTGCTCTTGTATGGACCCATCGACAACAGGTCTATCTCATTCTATTCATTCTATCTCATGGTTTTGATCTGATAAGTTTTCTCCATTCTCGTCGATTTCAATGATGTCATAAAATGGTTCGTTTTCATTTGGTTCATCAAGATCTTCTATGTTGTCTATATCGTTTTCATTTGCGACGATGTCATAAAACAACTCATTTTTGTTTGATTTGTGATCTGACAATAGGTTTGGTGAATTTTGTTCGTTATCGTAAAACATTTTCTTCAGAATACGAACATCTTTGGAAATCATTGTACTTTTCTTTGATGGCACATAGATTCTGAACGCTTTTGAGACTTCGGAGTAGCCAGCAAACATTCCAGGTAAAGCCTTTGACGAAAATTTGTTTTCACGTTTACCTTTCTTTAGGACGAATGCTTTAGCACCAAATACGTAGAGATGGTTTACGCAGGGTTTTCTTCCCACCCATCTTTCAAATGGTGTTTGGTTATCTATATTTTGATTAATGCTCCGGTTTGACAAATAATTAGCAGTATAAACCGCTTCTGCCCATAAACACATAGGGGCTTTTGATCCCAGCATCATGCATCTCGCTTTTTCAATTAGGGTTTTATTTTTCCTTTCCGCGATGCCATTTTGATGAGCAGTGTATGGAGCTGATAACCTTCTTGCTATTCCGTGTTGTTTCAGAAACGAGTCGTATTTCTGGTTTCGGTATTCTGTACCATTATCGCTTTGTAAGCATTTAATTTTATTTTCTGTAAAGTTTTCGACTTCTGCTTTGTAGTCTATGAATTTTTGCAACACTTCGTTCTTATTTTTAATGAAATATACTCGGCAGTATCTACTGTAGTCATCGATAAAAGTTACGATGTATCTGTTACCGTTCAGGGAAGGTTGCTTAAATGGACCACACACGTCACTGTGGACGATTTCAAGGCGTTCAGTCGTACGTGAGGTGTTTTTGTCAGATGGCTTGCTGGGAACTCTGCTCAGTTTTCCTTGTATGCATATTTCGCATTCTCCCAAAGAACTGTCCTTGTCAAAATTGAGTCCAATTAGGGTTTCATTCTTCAAGGCGAGCTTCATGTCTTTTTCATTCATATGTCCCATTTTGCAGTGCCATTGCTTAATATCTGTTGGCTCACGTTGTTTTTGGTCATCTTTACATTCTGCTTTTGCAGCATTAGCTTTATGTCTTCTAATATTATTATTTTTAGTTTTCAGGTAATAAAGGCCATCTTCTTCTCTTAATGCTTCCATTTGTACTTTTCGCTTATGATCTCTAATTATTGCTTTATTCTTCGTGAATAAGACAGACAATCCCTTATCAGTAATTTTTCCAACAGAGAGGAGATTAGCACACAAGCTTGGTACATAAAGTGCATCAGTTAAAGATATTCTTCCTTCTTTAATTTCAAAATCTGCAGGACCTGAACCTTTTATATCTGCAGTTTGGTCTTTTGACGCTAGTCGTAAAGTCTTTGATATATTGTTAATTTCAACGAAGGGTTTGTCCGAAAAAGTCATGTGCGATGTGCATCCACTGTCAAGTATCCAGCTTTCTTTTGTTTTTTCACTAATAAAGTAGCAACTGTAGAGGTTTGTTTCGCTTTTGTTTGGTGTGCATGAACTGTTCTTAGGTTTTCTATTCTTTTTGCTGGTATTTTTATTTTTCGACCAACATTTTGATGTGTCATGACCTTTCTTTTTGCAGATTTTGCAAAAGGCATAGAAAACTTCTTCAGTGCTGCTGGAATTGCTTGTACCAGGGACATCACGGCGACGAGCATCACTCTCTTCAATAATTTTAATTTTTAGCTTTTCAGGATCTGGCAGCGAATCTTGAGATTCGATTGCAGTTCTAAAATTTTCATAATTAGGAGAGAGGCTGTACAACATCATTATAGAAAGTAGGTCACTGTTGATGTCTATGTCCATGTCTTTTAATTTATCGACTGTGTCCATCATTCTATTTAGGTGTTCGCGTATATCATCGCCTTCATCAAGTTTTGCTAAAATTAACTGTTTTAAAAGAGTAGCTTTCCTAGCGGGACCCTTGCTTGCATATATTGATTCGAGGGTTATCCAGACATCTCTAGCAAATTTGCAGTTTTTAACTTGCCTCAGTTCACCAGGTGCTATCAGCAGCATCAGCTCTGATTTCGCTAGTTCGTCTTCGTCGAGTTGGGCTTGTGTCGCGTCTTTTTTCGGATACTCTGACACATTTTTCCATAGCTTATTTTTAATTAAGTATGCTCTGGCGTGTATGCGCCAGGTGTCATAGTTCTCTTTATCGAGGGCTTCCAACCCTACTTTAATACGTATAGTTGACATACCCGTTTTGTTTAAATTCCTTTTACGTTGAAAACTTCATATTTTATTTATTACACTTGAACTCTACGCTCTGCTACCATGTGAAGTATTATTTAGTTCATAAATAAACGCACGGAATTAAACTAATAAATTAAAGCTCTACGATAATAAGCATCAAAGAATATATATTTTAAAGTGACAAACAAGACATGTAAAAAAAACAACATTGCTAAGTAACACAGTAAAACCATAAAGTTAAGAAAGGAGGTCTTTCTTCACAGTTATATAGGTACTAAATAATGTGTAACCAAACTATTGACGGGTAGAATAGAAATAGAAAGAACTATTTTCGTAACACCTTATTTATATATGATTACTTTTAATAAAAATTTGTAAATATTACATGTCAATAAAAAAGCATTCAAAGGCTTAATCATTGATATACATAACCTACCATTTTTTTAAAGAAGAAACGTACGCCTAACCTATGTACAAATATATTGATACAATCGCTTATAATTAATTATTCATTTTTAAGTATTTTACAATTACCTACCATAATTACCTATAACCAGTAACTTAACTAATAGGCTACAGCATAAAATATATTTCCCATTAAATCGGGTAACAGTTGAGTACTGGCAACACAATTTTTCGCGCACACTAGCAATGAGTTGCCGCATTCACGAAGCTATTGTTTGTAGGAAGCGCGGTATCTAGTCGAGCGCAGCGAGACCTTTCATTCATCTAAGGATTTAATTTATTTTCCATGCATAATTTTAAAAAAATATTAACATTCTTTACTCCTTCTCTATATAAACTATAAGTGTGCGAAATTTCATACTCCTCCGTCCACGCAATTTTCACGTATTAATATACAGATTAGTATAAAATCATTCCAATATGTCAACTGTTTCCATCGATTTTTTTTGGAGAGACTGCTGTTTGCCTTTTAATTCCTTTTCACCATCACCGGAGTTTTTTGGGGGCGGCGAAAATCTTAAAAGGTACCTTAAGCCAGACGATCAAAACTGCGTCAGTGCGTTTCTCGACGGAATGGCAACATGTAACCGTGTTTTCCCTACTAAATTCTCGTTCCGTCGATTTGGTATTTAAACTAGTTTTTGAACAGCATTGAAGCAGTAACAAGCTTATTAAGATTACACCAACAGCAATACACACTAAACTAATTGCAAAGGTTCTAATATGTTATTTGGTTGGCGGTGCCGAAATCCCATACAAATTACAGTTCATTTTACTTGTTGCGATAGTCAAAAACACTTGCAATCAGCACACCAAATGGGTTGCACTTATGAATGCCATCTTACGAAGCTGAATACAGATTAGAAAAATATGCCAGCTTCAATAAAGTTTAATTAAAAATAAATGTTGGCATTTATTTCTAGTTTAATTGTACAAAAAAAATCCTTGAGCTATTTGTCATCTTATAATTTGCAAATATTTGAGCACCTATGTAAGGAATTAAGCAAATGTGTAGGAACTTGTTTCTATAGTAAATCAAACTATTATTTTACCTCAAACAAATACATACTTAAAAATATGAACTTTTCTTAACTATGGTTGGTTCAGAAATGCAACTTAGAAACATTTTTTAAGAGCTTACCAATCCAAGATTCGTCCAACAAATGGGGAAATAAGAGTAACGTTAGCCTCTGCACACGCTACTGCTTGATATAAAGAGAACAGCAGTGTTAAATTGCAGTGGATTCCATGTTTCTTCTCCAATTCTCTAAAAATTTATAAAGCAATATAAAATTTATATAATAATTATATATATAGTTTTACTGTATTTGTATTGTATTTTATTGTAGTTATAATTTATATCAGATACTTAGATGTCTTTAAGCACTTTAAGGTAGAACATTATGATTATTAAGTATGTTTTTTTTTTAATGATATTTGTTACAGTAACTTACCTTGCAGCTTGAATGCCTTCCCAAGTCGAAGCCAGTTTAATCAAAATTCTTTCTTTATTAATTCCATAATCAGCAAATATATTGATAAGTTTTATTGCCTTAGCAATGCTGGCTTCCTTGTCAAAGGAAATCCTGAAATTATAGACATTATAATTTTAAGAAATGGGCTCACAAACTTTTTATTAAATCATTATTTTAGGTAATAACATAAAATGATATCTTTATCACAATAAGTAGGTACAAATTTTTTAAACATACCTTGCATCAACTTCCACTGACACTCTGCCAGGAATAATTTTAAGTATTTCACAGCCAAATAATACACTGAGCATATCCAAAGTTTCTGCAGATTGCTCCTCAACCGTGCTGTAAAATGTATAACAATAATTAAATTACATGATCCCCAAGCCTCTTAAAAAACAAGCATTACACGTTTTTTAATAAATGTTTACATGTTTTGCCTGTTTCAGTTCAATGTTCCTACAAGAATATTGTATTTCATTAGGTTAGACAGCAGACACAATTTTTTTACTATGTAGCATACACTAACAACATTTTACAAAATAGTTTTTTTTACCTTCCTGTTTCCTTTCCATATTTAATGGCTTTGTCAAGCAAATGTTGGTATTGTTCCATTCCAGCAGCTGATAGAATCAGACTGGGGTTTGTGGTGGCATCCGTGGGTTTGTAAGCTTTCATAGCTGAAAAGATATTTTAAAATACAATGTATCCCATTTGGGAATTCCCATTCCCATTCGCTGGAATATTGCAATAGGTTTCAACCTATTGCAATATTCCAGAATCATCACCATATCAGTACATTCCATAACAACATTTAGAAAGTACTTCTATACAACAGTGACATTCATAAGGTTAAATTGACTAGGTATCAGTAAACATTACAAGGTCATTACAAGATTTTACTGCAATAAAATAAAGTAAGAAACTTTAAATGGTTAAAAATATAAAAAGGGACAATCAACAGGACCTTAAACTGAAAAACTTAATTTTATTGCAACAGGCGGGACTGTATAATAATAGAATTTGTTAGAAATTTACACCATTCCGATTTTTTATCTAATTATAAAAAATAAAGATAACTACTAATTATAATTAAATTATAATTAAAATCTAAATCAAAATTAAAGTTAAACTTTTGGTACTAACTAACCTTCAAAATCCCCGGTATCTGCTACCACAGTGGAATACTGTTTTAGTTGCTCCAAGGCGCTCATTTTCGTGCGTTTGGATTGAGGTTCACCACTCATACTGAATAATTTTGAACTGAAAGGTAATAGGTAGGTAGGTAATTATTAAAATTCCAAGTTAACCGGAGCGCGAACACAAACGCAAAACTTGTAACGCACGATCCGTCGCTTAGGTAGCTTTGAAGGTGACCTCTCAGGCTCACGAAACGTACCCGTAACTTTAACGTCGCTCAACTTAGCCGGTGCGGCGCCGGCGCTATTAACGCTGACTCATAGCATATCATTGTCATAACGCAGTTATATTATTTTGAGGTAGGTAAAGGTAAGTAAAACAACTCAACTCAAGTATATTGTTTGTGATTTGTAACGTTGCTTCCTACCTTTCCCATCATGGTTAAACTATTTACAAATTCAATGTCTCACTCAAATCACCAAGCAAGTGTAGTTCTATCATCATTCCGGACTTCCGGTGCACTCAACCACCAACATTGCAATAAAATACCTACCACAGAACAAAGGTACCTAATCCCTAAATCCTATTTTTCCCCTTCCTTTAATTTTAGAAAATTATGAAACACGTCTCGATTTATTAATAACCGAGAGACAGAATTGAATACCAATTTTCATGAATGTATCTATAGCATAGATATATTTCACTCAAATATGCATTTTCTATTACTACCTATTACCTATATTGAGAAAACTTTGAAAAATCCTTCTCCTTTACTTCTTGGTCTGAGTTAAGTGTTAGGTACCTATTTCTTTTGAGTCTATCTGGGTTACGTCATGTAAAGGAGCTAATGTAAAAATCACAGACTAATAGGAGATTAACTCTACTCTTTGGATACTACGTTTTAGGTAAATAAGTTACCTCAGTAACACACTTGCAAAGCGTTCTAGATTCTAGGAGTACAGGGGTTTGGGTTCGTGGCCCAAATACAGAGTAGATAAAAACTCATGTGGCCCAAACCCCTGTACTTAACGTAACTTTTTCAAACTATCAGCTGCAAAATGCTAATTTCTAGTTAAGTGAGCAACATGACAAATGCGACGATAATAATTAAAATGTTTAATGATAATCGCCGCAAGTCATTTACTTCCGGCGATTATCACTAAACCTGTTAATTTTTAAGCTCCCCCAATTCTCTTACATTGTTTTGGTGAATGAAGAAAGAAGTGGGTTTTGGGGTCGAGAACATTTCTGGCTGGTCTTTTGTTTGCCAACATAACCTGCAGGTTATGTTGGCAAACAAAAGCAGATAATCATTCGTATACATTATAAAAAAAAACTATCGATAATAAAACTATCGATTATGTTACAACGCAACAATAAATGTAATGGGTATAAATATAAGTAGTTTTCGAGAACGATCACGTGTACGCCAGCTTGATCGTAATGCCAGCGTACACCCTAAAAAAGGTCCTTATTTCTTAAACTAAGGAGGCACTAATTATTTTATGTTTGCAGTAATTAAAAGCACTAATTACGCATTAAAAGAGGCCATAACAACAAACGTTAATTAGACCATGTGTACGTCAGCTTAACAGACACGTTTTTGAGAACGGTCATGGGTACGCCCGCCAGCTTGATCGTGATGCCAGCGTACACACTAAAGAAGGTCTTTATTTCTTAAACTAAAGAGGCACTAATTACTTTGTGTTTGCAGCGCAGTAATAAGGAAGTTTCCATTTTTACAAAAATAAAAAATACTAATATAAATTGAAAGGCAATAAAATTATAATATATATGTTGAAAGAATTATTTAAATAACTTGAAAAATGACAAAATGAATCAACTTTTACTGAATCCCAAACGAATTTTGAAATGCGCTCGGAGCATTTGCTCTGTGACGTCACAAGTCTCGTCGGCTTAGCGGCTGTTTAGAGTGTTTCGTTCGTCGCTTGTTGGTCAAAGTAAGTACATGGAACGCGGCGTGTGTGTCT
Source organism: Eudonia lacustrata (assembly GCA_947562085.1). Lineage (NCBI taxonomy): Eukaryota > Metazoa > Arthropoda > Insecta > Lepidoptera > Crambidae > Eudonia > Eudonia lacustrata. The sequence continues at coordinate 10,569,850 of OX387316.1, read as the reverse complement.
GTGTGAAAAGTATTAAGTAATATTAATATATTTTGTTTAATAAACATATTTTAGATAAGTAATAACATGATAAAAGTAAAATTTAGACGATGGAGAGTGGATTTGTGCGTGGACAGTCTAATAATTTACCAAAATTCAACATGGTTATGGTTTTGGATTTTCTGGCAAACAATCCACTGTACACAAGTGCAGAGGTCAAAGGAGTGCAACTTTCAACGCAAGTACCTACCTACTAAGTCCTACATAATGATTTTAATCAACCGCGTAACAATCACAAGAAATAACTTCTCATCAGTTTGCTGCAGCTTTTATTCGTTTTAGGAATATCGGTGTAAGTACTCCCGCCTAGTTTAGTTTTATTCACCATTGGTAATTTATTAACGAAACACTTATAGGTAGGTAAGTATATGTATAGAACGAGCCGGCAAAATCTCGCTGCCTCCAGGGATTTGTTTTATTTATATTTTATGGGATTTGTTTTATTATATATCGATATCGATTTTTCTACATTAACATATATTATTTATATATACTATGGGTGTTCAATAAAAAGTGATAATGAGTATGAAGCAGTTATATACCTATATTATTTATTGTTATTTTATTTCTCGACATAATCACCTTTGAGGTTTATACACTTCATCATCATCATCATCAGCCTACACACGTCCACTGCTGGACATGGGCCTCTACACACTTATACACTTGCTATATCGTTTTTCTAATCTCCCAATAGATTCCCTTCTTGAAAAAATCTTCATCTTGATCGCTTAAAAAACCATGTACGGCGGCAATCACTTCCTCATCATCATTGCCAAATTTGTGACCTCTTAGTTGTTCTTTTAACCGCGGGAACAGGTAGAAATCACTAGGCGCAAGGTCTGGTGAGTACGGAGGATGTTCCATCAATTCAAATCCAGCATCTTGGATAGCAGTCATCGCATCTTGGTGAAACAACACAACTTTTTCATGTCCAAATGTTCATCACTACATAGTATAAAAACAAAGTCGCTTCCCGCTGTCCCTATCTATATGTGTGTATGTATGTATGTATTAAAACTACGCAACGGATTTTGATGCGGTTTTTTTAATAGATAGAGTGATTCAAAAGGTAGGTTTATAATATGTATAAATACATGCATGATATAGTAGAGAACACTGATAATTTTAGAGGTTTTACATTTTTTTGCGCTTACATTGCAAACGCTGGCTGAACCCTACGAGATAGATCAAAATAATGTACAGTCGGTGGCAGATCAACCTACCCAAATCTGTCAAATTTCTCCAATGAATATTGATCCTTAAAACGTAACAATAAAGTTCAAAATTGCTAGTGTATTATACTATGGATACTTCCTATCGAAATCTTTAGTTCTTCAGCTACAAAACGAACAGTAACACGACGATCTGCCAAAACAATCTTTTTAACTTTTTTATCATTTGTTCGGTAACTGCCGTCGTAGGGCGTCCCAAGCACGGGTCGTCTTTAGTTAAAGTTCTTCCTCTCTTAAACTCGGCATACCACCAATATTTATAATGTACTTTACCATCAGTTTGCACGGTTTCCATAATGATTCCACAAAGATAATATCCGTTCCGTCTTGATCTAACCAAAAGTAATAACCGACCGGCTGACCGCGCATCGACGACTACACTCGACTCGAGCGAGTCGCGCGCGAGACTTGTGATGTCACGAGGTTGTTGCGCGGCCGCGCGAAGAGAAGTTTTAAAGCGGACGGGAAAAGTATCATAACTTCGTCATTTATTATTGCAAGGTTAGTACCATTTTTAAAAAATAAATTTAAAAAAATGGAAACTTCCTTATTACGCACTAAAAGAGGGCATAACAACAAACTTGAAATCGACCATGTGTACGCCACCTTAATGGACACAAAAAACCTTGCTTAAAGTTAAACAGCTTAGCCTTCTGATATTATTTATTTGGTGCTAAAGTGAAGCTCTATTGGATTTCAGTTAAATTGGTGATGTTTGGGACTTTGGGACTTTACTAATAATAATAATAAATTCGTTTATTTTCAGGCAACAATTTAAAGTTACAAAAATAACAGGCCCATAGATAAATACCTTATAAACTAACATATACATACCAATATTCAATTTTTGTTAGTAATATAAAACTTAATTTATGTTAGTAATTATTTCGACACTTTCGGTGTCGCATCGGTGGCGCTCAAAGGTAGCCTTCCACGAAAACGTCTGAACACCACTCCCTTCGGCCAGAAGTCTTCTCTCATGAAGGCGTCCAGTTTTGTTGATGGGACTCGCACCACAAATGCTTTGAAGCTAGTGTTGTGGCGCGACTCCAGCGGCTCCACCCTCAAAAGGAAGTTGGTCTTCGTTTGTATGTAATCTGCGATCTCCTTCACGGTAGTGGTGTAGTGCAGGCGAGACAGATACATGGCCGTGGTCGGTGTCGCAGCATGCAGCAGGAAGTTAGGCCCTTTCGGTGCGGTGCCGCGGCTGTTCTGGCTAACCCGGAGTGCCTTTTTGTTTCGGACCACAGTGAAACCATCATCACCACGATCCGGTACAACGGCTCGAGGAGCCTTGGCTATAGCCGCAACTACGGCAGCGAAGTCCTTGCGACAGCTGACAGGCGTGCACGCTACAGGCACGTGCGGCATCGCAGTAGACGGCGGGGAGCGGGCGGCGGGCGGCGGCGGCGGCGGCGGCAGCGCGGCACTGGCAGTGACGCGGGGCGCGGGCGCAGGGGCCGCCTGCGCTCGAGTCAGTTCGAGTCGTGACGACGACAGCGTCGAAACTGCTGACTTGCAACTCGACATCGGCGTGCTCGTATCACAGCAAGCCCCTCGACGAATGTTGACATTCGAGACCGCGGGCGATGACCTACTTACCGCGAGTGATTCGCGTAAATCACTAACTTCCTTACGCAATTCACACACGGTATTTTCTGATGCTTGGAACTTCTGCATCACATCAGCCAAGCCCTTCTTCAGGATAACGATATCCTTAAGGAGGCTGGTGACGTCAACATGATCGAATGTGACTGGAGGCAGCTTGTTGAGATCCCTCACCACGAATGTCGGCATGTCATCAGGGTCGGTTTCCTTCAGCAGGGCGATGATCTCCTGCAGGCTCTTCTGTGTCCTGTCTCGTCTACGGGATACCATCTGGTCGCTCTTATTGAGTGACTCGTACAACAGCTTCTTAGCTCCAGCTACATCGTCTTCGCTGAAGCTGGACTTGCATATCTGCAGAGCGCTAACCTCATCCATAACGTCCAGCTTTTGTTGCAAGAACGCTAAGAGTTCGTTCGCCACAAGTTTAACTTCACTCATGGTGAGGGCTTATATCGAGCAGCGGCTTGCGCCGCGCTGCGCGCTCGTTAATAAAATATTATTAATACGATACGTATGCACCGATCCGCGCACTGCACACGACTTAAGTATGATTAATATACTTAGACCTCATAAATTTCTTGAGGAAATTGATATTAAGAATATTTTAAGAATTATTACTAGATATTAATTGAAGCAAAGATGCCGCACCGAGACACACAGCAACAAAAAGAAGAGCCACATGAGTTTAAACAAGAAAGAAAGTATAGGTGTGTCAGGAGTTTTTCTTAAATTATTTCCGTCGTCATCCGTTCAAATAGTAAATTGACAAAATACAGCACTGTCAGCACTTCACTAGCAATTCTAGAAAATTCGGGTTCAGTTCAGGCGAGTGCGGTAAACCGGCGTTCAATTTCGATTGATCGAGTGATTGTCAGACTGAAACAACGTGTTGTTATCGCGATTTCCTAAGAAAATTTGTAAGAATAAATTTGCTGAGTTGAAATACGTAAAATTTTTCCTCAACAATGGCCGCTATGTCCGTGATTGGCATAGATTTTGGTAATGAGTCTTGCTACATCGCCGTAGCAAAAGCAGGTGGTATTGAGACTATAGCCAACGATTACAGCCTTCGAGGGACTCCGTAAGTAACAATTTACATGAGCTTGTAAAATTTTCATTCTGCCCATTTCTGTTTGTCATGTCTACATGACACTGCTGGTGTAAAAAGGATGAAGAGGATAAACCTATTTTACTATGTGACTGTATGTGCACGTCAAAATATATCGTATTGTCATAGAAGCAATCTAATAGGAATTGCACATGTTACGATACTAACCAATGTACTTAAAAGCTTCCACTTTTTAGGGGTTCTTTAAACAGTAATCAGTTGTAATTGCTCTAAATCCAGGCCACAACAAGTTGAGCTTATTTTGATGTTGATCACTATCCCATTTCTATATTTTATTTTATTATTTCAGAGCATGTGTGGCCTTTTCACCCAAAAATCGAATATTAGGTGTTGCTGCAAAAAATCAGATGGTAACAAACATGAAGAACACTGTGTTTGGTTTTAAAAGACTACTAGGAAGAAAGTTCTCTGACCCACATGTACAGAAAGAAATAAAACATTTTCCATTCAAAGCAGAACAGAGAGCTGATGGTGGAATTGGCATAAGAGTAAATTATCTTGGAGAGGATAATGTTTTTAGCCCAGAACAGGTTTGTTACTTTATATCTTAAACATTTATCAATGACTCTGTGCAGTTAATTTAGTTAATTTACATTTAATAGATAGCCACTCTTTTATGGTTAAATTATTATACTACAATCTTTATAACAGATAACTGCAATGCTGTTCACAAAGCTAAAGGATATAGCAGCAACTGCCCTGCAAACACAAATCAATGATTGTGTTATATCGGTTCCAAGTTATTTCACAAATTCAGAGAGAAATGCACTGTTGAATGCAGCTTCAATCTCTGGTAAGTTAAATTATTAATATTAGAAAGTGCTTATAACTAACAAATGCTGCAACTTATGAAATGTGTGGTAGTTTAAATACTTTTGATATTCAATTTTTGTAACTGGTAAAAAACTATTTTGTAGTTTAAAAACAAATTGGTTTCAAGACAACCATAGATAAAACAATATTACTTTAATTAACAATGTAATTTTAATATTCAGTAGTTCAATAGTTGTCTAATGGACTATACCACAATAATGATGTCCATGAACCTTGACCTTGATTCACTAACAAAGAATCAATATTGTTTTCTAAATTTTAAGCGAACACTACACATTGAAATGAAATAACTGTTACAGATCTAATTGCGTTTATTTTACACATTACTTTTAGTTAATGTTTATCCTGATGTTTCGAACCCTTTGCTGGGTCTGTGGTCACAGGGAGACAGGTGTTGCTTGTCTCATAATTAGTTAACTAAACATTAACTAGAAGAATCAATAGTTCAATAAGGCCTGCTCATACATTTTATTCACTCACAAAAGTATAACTATTTATTCTCTATACCTGGCATAAAGAATATCATAAAATTTATTGTTTATTAGAAGGGGTTATTTAAATTGTTATTTTTAATATTTCAAGCAATTCCTATAATGTAATGGCCAAAACATTTGTGCAATTTCAGGTCTTAATGTGCTCCGTTTGATGAATGAGAGCACTGCCACAGCTCTGACATATGGCATTTACAAGCAGGACTTGCCAGCTCCTGAAGAGAAACCCAGGAACATTGTGTTTGTTGATTTTGGTCATAGCTCACTGCAGGTAATTTAAAGTCGTTATAATATTAATTACATGTTTTACATGATTTCCTGAATTACCTATACAATTTTCAGAAAGTAGTATTCATTATGTTAGAGTGTAATTAAATATTTAATGTTTATTATTTGTAGGTAACAGCTTGTGCGTTTAATAAAGGTAAACTGCGAGTGTTGGCTACAGCTAATGATCCTCAATGTGGTGGCCGAGACATTGATGCAGCTCTTGCTGAATATTTCTGTCAAGATTTTAGCACAAGATATAAACTTGACCCTAGAAAGAACCAGAGGTAATAGCTAGCAAGACATACAAATTGGAATTAAAGGATCCTGTACTGTTCAAGTTTTAACAAAAAATTTGAATTTCAGGGCATATCTACGTTTATTGCAAGAAGTAGAGAAATTAAAAAAACAAATGTCTGCAAATAGTACTCGCTTGCCCCTTAACATTGAATGCTTTATGGAAGAGCGTGATGTGTCTGGGGATATGCAGCGTGCTCAAATGGAGCAACTTAGTGCTGAGACATTTACAAGATTCGAAAGAACTTTGAGAGCTATTCTTCATAACTCAAGTATGTACATTTATTTTTTCACTTCCACTATGTACCACAACTAATGAAAATTATAACAAAAAAGATCATTATTATAAGAGACATTAAAATTTCTGCTTTATTTCAGAACTGCGACCAGAAGACATCTACTCTGTAGAGATTGTGGGTGGATCTACCAGAATCCCAGCTGTAAAAGGATTGATTGAGCTAGTCTTTGGAAAGCAGGCGTCAACCACTCTCAATCAGGTATAATAATTTGTTAGTTATTGGTAGAAGTTACATACATTTTTGCTTCTGTCAATTGGTCAATTGATGCTCTGTTGTTTTATCGGCCTAATAATATCCACAATCCGATCCGAACCCTTCGGAGAATCTAGTAAGGCACGGGGACACGCACTAATGCCTGCCGTTCCCTCTAGAAAACCTCCGAAGGTGATTCGTTCTACACGGCTTGAGGAACACTAAGTTTTTCGCCGCCCCCAAAAAAGCCCGGTAAAGCTGAAAATGCCCTCAGGAAATCAGCAAACTCTCTGCAAAACAAAAAGTCTAATAATTATAATCATTTAAAGGTGAAAATAACAGTACTTTAATAACTACAATAAAATTGTTTATTGGTGGTGATGCTCTCACAACATTACATGATACACATGTATAGACTGCCTGCACACCAACCTATCCAAAACTGTCAAACTTCTTCTATATGCCCCATATTAATAAACAAAGTGTAAGTTTGGAGTAGTTACTCCGTGTTTTGTTCCCGTCATGTAAACTTCATTTCGTATTAGAGTAAAAGAGACAAAACACGGAGTAACTACTCTAAGCTTACACTTATATAATAATAAGCCCCTTGATGTTTAACCCTAAGCCATAAAACATGAAGTTCAAAGTCTATTGTGGAAATTTGACAGTTTGTGGTAGTATGATGTGTCAATAGACTTTGAACCCTATGTCTATGTGCATATTAGTGTAACATTGTGACTAACAGGACGAGGCGGTGGCGCGCGGATGCGCCCTGCAGTGCGCGATGCTGAGCCCGGCGGTGCGCGTGCGCGACTTCAGCATCACCGACGTGCAGCCCTACGCCGTGCGCCTCGCCTGGGACGCGGCCCGCGGCGAAGACGGCGACATGGAGGTACTAACCCGTCTCATCTAACACGGCCCTCGACCAAGGGAGCGATTCTTGAACCGGTGTCTAATTCTCACGCTATGTTATCAAAAGTAATATAAGTAAAGTATTATACAAAATAGTTTATGACTGTCCCACTGCTGGGCAAAGCTCTCCATCATTGAAATCAAGTCAGCACTGTAATAGCTAGGTAATGACTTAATCACCACGCTTGCCAAATGTGGGTTGGTGATCATGCTCAGGCTATGCGTCGAAAAAATCCGAAAATTTGCCCGACCTGGGAATTGAACCCGAGACCAAAGCGTTTTGGTGTTTAAAAAAAGTCTTTTGTCTTTGTCTTTAACTTAGTTGTAACAGTGATTGGTACCATTCTAGAAGGCATTCTAAAATGACTGTTTCAGGACGCCTCGCTCTTCCAAAACACTCATTCAAAACATTAATTAGATGGACATTATGAATCTAATGTATCTAAGTAAGATGTCAATTACAAGTGCTCCTCTTATTTAAAGTAACTGTTAACTCATTTAAGACATCGAAAATTCTGAAATGGTATGCTTTTTAATAATCAAATTAATCAATGGTAAATAATGCTAAAGATAATTTATTATCTTATAACTAATTTCGAGATCACCAGTGGGATTCAAGAAATCGTCCCCACTGAGGCTATTTTTTTAATTTATTTATTTTGAAACCAGCTGCGTATCAAATTAATTAAGTAATTAACAAAGCATAAGTTACGAAATATTTAAGCTATTAGAAAGACTAATTTACAGGTACCATTTTAATGTATTTATTTAACTGTATTAGGCATTCTAATAGTGTTGGGGGTAAATGAAATTAACGGTTGAATATGGAAGTTTATATAAATGTATGTGTAATCTCTAAATACATTTTCTATATAAATATTATTAATTAATCGTAAAAGTTTCAATTAAGTAAACCTTCATGTTCGTTTACTCGCATATGGACCAAAAACGCATTATGACCACAACGCATGTCGACCAATACGCATAACGACCAATATGCACAAAGACCTATTCGCATAAGGATCAAAAATGTGTAACGACCAATACGCATAACGACGAATACGTACAAAGACCTATTCGCATAAGGATACAAAATGTGAGACGACTAATACGCATAACGACGAATTCGTACAAAGACCTATTTGCATTTTATTCTTAACTAAGGGCTGATTTTTCAATCGTCAGATAAAGTTTATTCCTTAGATGAATGATTAGTCTCGCTGCGCTCGACTAGATACTGCGCTACCTAGAAACAATATCTCCGTGAATATGGCAACTCAATTTTGTAGTGTGTGTAAGAACAATGTCCTTCTTATTTCTTTTAGTATAATTTTTACACAGTTTAACTACGCAAACTGGCATTTTACTTCGGTTTATGACCAAAATTTAATTGAATTAAATTAAATTAAATTAAATAAAAAAAAAAAAAAAAAAAAAGAAATATAACATAATATTTATTAATTTTTTTTTTTTTTACCATCCTCTTTTTAATACCTAAACTAGTTGTTAGACTGGTCAATCTAGCGGTTCGTTGTATGGAGACCCCAACGATTTGGTCTAACTATTGGTATTGGTACTTCTATAGGTATTGGTCTTTATTTTAAGTGTTGGTCTATTTGCGTACTGGTCCTAATGCGTTTGGTCCAATTGAGTATTGGTCTTTATAAGTATTGGTCTATTTGCATAGTGGTCTATTTGCGTAGTGGTCCTAATGCGTTTGTTCCAACTGAGTATTGGTCTTTATAAGTATTGGTCTATTTGCGTAGTGGTCCTAATGCGTATTAGTAGGTTGGTCCATATGCGAGTAAATCATTTTAATGTATTTATTTAACTGTATTAGGCATTCTAATAGTGTTGGGGGTAAATGAAATTAACGGTTGAATATGGAAGTTTATATAAATGTATGTGTAATCTCTAAATACATTTTCTATATAAATATTATTAATTAATCGTAAAAGTTTCAATTAAGTAAACCTTCATGTTTTCTCTATTGAAAAAGGCACGTTATTTTCAATCATTGGTATCACAAATTGACAAAATAATAAATTCTATTCAATGTGTACATATTGTAGCAATGAACTACTTAACAAATTGTCCCGAGTAGTTAAACGCGCCCAATAAAATTTGTCTACACCTATGTGTAGATTTTTATATTATATTATCTATATAAAACTTGTATTTGTGGTTTTGATAGTTACCACATGCTAAATGTTATCTCGTTTGCGTTTATAAAATATGTGGCTACTATGATGTTTGACAGAGATCATGCAAAACTGAAATTACTTAAATAATATTAAACACTTATTGATTTACAATATAAAATACTATATTGAAGTGGCTAGGTATCAAGTATACCACATGTCTTCTAAAATGTGTAGTTAGACTGCTTTTTCAGGGATTTTAAAATATGTGTATGTTTATTAATGTTGTAATGGTAGATATTGATGAAATCCCTTAAACTTTCAGGTGTTCCCTGCCTTCCATGCAGCACCATTCTCGAAGATGCTGACGTTCTACAGAAAGGAGCCGTTCACAGTTAGCGCGTATTACTCTGACCAAGTACCATATCCGGATACGTTTATTGGTGAGTTGGAGCATAAATAGTTTTGTTTTTGTAGATATATAATCTATTAAAGGTAAATAGTTATTTTGTCTCTTAATACAGTTAACAACAACAGTCGTAGAACACTTTAGCACTTTGCCATAGCAACTTTAATTTGAAGTTGGTTTGAAGTAAAGTTGTTAGTATGCTTGCAGATCGTAGCAGAAAAAATTAGCCTTTATATTTTTTATTGATACTATTTGATTTAAATAAGTTATTCGACCTATTATTGCAACTACACAATAATTAATACTATATTGTGTCGTAATTTAGGTCAATGGCATATTAGAGACGTGCAACCAACACCGGAAGGCGAGTCTCAAAAGGTCAAACTCAAAGTCCGCGTCAACATTCACGGCATCATAACTGTGGCGTCCGCGTCTCTAGTGGAAAAGAAACAAGACGCCTCCCAAAGCGACAGTGTAGAAATGGAGAACTCTAATGAGAATGTGACCACAAGTCAAGAGGCGCCCATGGAAACTAACGGTGGTTCGCAAGAGCAACAGCAAAACGGCCCCGATACCCAAGAGGTGAGAGAAGACGAGGGCGAGCCAGAACAAAAACAGTCGTGGACACAGAGAGTAGGACAGTGGTTCAGCGGGGTACGTGTGTAGCGCGTGTGTCGGCTCACTGAACTGGGACTGTGCTGTTTGTTGCTATGCACTTTTGATTGTTGACCGTTTGTTATGTTCTATTCTAACATCTCTGTCTCTGTATGTTTGCAATACAATATGCTAGCGAGCAGCAGACATCACAGTACTGATTTTCCCCACCCTCTTTTCGAGGTCCCATTTGCACATTTTTTGTTGTTTTGATGAAACTGTGTATGTGCCTCCAATTTTACTTGCTGTTTGAGCAACTTTTCGTTTGAAAGTTCTATCTCTGTGTCCACGCATGTTTTGTTAATCCTGCTGTTTCTGATTGGTTTATGTGATGGCTACTGTGGGAGGTAATTAGAATTGATTTTTTGTTTTCATTATTATTTTGGTAAAATATTACATTTATGAATATTTTATTTTGTATATAGTGTTGGTGCAAATGGGTCACCGCAGAGCTTGGAAACATATAAGAAGACCAATTTTTTATTTTTTCCCCTCCATTGTATAGTACTTTTTTCCAAGTTTTGTGGTGGTGGGGAAAAAGGTTCTGTATAAATAGTGAGCTTTTTGTTTTAAATTTTCAGGAAAATGCTGATGATAAAAAGGATAAGTCTAAAGAGAAGACTAAAAAGGTATCAGTGAAGACTGTTGAATTGCCTATCGATGCGCGGACCCACGGCTACTCGCAACACGATCTGAATGGATACATGGAACAAGAGGTGAGTGTCGTCGGCTCATTAACCTGCTTATCGACTAAGCTTCACACTGTAGTTGTTTCTTAACATTTATTCGAAAGCAAATGAATGGAAAACAGAAGTAGTGTATTTTGAAATGTTTCAAATGCCTAAATTAAATTTATTGCTGGGCTAATATCTTTGTTTATATACATATACATTGTGCATTATAAGTATTACACAGGCGGGTAAAATAAAAGGTGAAAAGCAATCTCGTGCGAATAGTGAAAAAAAAATTGTACACTGTGTATATAGAAATAGAAAATCATTTATTCAGTATCACAACTTATGGGACAACATTCATAATACAAATTATGATACTGAAAGGGCACCTTGTCAAACCAAAACCTGCTATGTGTAAATACTGTAGTTATGAGATAATCAAAGAAAACCTCTTGTTAAATTTAACAGGAAGGTAATTCTAGTAACCATAAACTAGTTACCTAGTTAAGCCCATAGCATATCTTTATATATGTATATAAATCTTCTGTGCGTGTGTATATTATTGATCTCCTTCTAAACGGCTGGTCCGATTTGGATGAAATTTTCTGTGTGTGTTTAAGTGGATTCGAGAATGGTTTAGATTTACAATTGGACCCGGTAGGTGGCACTGCTATAGGGGTCCATCATGGAATACGGGTGTTCTAAAGCGGACGAATTATTTGTTTGTTTTGTTGTCATGATAACTGTCTAAGCGGTACGAAGTCCGCCGATCAGCTAGTATGGGTTGGTCACTGAATTACAAAAAATGATCAAAATGTCTAAATCACAAAAAGTGCCACTGCACATTTTGGTATGACAACAAAGATATAGCATTATAGTAATGCTAAGAGATGCTATGACGACCTTCTTGGTCGAGTGGTTTGTACACCGGTTTTCATGGTGTCGCCATCTCTGCGGTCCCGGGTTCGATCCCCGGTCGGGTCAATTTAGGAAATATTGCTTTTCTAAATTTTCTCGGGTCTGGGTGTTTTCTGTGTATATTAAGTATGTATTTAAGTATTTTAAGTATGTTTATCCGTTGTCTAGCAACCATATAACGAGTTTCATAACCAAGCTTCTCTTGGGCTAGATAATTGGTGTGAGTGTAGGAAAAATTTATTATTATATTATTATTTTTTTTTTTTTTGTGTTGCAGGGCAAGATGCAAGCGCAAGATAGGCAGGAGAAGGAGCGCGCGGACGCCCGCAACGCGCTCGAGGAGTACGTGTACGAGTTGCGCGGCAAGCTGGGGGACGCGGACGCGCTGCGGGACTTCCTGCCCGAGGAGCAGCGGCGCACGCTCGTCGCCAGGCTGGACGACCTCGAGCAGTGGCTGTACGACGAGGGCGAGGACCAGAACCGACAGGTCGGTACTATACGGAGGTTTTCATAAAGAAACATCCCAAGACCGGCAGTGGAAGGAGCTACGAGGAGTTGCGCGGCAAGCTGGACGACTGGTACGATTAGGGCGAGGACCAGAATAGGCAGGTCGGTAGCACAAGCATTACTTTAAAGGACAAGGTGCAGGCCCAAGATCGACATGAGAAGGAACCGCTTGAGAAGTACTGTCAGACAAGCTGGGCGACTTCCTGCCCGAGGAGCAGCGGCGCGCGCTCGTCAGGCTGGACGACCTCGAGCAGTGGCTGTACGACGAGGGCGAGGACCAGAACCGGCAGGTCGGTACCGCACGGATTGTTTATAAGGATAGTAGCAGGACTAAGATCGGCAGGAGCAGCAGCTTCGAGGAATATATGTAGGAGTTGCGCGGCAAGCTGTACGACTGGTACCAGAATAAACAGGTCGGTAGCACAAGCATAGTTCATCATGCAATCCCAAGATCGACAGGAAAGGAACCGCTTGAGGAGTATGCGTACGAGTTGCGCGGCAAGCTAAGCGACTGGTTCCAGAATAGACAGGTCGGTAGCACAAGCATATAAGACAAGGTGCAGGCCGAAGACGTGGGGGATAAGGAACCGCTTGAGGAGTATATATATGAGTTGCGCGGCAAGTTAGACGATGGCTACGATTAGGGCGGGAACCAGAATAGACAGATCAGTAGCACACGCATAATCTATGTACAGGCAGCACCAGCCCTAGCGTAGAGCGAGTGGAGCGGTCGCTCTAGGCGTCCAGGAACAAGGGGCGCCCAAATGCCAAAAACCACAACACCGAAGTTTGGATAGGTAATGTGAAAGATTCGAGCCAAAATAAAATCTCGGTTTACCCTAGGGCCGGTGCTGTGTACGGGGGTGTTTTAGCCTCGTTTATAGCCTCAGTAATGGACTAGCTGTAGTGATGATGATGGACTTTTATTATTGGGTACCTATTACTTATACCGGTTTATTTTTGATTGTATATGCCTTTCTTTACTTACAGGTGTACAGTGACAAGCTGACGGAGTTGCGGAGTGAAGGCGAACCTATCAAACAACGACGCCTCGAGTTTGAGCTGCGGCCAGGCGCGTTGGATGACTTAGCTCTATCTATTCAATTAGTCAATAAAGCGGTCGATCTCTACAAGTAAGAATTCTGAAATCAATAATATTTATTTATTTTAATATGTAATTTATAATTAGTATCTCAGTGAAATTCGTGCTCTAGTCATAAATTATAACTGCAATACAACTAAGGGCTAATTTTTCAATCATCGGATAAAACTTATCCTTCTGATAAAGTATTACGCAATCAAGCTAAAATGTCACCTGTTTAAAAAGATATGTCATGATATGACAATACATTTTTAAAATGGTTATCTAATACTTTATCAAACGAATAAGTTTTATCCGTCAATTGAAATATCGACTTATTTAACAAATCCTTCTGACTACCTATAAAATATTTATATAGTACTAGCCGGCACCCGCCCGCTTCGCTATGCGAATATAATGGATCAATGAATGCTAATCAAAATAATTATTAGGTTTACCAACATCATGTTTATCCTATCATTTCCACAATCGCATGTTCTTACTACATACAAATTTTCATCAAGTTATAAGAGGACATACAGACAAACAGGCAGACAGACTGACAGGACAAAAATTTCAAAAATCGTAGAATTGGTGTCAGTTTGTTATAAAATTAATATTTATCCCAAAATTTGTCAGAAAAATTGCATGACAGATAGAGCCTACAGATTTTATATAGTAGTATAGATCGTGCATGGGCAAGTTTTGTCCATATTTTTCACAAATCGGCCATAATACGAACGTATGGAATGAAAGAAATGACTATTCTACTTACGCAATTCATAAAAAATATGATTACCGAAAGGTTTACCAACATCATAATAGCCTATCATTTGCACAATCTCATGTTCTTACTACATACAAATTTTATTAAGCATTAACTTTTTTTCATTTTTTATAGCCTATCATTTGCACAATCGCATGTTCTTACTACATACAAATTTTCATCAAAATCGGGCAAGCCGTTCTTGAGTTAAAAGTGGACATACAGACAGACAGACAAAAATTTCAAAAATCGTAGAATTGGTGTCAGTGAGTCATAAAATTAATATTTATCCCAAAATTTGTTAGAAAAATTGCAAGTACACACAGAGCCTACAGATTTATATAGTAGTATAGATGTGTTTATTTATCTACATTAAATGTGATTAATTTTATGTGGTGTCTAGTCTTCCATCTTTTACTATTATATTTATTAAAAATTAATTGAAATAACTTCTACACCCTGGGGTGCCAATATTTAAATAATTTCAAAAATAAAGATAAGGTTTTGTTTTTCTGATATTTTTTAAAATAAAATGTTTATATAATTTTAACGCAAATTTTGTTGCGAATAAATTACAAAAACACAAATGTTGAAAAATTTCCACGAGCAGGGTTTGAACCTGCACCCTTCTGACATACCGGGTCAGGTGCTCTTCCAATTGAGCTATCGTGGTTCTAACCAGCCCGCCGAAATTATTCAACACTATTTACTTTTTACTTTGAAAGCCAAAGGCGCCCCATTCAATGTCAACAACTACTGTCATTTAACACCCGATCATAATATTTTTACAAATACTAAAGATCAGTTAAGAGGTAGGCAAGCTATTTATAAAATGTTTATATAATTTTAACGCAAATTTTGTTGCGAACAAATTACCAAAACACAAATGTTGAAAAAATTTCCACGAGCAGGGTTTGAACCTGCACCCTTCTGACTTACCGGGTCAGGTGCTCTTCCAATTGAGCTATCGTGGTTGTTCTAACCAGCCCGCCGAAATTATTCAACACTTCAACACTATTTACTTTTTACTTTGAAAGCCAAAGGCGCCCCATTCAATGTCAACAACTACCGTCATTAACACCCGATCATAATATTAAAAAATCATAATATGTAAAAATAATATGATCGGGTGTTAATGACGGTATAAAAGTGCGGTAATAATAGTGTTGAATAATTTCGGCGGGCTGGTTAGAACCACGATAGCTCAATTGGAAGAGCACCTGACCCGGTATGTCAGAAGGGTGCAGGTTCAAACCCTGCTCGTGGAATTTTTTTCAACATTTGTGTTTTTATTTTTTTAAATGTTTACCTCTGCTTGCTAGATCTGGGGACGCCAAATACGCGCACCTACCCGAGGCCGAGATCCAGAAGGTGGTGGACGCTGCCAAGAACGCGTTGAACTGGCTGGAGGGCGCGCGCCAGGCGCTCGCGCACTCTCCTCGCCACCTGCCGCCGCCGCACACCACGCATCAGATACGCCAGGAGCGACAGGCAAGGACTCTCTTTGCTAGTTTAGGATACTGAGCTGGCAAACGAACATTTATACATACGTACATACAGGTTTTTTTTTAAATGAGCACATATTTTTTGTATGATTCGGTAACGTTATTAAAATTAGACATAGTTAGGATAATCTTTTTTTTTTATTTGTTCGATGCAATAAAAAATAATTTACGGATACCGGGCAAACGAAAGGTCGGTCGGTGTCGGTGCAGGCGGAACCTGGTCGCCCGGCATCTCCGCCCTGCCCCGTTCGCCTGTGTCGCCGTCGCGTGGAGGGTAACCTTGAACATTAGTATTTTTGTGAATATTTTGTATACATTTTAGTTTCTTTATTTTATTACTTTAAAAAAGATCATATTTTAGCTCTTAAGTCAAGTTAATGGATCATAAAAATTATGTGCACATTTATAAAAAAAATATAAAAAAACAAATTTTAGTTAGTTTATTCTAGTATCAGAATAACAGCTGCATCATAATTATCACCACGTTCGCCAGGTCAAAAAAACAAAAATAACTCTTCTTTTTAAAAATGATTGAATTAATTTATACTTCTTATTATATTCCAGAACTTGGAGAGCACAGTGAACCCAATTCTAAACAAGCCGAAGCCCAAGGAGAAGACCCCTCCCCCCAGCAACCCCACCGGGGACGGGCAACCCGCCGCCGCCGACGCGCCGCAGCCCGAGCACATGGACGTGGAGTGAACCGCCACCGAGACTAAATAATAACGACACACCACACACCATCACCGATCCACAATCGTGCACCCTCCGACGGCAATTACGTCACCATTTATTTAGCAGCATAACGATGTTCAAATTCTTTAAGCGCATTTATAATCGCTGTTCGATTTCTTTCATTGTTTATATATTAGAATGAACTCTGAAACTCGCAATATTGTCCGTTTCTCATCGACAGTTATACATTTATGTAATGTAAAGAGAGAGTATATATGGGTACTCTTTATAGATAGTACGTTCTTAAATATGTGTTTATGTATAGTTACGAATTGTTATTATTTAGTCTTATGATGTGTCTATATTGGCTCTTTGAATATGAATTCTGTAAAATTATAGTAAATATTTATTTTTAATTTCAACTGACAGTATGGCCGGTCTCGGTTCGTGTGTTACTTACTTTTTTAGATTTACCAGCTGAAATAACTTGATTTAGAATTAGATGCGCATTTCTGATTGACATAACCCCGAATAGTATTAATTTTAACATAATTTTTAAATGTATGTTTTTTTAATACTTTAAACTTAGTTCATTTTGCACGCGGATTCGAGGTATCCCATTGAATAAAATATGAATCAATTGAATTTAGTCACTGATTAATGAGCAGAAATTTTAAGTTACTATCTTTAATTCAGAATTAACGTGCAATCATAAAAAAAATATGATAGTTTGAAATTCCTGATAGTCCGAAAGAACAAATGAGCACTCACAAAAAATATTTTCTAATAGGATGTTAAATTATTTGAAAAAAAAAATATTATTGAATACCATTCCAAAATTTTGGATTATTATTTGAAGTTCACTATGAAAATATAATAAAAACATATTACCATTTACGGTAATAACTCTTTATAAAGAAAAAATGCTTTTAATCTTTTACAATTACTCTTTACCATCACCTACCTGGTGACATTTGCTGATCTTTATTTTTACATAGATTTGTTAAATAAAATTTCCAAATATAAATAAAATTAATTTAAAAAAAAAATACATTCTTAATGTTTGGAAGAAGTTAAAAGCAATAGTTAATTTAAAGATCGATAGTTTATTTAACTAGCTACTAAAAGGCGCAAAATAACAATTTCGCATCGTCATACACATTTTTATTTATTAAATTGAATAAACCTTCTATAAATTTGGCTGAAAGAAGTAAGTTTGTTAAGCTTTCACCTAACACAAGAATAATATCTCATGGGCCATTATTCATTAATATCACCTTTGAAGCGCCTTCGCATAAATACTAGCAGCCAGTTATAGAGTGCTGCAACTTTCATCAAAAACAAACAAACAACGTCAAATGCGAAGGCGCTCTAAACTATAAACATTCACTTTTATAAAAGCAGTGTAAAATCTCAGTAAACATAGGTAGTAATAAAAATGCTCGACTTGGCGGGGGCACTGCCGTGCCCCCAGATATACAAAGTACTTTATGAGAGTTTTGTGTTACGATACTAATTTACGGCACAGCTTCTATCTTCGTTTAAAGTTAGTATCCAAAACTTCAGCTATTGGCACATATTCATCTGTTATTCCACTATGTATGTAATAGGTTTATTTGGCCTATGCTGTACTGTACATTTGTGAACTAATGGTTCAACCATTAATATGTTATTTGCGCATTTTTAATGTTAAAAAGCTTAGTAAATGAATGATTTAATACTATTTGTGTTTTCAATAAGACCTTTCTATGTCCGTGACCCCAGCGGGATAACCCCTTCAGATCGGCTTCAAATTTCGCCATGATTTAATTGATATTATGTTTAAATTTGTTAGCAAATATCAAAATTTGTTGACCAATAGTTATCGAGATATCCCATGTTAAAGGGTATCCCGCTGGGGTCACGTTCGTCAAAATTATTTGACCTAAAACGAGCAGGAACGAGACATGCTACTGATATAGTTTTTGTGCTAAGATTTTGTTGATTCAATTATGAATCCATCTGTGAAAATTCCAGGGATTCTACCTTCTGTAGTTACCGAGTAATCAAATACGCGTGCGTTACCCCAGCGGAATGTTGTCGAATTTCTTGAATTCTTGATATAGAATAATTAGTGCTCCATCTCGTGTAATTGTGCGCGAAATCTTAAATTTGTGCGTCCAGTAGTTTTTGAGATATTCGCGAAAAACAGATGGCGCTGGGGTAACGTTACCCCAGCGGCACATTTTTTTTCCTGTGGAGTTATCAAAAAAAAAGTACTCAGGAAGATAGATCTTGGGGCGCTGTAAATGTGCGTGTTAGTCTTAAATTTGTGCGTCTTATAATTCCGAAGTTATTCAAAATACCGCTGGGGTAACTTTTGGGTGGTTGCTGTATCTCGCGAACGGTAAGGCGCACAAGTATGACTTTTTTTACACACAATGTAATGAATTTGTACGTAATTTCAGCAAAAGCAGAATTTGAAAAAAATGCACCGTTCTGAAGATATATTTATTTTGAAGAAAAAGGATAATCAGTCCTAGCTCCCTAAATACTAACCTTAGAGACTAATTTCTGATGGTGATTCGTACCTTATAATACCCTACAACGTCTATTAAAATCTTAAAAGCTTACTGCAAGTCGTTAATACCCCAGCGGCATCTGTTTTTCGCGAATATCTCAAAAACTACTGGACGCACAAATTTAAGAGATCGCGCATAATTACACGAAATGGAGCACTAATTATTCTATATCAAGAATCCAAGAAATTCGACAACATTCCGCTGGGGTAACACACGCATCAAATACCTACTTTTCGTCAAAATTCCTCCGAAAAGTAAGTTCTAGTTGAGGTGTAAGAAAAAAGGCTACATTCATGAAATCTAGGGAAGATTTTGTTGACTCTAAGAAAAAATTTGTTAGACAAAACCGAGAACTCTAGCTACAATACATTCTGAGATATAATGCTAATATGGTTATCCCGCTGGGGTCACGGTGTTGATACCTAAACATGTTTTGTCCACAGGAATGGAGCAAGTAGCGAGTTTATGACTACAGCCAAGATTTTGTGGGTGTAAAAATCTAACCAGTTCCTACTTTTCAGTTTCCTAGGTACAGTATTTTAGGAGAAATTAAAGTTTATAACTTTTTCATACTAAAAGTACGCGTATAAGCCGACCAAATTTAATTTAATTTCTCCTAAAATACTGTACATAAGAAACTGAAAAGTAGAAACTGGTTAGATTTTTACACCCACAAAATCTTGGGTATAGTCATAAACTCGCTACTTGCTCCATTCCTGTGGAAAAACCATGTTTAGGTATCAACACCGTGACCCCAGCGGGATAACCATATTAGCGTTCCCCGGTCCCCCCCCCCCCCCTCTGTTTAAGGTGGCCCCGCCAGGGTGAGCGCTCATCCTGGGGTGGCCACCTTGTATCTCTGAAACTACGGGTCGTAGCGAAGATCTGATTACACCAATAGTTTGTCGACAAACGACAGAATTTGTCGATGCTTCTAAGAAAAGTTATATCAACTTCTTTTTTTCCCATAGTAAATGTACAATGGTGTGGCTCATTTTGGCACGGCCACCATCACCAACCCGAAATATGAGTTTACAGATAATTAGTGGATAAATCTCAGAATTAGTGGGGCCATGGTTCAAAAGTTATAAGGGATACAAGAAATGAGGCTCATTTTGGCACGACCACCTTGTATCTCTGAAACCACGGGTCGTAGCGAAGATCTGATTACACCAATAATTAGTGGGAATTAGTAGATAAATCTCAGAATTAGTGGGGCCATGGTTCAAAAGTTATAAGGGATACAAGGTGGCCGTGCCAAAATGAGGCTCATTTTGGCACGACCACCTTGTATCTCTGAAACCACGGGTCGTAGCGAAGATCTGATTACACCAATAATTAGTGGGAATTAGTAGATAAATCTCAGAATTAGTGGGGCCATGGTTCAAAAGTTATAAGGGATACAAGGTGGCCGTGCCAAAATGAGCGCTCATTTTGGCGGCCGGTGGATCTCTGAAACCACGGGTCGTAGCGAAGATCTGATTACACCAATAAATAGTGGATAATTAGTGGATAAATCTCAGAATTTGTGGGAGCTTCTATGAAAAGTTATATCAATTTTTCATTTTCCCATAGTCGATGTACAATCGCGTACATGAAGCTTATTGATAACTAGCTGTGCTCGCGACTTCGTCCGCGTGGAATAGTGACTTTCGGCAGCATTTTTAATTTTTTAGGCTCTTTTCCCGTTTTTGCAACATTTTTCACTGATGCTTCGCTCCTATTGGTCGCAGCGTGATGTTATATAGCCTAAAGCCTTCCTCGATAAATGGACTATCCAACACAAAAAGAATTATTCAATTCGAACCAGTAGTTCCTAAGATTAGCGCGTTCAAACAAACAAACAAACAAACAAACAAACTCTTCAGCTTTATAATATTAGTATAGATTTGAATTAACAACTTAAAATTGAAAGGTATAAAGAGTCTAGGTAAGAATCTAGGTATATATAGAGTTAAAGTAAGTAAATGAGAGAGAGAATCGGAAACATGTATGGATATAATTGTACATGACATTAATTTAATGTCAAGAACCAAAAAAAAATAAACTAGTTAGTATATAAATGCATTTCTTTAAAAATATAAAAAGGCTCATTTGAATGCTTTACAATTTAATTATTAACCAACTTCAAAGAAAAGATGAGGTTCTTTTTTACTATTAATTATTAATTTTGCTTATAACACAAGAGACAACGGGATAACAACACACTTTTAAAATGGCTTGTATAATCTATCAGGCTAATAAATGTTATCTGGGAATTGAAAAATCGAAAAATCTGTTAATACATTTTTTAAGCATTTAATGGCGCCTTTTTATCGATACAGAATCAAACATACGTACACACATATCAAAGTTTCGTCGTTCATTCACAATTTAATGAATTCAAGTAATAACTAAATGCTTATGTGCGCGACTGCACATGTTGTTTTTGTATGGAAAAAAGAAGTTGAAATAACTTTTGAACCATGGCCCCACTAGTTCTGAGATTTATCC
The DNA here is from genome assembly GCA_947562085.1 of Eudonia lacustrata. Classification (NCBI taxonomy): domain Eukaryota; kingdom Metazoa; phylum Arthropoda; class Insecta; order Lepidoptera; family Crambidae; genus Eudonia; species Eudonia lacustrata. The sequence continues at coordinate 10,548,163 of OX387316.1, read as the reverse complement.
ACTATATCCCACTAATTATCCACTAATTATTGGTGTCATCAGATCTTCGCTACGACCCGTGAGTTCAGAGATACAAGGTGGCCGTGCCAAAATGAGCGCTCATTTTGGCACGGCCACCTTGTATCCCTTATAACTTTTGAACCATGGCCCCACTGATTCTGAGATTTATCCACTAATTCCCACTAATTATCCACTAATTATCTGTAAACTCAGATTTTGGGTTGATGATGGTGGCCGTGCCAAAATGAGCCACGCTGTACAATGGTGTACATGAAGCTTATTCATATTGAAAAAGTGAATAAACGACTTGAAAGGTATAAAGAGTGCAAGTAAGTATAGAGTGAATCGAATACATTATATGGATGAAAATGAAACGAAATCTTACTGTGAATTAATGTGAAGTTTACAAATTTTACAGAATTAAAAATGCGCCTTTTCTGTGTTATAAATACACACGTGTTGGTAAATTAAAGTCTAATTTACGACAGGAAAATCAAGGCCATCAGGTAGGTACCGCTCCTTAAGGCTTTTTCCAATAAATTAATGTCATGCATTGATTATGTGCAGTCGGCGGCAGATCAACCTACCCAAATCTGTCAAATTTCTCCAATGAATATTGATCCTTATATTTAAACATTAAAGTTCAAAATCGATTGTAGAAATTTGACAGTTTTGGGTAGGTTGATCTGCCGCCGTGTGTGCATCTGATAAAGAGTAAGACATACGTACACACATATCAAAGTTCCGGTCTTCCATTCACCATTTAATTCGTTCATTAATTCACGTTATCATTAAATGCTTATGTACGCGACTGTACATGTTGTATGGGAAAAAAGAAGTTGAAACTTTTCATAGAAGCCCCGACAAATTCTGGCGTTTGTCGACAAATTATCCACAAATTACTGGTGTAATCAGATCATCGCTACGACCCGTAGTTTCAGAGAAAAAAAGGTGGCCACGCCAAGATGAGTGCTCATCCTGGCGGGGCCACCTTGAACCCCTTATAACTTTTGAACGGTGGACCGACAAATTCTGAGATTTCACGACAAATTTCGAAAAATTATGTAAAAAGTCAGATTTCCAGTTGGTGATGGTGGCAACGCCAAGTTGAGCCACTCTCTGTCGCACAGTGTCCGGTCCCCATATAAGTGTAGTGGACAAAATTATTTAGACCTTGAAATTAAGTTTAAACGTTACGTCTTTATAAACATTATCATAATAAATGACAAAAAAACAATCCATCAGCTAACTACTTTATAAACGATAACCAATATAACTTGAACTCTCTTTTCTTATATTTACTATGAAAGTTGAGGTTAAATAACTAATTATTTGATAGTTATTGTTAATTTTTTAATCAAAAATCATGTATTGGGTTATTTTAATATTATACTTTGAAAAAATGTTTGTACTTATTACTGTTGCAGTTTTTATATTTTTTTGAAATAACAACAAACGTATTTATGATTATTTACATATAATTTACCGCAAATATTGTTGCGATCAAATTACAATTTGAAAAAAGACAGTGTTAAAAAAAATCCACGAGCGGGATCCGAACCCTTCGAACCCGCACCCCATGTCATGCCGGGTCAGGTGCACCGCCAGCTATGCTAACGTGGCTCAATCCAACTGTGATATAATAGGCTAATGCTTCGTCATTAGTTAGTCGCCGTTGGTTGTTTTTTAAAAGAAACAGGTATTTTTATCAATTCTTTGGGCGGCCAGGAGGTCAATTCTATTAGAAAACTGCAACTGCACGTTTACACCTGTCATTTGTGGCGTGTAGGAGTAGTGCCGTGGAAATAGACGTATTCTATTAAAATTCTCTGCACCACAACTACACTACAACTGCGCGTCTACTACACTACAGCTGCACGAATCCTGCAATAAAACTAAAAGAACTAATGTCACAATTCGCTAAATACGTAAAATGCTTATAATACGCTGTGCAAAAGTTGCTCACGATCTACTTCAATAAACCTGCACAAAAACTGCACCAATACTGCTGTCATTACTACACAAATGTCAAAATATATTAATGGAATACGATTATTTTGCAGTAAACGTGCAGGTGTAGTGCAGTTTTGTTAGTGGAATACCTATTTGCGTTACTTCTCCGTCCCTGCAACACTACGGCAGCAGCGCTGCATAACAGAATACCGAAACGTCAAAATTTGCTCATTTTGACACACGCGACGCTGCAGTGTAGTTGCAGTTATTTAGTAGAATCGGCCTACTGGACTTGTAACAGTCGCATCGGCTGTTGATGAGGTCGATGGCTGCAGGTAACGCTTGATAGTGAACTGAATTGTTTTACTGTTCAACCAGTTAATACCTGCTGGCGAGTTGCCATTTTGATGAAGCCATTTTTCAGAATTTCGAGCTATCACCAATCACCATCTTTAGACCTCTGATAGACTCTTCAGTGGCATCTTTTAAATCAAATTTTATTGATAAAAATTCAAATAACCTCTCATTATTTTAAATTTTTTGATATCTGAGCTACTAATCTAAAAAATCTTTTTTCGAAAGGTAGATATTATTTTCTGAAAAAAAAAATAAAAAAAGTATGATGTACACAAGTGTGCAGTTTGATATTATTTTTTTTTAAAGAAGGATAATGTATCTACCATATATAAAAAATACAGCCTGGGTACAAGAGGGTACATATAAGTTTTGGACTAACAAACATGAAAATATAAAAATAACTAGTATCTGTCGATCTGTCTGTTCAACTGTACATAACTCAGTAACAAAACACATGATTGCAGTGGTAATATATGAAAAAATACTACTTACCTATTACTTCACGATTTATAACTGATAATATAACTTTCTTTTCAAACAAAATGATGAGATGCCGACACATAGAGAGCGAGAAATCAACAAATTATACAATTTTCTACCCAACTTCTAGCACTTAAATCATATTTTGAAATATGAGGGTACTTGAAAAATAATTTGTCTTGAATCATGATATCTAGGGTGTTGGCTATCGTTACAGCTTACTAGCTATAAAGATAGCCAACACCCTTCAATAACACCGTTCAACTTCAATCCAACTTCAACACCGTTTCAATGGATGAAACGCGATGACCCTTTTTGTCTACCACACTTGTATGGGGACCGGACACTGTGTCGTCGCAAGTCGTCGAAGTCGCTTTTTGCTAGAGTCAGTCAAGCGAATCGTGTCATGTCCCATGAAAAAAGCGGCAAATTAAAAAATCTTACAGGTGTCAACACTGATAGTACCTACGCTGAAAACATATGTTTGATACTAGAATTTACATAGATATTTTTTTTTGTTGAAATGTTGTGTTTTGTTATCTACTAGCGGCCGCTTACGGTTTTACCCGCGTGGTTCCTGTTCCCGTGGGAATATCAATATAAAAAGTATCCTATGTTTCAGGTTATAAACTATCATGCCGAATTTCATCCAAATCCACCCATCCGTTGCAGCGTGAAGACGCAACAAATATACACACAAACTTTCGCATTTATAAATTAAATTAAATTAAATCATTTATTTCAGGCATATTTAGCCCATATTATCAATATAAAATTCTACACAATACAATACAATCACAATCAATCAATCAAATATAATAAAAACAATAAAAAAATAAAATTCACGATAACAGATATAAAGTTAAACAAATAAATACTTGGCCTCACCTAACTAGTACAGTCGTCCAGTGGTGGCTGATCGGACACTCGCACTTACCTCCCACAGCCTTCAGGATACTATTGCGGCTGCCGCACACTCGGTTCATGAGGGAGGCTACTTTTTTGCGCATAATGGCATAAAAGTCATTGGTCCGCGCATCGGCAAACATGCCAGACGCGCAATACTCAAGGGTGAGGTAATATTTTGATGCCAATAATTACTTGTAGGGTAGAAAAAATAGCTAACTTATTGTTAGTGTGTGAGGATGTTGCTTATGTTATGAGTGAAAGAGGCATGGAGCGCTGTGAACGAGGACGGAATATAAAAATAACAAAATACTAAACATTTATTTTTACACTTTATTATAATTTGAGGAGCTCGGTGGCGCAGTGGTTAACGCGCCCGGTCTGCGAGTGTTGAGGTTAAGCAACTTTCGCATAGGCTGGTCATCGGATGGGTGACTAAAAGTGTATCATCTCGAGCTCCTCCGTGCTTCGGAAGGCACGTAAAGCCGTTGATCCCGGTTGCATTAGCAGTCATTAACAACCACCAATCCGCACTGGGCCCGCGTGGTGGTTTAAAAGCCCGTTCTCCCTGTCCATCCATAGGGAAGGCTCGTGCCCCAGCAGTGGGGACATAAAATGTGCTGATGATGATTATAGTTTATTCCTATATATATCATTAATTACGACAATAACACTAACAAACAATATCAATCCATTAATGCTAGTGTGTACAATATTTTTTATTAGCCCATCTTTAGCTAACACAAACAAACTGGATGGTTTGCCCACTCGAGAGCATGCCGCGTATAATTTTCCGTGTGAAAAACATGGTGTGCTCAAATCTAAGCCACAAACAGACATCGTTTGGCCTTAGGACTTATTGGTAGTAATTTACTGGGTTTACTGGGTGAGAGAGAAGTGACACCGGTAGACGCCTGGCGGAGACAACTGATCAAGTGATTAATATGGCTATAAAAAATAGGGGTTGGTAATAAAAGGGTGAAAAAGTTATATTCATCATCAGCTCAATTTATGTCCCCCTCCCCACTGTTGGGGCACTAGCCTTTCCGAGAGTGGATGCGGATGGTTATGGAGAACGGATCATAGACACTGCCATAGACCACTACGCGGGCCCAGTGGCTGTTAACGACTGCTAATGCAGCCTTTACGTGCAGACTTTACGTGACTTCCGAAGCAAGGAGGAGCTAGAAATAGAAATGATACATTTTAGTTCACCCATCCGATGACCGGCCTTTGTAAAAGTTGCTTAACCACAGCACTCACTGACAGACCAGGCGCGTTAAACCGGATATTAACTTTATAGAAATAACGTTACTTTTCGAAACTTACAGTGTGAATTACGCAAGGACATTATAAGCTAGTTATACCGGAACATGGTCGATTTCAGGTTTGTTGCTATGCCTTCTTTTAGTGCGTAATTATTGTAAACACAAAATAATTAGTGCCTCTTTAGTTTAAGAAATAAAGACCCTTTTTAGTGTGTACGCTGGCATCTCGATCAAGCTGGCGTACCCGTGACCGTTCTCGGAAACTACTTGTACACAAATATTTAGTGCCTAATTAGTGCCTGTGCTAACCAAAACTTCATAAAGGCCTGCGCAGACGACGGACTCCGTGGCGTAGAAAAAAGTACGCTCCGCTAATAAAAAGTCCGCCGCGGATTTACCGCGAACTCAACGCACACGGTGTGCGATCATTTGTTGCCCGGAAATGTAGAGAAGTGCACGCTATAGAAGCAAATATTCAGAGGTTACGTTGTGTTGCAATTTACATGAAGTTTAAGAAAAAGAGAAGACATTTTAAAAGAAAATACTGGGTCCATCCCCTTATACGCACAACGCGGACTAAAGTCCGCCATGTGCGTTGCTTCGCCTAGTCACACGAGTTCTATTTTTTTCGGGACTCCCCCGTACTTTTGTCCGGTCCTCGGTTGTTCGAAGGACTTTTTGTACGCGGTACTTTTACTCGATACAGTTGTAAGCGATCTATTTTAGCGGATAAAAAAGTCCGTGGACAAAAATCGCTCGTCTGCGCAGGCCTTAAGAATTGCTCTTAAAGGAACGGAGATATCGAACAAGACTTGTGAATGACATTTCGAGCTGGCATCAAGAGACAACGTACCTACTTAACGACAATGAAAACGGAAAATATGCTTATTTTGTGTTTGCAGTAATTACGCACTAAAAGAGGGCATAACAACAAACGTGAAATCGACCATGTGTACGCCACCTTAACGGACACGATTGTTGAACCTCGATTTCTGGACCGGAAGCCAAGCAAAATCTACTTCGGGTCGCTTAGAGCCAGCGGAGTAAGTTCATCATATTATCATCAGTATTGTCTGCAACATCACAACAACTAAATATATACAACTAAATCTGTGATTACAACATTACACAACATTACCATCACAAGAGAGATAAAAGTACGTTATATTTTTTTTATGCAAGAAAGCTGGATAAACTTTACTGAAACTAAAGAGGCGTGGGTGGGGGATTTCCCCCATATAGATATTTATCTATACTAATATTTTAGAGCTGAAGAGTTTGTTTGTTTGTGTGTTTGTTTGGTTGAACGCTCTAATTTCAGGAGCTACTGGTTCGAATTGAAAAATTATTTTTGTGTTGAATAGTCCATTTATTGAGGAAAGCTATAGGCTATATTACATCACGCTATGACTAATAGAACCCGGGTGAAACAGCGGGGCACAGCTAGTCCTTCATAATGATGTGAATTGATGAAAAGAAACTAAAGACACGGCTGTATAGTTTAGATTCCTTCCCTTTGCCTTTCTTACGTCAAACTTGCGTCAAACAGAAGAAAACTTTAGTAAACGGAGTAAACGAAAATGGCTCTTAATGACGAATTAAAATAAATAAAAATATATCCTATTGCGTACAACTGTTCAACAAAATGAGATAAAGTTATTGTCACACATGCAGTCGAGTCGACCCTGACGTGTTTAGATCGCTGCTCAAGTAAAATCTTTCTGTGCTAAAAAAAATCGCTTAATTTTAAACATGTCATTAGTTTGCCTCCCAGCTGGTGATATTTTCGTACCTATTAAAATAGAAGAAAATGACCTTTACGGCGGAGTTTCAAAACTTTTAGAAGTTATACGTCCTAACTGGCCCTCAGATGATATTAAATTTAAGGTAAGCTAACGTTAAATAATGGACTCATTTGCTGCTAATCTCGTTTAGCATAAACAAACCCAAAAAATTCTAAAAAACCAAACAATGTAATTATTTACCAAAAAGCCTAGAATGCCTCTGGCATAAGTCCGCCATGTAATGTATGTTGCAAAGTTTAAATAAAATAAAATACCTACCTACCTAGTTATAAATTGTGTGAAAATGTTACTCAACCTCTATTTGTAGTATGTAATTTAACAATTTTATTGACATTTAAGCTAATATAAACAATACTAATATAGATGTTTACAGATGGAATCACAAATAAGTTGGTGGCATGTCAATTGAGCCATGACACAGATAGTAAAAATATTGTTTTAGTGCGTATATATGGAAATAAAACAGACTTGCTCATTGATCGGAATGCAGAGCTGAGGTAAGTAATTTAAAAAAAGATACTTTCATGTTTTATTTATCTAAATTTATTATTAATGATAAACAGAACATACAGTACAATATTACTATCAAATATGTTGATATTGTTTAGATGAGAAGAGCCAAAAACGGGTGTACGTTAAGGTAGCATACACATGGTGGATTCAACGTTTGTTGTTATGCCCTCTTTTAGTGCGTAATTACTGAAAACACAAAATAATAAGTGCCTCTTTAGTGTAGGAAATAAAGACCTTTTTTAGTGTATGCTGGCATCACAATCAAACTGGCGTACCCAATACCGTTCTCGAAAACTACTTATATTATAGCAACAAAATTTACACACATATTTAATGCCTAATTAGTCCTGTGCTATTCTAAATTTCATAAGGATTGCTCTTAAAGGAACGGAGATATCGAACAAGACTTGTGATATTTCGAGCTGGTGTCAAAAGTCAATTTACCTACTCTTAATAATGCTTACAGAAAGCGAACTTTTATTTTTATGATTGTTATATGTATTATTATTAGTGCGTGAAAATGGGTACGCCAGCTAGATCGTGATGCCAGCGCAGCATACACACTAAAAAAGGTCTTTATTTCTTAAACTAATTAATGCGTAATTACTGCAAACTAAGTGCGTTTGCAGTAATTACGCAATGCACTAATAACGCACCATATGAGGGCAAAGCAATAAAGGTGAAATTGACCATGTGTACTCCACCTTAACGGGCATACAAACGGACGCAGTGGCATGCATTAGGAGAGGCCTATATTCAGCAGTGGTCTGACACAGGCTAATTATGATGATGGTGATAGTTTTTTTTTATTTATCTATTATGTATTTTTATATGATGATACCAAATATTCTCAAAAGTTCAAACAAACTAAAGATACATAGTTTAAATCACTATGTATAAATCTGTTGCACTCTTTTACAGAAACATTAAAACACTGAATAAACTTGGTCTTGCTCCTAAAGTTTATGGAATGTTTGAGAATGGACTAGCGTACCAATATTTTCCAGGAGAAACTCTCACAGTTGATTCAGTGCTGGATGATAAAATATGGCCTCTTGTAGCACATAAAATGGGAAAAATGCACAGAGTTAAACTTGGGAAAGAAGTATGTATGCTGTTTTATTAATTATTACTCTATTCATTGCCATGCAATGCATAGTAGAATTTTATTACCAACTCATTATCTATTTACATACACATATGACATAGGTTTAAAACACATAAAATGCAAATCAATGTATATGCAACAAGTTTTGCTAATTTGCCTCATGCTGCACATAATGTCTCTGATGTACTTTGTATATCAAACTGTCTGCATTAACTAATTTATAGCCAAGTAAAGTCCAGCTGTATGTAATAGATTGGCCTTTCCAATGGAATATGGCTGGTAAATCATAAATGTATAAATCATCGCATCACACTAATATTATAAATGCTAAAGATTGTGTGTATGTATGTTCGTATATTTGTTGCTTCTTCACACTGTAACGGATGGATAAATTTGGATGAAATTCGGCATATAGATAGTTTATAACCTGGATTAAAACATAGGATACTTTTTATCCCGATATACCCACGGGAACAGGAACCACGCGGGTGAAACCGCGAGCGGCCGCTAGTAAATGTATATGTAAGTGACCCTTCAATTCAAGTCCCCCCCTTCTGGCTTCAAATTACATTGTTATGAAAGCAGCTTACAATTGGATTTAACAACATCCTGTTCTTAGTGTTAGGGTCAGCAGAATAGCACAGATTACCCAATATTTTTGTGAAATGTGATGCTTGAAACTGCATCTAAGATCTAGTGGTTAGATTACAAGACTGTTCTAGTCTAGATGCCCTGCTGGGTTCAATTCTTTATGGGTGTAACTGTACATACTATTTTGTTTGATTCGGTTGGTACTTGCTAGTACCTATATAACGCTTGCTTTAGATTTGCTAGGTTAGCTACCACAATCTTATCATAGAAGTATTGTTGTGTCCTGATACCGACAGTTAGCGATAAGATAAGATAAGATAGCCAGTGCCTCAGTGTTTATTAGATATTATATAAGATGTTTGCAATCTGAGTGCCTTTTGGTGACAAACAAGGAGAGCTAAAATCAAGGGCGTCGCCAGCCGATGGCCCAGGGGGGGCAAGTTGATATGGAGAATGAGAAAAGTATGAATTGTATAGTCGAGAGCACATGAAGATTTTCACTTGTAGTCCGAGCCTTACATCTACGGCGATTGTAATAACAATGGTATAGAGTCCAACGTGTAAAGCTACACGAGCTCGAGACTGTACAATAAATAAAACTTGTAAATAAGTTATTAGTTTACATTTATTAGAAAAAAATTATAAGAAAAAAAAACTTTTTAAAAACAAGCTTTTATTACTTGTTATTAAAAAAAGGAACTAAAAAGTTAAAAATAATTTAAACCTTTAATTTGATAATAAGAAAAAAATTCTTTATAAATAAAAGCGTGTTACATTGTGATTGCAAAAGAAAAATAATGAAGGTGTAATTCTAAGGTAATATGCAAAATGTTCTTTTATGTTCCATCAAAATGTAACACGCGTTTTTATAAAGATTTTTTTCTTATTATCAAATTCAATTAAAGGTTTAAATTATTTTTAGCTTATTAGTATTTTTTGTAGGGAGATAAGAGCTTCAGTACAACAGGGTTCGCCCTGGTACCCTGAGGCGCAACGTTAACGATGTGACATGTTTATACACCCTCATACCATTCAGCCCTCGGCACGTGCTCACCTTGGCATTGAGTCATCCATCTAATCCAATCAAAGACAGAATCCACATTTAAAACAAACGGAACGAACCAACGAACCAATTTATTTTCCCGAGTTCCTATGGCCATCTTCCAGCTCCATCATCAGACCCTGGTTACCATCTAGCACCAAAGTACTCGTCAAGACGGATCAAACGGCTTCAAACTCGATGCGGTTGTGTCGTTTACCTACCGAGTTTCTATGGCCACTTTATCGTTTCATCATCAGACCCTGGTTACCATCTAGCACCAAGGTAGTCGTCAAGACGGATCAAACGAGTCCAAACTCGATGGGGTTGTGTTGTTTAATCATCGAGTTCCTATAGCCATCTTCCAGCTCCATCATCAGACCCTGGTTACCATCTAGCACCAAAGTACTCGTCAAGACGAATAATATGAGCCCAAACTCGATGGGGTTGTGTCGTTAAATTACCGAGTTCCTATGGCCATCTTCCAGCTTCATCATCAGACCCTGGTTACCATCTAGCACCAAAGCACTCGCCAAGACGAATCATACAACCCAAACTTGATGAGGTTTTGTCGTTTAATTACCGAGTTCCTATGGCCGTCTTCCAGCTCCATCATAAGACCCTGGTTACCATCTAGCACCAAAGTACTCGTAAAGACGGATCTAACGAGTCCAAACTCGATGGGGTTGTGTCGTTTAAACCAAGTTCCTTTGGCCACCTTCCGGTTCCATCATCAGATCAGCTGCCCCTCTCTGCTTCCCCTTGGCGACGCCCTTGGCTAAAACGTTGCCATACTAATTCTCGTTTCTTTAATATCATCGAATCATACTAATATTATAAAGAGGATCTTTGTATTTTTGAATATTTGCAACGAATAAACTCAAAAACACCTGAACCGATTTAGAAAATTCTTTCACCATTAGAATGCTACTTTAATTAGCGCTGAGTAACATAGGCTATATCAAAAACCGGACAAGTGTGTGTCAGGCCACGCGCAGTGTAGGGCCCCGTAGCCCATCTCAATGATGCGGACTCTGAGAAGAGGGCTATTATGAACATTTATTTAATGTAGATACTACCGGTTTCACACACCTGACAAAGTTATTTAAGTAGTTCTTTATAAGTTGGTCGACTGTTACTCGTAAGCTTGTAAAGCCTACTTAGCTGTGATAGTTTTCCTGTTAACTTCGTCATATATACAACTACCGTGAATTTTTTCACGAAAACAACCATTTAGCTGAGGGGAACACTTGACTCTAACAAAATTTTGCACTTTAAAGTTTAATAGTTCACAAACGGATGCCTCAATCAAAAAACTGTTTCCATAAACCCGCATTATTTTTACCCCACACTACGGGGTAGACAAGAAAAAAAATTACATCCCCACTTCACGTGTAGGGGAGGTAACTTAAAAAAATATATTTTTCAATATTTTACTTCACTACTTTGTCGGCGTGATTAATATGTATCATCATCTCAGCCAAAAGACGTCCACTGCTGGACAAAGGCCTCCCCCAAGGATCTCCACAACGACCGGTTTTGTGCTGCTCGCATCCAGCGGCTTCCCGCGACCTTCACCAGATCGTCGGTCCACCTTGTTGGAGGCCTGCCCACACTGCGCTTTCCGGTACGTGGTCGCTACTCCAGGACTATCCCGCCCCAGCGGCCATCAGTCCTGCGAGCAATGTGACCTGCCCACTGCCACTTGAGCTTAGCAACTCTTCGGGCGATGTTTGTTCTTCTGCGGATCTCCTCATTTCTGATTCGATCACGCAGAGAAACCCCGAGCATAGCCCTCTCCATTGCTCTTTGAGTGACCTTGAGCCTTTTTACGAGGCCCATAGTGAGCGACCACGTCTCAGTCCCGTATGTCATCACTGGCAACACACACTGGTCAAAGACTTTCGTCTTGAGACACTGCGGTATATCGGACGAGAAGATATTTCGAAGCTTACCGAACGCTGCCCAGCCTAATTGGATTCGACGATTGACCTCTTTGCTGAAGTTGGACCTACCTAGCTGGACCGTTTGTCCCAGGTAAACATAATTGTCCACAACTTCAAGGGCAGAGTCCCCAACCTTCAGAGGAGTGGGTACGACACGTGAGTTCGACATAACTTTCGTCTTCTCCATGTTCATTTTAAGGCCCACTTGTTGAGAGACTCTGTTGAGGTCACCGAGCATTGCGCCGAGGTCTTCCAGGGTCTCAGCCATGACCACTATATCGTCAGCAAACCGAAGGTGAGTGATGTATACGCCGTTGACGTTGATGCCGAGTCCTTTCCAGTCCAGAAGCTTAAAAACATCTTCCAGTGCAGCAGTGAACAGTTTCGGAGAAATCACATCTCCCTGTCTCACTCCTCGCTGCAACTGGATAGGTTTCGAGCTCTGGTCCTGAAGACGGACTGACATAGTGGCGCTTTCATACAAACACCTCAACACTTCGATGTACCGATAGTCAATTTGGCACCGCTGGAGAGACTGTAGCACGGCCCATGTCTCAATCGAATCGAAGGCTTTTTCATAGTCCACAAACGCTAAGCAAAGAGGCTGGTTATACTCTTCGGTCTTCTGTATAACCTGCCGCAGCGTATGTATGTGGTCTATGGTGCTGAAGCCTTTTCGGAAACCGGCTTGTTCGATAGGCTGGAAGTCATCAAACCTGCGTGCGAGACGATTCGTTATGACTCTCGAAAACAGCTTGTAGACGTGGCTTAGAAGTGAGATGGGCCTGTAGTTCTTCAGCAGGGTTTTGTCGCCCTTTTTGAAGAACAGTACCACCATACCTTCGTGCCACGTCTCTGGCGTTCTGCCCCCCAGTACCACGGAATTAAATAGCTTCTGAAGAGCTACGAGTACCGGTCTTCCGCCTGCTTTCAGAAGCTCGGCCGTAATTCCGTCAGCACCTGGTGCCCTGCCATTTTTGAGCTGTTTGAGAGCCATACTAATCTCGTATAGGCTGATGTCCGGGATGTCTTCGGTATAGTGCCGGGTTAACTTAGCTCTAGGGTCTTTAGCTAAGCTTTGTACAGGTGGCCGTGTGGATGTGTAAAGCTGTCCATAGAACTTCTCGACCTCTCCCATAACATCGGACCTGGTCGTGACAGTTCTGCCGCATCGGTTTTCAGCGTCGTCAGTTGGCACTGCCCAATACCCAGATCTCTTGCGAACACTTTTGAGCCTTTGTTCCGCTCAATGGCCTCTTTAATACGGTTAGTATTAAATTGGCGCGTGTCGCGAGTCATAGACTTCGAGATCTGCCTATTTAGCTGCCGAAACTGAGACGCATCACCTGAGGAAAGCAGAACCATTGCGCGCCGCTCTTCCATTAGTTTTAGGGTATGGTCTGAGAACTTTTTGGTTCCTTTTGCACGGTGGGTTTTAAAGAACTTGGACCCAACCGTTTGGACAGTTTCCACAAACCTGTTGCTGTATTCGTCCACATTTTCACAATTATTTAGGCGCTCGAAGCGATTCTGCAATTCGAGCTGAAAGCTTTCGGGGTTTTGGATTTGGATGGGTGCAGGACGGAGCGTAGACCTTATCAATCGACGTCTTTCCAGCTTAACGTTGATATTCAATGTGCCTCTTACCAACCGGTGATCGCTGCCAGTTTTAAACGCATTGATCACAGTGACATCATTGAATATTTGCTTCCTCGTCGACATGATAAAGTCAATCTCGTTTTTTGTTGCACCATCGGAACTCATCCAGGTCCACTTGCGGTGTTCAGCTTTCCTGAAAAAGGAGTTCATCATAAAGAGGCCCTCCCTCTCAAGAAAGTCCGCCAGCAGTTGGCCCCGGGAGTTCCGATTACCAACCCCAAATCGTCCCACTCTCATCTCATCGCCGCTTCGTTTGCCCAGTTTTGCGTTAAAGTCTCCCATGACAACGGTGTAATGAGTTTTGGAGGCTTGTATGGCTCTAGAGATGTCCTCATACGTAGCTTCCACCTCATCGTCAGGGTGTGTCGTAGTAGGAGCATAAACCTGTATGACCCTCAACGAATACCGTTTGGTTATTCTGAGTATAAGGTACGCTACCCTAGGCGACACACTCCCGGTCTCGACAACGTTGTTCACGAGGGACTTGTGGACGTTGAACCCGACACCACCTTGGGACAGTTGTTCGCCCTCCCGGAAAATAGAGCAAGTTACCGGACTTGAGGATTATCGAGTCCTCCCCCTCTCTTCGGACTTCAGATAATCCAACTATGTCCCACCGTATCTTGCTCAATTCTTCCTCCAGTTCGTAAATCTTCTCGTCAGTCCGTAATGTGCGCGTGTTAAATGTTGCCAGGGCCAGAGTTCGTTGTTGGCGGTAGCCAGGTCTCTGCCGGAGATTCTTAGCACCCCCTGCCCCGTCGCTGCCTTGGCCGCTACCGTAGCTAGGGCGAGCGGGGCCGCCGGGGACTAGGGGCCGGTTTTTGCTGGTGTGCATGTCATGGGGGGTATTTGCCATAATCGCCACGCTTGGCAGGCGGGTTGGCGATCGCAGTAGGTTGAAAGTAACCTCAGAGAGATGCTGCTGCCCATCCTCTGGAATGGTCCCTTAGTCGCCTTTTACGACACCCACGGGTTGAGATGGGGTGATGCAATTCTTTATCCCCGGCACCACACGGGGGATTAATATGTATATCCATGCCAAATTACAGCTTTCTAGTACTAAAAGTCTATGAACTAGGCTGAAGACAGACAGACAGACAGACAGACAGACGGACATAGCGAAACTATGGGTTCCTTGTTGACTACGGAACCCTAACAAAAAAGAAATGTCTACCCGTGCTAAGCCGGACGGGCCGCTAGTGGTGAACAAAACTCGCACTAAAGACCAAGGTCGGCGGCTGCCCAAGTCACAATTATGTGTATTGTGCCCAAGCTTTTCCATCTATTATCTTTTTATCTGTTGACGCGTTTATATGTATACCTTCCCAGTTTACTTGTGATAAAATGTTACATTAACAATTACAATTAGGTACATTCATATTTATTTTACAATTTATACTTACTGTTTGTACCTATACTCGTATGTCTAGTCACGTCCGTCATCACCAGTCACGTTTGGTTTCATAGGTATAGCTGCACAGTGTATGTTGTTATTGTTATCTTATCTAATTACCTCATCATGTGTGTTCATTGAAGAAACGAGTCTATTCAAATGGATAGGAATGGTTTTTTATAATATTATTTTATTATATTCAATTGTGCATTTGAAAAACATCTACTACCCAATTTGTAACGTTTTTGTTATTTCTGTCATACCTATTGTATAGTAGTTATACAATGTTATTTTTAGTTTATACGAAACCTGAAAACTGTTTGTTCAGAATCAGTAACATAATCGATTTCAATATTATTTATACCATGTTACATTTTGACCAAATAATATTTACGAAATCTCAAATAAAGTATAGTTTTCAAGATATTATTTTAATTTTTTTGTACTGATTCTTTAAATGAAAATATTTGACCCGTGTTTCGATTTTCATATAAACTAAATAGGTAGGTACCTACAGGGAAACTACCTTAAAATCCAACAAAAAATTTTTGTAAAAACAATTTTTTTGGTCAAGTTCGAGTAACCAAATAAAATAGAGTAAAAAATATATTATTGCAAATCGATTCTGTTTCATGTTAGGATCATTTTATTTTATCGGAAGAAAAAAATCGGAGCAGCAGAAGTTAGTCTTTAATGAAATGTTTTCTCATACAATTTGTATGTAATGCACGTTGTCTTCAGTTTCATTTGTTTACTGTTTAATTTTTATATCGAGTTACGCTAAATACATTCGAGATTGGGATGGTCGATTTATGAGTACCTATACCTGCCTAAATATTAATTAACTTTTTTTTTCTTTCAGATAATAGAAGAGCCCATGACTTGGGACAAAATAGAGCAATTCTTGAGCTTACTTCCAGAACCATTTACTGATGCTAACAAGCAAACTAGGTCTGAAAATTTACAATTTATTTAGCTAAAACCGATCCCAATTAATAGATTTCTAGATTATAGATTTTTAAGTTATACGAGTAGTACTCAGACTCACATTCGTGCTTTGGGCACGACGACAGATACCTTTGCGTAATCAGATTGTTTAGAAAAGATTATTTACAACAACAACTTAGAATTTGATTACTAACTAACAGTAACATTATCATGTAATATAGTCAATATAGTAATATATATATATATATGTAATATATATCTAGTTAATTTTAGTATAAACAATTTGTATGCTGATTAAGCTGTTATTTTGTTGTATTTTGTTGCCTATTTTGCCACTTTTCTAAACTTTACTTTGCATGTACCTATTTCAATCATATTCAGTAACATAACCCGGTTTCTACTAATTGTTAATAATTATTAACCTAAATAAAAACTGTTTCATAACACTATTAAAATATATTTTTTAACAACGTTATCTTTATGTCATTTTGTTGTAGATTTGCCAATAGCTTTGGGTCAATAACAAGACTAAGAATAGAGTTTGAGCGCCTAAAATCACACTTAATCAAAACAGAGAGCCCAATAGTGTTTGCTCACAATGATTTGCTTCTAGGAAACGTGATCTACAACCGAGATGAAGGAACCATTGCTTTTATTGACTATGAGTATGCCACGTATAATTATCAAGGGTTTGACATAGCAAATCATTTCAATGAATTTGTTGGTGAGTAACGTGTGTTGTGTAACCATAAGCCTTGGGGCCTAACCACAGCCCTTAAAGCAGTAATACTGCAATGTTTTTGCTGTTGTAAAATCGAGACGCGTATGTTTACGGCGCTACGCTACACGCGTCTCGTTTTCACTCGTAATAGAGTGCTTAGTGCGAGTTTTGTGTACGATCTCTAGGATTGCCAAATATTTTTCAGGAAATTAAAGTAAATGTATCACTAACTAGTATAAAAAAAGTATTTGAAGAAAAAATAAAGTATTTTCCAAATTTATTTATTTAAATGTTTAAAAACATATTTCTTTGTACAAACGCCTGCACATCGACCTATCCAAAACTGTCAAATTTATTTAATCGAATATTGATCTTTATACCCAAATGCTAAGGTTCAAAATTTATTAAAGAAATTTGACATTTTGTGGTAGGTTGATCTGCTGCCGTCTGTACTCTTGGCACTATCTAATAATGTTTTATTGTTTTATAGCGCGTTCAGAAATTAGCGTTGCGTATCGTTTCACTTCACTTGAGTCTAAGTATCATTCAGTAGTTCATTTTTTTTTTTTTTTTTTTGGAGAGAGACTGCTGGTTGCCGAGGGGCATTTCCAGCTTCACCGGGCTTGTTTTAGGGGCGGGGAGGTACGTAAAGGGTACCTCAAGCCGTGTTGAAACGAAACACCTTCAGAGGATTTCTAGAGGGGTACGGCATCGCACACTTAAAAGTGCGCGTCCCCGTGCCCTTCCAGAGTCTCCGAAGGGTTCGGATCGGATCGGTCAGTAGTTCAGAAATTAAGTCAACAGGAATATTCCGTTCAAACGCACGCAATTAGACTCAAGTATTTTCCATACTTGATTTTTTATTAAAAATAATAAAGTATGGGGATGGAAAATAACGTAGGATAAGTTATTTTAAAGTATGGTTGGCAACCCTACTCTTCTCGTATGTCGCCAGGAGGCGCTGCTTCAATGCCATACCGATCTTGTAAACGTAATCGAGTGATTACGGATACAAAACTCTCACTAGGCACGAGCTCTTGGTAACCCTCCTGGTATTACAAAACGTGGGGTAGGTAGGCTGAAGTTAATCCTAGTTAAGAGCGTTTACGCCGCACACTAGCGCCGCCAAGGAAAAAAAAACATATCTAGTAATTAGAGATAGAAAATCAAATTATGCTCAACAAACTATTTGAATGATGTAATTTAGCATTTTTACTAATACAGCTATCAGTTTTAAAGTAGATTCAACCTTCTTGGACCGCGCTTTGTAATATCAGGAACAAAGTTCATTGAAATATTTCGAGCTTTAAAACTTGGACACTAATTATCTACTTGAGTTGTATTCCGAATAATTGTATGGAAAGATAAGATACCCACAATATTAATGGTTATGAGTAAATATAACTTAAATATTCATAAAATTTATAAACTACCTACAGTGAAAAAAATTAAACGCCTACCCGACCCAGCCAGGAATCGAACCTGGGTCTTCCGCAATCCGGGCGGCTGCACTGACCGCTATGCTACCGGGAAGGTAAGCGCTGAATTTTGTCACTACTTTTGTAATTTATAAAATATGGGTAGGCGTTTAATTTTTTCACTGTATTTTATAAATTTTATAACTTTAATATATATTTTAGCTTCAGTGCATCAATTAGCACTTGAAAATAAAAAGTAAAAAATTAAATATAACTTAGGTAGAGGGGCAAAGCGCTCCGCGCGATACCTAGATGTCTTGGGTTAATTCCCGGGTCGGACAAAGTGTGTTTCGGATTATTTCGGATTTTGATGCATAGCCCGGGTTTCTGATCATCAACCTGCATTTGGCAAGTGGTTAAGCAAATCCCCATCAATTGTAGCAAGTATTTAATTTTAATGATTGAAGCCTTTGTCCAGCCGTGGGCCGTGGGACAGTGTATAATTACTTACCTAAATAAGTATAAGTAAATGAGATAAATGTTATAAAATTTAATCTATAGTTCATCCGTCGACGGTAACAGACCATCACAGGTGTGAATCGTATGTAATACACTCTCTATTTCAGGTTTATCGATCGAGGACATAGATTACAAGCGATACCCGAGCGAGGAGTATCAAAAGACATGGATAAAAGTATATCTATCAGAGTATTTGGAAACCGATTCTCCGTCTACCAGTGATATAGACAAAATATATGCGGAAGTTCGGCAGCTTTCTCTCGCATCGCACTTTTTGTGGGGCGTTTGGTCTTTAGTGCAGTACGAATTGTCGGATATCGATTTTGATTTCGGAAGGTAAATAAATTCGTAATTCAAAGGATTTTTTAATGTGAACTTGATAGGTACTTTATACTCTTTAATAATTATTTTTATATACTTACACTGGTCGCATCAGGGCACAATACATGATTTGCTTTAATTGAAATACAAATTAAAAAATACTGTATCGCAAGTAATTAAAATACGAAATGCAATTTACAAAATACAAAATAAGTAATCTAGACCAGCACGGGCTGAAAAGTAGAGAAAAACTAGATTAATTAATCAGTAAAGCCAATTTTGATGTACCTACCCAGCGTTGCCAGATCTACGGATTTGTCCGTAGATCTACGGACTTTAGGTCTTGTCTACGGACATACGGATTTTAGTCGCAAATCTACGGACTTTTTTGGATTTCATCCACCCGACCTAAACAATAGTATAAATATACAAAATAAATAAAATTTTGCGTATAACGAAACTTAACTCCAAAAAAAGGAAGACCTGCGACTTGCGTTTCGTTTTTTGTTATTTTGTTTGTAATGATTTCTCAAGATTTGGCTATATGACTCCGTACCATTTCCTTTCCCTTCGTATAATACAACTACTACTGTCAATGTCAACTTATTTTAGGTTGTACAACTTAGAGCATTAAACCATTCTACAATGACCAATGAGATGTGAACGCCACTTTAATTAAAAATAAATAAAAAGTAAAAACTTCTATTAAAATATTGTCTTTTCCTTTGTCTTGGCGATTTTTCTATAATTTTTTTCAATTTTTTTTTACCGGCATTGAACTTGGCTTAAAGTCAGTCCATCTCTAAATACTCAGGTTTAGCTTTAAAAAATGTCTGTAGATCTACGGATTTTTGTAGAGGCAATCTACGGACTTCTACGGATTTTTGAGCATAGCCCTACGGATTTTTAAAAATTGGATCTGGCAACACTGTACCTACCGTACAGACAGTCATAGCGTACAGTATACATAACAGGTGCAGTGTTGCCAACTCTAACAGCTGCGTAACCCTTTCATCCTACGTTTAGTTTGGAACGCTTCACGTTTTTTCCTCATTAACCAACGTTTAGTATACACAAAAGTGTATACAAACGAATCCTATTTATTAATATATTATACATTGAGTTCACTCACACTCACGATCGCTAAATGAAGGTTAAATGTATTTTAATGTTAAAATGTATTTTGAAATGTATTTGAAATACTAATTACAAAATACCTCGGCGTCAGGTATTTGAAATACGAATTACAAATTACATTTTAAGGAAGTCATTGAAATACAAATATCAAATACGTATTTGTATTTCTGTCTAACCCTGTCAGTATGTAACTAGCACTAAGTGACTTTACTACTTATGCCTGTTTTGTCATTATAATGTGCCTACAAAATGTATACCATTGTTCCAGGTACGCAGAAATACGTTTAAACAGATATTATGAGTTGAAAGACAAAGTATTCAAAGAAATAAGTGAATGACAAATCATGGATGTACAACTTATTATTTAAATTTGTTATTAAAATTTATAGATATTTATACTATATATATATAGATGCTTATAAAATAAATGATTTTGTTTTCAAATATGTTTGGTAGCTTATTGTTTTTTCCTCACAGAACCCTTTTCCTTTCTTGCGGAAACTGGGGCGACTCACGTGTTATGTGGGCCTCTCCATGCACCCCGCCCACCTCCAAAGAGTTCAAGAATATGCTGGGAGCCACGCCTACTTACAACCGCAGGGACTAAGAGGATCCGCTGCGTCAACCGGGCGCCCGCGCGGCACATAAATTCACAGCAGCGCTGCGTGAGGCGGGTTGCCAGTCATTTACATGAAACAGCACGCCGTCGCGGACGCCCGCGCCGTGCGCCCGCTTGACGCAGCAGACGTCCTTAAGTTGTCAGTAAGCATGGTAAAAACAGTAACTGCAATGGTTTTTTAGTTGTGAGAACGAGATACGTGTATACACGGTGCTTTTTTTTAACGTTTTAACAGGTTCGCTGCCACCGTCTAGTAAATTCATAGGCTCAATTCGGTGCCAGCATCGGGCCATAGGTGTTGTGTTTGAAGCTTTGAAATTTAAAATTTTCTTAACGTAGGTATTTTTGTTTATTTTCGTATGTTTGACGGTTTTAAAGTCGATCAGTCGACTCGAACGTACTTTTGGATCGATTAACTACTTTAAATTGAAATTTAACATTGGTAAAATAAAACATATCGCTACATGTCTCTTTTTGGGGAGAGTTTGCTGATTAAAACTGAAAGGGTTCCTCAAGCCGTGTGTAACAACATACCGTCAGAGGCTTTCTAAAGGGAATGGTATCACGCACGAGTGCGTGTCCCTACTGTTCCCTACTAGATTCTCCAAGGGGTTCGGATCGGATCGGAAGCGGAACAACCCGGGTTGACCGGGTCGTGTGGGAGCGAAGCGCCCAGGTACATGGCTGTACCTGGTATAGAAAGCGCGTGTGAACTGGGTCGTCGTACCCTTGCTCTACGAGTAGGTACGGTGTCTTGGGCCTACGCGAGTGTGCATGTTTAGTGTATTCTGTATATGTGTGGTGTGTGTAGTGGCATTTTATTATTATTATTATTTATTTATTACCGGAATCAAAACATACATTACTTTTTTTTATTTTTTATTTTCAAGTGCTAATTGCGCGCTAATGGATGGCGCGCTGTGCCGCTATTAGCACTCAAAAAGCATTTTAATGCTTTTCAAAGCAGTGACAAAATTCAGCGCTTACGTTAGCCTTCCCGGTAGCATAGCGGTCAGTGCAGCCGCCCGGATTGCGGAAGACCCAGGTTCGATTCCTGGCTGGGTCGGGTAGGCGTTTAATTTTTTCACTGTATTTTATAAATATTATATTTAGCTTCAGTGTAGCAATTAGCACTTGAAAATAAAAAGTAAATATTTACTATAGCGTTGTGTTATCTTTGTGGTATTTCATCTGCATAACCATCGGTTGCAATCACCGTTGGATAGATGGCGCGCTGTGCCGCTATTAGCACTCAAAAAGTAGTGACAAAATTCAGCGCTTACTTAGCCTTCCCGGTAGCATAGCGGTCAGTGCAGCCGCCCGGATTGCGGAAGACCCAGGTTCGATTCCTGGCTGGGTCGGGTAGGCATTTAATTTTTTCACTGTATTTTATAAATATACATTACTTTTATAACATGGGCTACTACTTAAGCCTCTTGGGTTTGTGTGTAGTACCAAACAATAGTATTCTTCCACGCTATCAGAAATAAAGTAACCAAATACATTCATACCTATTATAATTCTATGAATCGACAATGTTCTGACAGTACGATTTAGAAGATCGAGTGGGTTCACATCCGCAACAACACTGCCTGCATAAAGAGCTCATGGTTGAGTGGCTGTCATGACCAAGAACAGCAAGGCCATAGTTATTATTACCCGAACAGTCCTATTAATTTACTTTTTAGTATCATACCAGCTATAATCTTTTGAAAGGGATTGTCATTAAGCTTTTATTTCAAACCAAAGACGGTTGTTAAACCAAATTTCCCAATTAGACCCAGGTACTCATAAATTGGTAAACAGTTCCAAAAAATATTAAAACACAAGGTACATTCAAAATTATTTATTAGCAAAAGATACAAGTTTGCCACCACAGGTAGTTTTAATAAAACGGCTATCATAAATTAATTCGGTCTTTTATTAATTTTTCAGACGTAACAACGGCTCAATTTATTTCGTTCTTATCCGAAGGTGGAGTGGTTTTATTGGCTTTTCGAAAACGAGAATGATAACCGAGGCGAGTTAAAATTTAGACAAACAAAATCTTACTTCGTCGTTACCTACCCAACAACGTGATCGAAAGGCAAATAACCCACACTCGCACTCCAAACGTTTTCCTAGTGATGCTGAATGCTTCATCATTATTGAAAGGTATAAAGGTGTAGGCTCAGAATAATAATAGCTTTAGTTATTGTTCTGAGGGTGTAGGTGTTACAAGGTGTCAAAAAAAGATGTGCCCAATCCAAAACAAGCCATTGGATATTCATTTGTTTAAACAACACTTACCTATCTATATTTTTATTTTACTTTAAGAAGTTTCAAATATAAAACAAATCATTATAGCGATTATGGGTTGTGATGCAAGAATAAAGTGTGGATTTGGATTGTTATCCGTTTGTAATACACCTGTCAACATACCTACCTGAAGGCAACAATAAGTTTTGTAAAACAATCAAAAAGAGCTAACCGAAAAAGAGAAAAACGTTGCCTCGTCAAAAATAGCTTTACACTTGAGCACGTTTATAATTTTATGATAAAAAAAATCCGGATTTAGTAGTTACTAACCAAATAGGTAGGTAGGTATTCAATAATGAACGTATTGAAACGAAAATGCAAAAACTTCTTAATTCATGGTGCGATAATTTAACCGTATAACAATAATTATATTACAAACCACCAAAGACATTAACTACTAGGTATATTAAATCTCTTTGCAAGCCACACATATTAATTACGAGTGTTCCCTTCCACTCGTATTTACGACGAGGTTACCGGTGAAATGTTGCCTCTGAAAATTCAATCTGCAAATAATACGAACATTATTATATTTCATTCTTTATTTTTCGTCACTTTAAATTTCAAAATCACCGGTGAAATTCAAAAATCGCACCCTTTAGATCTACTTACATGGCATAGTGCCTCCATACTTAATAGAGGCTATAGCGCTCGACAGAAGACAGAGTGCCCTGAATACTAAAAGGCGCTTTGGTTTAGTAGTAAGAAACTAAATTAAGGCTAATGTACATTTTCGCTTCAAAAGAGCGGTTTTATTTTGTTGTGAAATGTTGACCTGATGATAGAAGTCTCACATTTCTTTTTTTGGGCTGAAAGGAATTATTTATTTAAATACTATCTATATTTTTATAGAAAGAATTCGATTGAAAAGCAATAAGTTTGTGAAAGGAAGAAACGTACCTATATACATATACTTAGATGTGAGCACACTACGGAGATAAAATAAGGTAAGGTACATATTTCTATTTTGTATTATAAAAATATAAATACAGTGACATAATAAAATGTCGCTTATATAAATATACTACACCAGTATATTCGAATGGGTGTAGATGGCCAAATGCGAAATTATTATGTAAAGCGTAAAATGAATGTTCACAGTTAGTCAGATCCAATTTTAAAAATTAGATGCATTCGACTTTCAAAAAAAATTACCTAGCCGGTAATCGACCCAGTTGATGACTTGCTACATTTTTAAACTTCTTAAGCTGCACTACCAGCTGAGGCAACAGTTCAGTGTATGTATTATTTGTAAATCAAGAAAATTTAATTGCCGTGCCGTAAAAATATTATGTTTACTAAATAAAATGTTGCGTTTTTGTTATCATCGCATTCGCATGCGCTATTGTCTGGATTAACCCATTTAAAAAATTGACCCTGTATACCTTACTACTTTCCTTGTTTTAATTCAATTCATTTTTAATTGCAGTGCAGTCACTAATAGGGTGACATAAATTACTTTAAAAAAATTATCACTTTATAGCAGACAACAATTTTTTACTCGAAGTTTACATACAAATCATCACTTGTATCTGTCGTCACAATTAATAACAATTCTCAATTTCTATTGAGAACTATTATTTTGTGTGTAAAACACAAAATAATAGTTCTCAATAGAAAAAAAATGAAAACTTAAATATTCTGACACAAGAGACGGTCCGGGTGTAGAAAAGGGGGCCCCAAAAAAAAAACACAATTATTTTTTCACGAAATGCCAAAAAACATAGCCTAAAAAAAGATTTTTTAGATTTTTTTTTTATTTAGCTAGGCTTGTCTAATAAAAAAATCTGTCTCGGACCCCCTTTGCTACACCACCCTAACCCAAGAGACAAAACAAGTTGAAACATTTGAGACCTATGGAGATTGATTAAATTCATATACCTACATCTTAAATGTTTACAATATCAAATTTATAAAATTATTCCCTCTAAGCAGGATCAGGACCTTACAATAAATATCTATCTCAGTTGTCATTCTACTATGTAAGATTTTACAAACCATGTAGGTACTTACGTTATAATTTGAATACACAAGCAAATATTGGAAAGCCAAAATAGAGATTTTATTTATTTAGGATGAAGATATAAATCCAATTCATATTAATCAATAATCTGACTATATGTAGCAGCCTAGTTGAGTGAGACTAAGACAATGGAGACTACATACAGTAAGAATGAAAATCTTTAATACTAGTTTCATCTAGAAAACTAAACTTTAGTTCATAACCATTTCTATAAGAACTAGAGTCAAATAAATTTGGTTATTACAATACCTAGCTAACTTTGCAAAGTTTTAGCTTGTACCTAAGTCTTTATAGGTACATGATATCCTATACGAAAGTCACCTTTTTTCAAACCCATTTAAATGTATGTAGAACGGATTCTTTTTAAGTTCTTGGAGTTATTGATCATCGAAATTGAAAAACATAGTTTTAAAGTTTGTATGGTATACTGACTTTTATCAAGGCTCATAGTTGCTTTGCAGTTTCCAGACACTATAATTGGGTAATTTTTAAATTGTTTGCTTCATATTGTCAGTAGGTGCCATATAATGCATGAACAGGATAGCCAACTTTCCTTCTAAGCTATGCATTTAATACAATTTACTGTGATAGTTGACTATCATTTTTATCTGATAATAATCTGGGTACATGAATATGTTAAAAACTATTAATTATCTTTACAATCCTAGCAAGATTGTTTTCAAAATGACAGAAACAAAATCGTACATTAATAAGATTCCCTATCATTATTGTGGGTTTAAATTATGTAGGTATCAATAAAACATAATACAATTTAATATAGGTCTGTGACATTTTCCTTCAAAGTCATGTAACAACTCATCAATATCATTGTCCAAATCTTCACTTTGAGCCATTTTGGTAACCATGTCACTGATCAAAAAAGCTCCAATTGTAGCTTCTTCATGATTATCCTGAATATCAATGTTTATAACATGAACAGGCTGGTTATGAACGGATCTTCTGGAGCCAAACCATTCTATAACTTGGTCATACACTCTCTCTTCACATGTGATGATGACATCAAATCTTTCAGTTGACACCTGGAACTTTTCTGGAAATGGCTTTATTCTTCTATTTCGGTCGAGCATGTGAAGCAAACCATTTTGAGTATAGAATCCTTTATCCTTTTCCATTAGGTCGTTGTAAATATCGTCATAGGGTACACCAAATTCATAACAATTGGGACGATCGGCAGACGCTCCAGGCAACTTAACCTTTTCACCTGTTCCAAATGACTTTACTTTAAAACCTTTTTTTACCAAAAAGGCATGAGCTTCCATGCTGCGGTTCATATTTGATGAACATACAACTGCAATATACAAGTCATCCATAATCAGATGAGCAAATGACAATAACTTTCACAAGGTTAAAAGCTTTATCTACGTTTCTTCCCACATCATCTCAACTATTTCGGTTCAGTACATGATTCACTTCACATGTAAAATTGAGAGGAAATATCTTTGTGGGGGTACTAATTATAAATTAGTTAGAGAGCCAGCTATTAAAGCGGAGAATTTAATGACGACAACAATAAAATCGTAAGGGAAGAAGAACAATAGAATAGAATGCGAGCCAGACAGGCAGAGAAGGCAAAATTATTTTATGGTAATGTCAATTGTCAATGTCACTGTCATCAGTGCGTTGTTTTTTTTTAAGTGTACTTTGTTCCCTGATGAACCGGCTAAGGTTATAAACCATGCTGCCATGTCATTCAGCCATGTGTGCCATGTCAGTCAGTCGTTTCTTTAATTCATTAGTACCTACTATATGTAATAAATAAACTATGTAGATAAGATGATGATGAATGATAATAGAAATGAGCAGTGAGAATGATATACCCCCGCCCCAACCCCTCCTCACGTGGAATTCTTGAGAGAATTTGAAAAGTGCCGTTGCACTGTTTTGTTTCACTTACGAACACTTAACGGTTAATAATCCACCATTATTTCGTATGACAAAACTGACGTCCACTACAAACTCGAAGCAAACGGGTAGTAGGTACAGTCAGCGACACATCAAGCCTTTACATACATGGGCACCTTATGGCTTAGACATAAAAGCCATTTTTAAATGGTTTTGTATAGCTTGATGTGTAGCTGAGCTGACTGTACCTACGTAGTAGGTTCGATTTATTCGTGGTGAACCACCGAAGGAAGCTGTTTGTTTGTTTGTATGATACCGATAAATCAGTTATTAAAAATTTATCATATTATCAACAATTACTTTCATTCGTAGTAATTCGAATTAATGCTTTCGATTCAATCGGTTGTTTTAGTCATAATCGCAAAGTAACTAATAATTGATCAACAGGTTACTACTACTAATTAATCATTCGGATGAATGCTTTCGTTTGTCGATTGCTCTAGTAACATTCGCGCAGTTACCTACTACTATTTTACTATACTAACAATATCGAGTAATAACGATTTTCATTCAATTACTTACTAATAATTGAATAGTAATGATTTTCATTCGATTGCTTTCGATTGTCGATTGTTCTAGTAACAATCGCGTAGTTACTAACGATCGTTCAGCTATTAAATAGTAACAATTTTCATTCGAACACAATCGACTGTCGATTGTTTTTATAACAATTGCGCAATTAGTAATAATCGACTAGTTATGATTTTCATTCGATGTGTGCGATTCAAGTGCGATTGTTTTAACAATCAAATAATTCGATTTTAATTAGTAACAATCACCAATCGCTAGTCAATTCAATTCATTTTCTTGAAAAATGGCTCTCGCTACGATTTAGCCAGTGTCTAGTTTTAGGGCAGGTTAGTAACATCGCTAGTCTCTTCTCTGGAGTCTTGGCGGGAAAGTGAAGAGTAATGTCTGCAATTTTGTTTTATTTTCTAAAATTTGTGTTAATTCGAACATTAATGTGAAATAATGGTGGATTATTAACCGTTAAGTGTTCGTGAGTGTGCATGAGTGTTGGCAAATGAAACAAAATAGTGCAACGGCACTTTTCAAATTCTCTCAAGAATTCCGCGTGAGGACTTAGTAAAGCCCCACATCTTTACTAAGATACTCGAGGGGTTGGGGGGTATATCATTCTCACTTCTCATTTCTATTATCATTCATCATCATTTATGGAAATATTGTTTATTTATGTATTACTTGTACGAAAAATTACTTTGACACTGGCTAAATGTGCTAATCGCACGAAGCCATCAAATAAAAGAAAAAAAAAAAGTCTCTTCTCTTCTGTCTGTCAGCAGTGTCAATGTCAAAGAGTCTATACTATTCAGTTGTCTTTTTCTCATAATTTTTTCTCAACAGAAAGTCTTTATTCTTCATTTACAAAGAAATGATAGAATAAGTGTAAGCAGCTGTATACAGTGTACTGTACACAAAATGAATGCACTTTTCAGTTTTTTTTCAACTGGCCTGAAATGCAGTGGCGTAAACAGTTTTCATACGAGTGCTTCTTCATTAGCATGGTCTAAATCAGTACTGCCGAAGACATTTTTAGCAGACAATAAGATAGTATTTCCTCCCCAAGAAATAGGTGAAGAAAGCCGACCGGCTGTAAGTTATCAATCGTTAACATTTTTAACATAACCTATAAGCTTTTTGGTAAACTGATCTTTTAAATCTTTAGACAATACAGGCAGTGATTTTCTAAGATGAGAATAAATGGTATGTTCAAAGAAAGTTCTTTTGCAGTTTGTTTGCCATCAAAAGACTAATTTAAAATACAGTCCTAAAAAACTATGGTACATAGCATCATTTATACGGGGGATGACTGTAGATGAAGCAGTGAAACAGTTAAGTTTTGTCAACAAAAAAGGTGCACTATATGTCAAAGATGCTATTCTGGAAGCGCAAGAACTTGCTGTAAAGAGGCACAATGTGGAGTTTAAGAGTAATTTGTGGATAGGTTTGTATGATATTATAATATGTACCTATGCTACACTACAACTAACCAATGTACATTTCATTAAAATCTTTACGCTGTACACATAAAACACCTATGATAAGGAAGGAGTATTTTGGATAGTTCCTTACATACTTTAGATAGTTAACAAGGTATTAGATTTAAAAAAAAAATATTGCAACATTACATACAACAAAAACTTATAAACCTGAGGCCTACATAGTTTACACATTTTGACTGCGATTTTTGCATAAAATGCCCAACTTCGGCGTTCTTGTTCAGAGAAACTGAAACCCTTAGACAATTTTGAATTATTGTATGGTAAAGAATAGTTATTAGTATAATTAATAGTGGCCTTGCTTTCTGCAATTTTCCCTTATCTATTTATATAAAGCCAAAATTCCGAAACATTTATTATTTTATAAGATTTCAAAATATATACTTTTTTGAATGATAGAAAATTATTAAACTTCAAATAAATATAATTACAACTGCACAAAATACTACTTTTGCGATGAGTCGGCGGCTCGTAGTACTGAGAAAGCGCGAGCGCGCGCATTTTGTGATTTTTGTTACTTTAAATATAGGTATATTACAAAAAAATTGCATTTTCTAGTATAATATTACTGATGTGTAATAATGACTCTCTGTAATGGTGTGTATCTACATTGTTAAGTATTAACTCTTATTTCACCTAACTATTTTTTGTTTTCTTCCAGCGGAATCTTTTTCGGGTAAGGGTATGGTTATCAAAGGCATAAGAAGACATGCTAGAGGAAGGATGGGTGAAGTGCGCTACCAATATAGCCACTACTTTGTACGATTAGAAGAAGGGAAACCACCTGAAGATTATTATAAACGAGAACCACTGACACCACCTGAACAGCTTGACAAGTGGTTGGAGCAAATGAGGAAAAGAAAAATTATCAATTCTTATTAAGTTTTATTGTTTATTGTACAAAATATAAAATTAGTCTTAGACTATGTACTTTCATTTTCTTTACATTATATCATTTGCATTTTATGGAAATATTAAGAGTTCATTATTTTATATCAATAGTTATATAATTATATACATAGTTTTCATAGGTGCCTTTAGTATATTAATTTGCAACTCAAAAACAAACTCATAAATTTTGCCATGTTGGAATAATTTGTGATAACTGATTTACACAAGCAAACTTATATTTAACAATCACAGGACAAATTCGGAACTTTCTCGATGTATAATGTCAATTGGTAAGTAACACTACATAATGTGTATGTGGTCATGGGTACACCACACCCTAAATCAGCACGATACATTTAAAGCACAGTTAAATACCAGTGCAACAACAACATAATGCCTTTCTATATCAAATGTGTGATGCAATACATGTCTTACAGCACAGGTATGTGACTTGTGTGTGATGCGCCTTATGACATTATTCAACTCCAAACGCACAACAATGGATAAAATTTTATGACAAGATTACAGATGATAGGTGCCTTTAATGCATATACGCATTTTAGATTATATCAAGTAGATTTTCATTTGCTACCTAAAGTTATGGACATTTCGTTTTTTCAGCCTTTTCTAACCTGCCTTTATGAACTAGTAGCTCACCGATCCCGGGTTCGATTCCCAAATAGAATACAAATTGTACACAATTTGGTTAGTAACCTAGCTTGCTAACACCTTTTTATCATCGCTGTTTTGGAGGCGTGACGGCAGCTTAATGGTGTATTGTCAGAGAGTTTTGACAGCCAGTCTTCAGGCTCTTAGTCACAAGTATCTAATAATAACAACACTGAAAATTTTTGAGAGCGGTAAGTAACTTAATAAACAAATTGTTAATATTACAAATTTATTTTATTTTAAAATGTATTATTTGTCATTCTTATTTTTAAGATAACCGTTGAGATTAAGTAAACTATATTATACACTCGGTAATACTGCCAAGCTTAATGCAAACAACAAAGCACAATGCTGGGGACTTCGCTCTTCGCACCACGCACGGTAGCGTCAAAAGAACATGGCAATTCTTGCCTTGTTTGTCATGCCCTTCATAGGCAAGCTGATAATGCATGTAATGCCTTTTTTATTACACCTTTTTCAAGTCTAAGTTTGTTGTGGCGCAATTACTGCCATTCATTAGATCGAGGTTTCATTGTGATTATCTGAAGCAAAATTATCATGTCATCAAAAGCAGTAAGTCACATAGCTGTTTACTACTACTAAATCAATAGATAACATAAAGCAAAGTGTTACGTACGCCCGCCAGTGCATCCACCAAATCATAATATTAATATATTTTAAAACATCTTAAGGCGCAACTATATCACAGATGACCGAACAATATCGGTCGCGTGCGCCGGTCTCTCATTTGTTGCGCTTGTTCTTTCCTAATTATTCCCTAGAGTGGGATCACGCACGCACACGCACACCCACGCACATCTCACCGTAAAATCAGAGTGCTGGGTGCTTTACCATATACCTACAAATTTTAGTTGTCTCTAACATGATCGAATGGTAAATATCATTCGCAATAGGCACCCAGAACACGCTGCTGCTTCAATGACATGGAAGTACGTCAGGGTGGCTAACCAAGTTTTATTTGACATTCTTTCACGTTAACGAAAACAAGAATCTGGGTGCCTAGTGCGACTTTCATTCGCCGTCAAAGCACGTTAACGAAAACGAAAATTTGTATGGAATTGAAACAGCGTCTCCTGGCGGAAAACGGTAAAAGATTAAATTTTGTCATACAAGTCAACGCGAAAGTGAACAAATGGCGGACGAAACTTACTAGGCACTATCAATGTATTTTCACTATTCGATCAGAGTTAAAAGTTAGTTACAATTTGTATGGGATTGAAGCTACGCCACCCAGCGACAAGTTCGTCACACTTAAATTTATATGCAGTTTTAAACTTCGCGTTCATTTTAAACAAAGCTCTACAACGGGAATTAAACTATTTAGTTAGTTTATGTATCATTGGCATACGTACATACGTTCATTTGATTGAGATAATCAATATTGAAATAACATTTATTGAAATTTTAAATTTTTTTTTGTGGGTTTCAGGACTCTAAGCTAACTTTGATTTTTTTTTCCACAAAAACTACAAGTCATATCGTTTTCGGAGTTTTACTCTGATGTGTGTAATGGTAATAACTATTGTATTCCTCAATAAAACTAAGGTGATACAAAATGAGGGTCTTTAACACTGTGGGCTGTAACGACGGGTATGCCTATAATACTATATTACCATGTAATTTGCCCTTATTCCCGATAATAAAACTTGACCTAAGTTAATTTCGATCTTATCGTTAAGAAAATTTGAACTAGTCACTCGGCAGTGCCTGTGTACCGGCACAGCAGCCAAACCGCAGTATTATAATAGTCATACTTTCGTCCCTTATTGTTGGACGTACTCACGTACCTTATCTGTTTGTGACGTGATCATTTCAGTCTGTCAATTCAATAATTGAGAGATGATTAAATGCATATTCAAAAAGCAAAAATATGGTATAATATACAATAACACTTTGTCTTATAGGTACAATACATAAACACACAACACATACATTATAAATGACAATATTATGATTAAAAATAATTGATTATATTTATTAAGTGTGGGCTCATGCAATCACTTATTTACTAAAGTAAAGTCAATTTATAATCGGGTAAATTTTACTTTTTATTTTCAAGTACTAAATGCTGCACTGAAGCTGAATTAAATATTTATAAAATACAGTGAAAAAATTAAATGCCTGCCCGACCCAGCCAGGAATCGAACCTGGGTCTTCCGCAATCCCGGCGGCTGCACTGACCATTATGCTACCAGGAAATTCCCGGCTTGTATTTTATAAATTTGTAATCGGGTATAAAAGAAATACTCCATTTAATTATGCAAATCAAACCATTCCTTACTACAGGGTGTGGACTTAATTAAATAGCTACTGTTCTATCTAAGTACTCTACGAATTATATCTAGTCTAACTAGCTACCAACTATATAGCTGATTATAAATATTATAAGAATAAGATAGTATGGTTGATTTAAGACGCGCAAAATATTGAGAGATAAGTTCAATTGCGCCGCTATAAGTTCAAAAATTTTGCACCCAAAAATAAATGTCTTTTATTTACTACAATTGGTTTCTCATACGCAGCAAGACTTCACTTTCTATTAGACAACTAGCACTAAGTATCATTACTATTATTATTAAGCGTTGTCTGTGGGTTTAATTATGTATGGTTTTTCATAGTTGTATATCTCTATTATATATTATGAGAAAGGATAGAGCCTAAGGATTCTACATAGACATTTACACTCATATACACTCAATCTGTTGCATGAAGACAGACACTAGATTTGTTTTTGTGATGGTTATCATGTCATGAAAAATACAAAAGTTTTACAACATTATCTATTACATAACGTTATATAAATATACAATAATAATTATATATTTAGACTCGTAGATTTGATTTTGTGTAGTTATCAGTCATGGAAAACACAAAAATTTAACATCTGTTTTGTGAAATCTGTAATAATTATACAATTATATAAAAAAATATTAAATGTCATCGAATTTATAACTATATAAAGTTGTAAATAAGGGTCAGACTGTTTAAGCTGCAAAAGAAGCTGGTCAATGACATTAGTTTGTGCTAAAAAGCAGCGTTTTCGCAAATGTCACTCGGAATAATTTATAGCCGACCCGAATCAACTAACTCTGTCGACTATTAATTGTCTCATCATCAGACAAAATCGATGTCGGCTAGGAGCTATGAGTCAAGCGAGTTTTCAGTCGAAAGTTAGTCTACTACTCGTCATATCATTTCATTCTAATATTTAAATTTTCAACGCGCGTCCTTGCGAAATAAAGCCGACCCGAAAATGAGTATGACACGTACTACTTAAGTACTTATTTACTTTGTGACATATACATATTGTTAAAGAACCAAGATTAAATAATATTTGATTGGATAGAATCGACCTAATTTGTGCCTACGTAATACGCTAAGCTTTACGCGTTCCATATTTAATGATTTCTACTCTAAAGAAGCTGGGTAGATCCCAACGATACTCACTGGCATTAGTGAATATTTTGTTACGTCACGTTTTGAAGAGCAAAGTTAAAATCTTTTCATTATTATTGTTACTAAATTTAATGTTATAGGCATTACATACACGAACAAATATTGAATTCGTGTCGCAAAACTTTAGCCAGCAGCGCCACTACGTTCGTAAATGGAACTAACAATTAGCAGACATCGTTTTATGAAAATAAACTAAGAAATTTGTGTTTTCTTCAGGTTTACGTTACGATTTAGATGGAAGTTCGTATTAGACTAACTTATGATAACTTTGCCATGCCAAAAATTTGCCTAGGCAAATCGAAATCGAATGCGTAGTAACGCATTCTAACACTGCCTTAAGTATTTGAGCCCATAAACTCATACTAGGCCGATGCTAAATGGTCGCTGAAGCTTTAATGTTAAGTCGTGATAACGCTGCAGCAACTATAAACCAAAATACTAACTTTGTAGGGTAAGATAAGCACAGTGATACAGACAAGCAGCATCCGAAAAGAAATGCGTTTGTTTCACTATGATCCTGTGTCACTGTTCTTAACTTCCCTATACACAAGTTTGTAAGTGTCAGTTCGATAATTTTGGATTAAAATAGGTAGATAAAGCATTTAATACTATACATAATACATGTCCCTAATATAAAAATTTAAAATATGTACATTACGTTTTGCATAAATAGAAAAAAGCCTATAACTACTTCTGATTGTGATTATTATATACATGTTCCTACTAAAGCATAACGTTAATAAAATAAAAATACAATCATACATTTAATGAAGTTCGAGGCTCGGGCTTCTTAGGCACATAGCCATAGAGGAATATGGATCCTATGACGAGCATCGTTCCACCGGCAAACTGTACAGTTAAAACAAAGTCGAATATGTATATGGAAGCGACGCAAGATATGATTATTGCAACCGACGTGGCAAAACCCTTTAGAATGTTGTCGGCATATTTCACTACTACAGCCACGATCAAACCGCCAGCCGCTTGCAGTATTACCAAATACCAAACAAAGCCATCAAACCCTTTCAGTATGGTCTTCATGGATCCTTCGTTGTTTATTAAATATGTAATAGTACCGAACGGTAAAGATAACAAGCTTAATTGCACATTACGCATCCATACCTGGAACAAACAAACAAGCCGTTACAAATGCAATTTCTTTTTAACTTAGATGTTTCCTCATCATCATTCTATCCAAAAGTCGTCCACTGCTGGACAAAGACCTCCCCCAAGGATCTCCACGACGACCGCTTTTGTACTTCTCGCATCCAGCGGCTTTCCGCGGTCTAGATCGTCGGTCCGCCTTGCTGGAGGCCTTCCCAAGGAGGGATCCTCAAGCCGTGTGAAACGAAACAACGTCAGAGGTTTTCTTGAGGGAATGGCATCACACACTTGTGCGTGTACCCGTTCCCTACTAGATTCTCCGAGGGGTTCGGATCGGAACCCCAGGGCGCCTCTAAAGGCTAGGCTAGGCTACCTTGGCTCGTGTTGTTAGAAATGCAAGTTACAAGTTTTAAATACTACAAAGCATGTTTTTGATGATAATATAGTGATGAAAGTTAAATAAATACTTGTCGCATTATTTTAAACTAGTAAAACATATTGATCGCTTCTAACAAGTGTAGGCCCTTTATGATGGTACCTAGTCTCAATCAACCTGTATATAGTCTCATAGTCTGGTCTTATGCGGGCTCGAGAGATCCCTCGACATCTTTAAGCAATCAGTTAAGCCTGCATGGGACCAGGTGCCCGACCGCCTAACCGATCGCTTTGACTTCGTGTGTGGTTTATGACGTCATCTTGTCGTTTCGTGCCGCCTATGAAAGCAATATCGAAAGCTTTAGCCTTTAGCTTTTGATATTGCTTTCATAGGCGGTGCGAGGTGGCAAGATGACGTCACAAACTATACGCGTAGTCAAAGCGGTCGGGGGGCAGGGTGCCTGTACAAGTTTCATACGCCATTCGATCGATATACGGATACACCCAGTATCGAGATTCGATACTGGGTGTATCCGTATTCCTTCGATTACACTTACGAAACTTAAAATTATTATGGCATTGAAGCAGCGCCTCCTCGCGACATACGAGTAGAGTAAAAATTTTGCCATACAAATTCTTGTTATCAATAACGTGATCGAATGTTAAATAAAACGTGCACTAGCCACCCTGACGTACTTCCATGTCATTGAAGCAGCAGCTTTTTTTTTTGAGAGAGATTGCTGATTGCCTCAAACGGCATTTTCAGCGTCACCGGGCTTTTTTGGGGGCGGCGAGGTACGTAAAGGGTACCTCAAGCCGTGTTGAAACGAATCACCTTCGGAGGTTTTCTAGAGGGAACGGCATCGCACACATAAAAGTGCGCGTCCCCGTGCCCTACAGATTCTTCGAAGGGTTCGGATCGGATCGGGTGAAGCAGCAGCGTGTCCTGGGTGCCTATTGCGAATTATATTTGCCATTCGATCATGTTAATTGAAGACAACTAAAATTTGTAGGTACATATATGGTAAAAACTTAACTCGCCTCGTTTGTCAACATACCTACTGCTTCAATGCCACACAATGTGCACTTTTGTTTTAGTGAATAAAACTAGCACTATAACTTTTTGCTTTGCTTGCTTGTTTGCATGCTAATTTATAATTATATTACTAGTATAAAAATTCGTACAGCATGTTCTGATAAGCGTATATTAGTTAGTGTGTTACAAGGGCATGGTAATTATCATTATTTCCGCCTTTATCAAAAATTCGTCATACGATAAACAAGCCACGAATTCCAGCTGCATTACAACTGTATTAAATTCGAAATGAAACACTTTACGAATCTTTCTATATTATTTGGTTTTATCTTGACGTTTCGAACCCATAACAGGTTCCGAGGTACATAAATGCCTTCCAAGACTTTGTCCCCGAAAAATGTGTCCTTTGTCCCCAGAAAGTCCTTTATTTGAAGTAGACTTACATACCCGAGGGCGCCTTTAGACAAGGGCTAAGACCTCGGCTCCATGGGGGACTGGATTAGCTTCGTAAATGGGATTTTAAACAGGACTATATTAATTTATAGAATTATATAAAAGTATTATAGTTTTATCATATATAAATACTTACAGATATGTCAGACTCTTTGAGTACTTTCTCAAAGTAAATGCCAGCGAAACCCGATATGAAACAAGCAGCTAATGCTGCGCCAAACCCTAAAATCCGAGATTGCCCATCCAATGATTGTTCGGAATTTTTCTTATCTGTCGAGGATAGCTGAACAAGTGCTACACCTGATGCTAGTAAGCCTAAAGCACACCACTGCCATTTCTTCAATCTTCTTTTAAGGACAAGTACAGCGAAAAATGCTGTTGTCAGTAATTTTAATTGATATGTCACCTGAAAAGCAATATTGTAGTTGAGAAATATTTGTAATTTTACAGAATCACATAGACCATAATATATATAATTCAAAAATTATTGTTTATCTAATGAAAATAATGGCATTACAGAATATAAAATTAGATGGATCAATTCAACAATATGAAACACTGTACCTGATATGTTGCTGCATCTAGATTTGATGCAGACACATAAAGTAAATTATTTTGAATTATATATAGGAATGATGGCACACAGACTCGCAGAGTGTCTTTAACATTCAGGATAACTGTAGCATACATAGTGTGCAAACCCTTTTGAACACTTCGAGATTCTTGCATCACAAGCCCCACACAAATAACTAGTTTGACTAGTTCAGCCATTAAAACAGCTGAAAGTAAAACAATAAATAGGGTTATCAATGTTTTTGTAACTTGTACAATACATTCTCAACAGAAATACAAACAAACTATGATCTTAGTTGTCTTCATATGCAAAGTTTGTACTGTTGTCAATTATTGTATTGTTGCATTGAATTGACTCAATTGATATATTACCTGCAGCTGAAGAAAACATCTCCACTTTCCTTGTGCGTGCATATCGCATGCTGAGGCCCAAGGTGGCATTTTGTAAAGTTAAAACTACTAGACTAACATATTTAATATAACCTGGGAAAGAAAAGATTATACAAATTAACAGTAAAATTATAGAAAGAGTATTTAATAAATTTAAATTAACCGCATTACAAAACAATATTTCAAAAGTGTATAGATGATCCTACAAGTGGCCAGTGGTTAAAATGACCACCTCTCTCTCACCATTCTGTATATCATATCTTTCAAATATATTAATACCTTTCATAATTTTTAAACAAGTCTTTAATTCAAACAAATTTATATGAAATAACACTATTACATCTGCAAGTATAGAATAATGAACATTGTATAGATTAACATTAACATTGTTCCTGTTTTGCATTTCTTTAAGGACAAAGTTATAATAATGATAGGTAAAGTATCTAGCTAAATATTGTCCAGATTACAGGAGATCACATTTTGTATTCTGAACCTATCAGTATATTGTTATCATGGCTATTAAACCATTTTCATGTAATATTTATTATCACCATAGCACTCAGAAAATAATAATTTTATTCAATTAAATTAAATTTATTTATTTCTTAAAAAGTATAGTTCTTACAACTATTTAACAAATCATACAAAGCTATTTATAATATTAAAAAAATTACAAACTAGTAGCAGCGCTTGTTTTCATAGTGACTGTTTTTGTCTGATTATATAGGTACATACATTTTTTTTAACTTTTCTTTAGCACAATTTGTACAATATTCAATATAAATTAACTTTAAAGTTTTTCCTGACAAAATCCATATCATACATCTGGCTCAGTTTATCTAATTAGATGTTAATCAAATTAATATAATCATTAATTATTAATATCATGTGTAAAGTAAATCATAGCTTACCATGTTTCACTTGCTTATTAGATGAATATGATTGTAACTTCTTAGAATCATTGTCCATGTTTTCAGATGTTAATTGTGTACTTGCATTCAACAATTCCGTACCATTTAAAGGTTCCCCACTTTCGTCTACTGGTTCAGCATTTGAATTGGAGATATCAGTAGACTTCATAGGAACTTATGGCTTTTCTTGTATCTGTCAGATGACTGTCTGTGTAACACAAACAGACAAAAGTTAAAATATAATATTTTAAAAGAGTATGGCTACGTCATTTAAAAGTGCACCCAGTGAGTCAGTATATGGACACACATTTAAATCTGTTTTGTCAACATAATTTAAATAATTAAAAATAAGATACTTCTATTAAACCACAGGAGTAGATATTGAATGTGGTCACCACATCACTGTGTTTTAAGTAAGTTTATGTGAGTAAGAACAAAAAGGGAAGATACAATAAGTTTTTACATTCGATTTTGAGCATACACTCTGACCATGCTTTTACTTTAAATTACACAGTAAGTACACTACAGTAAGAGTTACTTTCAAATTTTTGTTCTAGATCTAAGTGCCCTGGTAAAGCCTGATACGGGCTAAATGGTAAATTAATAATAGAATGTACCTATTTACTTACTTACTTAATTTGTAGAGGAAGCAATATTGAGTATAGTTCTTATCACAAATCCGAATAAAAGCAGTAGATTGTATCTGGGTAGGTAGGTACTATAGACACGTATTTTGTAAATAAAATTATTTGTTTGACTAAGTACCAATACCTAGTAGAATAATAATATCATGTCGAAGAACTTAGGACATATTTTTGCAAATAAATTTTTGTTACGCTTGGTAGGTACCTACATAGAATACTATTTTTTGTGAATAAATAAGGAATACAAAGTTGAATGAACCACCCACTGACAGGTGAAATTGTGTTGACGTGAGTCGTGATGACGTCGGCAAAATGTTTGTTGGTTCGTTCAGTAGGTACTCAGTTCCATCCATTCCATTCTCAATTTTAGCAATATTAGCTGAACAATAACTAAAGCTATAGAAGGAAGGTTAAAATAAAAAACGTGCAACTATGTTTAGTTCCGTTCTATCTTATGGCTAGAAAAGTAGATTGGAGTGCGACAAATGGTTGACTCTTAGTTTTTATTTTTTGTATTCTTATGTCATTCGGTCATCAGAAAAATAAAATCTCGAGTCCTTTTGCCCGGCCAAAATCAGAAGTATGTATAGTGCCACAAACTTATCTGACCCGGTGGCCAAAACTGGAACTACGCGTCTGCCATTTTATAATGTCATTTTGCTGTCAAATTGTTGTTGTTTGAAGTTGTGCACGACGCGTAGTGTTTATTTCGTTTTTTGGTAGATTTATTGAAATAAATAATGCCGAAAGCATTGAAAGTGACGCAAGGAACATTATTTTAAAAGTTTTAGCTTTTATGCAGGTGGAAAAACGTCTCGAACTGCCATTAATACCATTCGAAAAATTGTACGAACGATTTGCTGCTGCTACAGGTTAGTGTTGCCAGCTGTTGCTTTGAATCACCCCTACCCATTAATTTTATTTAGTTTTGTTTCTAAAGTAAATTATATTAATGTATTGTATTAATTGTGCTTTAAATTATTTTTAGTTTAATTGTTCTATTCGGATAAATTTCTGGCTGAATAATTGCTGTAAACGTTGTGAAATAATCATTTATTTATTTATTATAAGCTATGTCTATCGTTTTGCTTTCTTTATGGTATATATATATAAAAATATGTGTACTATTTTGCAGGTGTTTGTGAGCGGTTCGTACGAAAGTTGTTCAAAGAAATGAACAACAACAATGAACAAGAACAGGCTGATGCAACGGGTTCAAAAATTGGAAAACGGGGAAAGATGATCCAATAGAGATAATCCAATACAGATGATCTGGAGTTCAATGAAACGCCATGTTGCAGAGCATAATATTGGAAAATCAAATGCTGAAATGCCGTAGTTAGTCGAAGGTGCTTTTAACAGAATATCACCTGAAGAGTGGCAAAAACACTGTGTCCATGTAAAAAACATTGAAAATGACTATATGAAAAAAGACGCGTATTTAGACAAACCCTTCATTATTACTTTAGGGAGTGACAGTGAAAGTGAAAGCAGTGATTCTAACAATGAAATGACCGTGTTATATAGTTCAACCACAGGCATTCCTGAAATCCAGTCTCTGAATTACACAAATGATTATCTACATGATCATAATTATAACATTAAAATATAATTCTATAAAAATGTGTTTTAATTATTGTTCCTAATTATATCGTGTTGTAAAGGGTCTTTCAACTAGGACGGGTCGATGTTAAAATTGAATAAAACTAGATGTGTGTGAGATATTAACGAATTTTTTTTTTATTTGAAGGCCC
Source organism: Eudonia lacustrata (assembly GCA_947562085.1). NCBI lineage: Eukaryota > Metazoa > Arthropoda > Insecta > Lepidoptera > Crambidae > Eudonia > Eudonia lacustrata. Next base: position 10,506,920 of record OX387316.1, on the reverse strand, counting down.
ATAAATGCCATTATGAATGGAATATAACATCGTTCAAATGTCCGCCGCGGCTTCGAATGGTGGCACGAATCCGAGAGGTCCAATTTTCAATGACTCTGCTGCATTGATCCGGCTGAATCTGAGCGATGGCCTGCGTTATGTTGGCTTTCAGGGCAACGGTCGATTGTGGGTTATTGGCATAGACCTGTGACTTCGGAAAACCCCACAAGAAAAAGTCTAGCAGGGGTCACCAAAATCACTTGGTGGCCAATTCACGAGATAACCCTACCCTCAAACCGTTCACGCAGAATGTCCATTGTGTCGTTCGCTGTGTGGCACGTAGCGCCGTGTTGCTGGAACCACATTTCGTCCACGTCCATATTGTTCAATTCAAGCCCAAAGAAATTGTTAATCATTGATCTGTAGCGCTCGCCGTTGGCGGTGATGGCCTCGCCAACGTCGTTTTCGAAGAAGTACGGAATAATGACGCCACCAGACCAAAATCCGCACCAAAGTTTTATTCAATTTTAACATCGACCCGTCCTTGTTGAAAGACCCTTTATAACAATGTCTAAAACAGCAAATAAATATTATGATCACTCCTAGTGCACTTGGGCAATGTCATTATTTATACCCTACAAACTGCGGAAATTATATTTAGCAGCAACACTAAATTCAACAACAGCGACGCTGTCACCGGTTCAGATAAGTTTGTGGTATATACATTGGTGGTTGGTAGTACATTGATTTAAAAGCTGACAGTTCGTTTCACAAATCTGGTGACACCTTCGAATTAACGAAAGAAAAGGGACAATCGATCTCTTTCCAATACATCACCTAGGTTCATTAGTTAAAATAGTGCGAACTGATGAATTTGTGTTGCTATTTTAGTCCAGTTTCCATAGCTTTAGTTATTATTCTGAGAATATTAGCAATAGCATAGACATGGCGTAGACTATAGACTAATATTATTGGGTACCTCTAAATAGCCTCTCATAGAAAAAATGTGGAAGACTAGGTTCCCTGCATAATAGATGGCGATAGTAGACGTTTGCGTGCGCGTTTACGTTTCTTCCCGATAGATGGCGCTAAATATATTTTTATATATATTTAAATATACAAAAAACTAGTAAACATTTTTTTTGTTGTGTAGTATTAATAATAATTGTAAGATTGATACAAACATAATAAAAAATTATATATGAACATAAGAATCAAAAAGTTATAATTAGTTATTCTCGAAGGATCGAATCTAGGAATTCTCTATCACTACTATAGCACGATGCGTGGTCGCAGCCGCTCGGCCAATGAGCTAGAGAGATAGATGAGAAACTAGTGGGTCTCCCGCAAAACTTCGCGTTTATTCAAAAGATTTTTTAGGAATTTCGAAACCTATGACAGGTTTCTTTATTTTTCTGCACATCTACGGCTTCAGCTCTTCAAAATGAGACCATAACCGATTTTTTATGTGCAGCTATCGTCCCATAATCACTGGGACAAAAATCGGCTTACGCTATTAATATATAAATATATATGACGAAAGTTGAGGTTATAATAAAGTTACAAAAAAAGAGCCTTTCAGTAGTCGCATATGACGTGTAACATTTGACATCTCACCTTAGTAATAATAAGCAATTTTAACATTATATTCTGAAAAAATTGGTCAGGTATTATTTAAAATGATTTTTATAACAAAGAATAATTTACAATCAAATAGTTATAATAATTAAATATTCCAATTTAAAACCTTAATCTAAAAGACCACCGCGGGCCACCCCCGGCTCAAAGGTTCCCATGATACCGGCAGCGTTACCACGTTGTATTGCCAGGGAGAGTCTCTGAACCCGGTACGACCCGCAGCGGCGATCGTACCCACGATCCGCTAAACGGTGCCCTAATTTGGCAATAAAAGATTTCGCTTCCGTGCCCCACACCCCAGAGGTCTCTACAGAGAAAGGGAGAAAGTGGTACTGTGACTTCAAGGCAGCATACTTCAAATGTTTCTGCCTCGCGGCACTCTCAGCAGCAGAACCAGCAGTCCGCATTGTGCCTTGAATGTGCGACGTCGCGAAGGTGCTAACGCATGTCGCATCCCACAACAAGCAACGACCCTTCTCCCAGGGAACCAAGGTCAAACCATCCGGCCTCTTGCCGTCTGTTCGGCTCAAGCCCGGGGGCTCCAGAAGGCACGGAATATTGGCGGTTACCAATACCAGCCGGATGATGTCGTTCAGAGCGTGATGTCTCGGGAACCTGCCAGCGCATCTACAGCAGCTCAACCCGTGGTGCCCATTGGCCTCAACCCGAGCTCCGCATATACAACGATGTGGTTCACAAATGTTGCAACCAAGCCTCAATGCTACCGCCACTTGCAAGGAATCATCGTCCATGAAGGTACCCAATTGTGGAGAAGGCAACGCATGCAGCCAGGCGCCTGCTTCTCGTTGCGATACCGCTCTGAGCCTTGCTAAATCCAATGCGCTGGCGCCGTCCTTTAGCTCAGCGAGGGTCAAAATGGATCGAACATCGTCCCAGTTTTGTTGAACTTCGGGGTGATCGGGGGGATCATGATCGGGACAAAAGATCGACCAAGCAGCCAAAGCCTCACTTGCAAAAGGCACTTGAAATCCGTTACCATTTACGTTGAGTATGTGAGTAACGAGACTTAGTGCCCCATGCATAGAAGCCATGAAAGCTGGTAACGCCGTGTCCTGTACCCGACGAATGCCAATTCCACCGTGCCTTATTGGCAGGGACGCCTGATGCCACTGTCTATCATTTAGATCCACGTTAAGAATGCTTTCTAGGGTTTCTTTAAGGCTGTGGTCAATAACCGATATTTCCGCTTGGCAAAGCCACACCGGAGCCGTCCTCACAGAATAATTTAATTTAGGTATCGACAAACAAGATCGTAGAAGGGTTAAGGCAATATGTGGAGGCAACCGCTCCAAATGACTACGACTTGACAATAGTTCCTGATTCTTGGCGGACAGGACATCAGGTATTGCCTCCAAAAAGACTGGAGCACCCAAAATTTTAAAACTTGCTTTGTCCAGAGTTTTTACGCCTGGTAGAATATTTTGTATGGTGGCCGACGGATTGGCGTTACAACTAAAATATTCACACTTCTTTATATTTAAATTGAGACCAATATCTCGAAGCCTGGGAATGAGTGTCTGAATGTCCTTGGCCACAACATCCGGACTGCCCCCTATCGTCCCATCATCCAGGTACCAAATGTTTAATGGCGATTGCAATGTAGAAATAACTTTATGAATAGCCAATCCAAAAATCAAAGGGCCCAAAGGGTCGCCCTGCTGAGTCCCCGTCTGTGACAGAATAAGGGAATTACCAAAATATAGGTTGCGAGACGCTGAGTAGCACTGATGAAGAAAAGGATAAATTGAGGGCACGCGTTCTCTGACTTCTGTCAAGATCGTGTCCCTCTCTATGCTGTTGAAAGCATTTTGAATATCCAACTTTACTATTATATTATTGGTGTTACAGTTCATGTGTGCAAACGCGCGTGTTGCATGAACAGCAGCCTCGCAACCAAGGGACGTGCCGAAACCGAGCTGATGTGGCTGCAAATATCAAGTTTAGCAACCAAACGGCGAACTATGCTACCAACCGCAATAGGTCTTATACCACCGTCTTTTTTGTTTAAGGCGACTAGGGAAGCACCATATAAAAAAGGGCACACTTCTCTGTTAAGTACACCTTTCAACAATAAGTTTGAAAGTCGCGTCAGAGACTCCAAAAGCAGTCGCCCGTTGTCACCTGCAGAAGGAGAAATAAGCTCCTTAAAGTGTTCAGGCCGAAGACCATCCAATCCAGCAGCTGAACCACTCTGAAAAGACCCAATGGCCTCCGACACTCTTGACACTGTAACGGTAAGGAAAGGACACGAAGAGTCTGGTTCTGGAGGTAACGAGAGTGGTCGTGATGGCGAAGGGTGTTGACCCCTCAAAACATCAAGCGTCTCATTGGTCCGGGGAGCAAGGGAGCAATTGGAAATCAAAAGTCGCGCGGCACCTCTTAAATTGCCGTCGTGAACCTTAGTCGTTATAGATTTATATAAAGACAAAGGTTTTGTCGCTGAAACCGACCCGTCAGCCAAATAGCAAATGTTACTATCTATATTTTCCTTGACCTTGGTGGTGAGCGAACGCTTATCATCGCAATCGGGCACTCTCAATGCAGTGTAAGCGAAAGTGAGGAAAGCCCACCAATCCTCAACGCTATTCAAATCTATACATGCATTCACAAGCTGCGAAAGTTTACCTGCAGCTGAACATCGCGCTCCTTTTGGAATATGCTTAAGAACGCGAACGGATTTTTCAAGGTACTTAACTTGTTAAGGTCTATGGGGCCGATTTGAGTGGCAGACTGCACAGACACCGGGTCCGACCGCTGAGATTGGCTATCTTTATGCTTACGACCTATATGTATATTCAACCCATGAGGTGTCGCGAAGTGTCGAGAGGACCCGGGGCAGTGTGGGCAAGTAGCTCTAAGGTCAGTCATAACTGAACATTAGAACGCAATAAAAACAATTAAAAAAAAAAAAACCTACATTTTTGTATAACATAAAAATTAAAAAGGTATCCACAAAATAACATTAAAAAATAATATTAATAATAACAATACTAATAATAATTACAATTTGATATAAATAACAAAAATAAACAAATGTATAAAAAACAAACGCAATGACAAAGTACTAAATAAACAGCTACAACCCCTATCACAGTAACTCTGCTTTGTAGCTTGTTATTAAAAGCATTAAATTATTGCACTAAAACATAAAATTACATTTTACATATGTATAAGGTCATCTATTAAAATTTTAAATCATACAATTAAAACACAATTATAAGAAAGAAAAAATAAAACTGTTAATTGATTGAACAAAACAAAATTTAAATTTCAAAAATGTATACGATAAAAACATACTGTGATTGTCAAAAATTAAAAAAAGGGGAAAAAATTAAAAACTAAAAAAAATAAAATAAAATAATAAAACATAAATAAAAATAATTAAAAAAAAAATTAATATAAAAAAACCAAGCCCCTCGCTAAGTTGGGTTTGATCTGCGGTCTTCACGAAATGTTTCGACGGTCGGTCACACCAGACGGCGGAGCCAGCATGCATGCATAATCAACTTGCGAATTTTGTGACTCCTTATTCCGCTTGTCTTGACATTGCGATTATGTCTGGCAGATTATAAAAATGAGGGTGTTTCTTCACACTTTCAAACACAGGCTGCCCACTTCAATGAAATAAAATGCAAATAAATGCCTGCTTAATTTCTAAATTATCCTCAATATTCCAGGATCCATTAAATAGTTAGGATCATAATACAATTCCGATTCACTTATCTGCGCTTTAAATATTGCACTTCCCGTTGCTTGCTCGTCACTTGCCGTCCAAATTCTTCTGTTGCAATTTTATAGACAATCCTTTGTAGATAAGGTGGCGAACAATTATACTCCTTATTTAGGATATTAACTTGGATAATAACACCACTAAAGTTGCATAATGCACTTAAGAGCGTTTACGCCGAGCGCGAGACCTTAAGTTTAGGTTTTTAAGTCCAAATATCACGCACACCAAACACAACCACAAAGAATAATTATTTTAAATGAACATTGTATTTTATTTAATTGACACTAAAAGTAATGCAATACCGCGCGCTCATGTGTCAAATAAAATGGCGCGCACTTCCCCGATTGGTTGGTACCATCCAAAGGCCAACTACCACCGCGCGCTCATTCGTCAAATCTAATGGCGCGCGCTTGCGCGCTTCATCGACTTCCTGTAACGCACTTCCGTCCCAGAGGAAAGATGTTACACATCACACACATCACACACTTCCCTCCCACAACACGAAATGACTCCCACAAATTGCAAGAAAACGAGAGGAAAGATGTTACACATGAAAAACGTGCGAGCATTATAGTAGTCGCATATGATGTATAACATTTGACACGCTCACCTTAGTAATAAACCATTTTAACATTATATTCTATAGTATAGATGTGCCTTTCATAGAAAAAAAGACGTGTGCGTGCGCGTTTACGCTTCTTCGCGATAGATAGCACTAAAAATAAATATAATATTTACAAAAAACTAATTAAATTTTTTATTTGGGTATAATTTTAATTGTAAGGTTGATAAATATATTCAAAACTTATAAATGAACATAAAAATCAAAAAGTAATTTATTTATTTCCGAAGGCTTGAACCTAGGATTTCCAGATCACTACTGTTGCACGATGCGTCGTCGCAGCTGCTCGGCTAATGAGCTCTATGTGAAGTTGACGAAAGTTTTTGACACGCTCACCTTAGTAATAAATCATTTTAACATTATATTCTATAGTATAGATGTGCCTTTCATAGAAAAAAAGATGGGAAACTAGGTTCCCTGTACAATAGATGGCGGTAGTAGACGTGTGCGTGCGCGTTTACGCTTCTTCGCGATAGATAGCACTAAAAATAAATATAATATTTACAAAAAACTAGTAATTTTTTTTATTTGGGTATAATTTCCGCTTAAACGGCCATGGGTACTACAGTACCCAAAACGCAAATGCCCTTAAACGGCCATGGGTACTACAGTACCCAGAAATGCATACAAAAAACGGCGTTGGCCGTTTAGCGCCATTTTTTTTACAAAAAGTTTCCGATTCGTTTGCTTTAATTTTTATATAACTTAGCATTAAATTCCCAAGCTTTTTTACTATGGGAACATTCCAATCCAATCAGCCATTTAAATTACAGGAGCGTTTGAAATCTGATATCTGTCATCCGCCATTTTCATGTCATCTGCCATTGTGCTTTAGTGAAACTAACTGCATTTTTTGGTATTCCTGTTAAGACAAGTGTAATACATTGTTAGAAAGCCTATTAAATACAGTATTTAATGATGTTTTTGTTTTATTTATTTCATTTATAAAATTTACGTAGTAAATTTTTTAAAGAACTTTTTTTTATTTTTTATTTTTTTCCGGGACTGATTTTACTAGTCTTTGAAATTACATATTTAATTAATCTTTTAATTATAATTGCTCATTTTTACAAATCTGATATAGAATTAAATACTCTTAATGGTGATATTATTATTTCTGACGTAAATGCCAGGTTCATTGAAAAATTAATTGTTTAAAATTAAAAAATAAAATTTTTATAAACTAAAAATGTAGGCAGAATTTTTAAAAATTCGTAAAGAAAAATTTTTCCCCGGGATTAAGCGTATTTTTTATTAATATAGCTTAGGAATGTGTTTACAATGCTTTAAAAATCATAAAATGTATAGGTCCTCGATTTATATTTAGAAATATAAGAATTTTAATGAAGCAAAATGTCAAAAATCGCAATTTTTCAACTTTAGTGTTGATTGTTTACTTTAAGAATCGTCTAATCTAAACAACACTCGAACAGAAGTAGTGTAATCTTATCGCCTACAATAAAAACACTACTTAAAAGCGACGCGCGCCAACGCAGACTCATAAATAACGTTTTTTGTAAACAATACCCGACACCGCCATTACGCGACGAATGACGTGGCCGTTTAGGGGCACATCGTAGGTGGTCGCTGGCCGCGTAAGCGGTTTCATAGAAAAAAAGATGGGAAACTAGGTTCCCTGTACAATGGATGGCGGTAGTAGACGTTTGCGTGCGCGTTTACGCTTCTTCGCGATAGATAGCACTAAAAATAAATATAATATTTACAAAAAACTAGTAAAATTTTTTATTTGGGTATAATTTTAATTATAAGGTTGATAAATATATTCCAAACTTATAAATGAACATAAAAATCAAAAAGTAAATTATTTATTTCCGAAGGCTTGAACTTAGGATTTCTCGATCACTACTGTTGCACGACGCGTCGTCGCAGCTGCTCGACTAATGAGCTCTATGTGAAGTTGACGAAAGTTGTGGTTATAAGAAAGTTACTAGAAAATAACTAAAACTTATTAATTTAAAATGCTATCTATACTACCGCCAACTAGTGACATTATATGGATCACCAATTAATAAGTTGAGGTTCTTCTTACGGAAGATGGCGCTGCCGTATATAATTTTTTTTGTAATTATTCAATGTATGGAAGATTTACTTCTCTGAACCCGATAACGTTTAAGAAATAAGTAGGTATACCTAATTAATATCATCGAATAAACTCATTGTAATTATATAAAATTTTGATTGAAATAAAATAGGAGGTTTCTTATAACTAGTCAATGTAAGTATTTTATTGGGCTTATACATAGAGGGAGGGCATTTTTTTTTGCTCTTTTTTTGCTCGCTACGTTGTACACGATGGCGTTGGTACCATACTTTTACGTGTCATATTTTATGAGCGCCGTCACTTATCTTATTCCCGTTTTCACATTCCAGATTTTTTTATAGCTTATGTCACTCCCACAATAAAAACAAATCTAACGACAACTCATATGTTAAAATACACCATGCCGTTTGGCCAGAAACACGACACGAAGAAACAGACATGTATGTCTGTTTCGTTGGCACGCCCTACAGGCATACAGGTTACATACATACATACATACATATATACGTACGTACGTACATACATACATACATACATACATACATACATACATACATACATACATACATATATACATACATACATACATACATACATACATACATACATACATACATACATACATACATACATACATACATACATACATTCATACATGCATACATATATACATACACTCGAAAAAACAGACGCAGTCGGGTAAAAATGGGTCAGGTATTATTTAAAATGACTTTTCATAACAAAGAATAATTATTTTTAATGAATATTGTATTTTATTTATTTGACACTAAGAGTAATGCAATACCGCGCGCTCATTCGTCAAATCAAATGGCGCACGCTTCCCCGATTAGTTGGTACCATCCGACGGCCAAACTTCCACCGCGCGCTTGCGCGCTTGCCCGACTTCCTGTTACACACTTCTGTCCCATTTCACGAAATCACTCTCATAAATTGCAAGAAAACGAGAGGAAAGATGTTACACATCAAAAAAATTAAACGTAACGTCCATTAGTTCTGGTACTTGTTCATAGATGGCGTAGTATTAGTTTATACCCTTTCTGCTTGGTGCTTCTTCTTCTATGATTGATTTTGAATTGTTAAGGAAAAGTTAGCTAGATGTAAGGTAAAGTAATGTAATTCTTGCTATACAATTTAAAATGCTATCTATACTACCGCTAACTAGTGACATTATATGGATAACCCGTTAGTAACTTGAGGTTCCACCGACGGAAGATGGCGCTGTGCAAATGAAATTTTTGGAATCATTCAATGTATGAAAGATTCATCCCTATGTTACATAGAGAATATTTTAAAGATTTTTCTTAGGCTTCACCTTTTTATAGAGAAAATCTATTCGGATTTTAAACTTTGGAGAAAGTACGTATTATTTTATAACATAAATATTGCTTAAATATTACTTTGTGGTTCTAATTAGGTAAGTAAGAAATATAATTTTGAATTATTATCAACTCTCACACAATTCCATTATTTAAATTCATTTGACATGTAAAAGAAGAAAAGTTAAGATTGGGCTGTATAACTAGATAACTTTGCTCCTGAAATTAGGGAATAAAAGTTTCGCTTACATTGACATTGACAGACAAGAAGGAAAGGCAGGCAGGCAGGGTTCTTGGCGGGAAAGTGAAGCGTCATGTTTGCGGTTTTGCTTTATTTTACAAAATTTGTGTTATGTCGAATATTAATGTGAAATAATGGTGGATTATTAACCGTTAAGTGTTCGTGAGTGTGCATAAGTGTTGGCAAATGAAACAAAACAGTGCAACGTCACTTTTCAAATTCTCTCAAGAAGCTCGCGTGAGGACTTAGTAAAGCCCCACATCTTTACTGAGATACTCGAGGGGTTGGGGGTATATCATTTCTCACTTCCCAATTCTAATATCATTCATCATCATCATCATATATGAAAATATTGTTTATTTATGTATTACTTAAACTAATGACATGGCAGCATGGTCTATGACCTTAGCCGGTTCCTCAAGGAACAAACTACACTAAAAAAAAAAAAAAAAGGCAGGCAGGCAGGACTTCTTGGCGGGAAAGTGAAGCGTCATGTTTGCGGTTTTGCTTTATTTTCCAAAATTTGTGTTATGTCGAATATTAATGTGAAATAATGGTGGATTATTAACCGTTAAGTGTTCGTGAGTGTGCATAAGTGTTGGCAAATGAAACAAAACAGTGCAACGTCACTTTTCAAATTCTCTCAAGAAGCTCGCGTGAGGACTTAGTAAAGTAGTAAAAGTGAAATGTTGAGAGACCGTTGCGCTATACTATACGATTTAAATTATAAAAAATATTTGGATAGTTTAGAGTCTTCTTTACAGTCTAATCCTAAATTAATATGGTCTTATATAAAGCAGAAGAGAGGTGGTACTTGTAACTATCCGGCTCAGTTGACCTTAAACGATAAAGTTGTTAGTAACGGATTGAATGTTTGTGAATTGTTTGCTGAACAATTTTCTTCTGTTTATAATACAGACGTTATCTCTATCATTGATTCGTCCCGGGAGCCCACTGTTTCTAATATCTTAACAAACTTTTCTGTCACAATCGCTGAAGTATATAGAGTATTAAAAAGACTTGACTCTACGAAAGGAGCTGGCGCAGATGGGATTCCGTCGATTTTTGCGGTTAAATGCGCTAGTGCATTGGCACTGCCCTTATCCATGATCATAAACGTATCTCTCAGTAGTGGTGTTTTTCCAGAAGCCTGGAAGGAATCACTTGTGCTGCCACTATTTAAGGGTGGTGACGCCAGCGTCGTCAAGAATTACAGGCCTATATCGCTTATTCCAGTATTTGCGAAGGTTTTCGAGATGCTGGTGTTCCCGGTTCTATCATATCATCTTAGACACATCACAACACCCGAACAACATGGGTTTGTTAGAGCGAGATCGACAGCTACTAATTTGATGTCTTTTATCGGAGACCTTGCTGAGGGAGTAGATCACGGTCACTCATTTGACGCAATATATACTGACTTCGGCAAGGCTTTCGACAGGGTGAATCATGACTTGCTTACCCATAAGCTTTACTTAACTGGGATTGACGGTGATTTGCTGAACTGGTGTAATTCCTATCTGACAAACCGGAAATCTAAAGTTGTTGTGGGTGGTTACTCATCTGAACCTTTTGCTACCTTGTCAGGTGTTCCTCAGGGCTCCCATTTGGGGCCTTTGTTTTTTAATTTGTTCATAAATGATATCAATAAATGCTTTGTGAATTCAAGTTTCTACATGTTTGCTGATGACTTGAAGTTCTTTAGGCAGGTCAACTCGGCAAATGAGGCACAGTTGCTCCAAAATGACTTAGACAGACTAATTGCTTGGTGTCAATTGAATGGCATGACCTTAAACATAGATAAGTGTCATGTCATCCGTTTCACTAGAAAGAAAAACTTGGTTCCTAGAACATACAGTATTGACGAAGTGACTTTAACTGAAGTATACCACATACGTGACCTAGGGGTCACACTCGATAGTAAGCTACGTTTTAATCTCCATATCGACAACATTGTGAAGAAGGGTTTTAGATCTCTGGGCTTTTTGCTGCGCACTTGTAAAGATTTTAAAAACCCCACTACTAAAATTGCAATTTACAACGCCCTCGTGCGCAGCACTTTAGAGTATTGTAGTATCGTGTGGAACCCGCACTATGATGTATACAACAAACGCTTGGAGAGCGTCCAGAAGCGCTTTCTATGGCATTTGTCCTATAGTTGTATGTTAGCGAAGAAACTGCCATCTTATAATGATCGTCTTCATCATTTCCATCTTAGATCTCTTCATTCTCGTAGGATGTTGCTGGACGGTATGTTTCTATTTAAATTGTTTAACAATCTTACAGACACTCCCTATTTATTGTCTAAGTTAAATATTTGTGTACCTAGGAGTAAGTCAAGATGCTGTAAAAAGTATAAACCTTTTCGTGTTGATTCTGCTCGATCAAATTTGGGTCAGTACTCTCCGTTAAACAGAATTGTCAGCTGTTACAATAATATCCACAATATCAAAGTCGATCTAATTAGTGAAGATGGTTTAAAAAAACAATACGAAATTGATATTTTCTCAGGTCGCATGCATCATTTTAAGACAAGTCTAAGAATTGTTCTTTCGGAAATGTGACAATCTAATAAGTGACTATCAATGTTGTATTTTGTATTATGTATTATTTTAAAGTCAATTTGCATGTACTTATTCTGTTTTTACTATTATTATTGTTAAATTGAATTATTTTTATTATTATTATTACCTTTGTTAAATTAAAATATATTTTTATTGTTAATTGAATTATTAAATTATTATTACTATTACTTTTATTAAATTAAATTATATTTTTTATTGTTAATCAAATTATTATTATCTTAATCTTAGCATAATTTTGTGATTTTTGCTGTAGCACTTTTGTATGCATGTAGTTTACACCCATAATTGAGGTGACACTTATCAAGCGTCTTATTTATACAATGTTTTTTTTTAATGTAATGGTGTTTACTTTGTTGGTGTAACAATAAAAATAAATAAATAAATAAATAAATAAAGCCCCACATCTTTACTGAGATACTCGAGGGGTTGGGGGTATATCATTTCTCACTTCCCAATTCTAATATCATTCATCATCATCATCATATATGAAAATATTTTTTATTTATGTATTACTTAAACTAATGACATGGCAGCATGGTCTATGACCTTAGCCGGTTCCTCAAGGAACAAACTACACTAAAAAAAAAAAAGGCAGGCAGGCAGGCGTAGATTTTTGTTACATAAGTTTTCAGCTTAGAAAATTTGCCAAAATGGGTTTGCATTTTGGGGAGCTTGCTAAAATTCGAGGATTAATTACTTACAAGATTTCTCCACACGAGCAACGAGCTTTTGCTGGCGCCATTTCCAATGGTGTACCTAACATATTTCGCAGGTTTCGAGAAAGTGTGTTCAAATGGGCACCCCGTAAGTTTCATTGATTTTATCAAATTACTTGCGTTTTAAGTGTTTCAATTATACAAAATGCAGAGCTCACTTTCTATATCTTCTTATTTTTATTGCATTCGTTGAGTAAATTAACAGTATTGGTTCATCTCATTGATGTTCCACAACTATGCATAGGCTATCCCTCATGAATAGACCAACATGGCAAGATTTTTCATTAACCGAATTGTTTATATGAACATATCATTTTATTATAAGGAAAATTTAACTGAACTGAATATCAGGTCTATTTGTCATTGTTTTGTATTGTCTCAGCCGATTAATATCCCACTGCTGGGATCAGTAATTCGCGCAAAAACAATACAAGACAAATAGCACAATAGTAGCTTCATCATCATCATCAGCTCATTTTTATGTCCCCATTGCTGGGGCACGAGCCTTCCCTATGGATGGATAGGGAGAACAGGCCATAAATCACCATGCGAGGCCAGTGGGGATTGGTGGTTGTTAACGACTGCTAATGCAGCCAGTGTCACCCATCCAATGACCAGCCTTCGCGAAAGTTTTTTAATCTCAGCACTTGCAGACCGGGCATGTGAACCACTGCGCCATCGAGCTCCTCTAGTAGAACAGTAGCTTATTTGGATAATATTATTTATTTAAAATGTAAAATATAAACAAAATATCTTTTTCAGCATTCATAATCGGCTATTTGGTATACGAAGGAGTTGAAAGTGAACACCACAGACTAGGCCGCAAAAATCCTGCTGACTTTGAAAATGATCAATAAATTATATGATATTATGTATTTTGTTTTAAAAATTGTAGCTAAATAAATTAATTCTTAAATGTAATTTATTTTTTTGCAGTTATTATTCTAGATGTTAAGTTTTTACCTATGAATGAGTTGTAAGTTGTTGTTAAAACTCGAACCACACAATAAAATACAATAAAGCAGTCAATGATATATAAAATCATTTAATACAAATTGGTTAACACCCTTAATAAAAAATGTAGGTGTAACAAATCTATTAAAAAATATTTACTTAAGTACGAATCGTTAATGTTTATCAATTGTACGAAATAGGAATTGTATCAACTGAACGGAATTGGTCCACCGGATCAGTTCACCTGGGTGAACTACGGGCATTTTTTTTTCGTGGTTCACCTAGGTTTAACTGTTAATAAAAGCACAATTGTGCATTTACTGTAAAGATCGCCGGTTACGCATTAGAAAAATTTGTCACGTTTACTCATAGTAGGAGATAGGGTTGCCAACTATTTTTCAGGAAATTAAAGGAAATCAATCACTAACTAGTATAAAAAAAAAGATTTGAAGAAAAAATAAAGTATTTTCCTATTTATTTAATCATTACTTTTCGTTTAATTTCACCTGAGTCTGAGTATCATTCGTTGCGTTTGAATGGAATATTCCATTCAAACGCACGCATTAGTCGGAAATAAAGTATTTTCCATACTTTATTTTTAATAAAAAGAATAAAGTATGGGGATGGAAAATAACGTAGCATAATACGTTATTTTAAAGTATGGTTGGCAACTAGGGTTTAGCCGTGGGTACTAGGGTACCCCCGGCTAGACCGCTTAATTAACTGAGTCCTCGCCTGCGGTAGGTACGCGGGGCGGGAGGTACGTAAGGCCTCTGACGAGCGTTTTGCGATGCGGCGAACGGATTTCTAGTTCATTGCGCGTTATACTACGGCAGTCAGTCAGCAATGATAGAATAAACGCAATGAACTAGAAATCCGTTTGCCTCGTCGCAAGTCGCTCGTGTTTGTGGCAGAGGCCCTACGTACCTCCCGCCCCGCGTACGTACCGCAGGCGAGGACTCAGTTAAGCGGTCTTGCTATAGTTTAGTAGTCAAGTCATTAATGGGCTAACACGAAATGGCAATGCTGCAATTCAAAAAACCTGATTAAGCTATTTTTTTTTAGTTGTAAGTCAGGTAGGTACTCTGAGCGATCTTCTAATCTAAGTTGTTTCAACAGCAATATCGAGCCACCCGCTATATTTCTATCGCTTAACCATTTTCTCGTCCAAAGTAGTTTCTTCTTCTAACAAATTAATCAGCTCCTTTAGTAATAGCACAGAAATTTTCTTTACACATTTCTTTTTCAATTGCCGTAGTTGTTCCGAATTAATTTTTTAGTGTTTCGAACGTGTGGACATCACAAGAAAATCTCTTGACTAAACTGGATTCGTGTAAACGACACGTTCCAGCATTGTGCAAAGACAGCGCTGGGGGGTAACTAACCACGAGCTCTTGACGACCTCCGTGGCCGAGTGGCTTGCACGCCGGACTTTGGGCGACACTAACTCTGAGGTCCCGGGTTCGATTCCCGGTCGGGTCAATGTCGAAAACAATCTTTTCGACATTGTGTCGGGTCTGGGTGGTTGTGGTACCGTCGTTGTTTCTGATTTCTATAAAACTAGTGCTTTAGCTACTTACCTTGCGATCAGAACAATATATGTGGTTGTCTATTTTTTTTTTCTTATAGCAGTATTATTACAGTTGTGAAAACGAGACGCGTGTAGCGGCGAATATACTCGCGTCTCTTGTCCACAACTGCAATAATATGTACTGCTATAAGAACTCATAGTCAGGGGGCTGGGATGCCGACACTCGCGGCAGCTACTGGGTCTTTAACAAAAGGCCTGTTTTCACTTTGATTAGTGCGAGTGCAGGTGATTAGTAATTGCGAGTGTTTAGTGCAGGTGTGTAGTGCAAGAAGTGTCCAATTTTGTCAAGTGGCTGTGTTTAGTAAATTCAGTTGTTAGCGTCCGACGCCAAACGCTAAACACTAAACACTGCTGTCCAGACGTGTGTAGTGCAGCACAGTGCAGGCAGGCTGCGAGTGAGGGGAAAGGGAGGGCGCGCGGGACGTGGCTACTTGCAGTCCACTCGCAAAAAAATAGAACCCGCGTCTAATCACTTTACTACGCAGGTTACTAAGCACCTGCACTCGTCACCTGCACTAATCACTAATCAAAGTGAAAACAGGCCTTAAGTCTGTTTGGATATTTACCACCACTGACACTCACTGACAGTGTTCCATCATTACATAAGGTTGCCAGTTTCTCAGTGGCTTAGGAGGGCCGTACTGGGGTGCCAGTGGCTGTCATCGTGTAAACAATTAATCTAATACGGAGCGTTTGCGCCCCGTACCATAAGAAAAACTGTTTTTTTTCTTTCCAATTAAAACTACAAATAAGTTTGAAAAAATAAACTAGCATATTGAAGTGTGTGTTAAGACTAATCTACTACGAAAATCGGTCTGGTTTGCCTTTAAAATGCAAATCTATGTTTTAAAAGAGGTTACTTTGATATTTTTTTTCTCTGATATAAAAGTTAACAAATCGTGTTTCTGCAACTAGCAAAATGAAGTCAATTAAATGAAAAATCATGTCATCAAATATCACTTTCATATGTTTTGTAATTGTTGGGAAAAATCAAGATCCCCCCGCCACGTAAATTTCCAATGCGTTGCCTTAAGTCTTAACTATTTATAATCATAATTATATAATAATCAATGTGCTTACGAGACAAAACAAAACTAATTGTTTTGGGGAAAAAAGTAACCGTCTGCCGTGTTACTTATTAACAATAAAATTAAGGAGAAAAAACTCCGAAATTAGGGTTTATAAGCTTGATCCCTCTGATTTTCTAAAGGAAGAAAAAGTTGAATACAATTTTTTTGTCTAACTAAAAAAAATTGTGTTTTCGAATCAAAAGGTTAATTTATTGAAATAATTACAATTTTGTTTATATTAACCTGCAGCTACATAGGTAGGTAAAAAAATAGAAATGTTTCGAAACTTACGTATTTTCAACAGTAAACGCAAAAATAACCTTACATTGTATTTCCAAAAACAGACTTTTTTAACCAATGATTACAAATGCAATGAGACATGGAAAGAACAGACTACCTCGCCTATGATAAGTAAAATAAATCTTAACGATTTCTATAACCTAATTGATATGAATTATTCCTCTAGAGGAGTTTTAAGTGCAATTGATGTTGACATATTTGCCAATGCTGTAAATGATCCTGCCCATTTGGATGAACTTCGAGATCTTCTACATAAATTAAGACTTTCTGCTGAAACTGGAAACATGTTGGAATCAACACATCAAGCTATTATAAGAAATTATCTTGAGTTTGGTAACATACAAGATTTAATAAGCATGTTAAAAGATCCATTGAATTTTGGACTCTTTCTTGATGAATACACTGCTAATATACTGTTGGATAAATTGATAAAATCCTCAGACTTTGAGCTTGCATCAAATGTAGCATCATTAGTTATGTTACAGGAGGATTTTACTAACGAAATCACATGTGCTTTATGTCAATATGCTTGCTTCAAATATATAATGGGCTATAGTAAGCCTCCGAAACCAGAAATAGTAATTGAAAAAAAGAAAAAAGTAGAAGAAATTAAAATCAGAGTTAAATTTCTGCGCAATTCATATTTTGATGACCATTTTGATATCACAGATATCTACACCTTGTCAGGTAAAACATTAGCTTGGATATCAGAGAGAAACCCTGACAATGTTAATGATAATTTACAAATTATTGGATGGCTTTCATATAAGAAATATGACAAATTATTAAGTCTCTGTGAAGCATGTGTAAACAAATCTTCATTCAAAGTGTTTAATGAAGTTAAAGAACTGATAAGTAAAGAGATGGATGTTGAGGAAGGTATTAAACAGACACTTCAAAGTTGTGTTTCAAAATTAGATCAAGTAAGCTCAGCAGAAGTACCATTAGAAGAATCTATCAAAACAATGATAGAAAACTCAATTAACAAAGTACAAACAAATGACATAAAAAAACAAAATGAAGTAAGTTAAGTATGATGGCTATTATAAGAAAACTAATTTAATAAAATAAATAATAATTTTCTGTACCTAAAAGCTTATTAACATTATTGTTTTTAACAGTTGTTTCAGATGTGGGCAGATATTAGGAAACAAAAGCTTGATGAACAATCTCAGCGTTTAGACAGAGCCAAACGTATTGAACTAATTAATGTTAAACAAAAAGATCTTCAAAAGGAAGAGCAAAAGTTGTGGTTCTTTGAAAATGAAGATAAAATTGATCTTCAAATTGAAGAAAAAGAAAAAAGTGCAGATACAAGTTCTATAAAGAAGAAAGCTATAAAGGAAGTTGATGATGATTATATCCCCCCAGAGATTTTGCCAAAACGAAGATAAAATGTGATAAATTTATTAATAAAAAAACAATTGTAGTGCTTAAACATTGTTTTTATTTTGTCATACAATATTATAACAATAATACTAATAAGTAGATAGATAGGCTAAGCTAATATAAATAAATGTGTATTAATTTTTAAATACTATATAAGAGCGCTTACAATAGGCCTCTTGTCAGTGCTTGAATAGATGGACACATGTCAATGTACCATACAATAATTGTCTAGAATTCTAGATGCTCTTAACCTTTTTACCGCCAACAACTTCTATAGAAGTTCGAGATTTTCGTGCCGTCCACGCCAGCACTTCTATAGAAGTTCTTCTTTGTACCTACTTTATTAAAATACATTTATACGTTGGCGTACAGCGGGACATCGCGTGCAGGATAGTTGGGCGGTGAAAAGGTTAATGAGACAGTACTTATGTTTGTTTTCAATTTCTTTTTTAAACCTGATGGTAAGTGATGATAAGAAGGTGGAAATGCACAAAGAATTTACCGATTTATATTATGGTGACAGACAGATAAGATAGCGGCAGCTAGCTAGTCTGATTTAGAGCAAGCCCAACTAGGAATCGAACGCTATCGATCAAATCGAATTCGGGATCTCCGGTTTTGAGGCCTGCCTGATACATGACACTGAAAACTTATGCTGATCAGATTAAGAACATTAGGTAGAGCTTATTCTGGATTAACCTTTTCACCGCCCAACTATCCTGCACGCGATGTCCCGCTGTACGCCAACGTATAAATGTATTTTAACCTTTTCACCGCCCAACTATCCTGCACGCGATGTCCCGCTGTACGCCAACGTATAAATGTATTTTAACCTTTTCACCGCCCAACTATCCTGCACGCGATGTCCCGCTGTACGCCAACGTATAAATGTATTTTAACCTTTTCACCGCCCAACTATCCTGCACGCGATGTCCCGCTGTACGCCAACGTATAAATGTATTTTAATAAAGTAGGTACAAAGAAGAACTTCTATAGAAGTGCTGGCGTGGACGGCACGAAAATCTCGGAACTTCTATAGAAGTTGTTGGCGGTAAAAAGGTTAACATTAAGATTACATTATCCTAGGAATACTTCTTATTCCCTTCCCTAAAATTTGCTTTGTAATAGACCAAATTTCATATAGCCAAAATTTAGTAATATTCTAAGTAATGCTAGCTACACACAGGTACGAGTATAGGTTTTTTAAACATACAGAAAGACGAAAGTGTTAAGAGACAGGCGTCGGAGATTTGAACCAGCTCTCCGATGTACTGGCTTACTGCGTAGAACCTAATCACCCGATTTTACACTATGGCACTATTATGAGATTCCTGTTGCATCTTAGTTAGATCCAGGTGTATTTTTTTTAAAGTATCTTCAGTTCTTTTAGCTTTTTCGGTTTTAATATTATCTTCTAGGTCTACAATGTCTCTAGCCATAGCACCTGTGTCATTTACTAAAGACACAATGGTACTGCACTCTGAATGCAAAAGTGCCAATAGTTTATATGCCTTTTTTGCTTGATCATCTTTTTTTGCATTCTGAAAATAAAATACCCTTTTATAATTTTTATTTATACAATATTATAACTTATTATAATAAACACCAGGGTGCCTAGTGCGAGTTTTATTCGCCATTCGATCACGTTAACGAAAATGAGAATTTGTATGGCAAAATTTTAACTTTTCTCGTATTTCGCCAGGAGGCGCAGCTTCAATGCCTTTCATTTTTTTGAGCTCCTAAATTGAACTAATGTTCTAAACAAATGAAATAAAAAAATTAAAATGTTATCTCTTATATAGTCGTATAGTTCGTAGCGGCCTCGGAATTTTTAGACATCATTAATTTTAAACAGAAAATAAACCTTATTCTAAACCAAAAAACTTCGAAAATCATTTTAAGTTAACTGTGAATTTCTCCTATCTACGATAATATTAATGAGCAAAATTTATACCAGAATAATTGTTACTTCATGAGGATTAAAGATATTATAATTTTTAAGCATGACTTTATTATTCTGTTTCGATAAAAACAATAAATACAACTGCAAAATTACTACAAAATGCGATGCGCCGGCCGTTCGAACGATACCTATTCTCGCAGAGTGGAGATTTGTAATTAAAAATGTTACAAGCACAGCTTCTAGTAAAGTTATTACTAAAGTGTCCAGCGGCTCGTTACTGACCTTAAAGTTTTATATTAAGACTTAACAAACCAAGGACATTTAGTTTAATCGCCTCTGTAGTCTAGTGGTTAAGACCATTGGCTTAGATCCAGAGGTCTCGGGTTCGATTCCCAGCGGGGGGTACATGTTTGTGTAGGTACTCGGTTTGGTTGGTGGTAGGGCTTATTTATCCGCCTGGCTAGCTTAGCTTATCTAAATATGTCGCCAAAACATCAATGTTTGTAAGCATTGTTGTTGTGTTCCGACAGCTGGAGATAAGATAGCCAGTGCCTCACTAGTTGAGGATCCTGGGTGAAGTGCGCTTCGATCATTGGCCTTATCATCACTTAACATCAGGTGAAATCAGTAAAAAAAAAATAATAAATAGTAATGACACACAACTCATAATTTTTTGAAATGCTTATGTTAGTTTCAAAATTACAAAATATTTAATTCTAACCCTGAACAAGGTTTCATCAGCAATAGAAAAGCATCTGTCTAGTTGGCCCTCAAGAGTGTTTATTTCCTTCTGCAATTGTCTTGTGTCATCTAATATTTTTTTTATTTCCATATTCTGTTTATCAACATTGCTTATTATTTCCATTATTCTTTTTGTGTAGGTGGACCTGTAAAAATAAGAGAATTTAGTAAAATTGTTCCTAGCTTTGTATAAGCTTCCGTGTATAATATATCAGGTGGACTAGACTAGTTTGCCACATAATATAATCTGATTAGAAGATGAGTTAAATATAATTGAAGAAGGTGTAGACCTTTTGTTTCCACCCTTTGATATTTCATAAACTTTTTTTAACTGATTTCTTGTTGTTTCATTTTTGTCATACTCTTCTTTCATACTTTTCGCCTCTTCCTTTAAGGTTTCCAAAATCTTTTTACACTTGCTTCTTTCAGACTGAAAAAATAGGAATATACTAAAATGTAAAATAAACATTTTACACTGGACAATGGTTATGATTAAACATTAATGAAATCAAAACACACCTCTGTTGAATTTAAGTTATTTTTTATTTTGTCTAAACTTAATTTCAGAGACAATGTTTTTGATGTTAATTCTTCACTTTTTCTATGTAATAGACCAATATTACTTTGAGCTTTTTCCATTACGTTTTCAACTGCATTTTCATTATTAATGTCTGGTATACCTAGATTTTTCAATATGTTAAGAGCATTCTTCATTTCTGTATCCACTCTTTCACATGATTTCAGTGCCTGAAATAATAACAGTGAAAAATCATTAAGCAGTTTATGTACTGTCTTGATTCCATAGCCTGGCAGTAAATGATATATTGTACAAAATACCTATTTGTTACCTGTGAATACTCAACATCCATGACATTTCGGTCACTTTCCAGAGTGTCTAACCTTTGTCGTAAAACAATAGCTATTTCTTTAAGCTCTTTCAGACTTTTGTTTAAATCGTATTTGATTTCTGTTTTTTTTTCCTCAATGTAGACCTCTTTATGTTCTGATTTTGCTACTGGCTTTTTGGATTCACCACTTGATTTTATTTTCTTTAATTTTTCAACTAATTCATTTTCATTAGTCATATTTCTTCTGACAGCTATATTCCAATCCACTAGTAGACAAATATAGGTTTGTAAAATAACACACACAAAATATAAACAACACATTTTTTTTAATTACATCCCCCCTTACAAATAAACACTATTTAAGCATTTACTTAGTTAATCATTGTTTTGTCAACGTCACACAAACATCGTTCTCAATTTGAGAAAAAGAGACAAAACAATGATTAACTAAATAAATGCTTAAATAGTGTTTATTTGTAAGGGGGATCATCAGTAAATAAACCTTTAACTATAAACCATATTTATATAATTCCATTAGGTATTGATATCATTTTTTAATAATGTTTTATAATTAGATCTTATTTACACCCTATAGAGAATTGTTGTATGAATCAAAATATTACCAAAGATATTAGACAATCAATGTATATTTTATAAAAGTTATTTGACAAATGTGTTACCTGATTTGGAGACAAAATCCCCTATCACATTTTTATTTGTAGCACTGCAGCATGGTGGTATCCAAATAGAATGTAATTCTTCTCCTATTTTGTTACCTATTTCTTGTAATAATAAAGATTTGTTGCTTTCTGCTGAGCTCCTGATAGAACTCTGTTTGCCTTCATTTGGGAGATTTTCAATAAGAAACATGAATACTTGTCTTAAATCAGCTTCATTATAATACAGGAAAGTCTGGTAACCAACATCATTTTTATATCCCAAATCCTGAAAAATTGAAAGACAGATGAGTTAGAGCTAATTTAAATTAAACTGTGGTCAACTAAGAGCTTTCTCTCTCTCTGACACAATTAGCTAGGCTATTATTTAATCGGTGATCTGGGTTTTTAAGTTCATTTGTGTTTAGTTATTTCTTAACCATGGATCTATCGTATAAGCTTTGCATAGTATGAACATAGTATAAGTGAATCAAATTTATGTAAAAATATATTATTAAAGGTATTTAAAAAGTTGTGTCAAGCATTTTATTGTCACATATTCTTATAATTAGGTAAATTTTTTTTATTAAGTAGTGTTATTAAATGATAAAAATTTTACTAAAAAAAATAAACCAGCCTCAGGATGCTTTATACATAGCATTGTAAATACAAAATTCAAAATAATAATGTTTATTTGCTGTAATATGGATTCTAAATACTTGGACGCCCAAGGTAACCACAGTGCTATAGAACAATTGAATTTTTATTATGTCTGGTTTAAGAACAACTGATTGGTTAAATATATTATTATAGCCTTATCATTATCACAGTGTCCCATCATGAGCCACTTAATAATTAAAATTTGAATGTTTTTATATTATAGCTAAACATGGACATGTTAAACCATTTCAGTACCTTACAAATGGATGCTATTTGAGATGCAACTTCTATCCTGTGTGAAATGCCAGATGGCATTTTAGTAGGAAGCTTTAGTAAATTGTTGATTTCACACAGACATTTTAAAGCTGCTTCAATAATTAATTCCACGGGTAACTCACATATACTTTTTATTTCTGGACTAATGTTCCTGAAAATAAAGGATTAGGTGTTTATGAATTTAAAACTTGGTTTTATTTATATTCCTAAAAAGTCAAGTTACAGAACAAGGTATAGTTTCGTGTGTAACACATAAAATTTAACTGTCACTTAGGTTTTGGAAGCTTGAGGTAGGTACCTAGTGGTTTTTAAAAAAAATATTTTACTTTTGTTTTACTTACACTTTTAACTGTCGAAGAAAATGTAAAATTATTGAATCTACTTCCTCCATTTTAAAAATAGCTTATCTAATAGGTATTTCAAGGCGTTCCTCCTATCAATATTAATTTATAAATAATGTAGAAATAAATATTTCTTGTTTGATGGTTCATAAATAGGTAACTTCAGTGCTCTAAGCTCTTGTTGCTCTTTCTTCCTTAGTCTGGTCTGTGGGTGCAATTAAAACGTAGTGATTATTTGCTCAGTGGGTGCAATGCTACTAAGTGCAATGCATAAAGAAAATTAATAAAATAGGTAGGTACTAGAATTAAATACTAGAACTACCTAATATGGTGAACATGGGGTGTGAACGAACGGTGATCGTCTGACGTTAGTATCTCTACCTAGTTTGTGATCGTCTGTCCGTTGTCCGAAGCTGTTTATAGTGAATGACATGCATGACAATGACATTTAAAAAAAAATCCTTTAGTTGATGGCTCTGTGCGATTAGCACATTAAGCCAGTGTCAAAGTAATTTTTTTAAAAGTATTCTACTAAATAAATAAACAATATTTCCTTCTTGTATAGATGATGATGAATGATAATAGAAATGAGAAGTGAGAAATGATATAAGTACCCTCCAACCCCTCGAGTATCTCAGTAAAGATGTGGGGCTTTACTAAGTCCACGGGCGGACTTCTTGAGAGAATTCGAAAAGTGAAATTGCACTGTTTTGTTTCATTTGCCAGCACTCCTGCGCACTTACGAACACTTAACGGTTAATAACCCACTATTATTTTACATTAATATTCGACTAAACACAAATTTTAGAAAATAGAACAAAACCGCAGACATGACTCTTCACTTTCCCGCTAAGAAGTCCAAATAATAAGTTGGTGTTTCTTTCTGCCTCAACAATAAAATCTAACCAATATAGCCAAAACCCAAATCTTCAATCATTTCATTAAGTCAACCCGTTAGGCTGTATGGACTAAATCCTCTGCCTATCCTAAATAAAGGGAGAAATAAAACCGAGGAGAGGAACTCGAAAAAAAGCCAAAAAACCAGTGAATATATTTTTGCAAATTCGAGGCGAGGCAACTACTTTAGAAACTTTGATCGGTACCTAAATTCATTTGAATACAAACGTAAGTTATTCTGATTAAAAAATCGTAGATAGATAGTACTATTTATGATTTTACTCGAGTGAGTCATTGCGTAAAACTATTTACTTGTTTGGTCAAACAGAACTTGGCTTTCTCCTTCTCCTGATTCAAATAATAACCTACATAGTTTCTGAATTATTTCCGTAATATTTTTTCGATTATTTCGAATTGCCACAAATGCATATCTACTTATAATGTACTAAAATGCAGTTATTCTTTGGAAAATAAGCACAGAGATATATCGTGAGTCTTGAGCTACCTATTTAAGGCTGTAATGTGTAATTAAAATTATTAGTTCTAGTTACCATTCTATTCTAGGAATGCCTTTCTAAAATAAGGTTTTTATGTTAATGTTTTGATGTTAATTAATGTTCTTTGGTTAGTTGGCGTTTGGCGTTTTCGTGACGTTCCAATGTAGTTTTCAAACCTTAGAAACGTATGCGCATGTTTTGTTAT